>CM062805.1:1318466334-1319122193 GCA_031772625.1 Pinus tabuliformis | reverse complement strand
TTTGTAGTGCCCAAATATGTCTATAACATGAAGACATATGAAGGCACTTGTAGAAGCTAATTCTGAGACACCCTTGGAGACCATGATGCATTGAATCCATCATGAGGTAACTTTGGAGATATTTTCTTGGGTAATGTGAAGAACAGTGGTGACACCTTCCGAGAATATAGGGTTTTATTAATGAAGTGATTTGGATGAAGCATTGTTAAAGATAGACAGGGCTCGTTGAATAAGATTTGGGAGCTTTGAAGTACAACCAAACATAGCTTGAAAAAGTGAAGCTATAAGGTTGGATCCCTTAGGGTTGATGCCTTGGAAAGTCCAAGTTGGTGTCTAGCAAATATAAGATTGGTGTATTTGGAGTTGGTGCTCATAAACTCAAGGTTGGTGCGTTGGATAAGATAGGGTTGGAGCCCTAGAGGATCGAAGTCCTCAAGAAACTAGGTTGGAGCCTATACCAGAAATAGGGATGGATCCCTTGAGGTTGGTGCCTCAAAATTGACAAGGTTGGAGCCATGGAAGTCCAATTTGGTGCCTAGGAATAGGTTGGAGCCTAGGAGTTTGAATATTTGTGTCTTCATTTAGGGTTGGAGTGCTATATACATTGTACTTAATTCATTATAAAGATTATATTAATAAAAGCATTTATTCATATTGTTAATTTTGTGTTCTAAATATAAGTGATCTAACTGGTAAAAGTAACAATTGAAAAGAAATATTGATTCACCCCCTCTCTTAGTATTTCCAACAAAACTAGCTATATTTTTCCCTAGGTGAACAAAAAGGCATCTCAGGAATGAATGTCCAGTAAATATCACAGAAGTATGCTTAGTTTGTGAGGAGAATCATGAAATAGATAAATGTCCCTCTCTGCCAGGTCTAAAGGTTGTATTCCAAGTAGTATTAGGTGGGTATGAGCAATTGTGCTTCATTAACCAACAGAGATCTCAAGGCCTTGATCATATCAACAAGGCATGCAAGGTAAAAATTATCATCACTACAATACAAATAAAAATGCACCTTGTAGCCTTGGTAGCCTTCCACTCATCCATCATGGTCCTCACCTCCTCCTTGGTCATATACTCCTTGATACCCCCCTTAGTCTATTAACCCTCCTTTTCATCCATATCCACCACAACTTTCCCAATGAGTCAACCCTTCACAAGGGTGGAGGACTAAAACCACCCAACCTCCTTCTTTACTACCTCCACCTTAGCCTCAACTTCAACCCCCTCACCAAAATCCACTAAAGAAACCTCAAATTTATTCTATACCCAATCTAAACCCGGAAATCAAGCACGAACAATAGGGTTACACTAGGGAGATATCCTACCCTACTTATGTTGCGGAAATCCAAGAGATCAACCTTAGGTATCAAAAGGTGCTCCGAGATAATCACCCACCTTCTCTACCTAAAGAGATTGAAGAAGAGGAGGAGAGTGTTCCTCAAGTCAATGCACCTCCTTATCCTAAAAGGTTTGTAAAACCAGAAGAGTCTAAATTCCTAGTAGAATTGAATAATTTGTGTGTTAATATACCCCTTCTCTTGGCCATCAAAGATGTTCCCATTTATAAATATTATCAAGGAGGAATGTTTCAAAAGGCTTGGGGGAAGAAGAAGAGATACCCGCACAATCAATTTTATTGGACAACTATTTGGTCTGATGCTTTGGTGGATGATCTCTCAAAAATACTTGGATCCTATTAGCCCAGTAGTGGTTGTGCTCGTTGATGGAATTATGGTACCTAATAAATTGATTGATATTGGGGCTGCAATGAATGAAATGACCAAGGAAACCATGCTGAAACTCAACCTCCAAGTGGCTTTGAGGAAGAGCACTACATTGTTGCAGTTTGAAGACAGATCCATAGTAGCTCCTAAAGGAGTTATTGAGGATTTCATGGTCTCCATTGAATACTGGGAGTATCGCACTAATTTCTTGGTCCTCCAGCCCAAAACTAAGTTTAATAGCTATATTCTCATTCTAGGAAGACCTTGGTTGGCCACTATTGATGCCTACGCTAGTTGTAGGGATGAGAATATGACTATTAAAAATGGACATTTATCAAAACAACTTGTTTGGTATCCTTATGCTCAGCCTTATGTGGAGCATGATTTACCCTTATAGTTAGACGAGAAGGAAGAGAGAGAATTTTATTAGACATCCCTATACCCAGATTTCACTCTAGACATTATTATAGGAGGGGGCAAGCTTGATGCAGATGACCTTATTGACCATATCTTATAGAATCAACCTCCCAATACCATACAAGTTGAGGAACTAATGAAAGAATTTGAGAGTATTCCTTGGACTGAATTGTGGAGTGTGTTGAGGCAGCATCTGGATGATTTTTCTTAGGATTATAAGGAAATGAAAGGTGTGTATCCCTTAGTCTATACTCATCATACTTACATAAAAGAGGGGTTCAATCCCATGCCCCAACCCATAGAATTGTAACACCTTCCACCCACATCTACCCAAGTAACCGTGCAACCGGGGTAAACATGTGATGAGAAGTTACTATGATATGATTCGACCTACTAAGTTACTTTATGGAAGTGCAACAGATGGAAACACACCACACTTAACTTCCACATAAGCAACATGACTCCTAGGAACCATCCCAACCTCCCAAGTGACTAGCCCCTGGGCCCCACTAAGTTTTTAAACCATTAAACCCCAAGACACTCCCTTTATATCGGCATGCATGTGTCGAGGATGCTTTGGATGCTCCCACATGATGGGTATGCATGCATCTAGGGAATTTTTTCCTCATATCTATGCCTGCCTCTTGACTATTTGTGCCACGTTTTTAGGCCCATAGCCCACATCACTATCCAAAAGTCAACAACACTTTTAGAACTGAAATATAATAACCACATAATTTTATAAATGCAATTACTTGAACATCAACTTGATTTAAACCCTACTAACCATGCCAGGAATTTTGTCAAACATATCACAATTATGTAATCTACAGGTTTAAACAACAGATTTGAGCATATGTGTCTCATCCTTATCTGAGAATCACTAAGAAGCATTGTTCACTTATACCATTAGCTTCATTATATCTATTAGGTCATAGGTACATTTTTCATTAATTTACAAATCAAAACATGAGGAGACCCATACATCATCACTGTCATAATACATTCTTATATTCAACATAATAGTAACAAAATTACCAAGGAAAAAACAACCATATAATCCAGATATAAATTCATATAATACTCATGAAATAACAAGGAGAAATAACCTCATACTAATGATGCAAAAGCCCACCCGAGATTCAACTACCACGTTCCACATGACCATAGAATGATTGAGCCAATACTCTCTTCATCCATTCACCCTCGTGCCATATTCCAAGCATGAATTTGGGATCTCATAAAAACACATCAATCAAAACCATTTAGGGCTTCCAGAGGCAAAACCACCTCAACCCATCAAAACATGATCCCACCTCATGGTCACACATCATAACCATCACCAGATTGGTCCCTACCCAAGCCTTCTAGTTTCTAGATAATTTTTTCCAACCAAGGCTCGAGGACTAGTAGCCGAACCCACAATTGATACATGGATCTAGAGCATTTGTCCAATCAAGGCTCTAGGACTAGTAACTCAACCCACTAAGGTGTCCAGAGCATTTGTCCAACCAAGACTCCAAGAATATTAACTCAACCCAAGTTGTTATAGTGCTCCAAATAATTCTTCCAACCAAGGCTACAAGAATATTAACTCAACCCAAACGCCTACACAGCTCTAGAGAATTTATCCAACCAAGGCTCCAGGAACTAGCAACTCCACCCAAGCTAAAGGAAACAAGAGAACTAACTAGGAAAACAAAGAAATGAACCCACAACACCATGGCTATCCAGGAAATGACAAGGCTGGGAAAAACCATTATCAATCTAGGCAATCCTCCATGCCAATGAAAAATCATAACCAGGAACTAGATGCATATGCCATGCATGCCAAAACTAGAAAGAAAATCATACATGGAACTTGGCACCTACAAGAAAAACCCATTGTAGATGTTGATCATGATGTCCTCTTTATATTTCCTACTCTTCCTTTTCCTTCTTGCTCTAAAACTCCAAGTATGCCACACTCCTCCAAGAGTGCTCCAAGAAAACCCTAAGTGTCCAAGAGTATGAGAGACAGAGCTACAAAACTGAACTAACAAAATCTTGCACTGACCAAGTCTGCCCACTGATCCTCAGATACCTTTTTATCAATGAGACCTGTATTTTCTTCAATTTGCATCCTCCTCATATGCAGTTTGTGACCCTTCACCTTCCTTTTTTCCTATTTTCCATTATTTCATAAATGAAACGCCAATTAATGCCTCTCGCCTTTCCAAATCCTTTTCCATTTCCTTTTCTAAATTCCTTAGCCATAATAAATGAAATGAAAACCCAATAGGATATTTTTCCCACCATTTAGCTTGGATTATGTGTCACATGACTGTGTTCTTATATTTTTATATTTACATGGATTTTTAACTAGAGTTGTTACAAAACCCTCCCCCTTGGGGGAACACCATCCTCGGTGTTCAATGAAACCGATAACCAATAAGACTGTTATATCAATTCATATCCTCATGATACTGAACTCATATATTTTTCATGACTACTCTTCTAACTTGATTCCTCATGAACCAAGAACCTCTTCATGCCATTCACATGCATAAGCAATCATTCCTCCACAAGACTGATCACTCGTGACCCTCCTAGACAATGACATATAAACATGTATACATATGAACATCAACATAAAACAATCATGATATATGATGACCTTATCATATAACAAAGTAGATCCATACATATCTTTATAAACATTAGCATAAAGAAATCATGATCACAACATAATCACTAGATATCATAAGGCCATGATTAAGAGAATGCCCTTTATCAATGCACAACATTGAGAGCAAGATTTCCCAACATAGTTAAGGCACCTCATGACTCAAATCTACTTACCTTACCTTTCCTGATTACCTTTCTCATGACTGTACTACCACTACCCATTTACACACATGGACCGAACCAATCCAACCAGTTGTCATATTCTTACTTCAACTGGCCTTACTCATGGATCAAGCTTCATTTGGATCTTATATCACCTGCTAGGTTTCATTCAACTCTCTGTGAGCTCCATTAAATTTCCTCTTTCCTAACCAATTCCCAACACCCTCAAGAAATAAAAGGCAAGAAAAAACAAAAAAAAGAAGAAAACCATGAAAACCAATACCATTACGACATTACAAACAAAGAGGCAAGGCCTTGCACTAGACATAAACAAAACCACAAATCAAGCTCAACAAATCACAAAAGACCAAAAGCACAAGACTAGAAACATATACCATGACTCCATCCCCATGGGTTTCCAATGATTCCAAGTGAAAGCTCAACCTGATCCTTCTTTAATATTTCATGGCAATGTTTATTGCCATGCAACTCCCTACATCACACTACCATAAACAAATTGTTAGGTTCCTATACCAATAGGTTTCATTTTTCATGATTGACTATGGAAGTGCCAAATATGTTCATCCTTGCATGTTGCAAAGGTTCCATATTTTGTATACAAAAGAAGAAAATTTAAAAATGTAAAGAGGGTATGCCCTAAAAGAAAAATCAAAGGGAAAAAAGAGTAAATTGGTCAACAAAAGTAAAGAAAATGAACCCCAAATCAAAAGACTAGGAAACTGGCGAGTCAAATTGCCATTGATATCTTGTTTGCAAGTTTACAATGTGAAAATATTGTTGCTTATCATTCTTGATGGATGGCCCAACAGTTGAATCTAGACCATTCCATGTTCGAATTTGTTGTTGTAGAATAGAGAATGAATATCCAAACAGTTCAAGCTTGGCAAATGAGTAAATAGCCAGAGAAATTAAGGAGCCCAACTGCTTAATTTGGACCCTTGGAAGAGATAAGGGTAGACTTAGATAGGAGGGCAGTCAAAAGAAAAGAGGACAATCAGGGTATTCTACTCCAAATGCACCCAATCCAAAGGAAGAAAAAATGTTAGGTGTATTAGGCTGGGTAGGCAGTTTGAAGTTGCATAAGCAGGGGGGTGCTCACTTTTGTCTTGTCAAGAAAGACATAAGTATCAGGGCAGTTGTTGGACCATAGAACAACGGAAGCATGACTAATTTCGCCTTCATTCCCCATAAATATTTTACTAACATCCCATCAAGGAGCTTGGGATCTGCCCAAGGGTCCTGTTTCACTTCATTTCATGATAAATGATGAGTTGAATCTTGACTCCACTTAGTGGAAAGAAGCCACATTTATTGTGTAAAAATCATTACTCCATACTCCTTTCATCTTACTATGTCTAAGTTTTCACTCCACATACTTAGCATTCACCCATACAATTTCAATTCATAAGCTCATATTAACCTCTAATTTTATTATTTAGCTCGCTTAAATCATTTTCCCATCCCTATTTTTACAAAAGATTATATAAAAACCCAAAAAGTGTTAATATCCCTACCCCATAGCACTATAGCTATATAACCTAAAGTTTTGGAAACATTTTTTCATTTGGAACCTATGATTAACCCTTCCGCGCCCAATTACCTTGGATTATTTTAACATTTGGTTAAATTAATAACTATTTTGAAACCCCTTTCCTAAACCATACTATGACCCTGCGCGCATGTATATAGGGGTTAGTTTAACATTCGGTTGAACTAATAACCTTCACTAACCCATTTAACCCAAGTTTATGCCCCGGATATATTATAACATATTTAAGTATGTGCGGGCCCCTGCCATTCCAAAACCCCACAACTTTAAACGTCTTGTCCACCGTTCGATCGAGCGCCCACGATCCAATGGTGGGCAGCCATATCCTGCACCATGATCTAATGGAGATTAGTGCCCGGGGGATGGGCAGTATTGCTTCTGTAACCCCGCCACGCGTCAATCTCCCGGTGTGATTGGAGGTCCCCTCTGCAATACCACACCGGGCCAAAAGTGGTGCGGGGAAAACTAGAAACCACCCGCCACCTACCCCCTATGTCAGCTCCCACGTCACTAATGACATCGCATCCGCGTCAGCCCGCCGTTGCCCTGTACCATTTCCATATCACCCACTCACGTCACCACCCCACCTACGTGTCATCCGCCACATCACCATACATGTCAACTACCACGTCATCTTACATACCCACTACACACCAAATTACGTCATGCTGATGTCATCTCCAAAAGTGCCAAAAGCGCTAAAATGCCCAAAATTAATAAAAAGTCATGAAAACGACTATTTTGTTTCATTTCTATTGGTCAACTTGGGAGTGCTTAGCATGCCATTTATAACGAATTACCGCCCGAACTCAAATTCAATCAACCAAGCGAGTTCTACCTGCAATTTCGACCCCTCAGCTCAGCATTGTACCTATCAGTCGCCCTCTCTGCAATTAAAAAACAGGTATTTACCCGTTGGTGACCATAAACCCTATTTTTCCACACTTCTCCATTGAAATAGATTGAATACCTACAAATTCGCACTAAAATGTACTCTGGCACCTGAAATCCCACCTATAAACTCACTGGTCGACCCCCTATTCAAGACCAACCCGGTAAATTTTCCCTCCTCTGCAAATTCACTATAAAAACACATTTTAAGTTCATTTTCGCCCGCAGAGTTTGCAAACTACCCATGAATTTACTCCCTTTGTCAAAATCCTCCACAGAATCTCACTCCTTTGGCTAGAAATCAATCCCATTCCCACTGCAGTCTACCCATAGAGCCTATCAATCCAATGAATTCATTTAAAAAGACTGTCTAAACTCTGCAGAATCTACTTTTTTACCATAAATTCTACACAGTAAGGCCAGTTCTATATAAGCCCATTCTACAGCTTCCTGACAAAACTTCAGAGGCAATTTTCATTGTTTAACTATCACACCAATCCAAATTTCAAATTACAGACACAGAGCATTCAACATGGCCACTCCAGCATCCTTGAACATTGCTCCTCATAATGCACCTCACAAGGAACTTGAAGCATTACCCCTAGCTGATAGAGACAACCTAATTTAGGATTTGGTTGGTGATAGAAACCACTTGTAGACCTTTTGTTAGCTGAGAAACAGTTACTTGAACAACAATGACATCTATGGCATTTGGGAATCAAACATACCCATTTACTTCCTCCCTTCTGTCCATATTTTCCTTGAAATTATTCGCCTCTGCTGTGAAAACTATGACCCATCTCAAAGAGCATTCAAGTCTCCATCTGTGAGCACCCTCTTCCAAATAGCTCCTGATCCAATCAACCAAATGCTAAACTTCAAACAAACTCAGCTTCTGATGCCTCTCTCTATGAAGTTCCTGCTTGATGAAGGTCCTAAACTCTCTAGCTCTGAGATAGCCCAAATTTCCAAAGTATTCATGAGATTAGACCGCTAGCCTACAGGGCCACCTCCTTTTCTATATGTGTGCTTTAATGAAGTTGGAAAATTACTCGTTGATATAATATCCTACATACTAGGTTTCAAAAAAGTGAGCACATTGATGAAACTATGCTAGTCATGCTGTCTGCATTCACCCCAGGACAGCACCCTACTGTCAAGTACAATTATGCCAAATTTATCGCCAATAAGATACATGACCAATTGTTGAAGCTGGATAGGGAGGGAGTCTTCAAATATTCATCCTATATCTATCATTTGTTCATGTATTATCAACCAAATTGCTTCCAATACCCCATCAAAAGATTGGACTCTAAAGGGGAAAAGATGTCTATAATTTTCTGGACCTTAGTCTTTCATGAAGTCTAGAACTCCCCCTACTCTTCCTGTGAATTTATTGACCTGTTTGTCTATCTAGTTTTTTGTCTCCCCAAGAGAGCTCCTCTTGCTAGGCCATCTTATGACATGCAGAAAATACTGCAGCTTTCAAAGAACTACAAAATAGGTGACTGGTACTTTTACCAGAATCACACTGTCATCGGGATCTATGGTTGTGAGCTCTGTCCCTACAGGCTCCCAAGATATGTGCCAATGAGACTCTTTGTCTTGGAGTATTACAGGAAACTCATCAATTCAAACTTAACTCATTTTCACAGTGCCAAGAAGAAGGCCCGCCTGAAATTCAAAGACCAACTAGGCCCCTTTGTCATGAACAAGAAAGAAGGTTGGCAAGATGCTGACCAAATATTGGGAGAGAAACTCAAGTTAAAGAGGAGTTTTTGGTGGGTCCCTTATGACCCAGATGGCTTTATTAGTGCCAGAAAAATAAAATATAGGCTTTCAACCTATGAGCATTGTAAAATCCCAGAGATTGAACAATATGCCAACCAAGATGAGTGGGTGGCAGGGACACTAGTTGAGGAATTCACCGAAGAAGAAATTATGGAGCAAAATGTCAAAGATTTGGAAAAAAACTCTTGACTTGGATTCTTTTGATCAGGTAATATTCAAACTGCCACATCAAGTTGGAGAAGGCACATCTACTATTGCAGCTTCACAAGTTGCCCAAGAAAGATCTATACCAGCAACAGGTACAACAAAAGGCAATGAGGTGATGGATGCAGAACAGGAAACAGTGACAGAACAGCCTACCACCTCAAAGGAGCAGAGACAAGGGCAGGCTCCTCCACAGCAAACTGAGGCACTACAAGTGCCAGCTTTACAGACTCCTATTAATGAGGAAAGAGGTAAAAAGAGGGATAGGGAAGAGACTACACCTCCAAGTGGTTCAATCCAGCAACCATAAGCCAAAAGACAAAGAGTTGATCCTCAAGTTGAGGAAGAAATTACTGAAGAGAAACAAGCCAGCAAACACCTACCAGCTCATTCCAGCAAGAGCAAGAGAGGCAACAGGGTATAGAGGTCTCTTCCTCAAGGTAGCAAAGCAAGAAACCGCCTGGCATTAAAGCCACTTTCATGGAAATCAAGGCTCAAAATGAATTGTTAAGAGTACAGCTATATGATCAATTCCTAAAAGCAACACCCTCCAAACAACAGAGATTAATGGCAGCCTATGACTTTAAGGAGAAAAATATGATTCTCAGTCACTTCAAGCCTAAGATACCACAGCCCCAGACAACTGCAAATTATATAAAGACAAACTTAGAGGTCCTCTCCAGGGACATACATCCGATGGACCAGATAGAGCTGCACAAGAAAACAGGTGAGATGGTCTATGCCACCCTAGCAGACAAGGCCACACTGGCTCATCAAGTGAAGCAATCATTGAAAAAAACAAACACTCAATTGGATTTGGAAACAATGTCTTCCTCTGCCAAAGATAGTAGAATAAAGACATTGGAAGAAATCATTGTGGAACTAGGACATGATCCTAAGAAGGATGCTAAAGCCATCCAGGTGCTCATAAGGAAGAAAGAGGAAGATATTGCTGCACTCAAAAAACAATTGAGAATACCTGTAACCATGCACCCTCAAACTGCAGAACTTGTGCAAGAGAAAGAAGCTGAAGATACCATGGATCTTCTAATGAAGATGAACCAAATAATAATTCAGATGGAGGGAGAGTTGGAGAAAGCATTGCAAGGCAAGTAGGGAGAGTCGACCTCCCAGCCACCTCAAACAACTCCAACTGTTACTACTGTTCCTCCTACACAAGCAGCAACGATCCCTCCTGTTATCCCAGCATCCACAACAACTACATCAACTACAAATGCTACAACAGCAACAACAATAGCACCTGAATATAGCATGAGCATGGAAGAAATGATGAAAGTAGTCAAAGAGGTAGAAGTTCAGGTGATAGAGGTAAAAGAGGCCAAAGAAAATCTGGCCAAGCTGGAGGCAAGCTATGACAAGTCCAAGATGACAGTGGCTAAGAAACAAAGAGAAATAAAAGCCTTGGACAACAAAATAAAAGCCTTAGAGAAGGAGCTTACTTTGGACAAAACTCTTACTGAAATCAAGAAGATTTTGTGGGCCAATATTGGCCAGTCAATCACTGACCAATGGCAATCGACTCAGACCATATATGAACAGATAGAGTTAATAGACCTAGCTCAGTTTGAGACTCAAAAGGCTAGAGTAGCATTGGGGAATATGCCTGAGGAGGCCAATAAAATGATTCATTTCCTGAACACTCATACCAAAGAGGAGTTCGTAGCATTAGACATGAGTAGTAGGATAGATACTATTCTGACAACAAAAAAGGTGCTGACCCTAAGAAGTTTTGTCCAAACTCTAGAAAGAAAGTGTCAGGAAATGCAGGCAGATGTAGATGATTTCAAGTTAAAACTTACAGCATTGCAGAGCAGAGAATTTCCCAGCCTGTTAACTAGCGCTAGAAGACTGCTGACCCATGAGTAGTATACTACCAGGATGAATAACTATGTTTCAAATCACATTACAATATCCTCAAGTACCTCAGAGGAAATAGGGCCTCCCTGTGGACAGACTCTGTATGACAAATTAGAAAACCTGATTTACATTGAACATGAAATAAATAATCTTCTTGAGGTTCCACCAAATTTCTATAGATACACTGAAGCTGATGAAACACTGATAAAAATACAAAGACATCGGCTGCCTACTGAGGATTGGTGGCAAGCAATGCTGGAGATTTTGCCAAGGTAACTTCGGTCCTTTTCCCTCTTTTGATCAGCTTCAGATTTTTTTCAGCTACAGGTCAGCGAAATTGGGTAAACGGGCCACCGGTTAAAGCATGAAGAGAGTAGGCAAAAGAAGTCAAAGTTTGACTAAAACAATTTTATAAAAGACCAAGTATGGATACCAAGGCTAGGATAGCAAAGTAGTGAGTCAGCAAAGCACCAGGACAGCAAACACAGTAACCGCAAATTAAAGCGTAGCTTCAGCCGACTTAATTATTCTAAAAAGTCAAATTTCTCTGACAAAGTGGACAACTAGTGCACCAACAATTACTGCAACATTTATTTCTTTCATTTACTTCTTTTGAAGAGTTGGTGAGGGAACTTATTGCATGAAGACTCATCCATAGGATATTTTGTATCTCATTTTTGTATAAATACCTCCCCAAAGAATGTATTTGGGGTTGGTGATTTTCTCTCTAAGTTGCGCTGTAATTTTTTGAGGCTCCCTAATACAAATAGTCGTTGAAGTTCATGGTTTTTGCACTGTCTAAATGTGGAAATGATGGTCTGGGACCTGCTATAGAATTCCTACGTCATTATATGGAACAATAAGTTATTCTAAACTCTGTTTTGTATTTTTTGTGTTTGCAAATTTCATATGTATTTCATAATCTTGATAACAGAGAAGAAAGAATAGCCCAGGATTTGTTTGAATTGCACCCTGTGCTCAATCTCTGCTATTACCTATGTTTTCTTCAGGATTAGTCATAAATATGAATTCTTAACTGCTCATGTTTGCACTAATTCTTTCATTTTGAGTACTGTTTAGGAATTCTTAGTTGCTCCTGGATAGTATTCATACACTTTCCCTCCACCAACATAATGAAAGATTATTGATTGCCTTTCATTCCCTGATTTCATTCCAGCAATTTCCAGATTTGAAAAATTGTTCCAAAACTGCCTATCTTTCTCTGTAGTTATACCATTCCCCAAGAAACACTTTCAATTGTGCACCATCATCGACTCCATAGCCCAATGGAACAGACTGTCTTTAACTTGCATCCCAGCTTTGCCTAAAATCACCATCCAACAAACTTAAAACAAAAACTTGTGCATAATAACTAGCCTAAAATATTCCAAAAGAAAAAGCTAAACTATAAAGAGAGAGCCCTCTCTAGTTGCAGGTAGGCTAGGACCTGCAACTAAAAGATTGGTTAGTGGTTACCTCGACCGTATTCCCTTCAGGAGGCAGGGAACAACCTAAGTGATAACATCATTGGCGACTCCACTGGGGACCTTAATGTTCGGTTATAAGTGATGTCTATTTTCTAAAACTACAGATGGAGCCTGAAGTTAGCCAGGTAGCCTTTGAAACTGTCTTTGCTTTGCATTTACAGGAGTAAATAAAAGTTGCTCCAGTCAATTTCTAGTATAGTTTTAGGCTTTAACAGTTGTTCCAAAGATGTGTTCAATTTCCCTATTTTAACATATTCAAAGGAAAACCTTAAGCCTCCTATATTTCAAAGAAATCATTATAGATTATTGTGAAAAAACTATGATCTTAAAACATTCCCAGAAAATACCAAAAACAAATTTAGAAGCTGGCTCCAAAGAATAAAACTCATTACACTAGGTCAAACCCTGACCCAGATCCTCCAGCTATTTTTGAAAACCCTAACTTGATTCCTAAGACCCTTAGGAAACAAGAAGAACAAGAAAATTCTACTGGTTTAGACCTTGAGACAATTCAACAGAACTATATCCCAACTCCTACTAAAGCCTCAATCCATCTTCACACAACTGCTGCTTCTCCTAGTTCTTCATCCACCTCTCAAAGCACCTTCTCCACACCCTATCCACTACACATACTTCTACTCCAGTACCTGCTGTTACAGTTGTCCCACTTTTTCCTGTTGTCCCATTTATCCCTATAAATATGGCAAATCGTTATTCTCCTTTACAGTTACCTGCAAATCCAGGGGTTATGCCTCGGGATTATCAGAGTAAAATCACATATTTTTATGGTACTAGCTCTTATACAACCCAACAACACACTAAGAAAATGCAAGACTATTTCGAGAATTATGAAATAGACGATGATGATGTGAGAATGAAGATTTGTATCCAAAGTCTAACTGGTGATGTAAGGATTTGGTTTAGAGCACTTGCTGCAAATTCTATACCTAATTCAGAAGCTCTCTATCAATCCTTCCTAAACACATGGGAAAAGAAGAAAGACCCCTTACACATCTTGACGGAATATGACAATTTAGAAAGAGGCCCACAAGAAATTGTCCAAGACTATTGTGCTAGGATCAACAACATTTATAATGCTATTCCTCAAAACCTTAGACCTCCCCCTGATTTAGCTTTGATCAAATTTCCTGATGGGTTTGATTCTGACATGGCATACCAACCAAGGAAAGAGCCCCTCCAAGCTTAGCAGACATGCAAAATATAGTTGTTAGTGTGGAGGCAAACCTAATTGCTAAACGAAATCGAGCAAGAACTGAAATAAGGACAACTTTCAAAGAGGAACCCTCAGCATTTGAACAAAAACTTGATGCAATCATCAACGGTATGGATAGACTTGGGGATAGGGAGGAAACTGTTGAAACAAAATCATCATGGGAAGGTCAACCAAGTAATACTGCGATAAACCCAAACTTTAGAAAAAATCAAAATCCAAATGTTGGAAGGGTGGGCCCTGACCAAAACATCAGACCTCCATTTCAAGAGAACTATGCCGAGGCCTCAACATCTAGTGAACTAACAGAGGACACCCAAATCAACTTGATGGGATTAAATAGTGAGCAACAAATTCTTCTAACACAAGATGACCAAGAAGCTCACAATTTCAATCAATTTCAAACCAAGTCTGGAGAGTCATTCGATTTTAGGGAAGGCTATGATGCAACAGTCTATGAGGTTCATAAATAGTACAAACTAAGAAGAAGAACCATAGATGTTCTTGAATCTACCAAGTAGAAGGATACCAAGCAGCCAAAGAAAACAAAAGATAAAGCTGTCCTGATAGAACCCTCTACTAAAACAGACCCAAACTCAAAGGAAGTCACTGTCGAAGATATATCAGACTTACAACCTTCAAAAAATCAGTCATTCACATGCCATTCTTCAAAAGAAAATTTGAATCACCCTCCTGAAAATGATTTCAAATCATATGTACCTCAAAACAGTACTCATAATCAAGATAAGATCACTAAAAACTCGGCTGAAAAGGAAAGGTTTGCTACCCACAATACAAGGGTACAGATAGAGAAACCTTTAACTTAGAAACATAAATAAGTAAGATGAAAATAGTTTTTCCTCTCTTTGAATTAGCCAAACATGAAATTTATAGACAACAAATCAATAAGTCACTCCAAATACCATAGAATAGGGATGCAGTCAATGTTCTCGATGATCAAGTAGAACTGATTTTAGGTCCTGAAGTCAACGGTAAAACAATAGATGGAGGGGTTCCTCCATTATATGTGAACTTAAACATTCATGACAGAGTGCTACATAATTCTATGTTTGATTCAGGAGCTTCCCATAACTTAATGCCTAAATCTGTGATGGAGAGATTGGATCTAGACATCACAAGGCCCTACAAAGACTTGTTTTCATTTGATTCCAGCGAGGTTAGGTGTCTAGGCCTAATCAAAGACCTTTGTGTATCCTTAGTCCAATATCCAGCTAAGACGATCTTAATGGATGTGGTGGTAGCTGATATTCCACCTAAGTATGGTATGCTTTTATCCAGATCTTGGGGTGCAAAACTCCAAGGATCCTTGCAACTAGACATGTCCTATGCCACTATTTCGGTCATTGGACAGCCAAAGAGATTTTACCGGGAAACACTAATGAAATATGTGGTTAGCAGTCAAGAAAAACCCCAAAACTCCCCCATCTATTCTATGCATTCCGACATGGATTCATTCATTTTATATAATGCTGGGATGTGTTCCAAAACTGATGTCAAACTCCTAGAAGCAACACAAACACAAAGCACAAATGAACAGTCTAGTACTCAAGATCAAAAAACTGTTGATATGATTGATGCAACAAAGGGAAATGATATATCATGTGACATACAAGAGTCAAATCTGCCCTCTGAACAAGCTTCTAAAACTCTTAAGACAAGTCATAACCAAGAAATCTTATGGTACTTAGAGTTTGATGGCTCTGTGAACAAATTAGGAGTAGGGGCAGGCGTTTGAATACACAACAAGCAAAATGATTGGGCTGAAGGTCATGCATATAGGTTAAATTTCATGTGGAGAAACAATATGCCTGAGTATGGAGCCCTGTTGTTAGGACTCAAACTCATCAGAGGTCTAGGGGCAACCAAGATTTCAATTCTAGGGGATTCAGATCTGATTATATAGCAGATGAAGGGAAATTTTATCACAAATGATCTTAGGTTGAGGGCTTACAAAGGGGCAGCCATTGAAATACTCAACACCTTCTCACAATCTCAGCTCACCGAAATTCCTAGAAAGCACAATTTACGTGCACATAGCTTGGCAACTTTTGCCAGTACTTGCAAGCTTCCATTTGAGCCCAATCACCATTTCACTACCGCAATCAAACACAGACTCGTTGTCCCAGATAATGTTAAAAATTGGCAGGTCTTTGAGAATGATACATAGATAAATAACTTCCTGACCTTGAAAGAGGAATTCTCAAGCATAAACATTGATACAAGCAGCATGGATGGCCAACAATAGATAGACAAAATTGAATAAAATATATCAGCTGAAACAACAAACCTGATTTTGCGCCCAACAACTTTTGATAACAAGAATTTACAAGAGCTAAACTAAATAGATCCTAATGAAATAGTTGAGGTAGAAGCTGAAGTAATTAAACTAAAATAAAATTTTCTGCCCATAGGCTTAACTCCTTTAGAGGACATATTTGATTCAAATGACATCCCTAGAAAGCCAAAGATGCAACCACTAAATGCAGAAATTGAGGACTGTAACATTGGAACCACAGAAAACCCCAAAATGGTAAAACTGTCAAAAACATTGCCTGCTGATCAGAAGTTGAAATACATTGACTTCTTTAAAGAGTTCCAAGATGTCTTTGCCTGGAGTTATGAGGACCTCAAATCCTATGATACTTCAGTCATCCAACACACTATACCTCTGAAAGAGAATCAAAAACATTTTAAACAAAAGCTTAGAAGAGTGAATCCTATCCTCCTTCCCCTGATTGAAAAGGAAGTTAAACGTATGTATGAAGCTGGAATCATTGCACCTATCAGATTCTGAGAATGGATTTCAAATCTAGTGCCTACTAGAAGCAAAACATGAGAGATAAGACTGTGTGTTGACCTAAGAAATTTGAACAAAGTCTCTCTAAAATACCATTACCCTATACCAAAAATGGACCATATCCTACAAAGGGTAGTGGGAGCTTCTAGGATTTCATTTCTATATGGATTCTCAGGATTTAATCAGATTCTAGTCCACCCGGATGATCAAGACAAAACTGCCTTTACAACACCTTGGGGAACGTTCAAATATGTCAAAATGCCTTTTGGACTCAAGAATGCAGGGGCCACTTTTCAAAGAGAAATGGACATAGCCTTTTCCAAAGAGATCCATGATTTCTTAGTCATATACCTTGATGACCTCACTGCTTTTTCAAAATCAGACCAAGAACATTTAGAACATTTAAGGCATGTGTTCCTAATTTGCAGAAAATATGGCATATCATTGAACCCAAAGAAATAACTGTTTGGCTTAGAAGAAGGAAAACTCCTAGGTCACATTATCTCAAAAGATGGCATTAGGATTGACCTAGATAGAATTCAAGCTATCGTTGAATTGCCTCATCCAAGAAACATCAAAGAACTACAAGCCTTTCTAGGAAAGATTAATTTCCTAAAGGTTCATTCCCAATTTGGCCGAGCTAATTAGACTGTTGAATAATATGTTGAAGAAAGATTCTAAAGTCAAATGGACGATGGAAGCTAAACAAGCCTTTGACGACATCAAAACAGCTCATAAAAAAACACCAGTCCTCACAAGTCCCAAGTTTGATAGATTTCATGATCTTTTCCTTTGCATTTGAGCATACTATTGCTGCTGTCCTATTGCAAAAAGATGACCAAGCATGTGAGATACCCATCGCTTTCTTCAGCATAGCCCTTAGAGATGCTCCCTTAAAATATCAGATCATGGAAAAACATGTCTATCCCCTTGTAAAGGCCATCAAGGATTTCAGAGTTTATATCTTATACTCACATGTGATAGCTTGTGTTCCAAATGTTGTGGTTAACGATATTTTAACTCAAGAAGGAATTGAAGGTAAAAGGGGCAAGTGGATAGCCAAAATTTTAGAATATGACATTGAAATCAAGCCTACAAAACTGATAAAAGGACGAGGATTAGCCAAACTGATGACTAAAACCAATTTTCAAGTCGTTGACATCAATGAACTCGACAATGAACAGGAGATGGCAACTCCACATATGAATCAAGCCTTTTCACAATCTCCCTGGTATGCTGACATATGTTTTGTATTGTTAAACCTGCAATCTCCTCCAGGGTTGTCCAGGACCAAAAAGAGATTCTTGAAAATGAAGGCATGAAAATTTTGTATCATAGACAATGTTTTATTTTGGAAAAATCATGAAGATATTTTGCTTAATTGCCTAACATTGGATGAAGTTGGAAAATTCCTCAAGGAATTCCATGAAGTGAATGTGGAGGACACTTGTATTGGAAGTCAACAGCTGATAAGATTCTAAGAGCTAGTTTTTATTGGCCTTCCCTGTTTGCTGATGTGAAAAAATTTGTAGTTTTATGCCATAAATGCCAGATCTTTGAAGGCAAGAGATAGCTGTTACCTTTACCCCTCAAACCTAAAGACCATTTCAATAATGGGGTTTAGACTTCATTGGTGAAATCCACCCTTCATCCTCTGGCCAACGTAGGTGGATTTTGACTGCCACATACTACTTTACCAAAAGGATAGAAGCCATCCCTTGTAGGAAAGCTAATGATTCAACCATCATGCAATTTTTAGAAACCAACATCTTGTCTAGATTTGGTTGTCCAGAAAAAATTATTACAAGCAATGTTGTTGCTTTCAAATCCAAAAGAATGATCAACTTTTGCCACAAGTACCACATTACCTTGGGCCACTCTACAGCCTATTACCCTCAAGGCAATGGCTTAGCTGAGTCATCCAACAAAAGCCTCATCAACATCATCAAAAAGGTCTTGGAGGAGAACAAAAAGAATTGGCATAAGAATCTTGCAAATGCAGAATGGGCAGACAGATTGACCACCAAAATATCTATTGGTACAAGTCCATATGAATTGGTATATGGTCTGGAAGCAGTCTTCCCCTCCTCCTTAGGAATCCCTGTGACCAAGTTGCTGCAAGAAATACAAGCAGAGCCCAATGATATTCAAAGAAGGATCAATCAAACTATTCACTTGCAGCAGACAAGAGAAGAAGTATATCACAGAACCCAGGTACTACAAGATAAACTCAAGAATATTTTTGATAAAAGAAAAAAAGTTGAAGATTTATTCATAGGAAAAAAAGTGTTGAGATGGGACTCTAGGAGGGAAGATAAAGGGAAACATGGAAAATTTGATTTCCTATGGAAGGGACCTTATGTTATTCATGATGTACAAGGTAACAACACCTATTTTTTGAAGAGATTGGATGGCAAAGATATTGAGGAAGGCCCAGTTAATGGGTGAATGCTCAAGCACTATTTTGATTCCTTGTAATCAACATAGCACAACTGTATATTGTACATTAATATTTGTATTTCCATCAGTTTTTCATTTACAGCAATTAGATATGGAACAAGATACAGCCGATTTTGAGGAAAGGATCAAGAAATTAAGCCAAGTTTTGTCTATATTTTGAGTTTACCACAAGAGATCAAGATGAAGACTTGGGAAGTATAAAGATGTTGATAAGCACGCAGAAAAACCAGCAATGACAGAGCTATAATTTTGCACAAATCATCTCATAAGATACGAACCAGGCTACAAAGGTTCAGATCATTGGTCTCCAAGAGAAGGAAGTTTTGAATTATAGAAGCCAACTAAGAATAAGGCCATCTGACCTGTTGTTCTTGACTTTTCACCAGGAAAAGCCATCTCCAAGTGGAGCCACTGTTAGGTTCCTATACCAATAGGTTTCATTTTTCATGATTGACTATGGAAGTGCCAAGTATGTTCATCCTTGCATGCTCCAAAGGTTCCATATTTTGTATACAAAAGAAGAAAATTTAAAAATTGTGAAGAGGGTATGCCCTAAAAGAAAAATGAAACGGAAAAAGAGTAAATTTTTCAACAAAAGTAAAGAAAATGAACCCCAAATCAAAAGACCAGGAAAGTGGCCAGTCAAAATGCCACTCCTATCTTGTTTGCAAGTTTACAATGTGCAAATATTGTTGCTTATTACGCTTTATGGATGGCTCAGCAGTTCAATCTGGACCATGCCATGTTTGAATTTGTTGTTGTAGAATAGAGAATGAATATCTGTCAAAACAGTTCAAGCTTGGAAGATGAGTAGATAGGTAGAGAAATTAAGGAGCCCAACTGCTTAATCTGGACCCTCGGAAGAGATAAGGGTAGACATAGATAGGAGGGTATTCAAAGGAAAAGAGGACAATCAGGGTTTGCTAGTCCAAATGCACCCAATCCAAAGGAAGAAAAAATGTTAGGTGTATTAGGCTAGGGAGGCAATTTGAAGTTGCAGAAGTAGGGGGGTGCTCACTTTTGTCTTGTTAAGAAAGACTCATATCATCAGTGACATGAGTACCAGGGCAGTTGTTGGACCGTATAACAATGGAAGAATGACTAATTTCCCCTTCATTCCCCATAAATATTTTACTAACATCCCCTGAAGGAGCTTGGGATCTACCCAAGGGTCCTGTTTCCCTTCATTTCATGATAAATGCTAAGTTGAATCTTGACTCCACTTAGTGGAAAGAAGCCACATTTCTTGTGTAAAAATCATTACTCCATACTCCTTTCATCTTCCTATGTCTAAGTTTTCACTCCACATACTTAGCATTCACCCATAAAATTTCAATTCATAAGCTCATATTAAACTCTAATTTTATTATTTTTCTCCCTAAATCATTTTCCCATCCCTATTTTTACAAAAAACTATATAAAAACCCAAAAAGTGTTAATATCCCTACCTCATAGCACTATAGCTATATAACCTAAAGTTTGGGAAACATTTGTTCATTTGGAACCTATGATTAACCCTTTCGTGCCCAATTACCTGGGATTAGTTTAACATTTGGTTAAATTAATAACTATTTTAAACCCCTTTCCTAAACCATACTATGACCCTGCACGCATGTATATAGGGGTTAGTTTAACATTCAGTTGAACTAATAACCTTCGCTGCCCGTTTAAACCATATAATAAACCCATTTAACCAAATTTTATGCCCCAAATATATTATAACATATTTAAATATGCGCAGGCCCCTATCATTCCAAAACCTCACAACTTTAAACATCCCATCCGCCGTCTGATCCAGTGCCCGCGATCCAACGGTGGGTGGCCATATCGCGCGCCCCGATCTGCCGTAGATTAGCTTTAGGGGGATGGGTGGTATTGCTGTCGTACTCCCGCCACACGTCAATCTCCTGTCGTGATCGTAGGACCCCTCTGTAATACCACGTCGGGCCAAAAGCGGTGGAGGGAAAACCAGAAACCGCCCGCCACCTGCCCCCTAACGTCAGCTCCCACGTCACCAATGACGTCGTGTCCACGTCGGCCTGCCGCTGCCCTGTACCATTGCCATATCACCTTCTCATGTCATCACCCCGCCTACGTGTCGTCTGCCATGTCACCATACACATCGACTACCATGTCATCTTCCGTACCCGCTACACGCCAAATTACGTCATGCTGACGTCATCTTCAAAAAGCGCCAAAAGCGTTAAAATGCCCAAAATTAATAAAAAGTCATGAAAAGGACTATTTTGTTTTATTTCTATTGGTCAACTTGGGAGTGCTCTGCATGCCATTTATGAAAAATTACCGCCCAAACCCAATTCAATCGACCAAGTGAGTTCTACCTGCAATTTCAGCCCCTCAGCTCAGCATTATACCTATCAGTCGCCCTCTCTGCCATTAAAAAACAGGTATTTACCTGTTGGTGACCATAAACCTTGTTTTTCCACACTTCTCCATTGAAATAGATTGAATATCTACAAATTCGCACTAAAATGTACTCCGACACCTGAAATCCCACCTATAAACTCACTGGTCGACCCCCTGTTCAAGACCAACCCAGCAAATTTGCCCTCCTCTGTAAATTCACTATAAAAACGCATTTTAAGGTCATTTTCACCGACAGAGTTTGAAAACTGCCCATGCATTTACTCCCTTTGTCAAAATCCTCTACGGAATCTCACTCCTTTGGCTAGAAGTCAATCCCATTTCCTCTGCACTCTACCCACAGAGCCTATCAATCCAATGAATTCATTTAAAAAGACTGTATAAACTCTACAGAATCTTCTTTTTTACCATAAATTGTATACAGTAAGGCTAGTTCTATATAAGCCCATTCTACAGCTTCCTGACAAAACTTCAGACTCAATTTTGACTGTTCAACTGTTACACCAATCCAAATTTCAAATTATAGACATAGAGCATTCAACATGGCCACTCCATCAGCCTTAAACATTGCTCCTCATAATGCACCTCAGAAGGAACTTGAAGCATTACCCATAACTGATAGAGACCACCTATTTCAGGATTTGGTTAATGACAGAAACCACTTGCAGACCTTCTGTCAGCTGAGAAACAGTTACTTGAACAACAGTGACATCTATGGCATTTGGGAATCAAACTTTCCCATTTACTTCCTCCCTTCTGTCAATATTTTCCCTGAAATTATTTTCCTCTACTATGAAAACTATGACCCATCTCAAAGAGCAGTCAAGTTTCCATCTGGGAGCACCCTCTTCCAAATAACTCCTAATTCAATCAACCAAATGCTAAAATTCAAACAAACTCAGCTTCTGATGCCTCTCTCTATGAAGTTCCTGCTTGATGAAGGTCCTAAACTCTCCAGCTTTGAGATAGCCCGAATTTCCAAAGTATTCATGAGATCAGACCGCTAGCCTGCAGGGCCACCTCCTCTTCTGTATGTGTGCTTTAATGACGTGGGCAAATTACTGGTTGATATGATATCCTATGTACTATGTTTCAAAGGAAGTGGGCACATTGATGAAACTATACTAGTCATGTTGTATGCATTCACCCCACGACAGCCCCCTGCTGTAAGTACAATTATGCAAAATTTATCTCCAATAAGATACATGACCAAATGTTGAAGCTAGATAGGGAGGGAGTCTTCAAATATTCATCCTATATCTATCATTTGTTCATGTATTATCAGCTAGATTACTTCCAATGCCCCATCAAAATATTGGACTCTAAAGGGGAAAAGAGGTCTGTAATTTTCTGGACCTTAGTCTTTCATGAAGTCCAGAACTCCCCCTACTCTTACTGTGAATTTATTGACCTGTTTGTCTATCCAGTTTTTTGTCTCCTCAAGAGAGCTCCTCCTGCTAGGCTATCCTATGACATGCAGAAAATACTACAGCTTTCAAAGAACTACAAAATAGGTGACTGGTACTTTTATCAGAATCACACTGTCATTAGGATCTATGGCTGTGAGCTCTGTCCCTACAGGCTCCCAAGATATGTGCCAATGAGACTCTTTGCGTTGGACTATTACAGGCAACTCATCAATTCAGACTTAACTCATTTTTATAGTGCCAAGAAGAAGTCTCGCCTAAAATTCAAAGACCAACTAGGCCCCTTTGTCATGAACAAGAAATAAGGTTGGCAAGATGTTGACCAAATATTGGGAGAGAAACTCAAGTTAAAGAGGAGTTTTTGGTGGGTCCCTTATGACCCAGATGGCTTTATTAGTGCCAGAAAAATAAAATATAGGCTGTCAGCCTATGAGCATTGTAAAATCCCAGAGATTGAACAATATGCCAACCACGATGAGTGGGTGGTAGGGACACTAGTTGAGGAATTCACCCAAGAAGAAATTATGGAGAAAATTGTCAAAGATTTGGACAAAACTCTTGACTTGGATTCTTTTGAGTAGGTAATATTAAAACTGCCACATCAAGTCAGAGAAGGCACATCTACTGTTGTAGCTTCACGAGTTGCCCAAGAAAGATCTACACTAGCAACAGGTACAACAAAAGGCAAGGAGGTGATGGATGCAGATCAGGAACCAGTGACAGAACAGCCTACCACCTCAAAGGAGCAGAGTCAAGGGCAGGCTCCTCCACAGCAAACTAAGGCACTACAAGTGCCAGCTTTACAGACTCCTCTTAATGAGGAAAGAGGTAAAAAGAGGGACAGGGAAGAGACCACACCTCCAAGTGGGTCAATCCAGCAACCAGAAGCCAAAAGACAAAGAGTTGATCATCAAGTTGAGGAAGAAATTACTGAAGAACTGATAGAGAGCCCGAGGAGTGGAAGAGAAACAAGCCAGCAGACACCTACCAGCTCATTCTAGCAAGAGCAAGAGAGGCAGCACAGTATGGAGGTCTCTTCCTCAAGGCAGCAAAGCAAGCAACCGCCTGGCATTAAAGCCACTTTCATGGAAATCAAGGCTCAAAATGAATTGTTAAGAGTACAGCTACATGATCAATTGCTCAAAGCAACACCCTCCAAACATCAGAGATTAATGGCAGCCTATGACTTTAAGGAGGAAAAAATGATTCTCAGTCACTTCAAGCCTAAGATACCACAGCCCGAGACAGCTGCAGATTATATAAAGACAAACTTAGAGGTCCTCTCCAAGGACAAACAGTCGATGGATCAGATAGAGCTGCATAAGCAAACAGGTGAGATGGTCTATGCCACCCTAGCAGACAAGGCCACGCTGGCTCATCAACTGAAGCAATCATTGAAAAAAACAAACACTCAATTGGATTTGGAAAGAATGTCTTCCTCTGCCAAAGATAATAGAATAAATACATTGGAAGAAATCATTGTGGAACTAGGACATGATCCTAAGAAGGATGCTAAAGCCATCCAAGCCCTCATAAGGAAGAAAGAGGAGGATATTGTTGCACTCAAAAAACAATTGAGGATACCTGTAACCATGCACCCGCAAACTGCAGAACTTGTGCAAGAGAAAGAAGTTGAAGATACCATGGATCTGCTAATGAAGATGAACCAAAGAATAATTCAGATGGAGGGAGAGTTGGAGAAAGCATTACAAGGCAAGCAGGGAGAGTTGACCTCCCAATCACCTCAAACAACTCCAACTGTTACTACTGTTCCTCCTAGACAAGCAACAATGATCCCTCCTATTATCCCAACATCCACAGCAACTACATCAATTATAGATGCTACAACGGCAACAACAACAACACCTGAATCTAGCAAGAGCATGGAAGAAATGATGAAAGCAGTCAAAGAGCTAGAAGTTTAGGTGACAGAGGTAAAAGAGGCCAAAGAAAAGTTGGCCAAGCTCGATTTAAGCTATGACAAGTCCAAGATGACAGTGGTTAAGAAACAAAGAGAAATAAAAGCCTTGGACAACAAAATAAAAGCCTTAGACAAGGAGCTTACTTTGGAAAAAACTCTGACTGAAATCAAGAAGATTTTGTGGGCCAAGATTGGCCAGTCAATCACTGACCAATGGCAATCGATTCAGGCCATATATGAACAGACAGAGTTAATAGGCCTAGCGCAGTTTGAGACTCAAAGGGCTAGAGTAGCATTGGGGAATATGCCTGAGCAAGTCAATAAAATGATTCATTTCCGGAACACTCATACCAAAGAGGAGTTGGCAGCATTAGACATCAGTAGCAGGACGTACACTATTCTGACAGCAAAAAAGGTGTTGACCCTAAGATGTTTTTTCCAAACTCTAGAAAGAAAGTGTATGGAAATGCAAGTAGAAGTAGATGATTTCAAGTTAAAACTTGCAGCATTGCAGAGAAGAGGATTGCCCAGCCTGTTAACCAGCGCTGGAAGACTGCTGACCCATGAGCAGTATACTACCAGGATGAATAACTATGTTTCAAATCAAATTACAGTATCCTCAAGTACCTCAGAGGAAACAGGGCCTCCCTCTGGACAGACTCTGTATGACAAATTAGAAAACTTGTTTTACATTGAACATGAAATAAATCATCTTTTGAGGTTCCACCAAATTTCTATAGATACACTAAAGCTCATGAAACACTGATCAAAATACAAATACATCAGCTGCCTACTGAGGATTGGTGGCAAGAAATGTTGGAGATTTTGCCAAGGTAACTTTGGTCCTTTTCCCTCTTTTGATCAGCTTCAGATTTTGGTCAGCTACAGGTCAGAAAAATTGGGTACACAGGCCACCGGTTAAAGCATGAAGACAGCAGGCAAAAGAAGTCAAAGTGTGACTACAACAATTTTATAAAAGACCAAGTATGGATACCAAGGCCAAGACAGCAAAGCAGTGACTCAGCAAAGCACCACGACAACAAACATAGTAACCGCAAATTAAAGATGCAGCTTCAACCGACTTAGTTAGTCTAAAAAGTCAAATTTCTCTGACAAAGTGGACAGCTAGTGCACCAACAATTACTGCAGCATTTATTTCTTTCATTTACTTCTTGTGAAGAGTTGGTGAGGGAACTTATTTCATGAAGACTCATCCATAGGATATTTTGTATCTCATTTTTGTATAAATACCTCCCCAAAGAATGTATTTGGGGTTGGTGATTTTCTATCTAAGCTATGTTGTACTTTTTTTAGGCTCCCTAATACAAATAGTTGTTGAAGTTCATGGTTTTTGCACTGTCTAAATGTGGAAATGATGGTCTGGGACCTGCTATAGAATTCCTGTGTCATTATATGGAACAATAAGTTATTCTAAACTATGTTTCATATTTTTTGTGTTTGCAAATTTCATATGTATTTCATAATCTTGATAACAAAGAAGAAAGAATAACCCAGGATTTGCTTGAATTGCACCCTGTGCTCAATCTCTGCTATTACCTATGTTTTCTTCAGGATTAGTCATAAATATGAATTCTTAACTGCTCATGTTTGCACTAATTCTTTCATTTTGATTACTGTTTAGGAATTCTTAATTACTCTTGGATAATATCCATACACTTTCCCTCTGCTAGCATAATGAAAGATTCTTGATTTCCTTTCATTCCCTGATTTCATTCCACCAATTTCCAGATTTGAAAATTGTTCCAAAACTGCCTATCTTTCTCTGTAGTTCTACCATTCCCCAAGAAACACTTTCAGTTGTGCAACATCATCGACTCCATAGCCCAATGGAACAGACTGTCTTAGACTTGCATCCCAGCTCTGCCTGAAATCACCATCCAACAAACTTAAAACAAAAACCTGTGCATAATAACTAGCCTAAAATATTCCAAAAAACAAAGCCAAACTATAAAAAGAAAGCCCTGTCTAGTTGTAGGTAGGCTAGGACCTGCAGCTAAAAGATTGGTTAGTGGTTACCTCGGTCGTATTCCCTTCAGGAGGCAGAGAACAACCTGAGTGATAACACAAATGATTATCTTGTACTTGAACACATTTGTGCCATGTCTCAAGGGACTCTAATTCCCTTGACAAATATAGCTATAACTAGGCACCAATTGTGATATCTATCAAATACATGTCCCTGAATATAGCACATATCCACATAATTTCAAACAAATTAGGGTTAACAAGATTCCTCGTATGCAAATCACTCATTCATTTGCAATTGCAGTTTCCAAACATAGCCAAAGGAATTCTCACATAATTCCTTTCTTTTACCTTTACCTTGTTGCAACTGAGTCTTTCTATGTACTGTCACGCAACCCAATGGATAGTTATATAAACAAATCAACTATTACCTTGTCTTGCTAATATCAAGTATGTTTCCCTACAATTATCCACACATGCCAATCACATGTTCCAAAAATCAAGACATCATGTCTACAGATTTTAAACTAACCTTTACGAAGTCTAACAACCATGTCATAATCCATAGTTAACTCATAGTCATTAGACATAAAGCTACAAATGTCACCCATTACACTCTAGTATGTATAAACTGTATTAACACATATGTGTGAGTAAAACCATCTTAAAACAAGATAATTTATTGATGCAATATTATAGATACATACTCATATCATGTGATTTGCTATGAAACCAGCTCAAGAAAAGATAGAAAAGATAGATCAACGCCTTAGAATTCAGCCTCTTCGTGGGGGCAACCTCCTTTACATTACATAAATGAACAATTCTCGGATGATTCAAATGACAAAACCTCCTTTCTATATATAGGAGTCTAAGGAGTCACAATATAATCCAGCCGACCTAACAATAATAATATAAATCCACAAAAATAACAATAGAGGGATTCTATGGGCACATTAATAACAATATGGGAGCAATGGGGGCACAACAATATAAATAAGGGATATAACTACAATAGTAATGGAGTAATCACTAGTATTATAGGGACCCAACATGCCCCTCTCCTTCAAAAAAGTGTTGTCCTCAACGCTTGAGTAGTTCTGGATATTTCTGCATAAAATTCTCATCCTCCCATGTGGAATCTTCAGCGGATAAGTTCTTCCACTTGATAAGGTACTCTCAAATTGATCGATTTCGTAGCTGTTGAGTTCTTGTTTCTATAACTGCTTCCGGTTCCAATATAATTTTTCCTTCCTCATCAAGTTCTGGCAATATTGTTTGAACTGGGAGCTTGTCGCCTATAACCTTCTTTAAGCATGAAACATGGAAAACTGGGTGCAATCGAGAAGCTGCAGGAAGCTCCAATTTGTATGCCATAGTACCAATCTTTTGCAACACCTTGTACGGACCATAATACTTTGGTGATAATTTATTATCCTTCTTAGCTTGCTTGAGGGACATTTTCTTATATGGTTGTAGCCGTAGGAATACCCAATCACCTACATCAAAACTTCTTTCACTATGATGTTGATCTGCCTATTGTTTCATTCTATTTTGTGCCAACACGAGGTTATCCTTTAAGAGTTGGAGGATTTGTTGTTGATGTTCGATGTGATGTTCCACTGCATGAACCTTAGAATTTTCTCTTAAATATGATGTGATGGATGGTGGTTGATACCCATAAAGTGCCATAAATGGGGTCATTTTTGTTGTTGTATGAAAGGAAGTGTTATACCACCATTCAGCCAGAGGCAACCATTTGACCCATTGTGTTTGTTTATCAGATACAAAGCAACGAAGATATCCTTCCAAACATTTGTCTACTATCTCAGTTTTTCCATCAGATCGAGGATGATAAGATGAGCTATGAGCTAACTGAGTACCAAGACGAGAAAATAATTCTGTCCAAAAATTTCCAGTGAAAATGGGATCTCTGTCACTTACAATAATCTTTGGGTTTCCATGTAGCTTTTGAATTGTTTCCATAAATGCAGTAGAAACTGTACTGGCTCTAAATGGACGTGATAATGCACAAAAGTGTGCATACTTGGTAAGTCTGTCAACTACCACCATGATGACACTCTTTCCCTCAGACTTGGGTAAACCTGTGATAAAATCCATTGATACCTCCTCCCAATGTTGGCTTGGAATGGATAAAGGTTGTAATAGACCCGGTGTCTTAATTGTTTCAACTTTATTTTGTTGGCAAACCAAACATTTTGCCACAAACTTTTGAATATCTGATTTAAGTCCATCCCAAAAAAATTCCTTCTTAACCCTGTGGTAAGTTTTTAAAAACCCTGAGTGCCCTCCTAAGGGAGAAGTGTGCAATTCCATAAGAATCTTTTGTTTTAGCTGGGAATTCTTACAGAGGTATTAGCGATCTTTGTACCATAACGAATCATTTTTCCAGCTAAATGTATCAAACGTACTAGAATCTTGTTGTAGCTTTCGAATAAGTTCCCACACTTCTTCGTCATTCTTCCATTCCTCCCTTGCTTCATTTATCCAATCTGGTTGGATGATAGAAATAGTGCACAACAATGCTTCCACATCCTCATCCTTTCTTGAGAGTGCATCTGCCACCACATTTTGCTTCCCTTTTTTGTAGATGATTTCAAAGTCATAACCCAACATCTTTGTGACCCACTTTTGTTGCTCTTCAGAGGATAATCTTTGTTCTAAAAAGTATTTAAGGCTATCATGATCCGTTTTTACCTTGAAGTGTCTTCCCATTAGGTAGGGTTGCCATTTCTTAAGTGCATGGAGTATTGCCAAGATTTCCTTCTCATAAATAGCTTTTCTTAGAAACTTTCCCTTGATTGGACGACTTTCAAAAGCAATGGGTCTTTCATCTTGCATTAGAACAGCACTAATTCCATTTCCTGAAGCATCACATTCCACAATAAAGGTTTTTGTGAAGTCCGGTGTAGCTAAGACCGGTCCTTGGCACATTGCCTCTTTAAGATGTTCAAAAGTCTTTGTTGCTTCCAAAGTCCATGAAAATGCATCTTTCTTCAATAATGTCGTTAGAGGTGCTGCTATTCTCCCATAATTCTTAACAAACTTGCGATAATACCCTGTCAACCCAAGAAATCCGCGCAAATGCTTTATGGATGTGGGGATTTTCCATTCCTTAATGGCTTTAATTTTGCTAGGGTCTACCTTAACTCCTTCATGAGATACAATATGACCCAAATATTCCACCTCCTGGACTCCAAAAAGACATTTGGATCTTTTGGCATATAATTGTTTCTCCTCCAATAGTTGTAGCACCCTGTCAACATGTTTAACATGATCCTTCCAAGACTTGCTGTAGATAAGTATATCATCAAAAAATACTAACACAAATTTTCTAAGGAATGGTTTGAAAATTGAATTCATCAAACCTTGAAATGTTGAAGGTGCATTGGTAAGGCCAAAAGGCATGACCAAAAATTCATAATGACCCTCATGCGTTCTAAATGTCATTTTTGGAATGTCTTCAATCTTCATTCTGATTTGATGATATCCTGAGCGAAGATCCAACTTGGTGAAGTAAATTGATCCATGCAATTCATCTAGTAATTCATCAATGACAGGAATGGGGAACTTATCTTTAATAGTGAGCTTATTGAGCTCCCTATAATCCGGACAGATGCGCCATGATCCATCCTTCTTGTGCACCAATACTACTGGAGCAGAGAAAGAACTTTGACTCGGTTGAATTATACTAGCCTCTAGCATTTCTGCAACCATACATTCAATTTCACTTTTTTGGACATAGGGATATCTGTACGGCCTCATGTTTGGAGGAAAACTTCCTAGAATTAGATGAATAACATGATCATGATCAGGCATAGGTGGGAGACCTTTGGGAGTCTCAAATAACTTTGAATGATTGTCCAGGACTTTTTGGAGATCTGGAGAAATAGATGATTCTAATGTGGAAACATCTAGGGAACATAATTGTGCAATTACACCCCTTTGCTCCTTTTTCAGAAGCTTTGTCATACCATTAGAGCTGATTATCTTTCCTGGTTTCCCTACAATACCCCTTAATTCAACTTCCTTTCCTTCCGTAGAAAATTTGATGAAAAGTTCTTGAAAATTAAAAGCTATTGTACCCAAGGATTGTAGCCATTGGACTCCTAGTACAACATCAGCACCTCCCATTGGAATGGAAAGCATTGGGCTAGTCAATACATATTCTCCCATGGATAGCTTGATATTATGGCACTTTCTAGAGCAATTTATTATTCCTCCATTTGCAATCATCACTTGACACTGTGGTGTTGGATATAGGAAGCAATTCAATTCTTTTGCTACCCTACAATGAATAAAACTTTGGGTGCTTCCTGAATCAATCAACACTATTACCTTTTTCTTCTTTCTTTGTCCTTCTATCTTGATGGTTTGAGGAGTGGTAATTCCCGCCAATGCATTACAAGATATGGTCGGATTTATTTGTTCTTAATCTAGGCTTTTTTCCTGGAGCATATCCTGTTCTTTTGACCTTTCTTGCTCCTTTTCTTCTTCCTCTTCACAATCTATGTAGAATAGTTTCTTCTCAGCACACTTATGACCTTTAGTGTATTTGCTATCACAACTATAAAAAAGCCCTTTTGCTCTTTTTTCTTCCAATTTTTGTGGTGTCAACCTTATAGGTTGTGGAAGACTAGGGGCAACTACACTTCCGTCTTTATACTTGTGAGTGGTATGCTTCCTGGTTGCCATAATTTTGCTTTCCATTTTTCTTGCTAACCTGAATGCCTTCTCTAATGAATCAGGTTCCCAAAGTCGAACATCATATTGGATATTATCCTTTAAAGACCCTATGAACACATCAATTCTATGCTCCTCTGGAATATCTTTTACCCTTATGTTCAATTTTTGGAACTCCTCAATGTGCTCCATTATTGAACGCTTTTGTTTAAGACTTATCAATTGGCTAAAAAAAGTGTTTCTTTTTGTATCCTCATAATGTGTTATCAATTCTTCCGTAAAAATTTCCCAAGTGATAAATTTTTTACGAGAGCAAAGCCATTGATACCATACAAACTGATTTGGTTCCAAATATAAAGTTGCCATATGTACCTTTTGTGTGTTTTGCACATTATTGAGATCGAAGAACTGCTCCATCTGTAATATCCATGTGGCGGGATCCTTGCCGTCAAACTTCCTCATATCAATTTTTGGAATATGGTCGGTCTTCGATCCAACATTAGAGTCTATGGAATCATGATTAACATTTCTTTTGTTCACATCATGAGTTTGCTTTACAACCTTTTCACCATTAGTAAGTATTTCTTGTAGAAAATTTGTCAAATCTGTCTTCAAATCTGCCATGTTTGTCTTCAAATTTGTCCTCAAATTTGCCTTCAGATCATCCATCTTAGCTTCCATGCCCTTTATCTTATATTCCACGCCATTTATCTTAGCATCTATTAGCTTTTGTGAGCGTGACATTTGTTGCACTTGTTCTTGTAATTTTGATATATCATGTAGCATTTCTTCCTCTTCTTCATGAGTCATGCTAGAGCTTTCAGGTTCCTTACTAGGTGTTTGCATTTTCTTTCCTCGGGGCATCAGTTACCGATAATAATGCTTTACTATGCCCTTTGAATTCCTTCAAACCAAGCTTATGAAAAAATTAAAAAAAAAAAACTACACACCTTTTTTTTCTTTGTAGAAGCCTGATGTTGAATCTGATGTATCTCTGTAATTTCGAATCCTCCAGTTCTGAAATTGTGACCTGGAGTAGCCTTCTATGTCCTCTTTCTAATTCCACTAGTCTGATCCAAATTGGATTCTCCAAGAAAGAGTTATGCACAATCTCCCGCAGTGACCTGATTATAGACTAGTTCAGTAGAGTGAAATTGTATGAAGTGCCACGTGTCACTGTTTCAACCTTTGACTCTAAAAAATATATAAAAGGAAACTACAGTCCGTCCTCTTTCTGTACCTTCTTACCAAATTTCAATCCGATGCTCAGAAAGAAAGTTATGGCGATTTTCCCCAGGTCACATGTTTTGAGTGTAATTCAGGAGTCTGCAAAAAGACCAACTTCCTCAGATCATATCTCCGAAAATATCACACTAAAAGCTCTAAAATTCGGACCCCAGCTTTAGCGCGCTTTCTTATCAAATGGGTTTTTTGTGCGACTTCTGAAACGTCATAGAAAAAAGTTATAGCGAAAATGCCACGATGACCTGTTTGGAGCGGCGAAACCCTAGAATCCAAAGCTCTGATACCAAATGTTATGAAACCAGCTCAAGAAAAGATAGAAAAGATAGATCAATGCCTTAGAATTCAGCCTCTTCGAGGGGGAAACCTCCTTTACATTACATAAATGAAAAATTCTTGGATGATTCAAATGATAATACCTCCTTTCTATATATAGGAGTCTAAGGAGTCACAATATAATCCAGCCGACCTAACAATAATAATATAAAGCCACAAAAGTAACAATAGAGGGATTCTATGGGCACATTAATAACAATATGGGGGCAATGGGGGCACAACAATATAAATAAGTGCTATAACTACAATAGTAATGGGGTAATCACTAGCATTATAGGGACCCAACATGTCTCAAGGGACTCTAATTCCCTTGACAAATATAGCTATAACTAGGCACCAATTGTGATATCTATCAAATACATGTCCCTGAATATAGCACATATCCACATAATTTCAAACAAATTAGGGTTAACAAGATTCCTCGTATGCAAAACACTCATTCATTTGCAAGCAGTTTCCAAACATAGCCAAAGGAATTCTCACATAATTCCTTTCTTTTACCTTTACCTTGTTGCAACTGAGTCTTTCTATGTACTGTCACGCAACCCAATGGATAGTTATATAAACAAATCAACTATTACCTTGTCTTGCTAATACCAAGTATGTTTCCCTACAATTATCCACACATCCCAATCACATGTTCCACAAATCAAGACATCATGTCTACGAATTTGAAATTAACCTTTACGAAGTCTAACAACCATGTCATATTCCATAGTTAACTCATAGTCATTAGACATAAAGCTACAAATATCACCCATTACACTCTAGTATGTATAAACTGTCTTAACACATATGTGTGAGTAAAACCATCTTAAAACAAGATAATTTCTTGATGCAATATTATAGACACATACTCATTTCATGTGATTAATCAAACATTCATCAACAAATAGATGACATAATAGACACCAACACTCAAACACCTAATAGATGACATAGTCAAACATTCAAGCATGAAGTAGACAACATAAACAAGCTCATACCTTAATGTATCTTAGGGGTGGCTACCTTGTCTACACAATCAATCTAGTTTATCATGATACAACATCACAACATATCAACTCAACCATAAATAAGGTCATTATATCCATAATAGTCACTAGCTAACATGTTCACATCGTAAACTCATAAACAATTATCATTCATATATAATAATCACATCTGTGTTGTCAGTCTAGATTAGTATGACATAATAGCACAACATATTAACTCATACATCAACCAATCCAAATTAGTATGATACATGTAACATCAATATCGTAATGTAATAACCCTAATCATCATGTTACTAGCATGTAACAACAACAAGTTATATATGATGCTCATCAACAATATATAACCTAATCATCAAGCTAACTATCATAAAATAACAATAGTAATGGATAAAACCACATGTCACTATCATTGATGATTATCAAACTCATGTGCATATGACTACACTAATCAACTAGCATCTATCATGTATGTAACCATAACATCAACAGAATGAAAGGCATACACATAACCATAATGCATATAACAATCCTTAACGTACATACCTGCATTCCCAACACACAAACATGTATGACGACATGCTCTTTCCTCGAGGTCCAATGTTGTGACTTCTTTAATGACCTGCATCTCCTACTCTATCTCAGCCATCAAATTAGCATCATAACATACCAATATCATCATGATGACCTAATTGCCTATAATTACCTCTCAATGCATGTCCGACTTACCATAAATGAATAACCATAACCATGAAAATGCATGCATAAAACCATATAGACACTAACTTGCATAACAAATTGATATACAACCATACACTCATCATGACACATTCCACAACAACACCATCAACCCTCACATGGAGACATCACTATAACCATGATCAACACTATGAAAATGCAACAAGCGCATGAACTACAAGAAAAGGGAAGACATATGCAGCCAACACAAGTGCATAACCAACACACCACCAATCTAGTCTAAGGGATGAACCATGCTCTGACACCACTATATGGTATGAGATATCACCCATGTAACTAACCAAGCAGGGTAAAAATGTGACCTCTTATTTTAGTCCCAAAGAAAATGGGAAGTGGAATATTTTTTGTTGATTATGTAGAACTTAACAAGGATACAAAGAAGGACCATTTTCCTTTGCCCTTCATTGAAAAAGTCTTATATGGCATTGCAGGAAACAAATTATTATCCTTCTTGTATGGATTTAGTGGATACAATTAAATATAGATTAGTCAAAAGACCAAGATAAGACCAAATTTACATGTCCTTGTGGTACCTTTTCTTATAAAGTCCTTCGACTCAATCTATGTTATGCCTCTACTACTTTCTAATGGGCAGTTTTAAGTATCTTTGTTGAACTTGTTCATGAATTTGTTGAGATATACATGGATGATTTCACTCCTTATGGGTGTGACTTCGAGGAAGGTCTTTCTAATTTGTGAAAGTTCTTAAAGAAATGCATTGAAATGAATCTTTCATTGAGTCTTCAGAAATATGATTTTTTTATGAATGTAGGGATTGTCCTTGGTCATTTTATATCTAAGGAAGGGATACAAGTTGACCCTAAAAAAATTTCCATCATTAAAAAGGTCCCTATCCTTCAAAAACAAAGACATGTCAAGAATTTCGTTTGATTAGTTGGGTATTATAGAAATTTTATCAAAGTCTTTAGTAAATTGGCTTCAAAATTGTTTGGATTTCTTGCTAAAGATTCAAAATTTTGTGGAGAAACAACTATCAAGAAGCCTTCGAAGTACTGAAAGGAAATCTTAGGACTTCACCCATCCTTAGAGGTCCCTGTGGGGTCGTTAATATGCCATGATTATTGTCACTTGTGAACGTTTATTCCACCCATTTCCACCATTCTTCATCATGACATTTATTATAATTTATCATTTAAATCCATTTTATAAATAATTTATGCTCTCATGGATGAATGCTATTTATTCTCTTTTATTTTTAATAAATTGATTATTATGCATTAATTTATCAATGATAGTTCTAATAAGTTGGTTGTAACATCATTCGCCATTCTTAGCCTCCAAAGTAACTTCCAGATTGAAGATTTGATTTTTAAATCAGCCAACTCAAAAATTCGCTGGTTTAAGGAGTGACAGTTTTGCGGTTAAGATTCTGAGCAAATGAAGATGAATTTGGAAAATCCGGAACATGAGTTTTGTCCAGAACGGGCCCAATTATCTTCATATAGAACAGATTGCCCAAATTCGGCTTGTACAGGGAGAAACGCAGAGTTCTTTGAACACGATTTTCTGGGATTTGCTGTTGCGGCCGCCCTCCAAATCTTAGCTGCAAACCTAAATCCGCCTTGATCTGGTTGATCAATTGGTTAGGATCCATCCAATTCTGTAAAACAAATCATTTTGTAATTATCCATGCTCTGATACTTCTCTATTTAAATGAAACCCAAGATCAGAGACGGGGGATGGAGAACGATTGTATTTTGTAATTATAAGTTTTCAGAACAACTTGGACCATGGAGTCTCAGTGAGATCTGCTTTTGTATACTTTTGTTAATGCAATCAATATAAAGGAATTGGTGTTCACTTCGTTGCTGCATCTGAAGTAAGTTACGGCGGTGCCATTGGAAGCTACGGGCCCGGCTCCAACGGACACTTGCCGATGTTGTATCATACGGTGATTTCTGTGGTTTGTTCCTTATAATCTGATATATTTACATGTTGTTCCATACTTGTTCATCCGTAGTTTTCCTGTTGTAAATCTATGTAACAAGTTTACATCATACTTTCAGGATTAATCGCATAGTGTTGTTCTGAGCTGTTTACTTCAGTTACAGAATTCATAAGTAGAATGTTCCAGCTACAGATGATTGGAGTAATGGGCTACTGGTGATTATCTCAGATAATATATATATGATTGACGTTTCCTATTTATAATGATTTGCTGTTTCATTTGATCAAGTTGCCTACTTGTATAAACAATTGTTCTTTCTTTGTATATAAGTTGATGCCAAGAATTGAGAGTGTTGAACTCGCGAGACTTAGTTTCTTTCTTGCTGTTTCATTTTACTGTTGTCCATTTCATTTCATGCTGCTTTCTTATTGTTCCTTTTTTACTTGCATTCATTGGTTTGGTGTGGGTGGAGGATCAAGGCTGTCGTGAGACACAGCAGACGCTATTATGCTCCCAGATCCATGATCCATACTCTAATTCTTTTTTCATCAATTTCTAGAGGACTGAGTTATTGCTACCATATCCTCGATTGATGGTTGTTTGAATGAATGATTTAGTTTCTTGTTGTTTCAATTAGATTTCTTTTTCAAGCATTCATTTACTTTTGGGTTTTAAGCACTATATTGCAAAACATTACTCTTAAGTAAATAGCCGCCTCAGACAGAGTACACTCTTGAAATAAAAAGTCGTCCCTGGGTTGATAATTAATGTGAGGTAATTAGGAGTTCACAAGACACCTTTTTATCGCTCCACATTTTGGCGCCGTTGCCGGGGAGAGTGTAGCCATTTCTAAAGAGTAGTGTGAATCTGATGAGTGCCTGCTAGGGAAGAGTTGGATCTTAAAAACGGAAGGTAAGAACCTGCGTACGGAGCATGTAAAAGCCCTGCTCCATCGTCCGCTTTCCAGCAGGACTCTTAAAAAACCTAGGGTAGAAATAGATGTTTGAATTTTTGTGTGAATGATTAGGAAAAAGATAGAAATTTTTAAAAAATGAATCACATGATCTCACACAAGTGGTGATGTAAGCACCACCCATTTCACTAACCGATTGATAGGAACATTTGAAGAAGGAGCCTCGAAGAAAACACATGAAGAACATCTTCTATTATGGTAAGAAATGGATCACATTTTTACTTTTGAATTTACTATCAAAGATCTAGGAGTGACACAAATGCACGTAATTCCCCCATCTATACCAAATTTTCATGGTTTAGCAAATGAAGATCCACATACATTTTTGTTTGAGTTTGAAATACTTTGTAGAGGATATGATTATTGTACTAATGATCAAAGATTGAAAGTGTTTCCTCTTACTCTAAAAGGAGCAGCTCTCCGATGGTTCATGAGCCTAGGTGGGAATTGCATCCAAACATGGGAGGACATGAAGAACATATTCTTGAAGAAGTACCAAGACTATTGCAAAGCCAATGAAGATATTTTCGATATGATACAAGGGGAAGATGAAAGTTTGGAGGACTATGTAGATCGATTTCATTACAACCTTCAAAATCCAAAGCATAAGCATTTGGAAAAAGAGATCTTAAAAACACTCCTTCTTAAAGGAATCAAAGATGAATTTTTAGAAACCCTAAATCTGATAGGAAAAGGTGATGTTTTTCAGTTATCATATGATGATGTTTGTGAGTTGTGCATAGGGTATTCAAGAGGAATCTCCAAGGCTGGTAAGAATTCTAGAGATGTTTTTTCTTTGTTCTCCAAATCAGCTACAAGAACAGGAGACATAAGAGATGAAATCAATGTGTTGTTTGAACATTTTAAAGTTGATTTTATTAGCTCTCTAAATGAAAAATTGGATGTTTTGCAGATTCATAAAAATGAAGAATTTGATGAAGTGTTTCGTTCTCATGACCGAAAGGAGCATCTCATAGATACTCACTCTTCCTTATCTAGGATGGAAGTAGCATATCAAAGAGGTAAGGAAGCTGCAACAAGGTCAAAACCACGGAAATCATGGCCCACAGGTATGGTTCAAAACACTCCCTCTCCACTTTCTTACTTGCATAATCCATTATGGAATACTAATGTGTTAGGGCAGCCATGTCAATCTCAATTTAACCACCTATCTTGTTTACAAGTTGGGCATGGTTCATCTTATGATGGCATGACTACTCTCCCTCATCTTGTAGCACAAGCACATTCTCCATATTCTCCACCAGCTCTTTCACAACACCTTGCCTGCCTACCAAATTCATTCACTGAACCCAACCAACCACATCATCAAAATGCTCCATTCTTTACACATTTTCCTGCTCAACTAATTCCACACCCTCACCATAATAAACCAGTACAACATGCTTACAATGTTGAACTGACAAATTTACCCACCCTTCCCACCCATTCTATCTCACATGCACCAATGGAGAAAACTTACAATGAGATTCAGAATGTTTCAAATTCAAAAATTGTAGAAGCTATGGAAGAAAATGAGGTTTCTTGTAGGTTGCATCAACAAGCCATTTTAAAAGCTCAAGAACTTCATGATATGATGGCTATGCAAGATCAAAAAAGTAATGCATACATTGAAGATTGGTTTCACTCCATCATTTATTTGCAACATCACTCCATGCTTCAACAATTTTTGATATCATTTTTTCAAGGGAAGCCACCTTCTCATACCCTAATATCCATTAACATGCATTTTTCAAATTTGGGTATGTGCATACGTGAAGCCGTATTTCGAAAATGGCTTCACTGGAAGTATTCATACACGTAGTCATATTCATTTTTCAAATCAAAATAGGTTAGTGTAGAAAATAAAATAAAACAAAATAAAGACATAAATAAGTGCATTTTGCTCTTTTGTAAAACTAGGGTTTTTGTTGCAACATGCTATGCAAATCAACATCGGTGATATTTTTTTTATAATTTGTGTTTGTAGATGAATCATAATGGAAAGAATAAGTTCTACAAATACTCATTTTCATTTTTATCACCAATTTAAAAAAAAATGCTTGAATTTCATTTTTTTGGCTTGCGGGCTTGATGAACTTTCTGGAAAAATAGTTGGGACAGTCAGTTTTTGGAGGCCTAAATGACCATATTTTTAAAACCTGTTTCTATCCTAAGTAGCCCTTGATGTCTACTTTCTAACCCAATTTGAATCACTCAATTTGGATTTGAAACGAAAAAGTTAGAGCCAAAACATTGACCGGATGTCTAGCGGGCAGCTCAGGAACAGAGTTGGGACAGTCAGTTTTTGGAGGCCTAAATGAATGAATTTTTAAAACCTGTTTCTATGGTAGATTCCCCTATGAATCTAGTTTACAATGCAATTGGAATCACTCATTTTTGATATCGTATGGGGAAGTTATGATCAAAATACTGACTGTCTATCGTAAATCAGCACCCTTAAAACTATGTCTTTCCGGCTGTTCCTTACAATATTTGACCTATCAATTCTTCTTGTCTTCAAAACCTGTTTCTATTGGAGATCAATAAATTAATCTATTTTAATTTCCAATTTGAATCATTTGAATCCGACATCAAACGAAAAAGTTATGCTTGAAATATCAACTGTTGGTCTAAGCCGGGTAATCGGAAATGAGTCTATTATGCAGGTTGTTCTAAACAAATTTGACATATCATATCATTGAGTTTTTAAAACCTGTTTCTATTGGAGATACACCTTTGAATTAGCTCTCATTTGGCTTTGGAATCACTCAATTTCGACGAAAAACAAAGAAGTTGTGATTAAAACACTGCAGGTTAGTATGATTGGCCACTACTCTCCCGCAGGTAACAAATAAATTTTACTTTGTTATTTTCTCTATGGATTTGTTATACAGAATAACTACTTGCTATTTTTTGCATAATTCTTGGATTAGGGGAGCCCGATCACCTCTCTTTATCCATGATTTAATGTTTTATTGCAGGTAGATACTCGTTTTTGCAGGTCCTGGGAAAATAAAGAAGGTCAACTTATGGACGAGTGATTTTTCAAAGAAATTTTTATAAAACAAAGGAATTTTATCCAAATCATTACCCAACGGATTCATAATAGAACAAATGAAGAATTGATTTCAATTTCAAGATTCATGTCTTGTCACTGCTGCCAAAACATTTTTCAAATAGATCATTTTTTTGACATAACATCATAGCTGTTGCAACTCAATTTATTTACTTACATACTGCTTTTTGTTGTTTCTTTTCTAATTTCTCTTATATTTTGTATTTCAGGTGTTGCTTCATTCAAAGTGCAACTCATCCTCAGCATCACTGCAGTGAACAGCTAATTCATTCTTTGCGTGTTTGCATTTTATGGTTGTGTATTTTGCTGTTCCTTTTCTGAAGGGACAGCATTTGTGTGCATTTTTGTCGTTCCTGCTGTTCCTTTTTCAAAGGAACATCATTTTCGTTTTTTATTTTCTAAAGGAATAACACCTTTTTTTGATCAGCCATTCATTTTGTTGTTCCTTTTTCACAGTTCATTTTGCTGTTCCTTTTCGAAATGGAACAGCTATTGTTCCTTTTCGAAATGGAACAACATTTTTTGCACTTTCACATTTTGTTGTTCATTTTCGAAATGGAACAACACTTTTTGCACTTTCACATTTTGCTGTTCCTTTTCGAAATGGAACAACACTTTTTGCACTTTTACATTTTGCTGTTCCTTTTCGAAATGGAACAGCACTTCTGCACTTTCACGTTGGGTGTGTTTTTGCTGTTCCTTTTTCAAAAGGAACAACATTTGGTGTGTTTTTGCTGTTCCTTTTTCAAAAGGAACAACAGTTTGAGTTTTTGTTGTTCCTTTTTCAAAAGGAACAGCAGTGTGTATTTTTGCTGTTCCCTTTTCAAAAGGAACAGCATTTGGTGTGTTTTTGCTATTCCTTTTTCAAAAGGAACAGCAACTTGAGTTTTTGTTGTTCCTTTTTCAAAAGGAACAACAGTGCGTGTTTTTGCTGTTCCTTTTTCAAAAGGAACAACATTTGGTGTGTTTTTGCTGTTCCTTTTTCAAAAGGAACAACAGTTTGAGTTTTTACTGTTCCTTTTTCAAAAGGAACAGCAGTACGTGTTTTTGCTGTTCCTTTTTCAAAAGGAACAGCAGTTTGAATTTTTTGCTGTTCCTTTTTCAAAAGGAACAGCAGTTTGAGTTTTTTTCTGTTCCTTTTTCAAAAGGAACAGCAGTTTGAGTTTTTGCTGTTCCTTTTTCAAAAGGAACAACAGTTTGAGTTTTTTGTTGTTCCTTTTTCAAAAGGAACAGCAGTTTGAGTTTTTGTTGTTCGAGTTTTTGCTTGCATGGATTCTTCTCTTTCAAAAGGAACGACATTTGCATTTTCACATTTTCTGTGTGTATTTTTGTTTTTGGTGTGCATTTTCTTTGATGTTCCCTACACGGAACACCACTTTTTGAGTGTTTTTGCTGTTCATTCAAAAAAGCAACACTTTGGGAATATTTTTGAGGGCAACCCTTTCCTTTCTCTTGTAGGATTATTCATAGTTCAGCTCAACCACATTCTCCTGATTCTCTTTCATGACATGAAGTACACTACTTTTATGAGGACAGTAATTATGGATTCTTTTGAAGCAAAGTTAATATTATTCACGTTATGATCTTTAAAAGGCCAGCTCCTTGATGATAGATTCTTTTTAAAAAGGGACACAATTATTTATATATTCCTTTACTACATTGTTCTCTGTTGTACATGATACTGATTGATCATCTTAATACCATGCTGGTTCCACCCTTCCTGGTTATAATCTTCTCTGTCTGTAATAAATGAGATTATGGGTATATTTTTTATATATTGACATGTTCAACTTCTTCTGCCATCCCTGCTCTTAAGGAGTACTGAGCCTCCCTCTTTTTATCATAAAAATGTGAAATAACAACAAAATTTTGTTCGCAGATGGAGGATAGGGGGTCTCATTACGAGCCAGCCTACCATGTTCATAAGGTTGTAACAAAGTGACATTCCCATTATGGCCACCACACCAGGGTTATGATCCATTGGATAGCCAAATTATCCTTGGAACAGGAGGTCTCATCACGAGCCGGCCTGATCACTTTTGCTACCTCCTAGTGAATGGCAGTGTGGTTGTCTGGTTACCACGCCAGCACACTGATCTCTTCTGTAGAACAGCACTAAAACTCTCCATTTATAAATTGAGGATCCTGGCTCATATGGGTTAAAAAGCAACCCTGCCGAGGCTATGGACGCCTGCTGGCAGCAGCGGCTCTGCTTATGGTATTGAAGTTATATCTTTTCGTCAATTATTATTATAATACCCTTTTCTTATTTTCTTTTTATCAGAGAAGTTATTTCCTTAACTTTTTCCCTGTTTGAACCTTTATGCATGGGAAATTGTTTTATGATCACTCACATCATTTTCAGCTAGAATACCGTGAGCAAAGCATCGTTTTAGCACATTGTTGTCCTTTTTCATTTTGTATAACCTATCATCAATCCAAAGCGTCCTATCTCTTATTCATAACTATCTTTACACACTTTGCTCTCAACATAACCATAATTTTCACCGTCCTATCATTGATAAGTGTACTCTGCTTTACTTACTGATATATTGTTCACTCCATTGCCTTGCCGTCCGCACCACCCCTTTCATATGCTTTATGGTTATGGGACCCATTTTCCAATTGGAGGGGGAATGTATGCATTATGGGGTTGCATGCGATATGATTACTACACTTTGCCATACCTTGTTGATTTGACAACATAGTAGTATTGCATGTATACATAAGTTTTTCTAATTGCAATTTTGCATGCATTTTCTCTGTTGCTATTCAAAGCTAACACTATGGATTCAAGCACATTGTATGCAAAATAGTGCTTTGTTTACAGGAGAACAACAAGTATGGGAAAAATTCTATTCACAGCATGACCGCACTATTGCAACTAACAGACGCGGCTCGAGCAACTTGCGAACATGAACAATTTTTCAGACATTATGTGCTTACCTGGATTCCACCTTTTGCATCACTTTCAGCACCAACTCTGCCTACATCAGCTTCAACAACTGCCAGTATTTATATGTCATTCCACATTTTTGGAGGTAAAACTTGAGGTAAAATTGCATAGTTTTCTAATTTATTATAAATTTAGGAGAATCTAATAAAAATCCATTTTGAGCATTATTTGTCATCTTTCATTCCACATCTTTACCACTTCCCCTTTTTCAGCAGCATGTCATTTTCGAGTGTGGGGGAGTGTTCTTTTCATTCATTTCTTTCTTATGACCACGGCATTCATATTCTTTATCATCCATTGCTATTCTTATTTATTCTCAACACCTCCCTTATTCCATGTTGTTTTACACCAAGCATAGAATTCAACAGCTGGTAGCAACCACCTCTATTTGTTTTCTCGCATCGCATGAGGACATGCTAATTTTTCAGAGAGGGGGAGGAATTGCTATGCATGATGGATGTTTTCTATTTTCTTTCTCCTTTAAGGCATACAATTTCATTTTTACACAGTGCGGAAATTGATTTCCCATATTTTCAAAAACTATGAACTCAATTCTTGTGATCTCTAGGAAACACAAATATACTATTAAAATACACATACCTAGATAATTTCAAGAAATATTGGTTCATAAAATTTCGGAAATCATGCACTCTCACCTACAGCCATTTTGTTTATATCTCATGATCCGTGCATCAAAATGATTTGATTTTTGGATCATAGAGACATTCATATATTGTAAATTTACTTGCAACATTTCAACAAAATCTGGTTTGTAGTTTTGAGAAAATGCTTAATGAAGTTTGTTGTTACTTATATCATATTTTGCTGCAACTTCATACATATAGTTGAATGTCAATGTAAAAATTGTTATGCCTTCATCAAGATTGCTAAAATTGAATATTTATTAATTAAGGAAGCATTCAGTTATTCTCCAATTTTTATTGCTTGGTTAACACATGGTTTTTGTCTTTGGGTTGCATGAGGACATGCAATACATTCAGTTTTCGTTGCATGAGGACATGCAACATATTGAGTGTGGGGGTGTGTGGGGTCGTTAATATGCCATGATTATTGTCACTTGTGAACGTTTATTCCACCCATTTCCACCATTCTTCATCATGACATTTATTATAATTTATCATTTAAATCCATTTTATAAATAATTTATGCTCTCATGGATGAATGTTATTTATTCTCTTTTATTTTTAATAAATTGATTATTATGCATTAATTTATCAATGATAGTTCTAATAAGTTGGTTGTAACATCATTCGCCATTCTTAGCCTCCAAAGTAACTTCCAGATTGAAGATTTGATTTTTAAATCAGTCAACTCAGAAATTCGCTGGTTTAAGGAGTGACAGTTTTACGGTTAAGATTCTGAGCAAATGAAGACGAATTTGGAAAATCCGGAACATGGGTTTTGTCCAGAACGGGCCCAATTATCTTCATGAAGAACAGATTTCCCAAATTCGGCTTGTACAGGGAGAAACGCAGGGTTCTTTGAACACGATTTTCTGGGATTTGCTGTTGCGGCCGCCCTCCAAATCTTAGCTGCAAACCTAAATCCGCCTTGATCTGGTCGATCAATTGGTTAGGATCCATCCAATTCTGTAAAACAAATCATTTTGTAATTATCCATGCTCTGATATTTCTCTATTTAAATGAAACCCAAGATCAGAGACGGGGGATGGAGAACGATTGTATTTTGTAATTATAAGTTTTCAGAACAACTTGGACCATGGAGTCTCAGTGAGATCTGCTTTTGTATACTTTTGTTAATGCAATCAATATAAAGGAATTGGTGTTCACTTCGTTGCTGCATCTGAAGTAAGTTACGGCGGTGCCATTGGAAGCTACGGGCCCGACTCCAACGGACACTTGCCGCTGTTGTATCATACGGTGATTTGTGTGGTTTGTTCCTTATAATCTGATATATTTACATGTTGTTCCATACTTGTTCATCCGTAGTTTTCCTGTTGTAAATCTCTGTAACAAGTTTACATCATACTTTCAGGATTAATCGCATAGTGTTGTTCTGAGCTGTTTACTTCAGTTACAGAATTCATAAGTAGAATGTTCCAGCTACAGATGATTGGAGTAATGGGCTACTAGTGATTATCTCAGATAATATATATATGATTGACGTTTCCTATTTATAATGATTTGCTGTTTCATTTGATCAAGTTGCCTACTTGTATAAACAATTGTTCTTTCTTTGTATATAAGTTGATGCCAAGAATTGAGAGTGTTGAACTCGCGAGACTTAGTTTCTTTCTTGCTGTTTCATTTTACTGTTTTCCATTTCATTTCATGCTGCTTTCTTGTTGTTCCTTTTTTACTTGCATTCATTGGTTTGGTGTGGGAGGAGGATCAAGGCTGTCGTGAGACACAGCAGACGCTATTATGCTCCCAGATCCATGATCCATACTCTAATTCTTTTTTCATCAATTTCTAGAGGACTGAGTTATTGCTACCATATCCTCGATTGATGGTTGTTTGAATGAATGATTTAGTTTCTTGTTGTTTCAATTAGATTTCTTTTTCAAGCATTCATTTACTTTTGGGTTTTAAGCACTATATTGCAAAACATTACTCTTAAGTAAATAGCCACCTCAGACAGAGTGCACTCTTGAAATAAAAAGTCGTCCCTGGGTTGATAATTAATGTGAGGTAATTAGGAGTTCACAAGACACCTTTTTATCGCTCCACAGTCCCAACTCGGAATTACCTTTCCATATACACACAGATGACTCAGAAAACATTGTATGGGTGTCCTTAAGACAAGTGGAAAGCAAAATGCCTTATCTTATCTAAATTAAACTATCATTGAAAAGGAACTCTTGGAAGTGGTACATTCTTTTAACAAGTTTAAGCTTTATATAACTAGTTATCCAACTTTTGTTTACACTGACCACATAACCATTAAGTATTTAATGAATAAACCCATTGTCAATGCTAGGATAATTAGATGGTTGTTATTATTATAAAAAATTGATTTGACTATTATTGACAAACCAGGGAAAGAGAACATGGTTGTGAATTTCTTGTCAAGACTAACCTTACCTATAGGAAATGAAGAAATGGTGGATGATCAAATTCGAGATGAACATCTCTTTGCCATATCGTTTCTTTCCCCTTTGTTTGTTTATATAGCCAACTATTTGTTGCGAGGTTCCCTCCTAATATATTTTCTAAGGAGACAAGAAATATTGTCACGAAAAGTGCCCCATTCACTTGGATTGGGGGAAATATTTTCAGATTGGGACCATACAAGATCTTGAGGAGATCTGTGAGGGAAGAGGAGGTCTTTGAAATCCTCTCAGCATGCCATGATGGACCCTGTGGGGGGCACTTTTCTACTAAGAGGGTAGCCTTCAAATTTCTACAATCAGGTTATTATTGGCTTGGTTTACATAACGATGCAAGAAGGTACACCACGAGGTGTAATCAATGCCAAAGGATGGGTAAAACCACACCCAAGAATGAAATTCCCTTACAACCTCAAGTGACTTTAGTGTCATTTGATAAGTGGGGCATGGATTTCATTGGACCTATTGATCCCCCATTAGGACAGAAGAGATATATCATTATGTGCATTAATTTCTTTACTAAATGGGTTGAAAAAATTTAGTAAAGGAAATAATTGAGTGAAAGGTGGATGAATTTATGAGGGAGAACATCTTCAACAAGTTTGGCTTTCCAGGGGAGTTAGCCACTGATCAGGGAGCACAATTTATTTCAAATCTGATTAAAGATTTCATGAAGCAGCACCACATCAAGCACAGGACATCCACTACCTATCACCCTCAAGCAAATGCATAGGTGGAAGTCACAAATAGAGCACTCGAGAAAATTCTTACCAATGTTGTTAGCGACAGTAGCAAAAATTGGGTTGACATACTTGTGAAATCCACTTGGACCTACAAAACTAGTTGGAAGACCACCACTAGATTTACCCCATTTCAACTAGTATATGAGAAGAAGGCCCTGTTATCTATTGAATTTGAATATAATACCTTAAGGATGGAAGTCGAGTTAGACTTGGATCTCACTATAGCACAATAGAAGATGCTACTCCAACTCAATGGTATAGATGAATTTGGGATGAAATCTCTCCTTCACATTGAGGTAATCCAACTACAAAGGAAAATTTGGCATGACAAACACATCAAAGATAATACTTTTCAAGAAGGACATTGGGCCCTGCTACATGATTCTAGGTTCAATGATTTCAAGGGAAAGTTAATGACAAGATGGTTGGGTCCCTATCTATTAGATAAATGGCATGAGAATGGGTCTGTTTAGACCATAACAATTGATGAGGAAGGGATCCCCTTACTTGTCAATGGTTATAGGTTAAAGTTGTATAAAATACCTATGTCCAAGGAATAATTTGTTAGTTCAATCAGCAGAGACTTTAATGTGATTGGGAGGCTCATAGTCCTGAGTTGAAAAAAAATATAAGATAAATAAATAAATAAATAACAGGGCCTAGATGAGAACCTCCATGAGGCACTTGAAGCCAACTCCACGGTTGAAAACCTCCCTAAGGAAACCTAGGAGTAAAAAAAACCGAAAACCGAAACAAAAAAATAATAATTAAAAATATGAAAAGATCCTGAGGTGAAAACATTGTCTGAGGTGCCTAGGGAAAGCATGCAGGTTGAAAACCTTTGTAGAGACAACTTGCATGTCTAAAAAAAGAGAGAAAAATAGAAAAGAAAACCAAAAGGAAGGAGTTCTTACAGTAGTTGTGCTAACATCTCTCTTTCGTAGGACTCTAGATAGTCAATAAAACCACGAGTACAAGACATATTGTACATGTGGATTTCTCAATTTGATTGCCACCCATTGCATTTTCACCCCCTTGACTCACCTCCCTACCTCTCTCCATCATGCAGCCAACAATAGAATACAATTTTTCTTCCTCATTGTAATGTTGTAGGAGTAGCCTCTCATGCTACAAGAGGAGCCTCTAATGTTACATGAGGAGCTTGAAATTCTACAAGAGGAACATTTGATTGGAGAAAGAGGATAAAAGGTCATGTCTTCTTCAAGAAGTGCCGATATAGGTCCACCAACATCAATTTCATCACCCATACACTCCATCTAGCTAAAAGTCACTTTCAAGTTCCACACTTCCATGCTTATAAAAAAACATAGAAAAGATATGCTTTCATTTTTCAACTACCTACACCACTTCATTGTGATCCAAAACCTGTCCTCATGGCTTTTTTTCCTTACCCTCAAATTCCACATGCAATGCGGGGTCTCAAAGAGGAATTAAATGACTACTATAGGAAGAGGATTCCTCATGTAGTAGCTTGTACAGTCACACCAAAAATCCCAAAATCATCATTTTTCACCCATAGAGCAAGAGATCTAGTGACCTTGAGCATCATAGATCCATTTCTGAGGTAAGAAGGGGTACACTACCTAATAATCCATCCATTCCACCAACAACAAATTTGACACTCAGAAGAAACCTCCACACACAATAATGTTATTACTCAAAGAAATATTGAGTTATGAGGACCCGTGCAGAAGAAACAAAGGGAATCAACACCTTCAAGATAATCATATTATGAAGACCATCTCGAGCATACAAACTTTTCCAGCACATCGACATAATAGGTAGGCTTAGGTATGACAACCCTCACCTTTTTGCCATGCATATGATGATAAAATGTGTAATGGTGGAGAAAGGATTTTTTTTATTGGTTCGAGGTGGCTATTAAACTTTCCAACCTTTGATTGGTAAACTAAAGTTCATTTCCATTAGACGTGCATGTGAAAAATTCAACTGAACTCAGGTGGTGATTATGAGGAGGAGGTGATAACCACGAGGAGGAGGGTGATGATTGCAAGGAGTGCGGACAACAGTTAGAAAAGGGAAGTTTGTGCAAGAGCCATGTCATCTAAGTGCTTCGAGCCATTACCACAAAAGGAATATGAAGTACAAGGCTCGATTCCATTTGTATAATCTCTTATTTCATGAAATAGTTATAGAATAATGAGCTACAGATACCCCCTATGGTTCCACCAAGCTGCTTTGAAATTTTTTTGTAGGTGCTATAGGAGGCTTTGAAATGCTACAAGAGGCTATGGGATTCTATAGAAGGCCCAGAAGGAAGCTACAAGAGATAATACAAGGAAGGAAGGCAGTTGAAATTATTCAAAGTGTCCCTCAAACCCTCATGCACATGACAGAGTAAAATTAAAAGGAGTAAGTCATCCTTTCCCTCTCTAATTTCCATAATGGAAAGGGATTATATAGTCGTTCCCTTTTGGAAATTGTCCTATGTAAGAGAAATATAGTGTCAAAGAAAAGTTTTCTTGTTAAAAATTTATTGGCATCCTTCTCCCCCTCTAATAAAAAGGGAAAATTTGACCTTGTCTCTATAATCGAGACTACTCTAAGGCTAGGATTTGAAATGCACCTAAGTATCATCAAGAAGGAGCAGAAGCAGAAATGGGGGGAGGGTTTAACAGAAGAGAGCCCATAGACACAAAGAGATTTCATCAACATCCACGTGTGGAAAATATTTTTCAGAGACTTTAGTGGTTGAGTTTCTTCGAACTATTGAAAGGGTGTGATGATGACATATCCCGGGAATTTTCCATGGCACTAAATCCTTAGGAAGGAGATTGTGCCACCACTATTTTTAAATGCATTATCATCTCTCTAAATGTAGAACTCATAATCATAGTGACTACATTACACTTAGGAATTTGTTGGAATAAGGACGACAAAGTAGTGAGTGTCAAAGCCAAGAAGAATTCTTCATTCTGAACAACAAAAAAAAAAACAAACAAAAAACAAAAAGCTTGTAGAAGGAAAAAATGGAGTGAGAAGAGGGAACCTACCTTACCCTTGGGATAAAGTGGTCTACCACATTCTCAAGTACATCGACTGTGAGGGGAGGTTGAGCATTGTATATGCCTACCCTTTTAGTTTACTCCATGATCCCATTCAAAGCGTAATTGCCTATCCCATAAAGAGTCATTGTTCCCCATTTCTTACGACATACTATCATTGAGATGAGCCAGAAATTCAATGAAGGGAAAAACAAACACATTACTCACCATGACATCATCAAGATGATTTTTATGGATTCCCTCATCCACTTAAAGTACCCTTTACTCTCAATTGATTTTGTTGATATGAACGGGAAATTTCATTGAAACAAAAAACATAACCTCCACATAGCAAGAGTGAACACCAGCCTCTAGTATTAGGGGTAGAGAAGGAAAAGAAGAATTGGAAACCAAGGAAGAAGAAGGAGAGAAACAAGTAGAAGAAAAATAGAAGCCTAAGGAGACCTCAAAGCCTTAAGGGATAGAGAAACAAGGACATCAAACTAGTCTCTTTCCAAGAAATATTGAGCAAGAAGTGGGTGCATTGGCCACATTGAGCACACATGTCAAGTCCAAAAGGAGACACCCAAGGCAAGGTCCCCTATACCTCAAAAAAAGGAAGAGCACTAGGATAAGGCAAGGGAAGCCACATCCTCCGATCAATGTCCCTATCACCATAGAGGACTGAGTAACCAAGAAGGAAGAAGTGGGATCTAGTGCGGGCAAGATTAAAAAAATCACTTCCCTTAAGATAAAAAACAAGTAACATGTGCTCCCTCTCGGAAGGCCCACCATGAGGGTAGTCACCTTTAAGAGGCTTAAGACACAATATTCCATGTTACAATAAGAAAAAGAAGAGCTACATGAGGAAACAATGTAGCTACAAGAGAAACTGGGACTGCTAGAAGCAGTGGCTTCTATATGAGCAACATGAAGTGTTATAAGAAGGAGAAACCAACTTGAAAGAAGAATAAAAATGCCTCAAAGAGCTTCAAGATCCTAAGCCACAACCCAACCTACAATCTTACTACAAATTTGTTGAGGGAGGTAAGATTATACGTGAGGAATTTTCCATCGCACTCTTTTTTGAGTTAGAGAAGGAAAGAGGTAGAACACATAGATGGATGGAGATTGAAAAATACAAAAGTGTAGAGGATATGGGTCTCATGGTGGATAAATTCAATGACATGGGAAAATCATTTAATGATCTAAAATTAAGAGTCAATCATGATAGAACAACCACATGAAGAGAACACCAGGATAGGAGAGTTGTTGCAAGAAAAAGAGACACAAATTTCCACCATGGAAATTTTACCCATTGAAGTTATACACTGTAGGAAACCATCCAAATCCTATGCTATTTTCCTTAAAGAGCAGTGGCTGTAGTTTTAAATGAATACATTGGCATAGTATGGCTCATTTTCCTTCCAAGACTATAGGAAATTTACTAACTTTTGCAAAAGGATAAGTATTGGGGATATAGCTAAGCTAGTTGAGTTTTACATGCATAAATTAATCCTCACAAACATGAATTTCTCAGACCCTAACTAAAGGGTGGTCGGCATGAAGTTGATGGAAATAACCTCTTGGTTGACCCATGAGGAGACAAGGGTTCAAGAAATAAAAATGGTGATGAAAAAAGAAGAAAATGAGACCTTATATATGAGGGAAGAATTAGTGAGCCCCAAGGCCATCATCAATAACCACATTGTCATCTCCTCTAACCTTGAATTGGCACCTAGGTATATAATAGCCCAATAGAAATCCATCTTGCAGTTTTTGGACACCTTTAGGATGTTAGGGACAAAGAATCTGCAAGCTTGTTAAAGAAGATGGCAGGACCTACCTCAAAGTTTACAAATCATAAAATATCACTTCCGCGAAAGACTAAGGAATTCCTTGGAGAAAACCTCCCTATAGAAGAGGATCATGCAAAGGCTCAAGATCATGTGGATAAGCCTAAAAATCAGTCCTCCCTTACCATTGGGCCTACATAAAGGAAAAAACAAAGCAGAGAAGAAAAAAGAATGAGTAGACAGAGAAGCAAATGCATTTTTATATCCACATGAAGGGACATCATCTGCAGTGCCTTGAGATGTCAAAGATGCCACCATGGCCATGAATGAACTTCATATCAGTGATTGAGATGCTCATAGGGTGAGAAACAATTTTAGGAGGGGGTGATGATGGGTCCCATGAATATGTATCTTTTGGAGTTCATTGTGCTATCCTATAGCTCTTAAAACTCTCATTTTTTCACATTAATTCACATTTTTAGCCATAATATGCTTAGTAGGAAGACTAAAAGGTGTTTTCCATATTGTATGGCCTAATGTTATTAATATGCACATCAAAGAAGAATTTTGGGAGATATTTACCATGCATGGGCTTGATGGAGACACCTAGAGAGAATATAGGGAGGTTTTCCACCTCATTAACTCCCTAACTCAGCTTGAGATCACAGAATCCTCTCCAACAAACTTGAATTCACTAGAAGTTGAGGAACTCCAAGTGAATGCGAATGGAAAAGGGAACGAGATCCAAAAATACTGAGATTTTGGAGGGGAGAATTCCTCCTTTCAATGAATCTTCCCCTCAATCATTTTTGTATAAGTAAACCTCTTAAAAGGCTCACTAGGATTCAAATTTTTTTTTTCCATAGAGGAATAGCTACTGCGATCCTAATTTTTTCCATTATTATTCCCAAATTTCATTTGATGTATGAGACTATTATTTTTTATTAATTATAATTTTACCATTGATCTTCTTCTGAGTTAGTTTTGGAAGGCTCAAACCCTTGGGTTTGGGCATAACCTGAAGAATTTAGTCCCTCTCTTGTATTTCCTTCTTGTTCCTATTTTAAAGAATTCCAATTTTTCTCTTGTTTAAGTATATATTATATCATAAAAATTTGTAATTGTAGGCTTTCCTATGACTTATCTTGTGGGAATAGTGATTGCAAAGATCTACAATAACAACTCAAAAGTATTTGTTTATTATTTCTTGGAAATGGATAAATGTTATTTTTCCTACTTATTCTCAGCAATATAGGACTTAGTGTCATTATATTGAGTGATTAGAGTAGTGTTGTGGGATAAAACAAATCTTAATCAAATTCAACTCATCTTTTCCATAATAATTTAAATCACTTCATTATTAATTAGTTGATGCATGTATCTCACTAGTTGCATGAATTGTGTTGATCTGCAAGGGTGGGCACACCTTTCCACATCCACTTGGGCCTTTCCATCTTCCTCTTAGTGTTATAGACATTTTTGTTCCTTATCGCATGAAGCATGAAATGTCCATAATCTAAGGGATCCAAAGTCCCTAAACATGTTGTTCCTACCCCTAGAGGAACAAGGTCAGAAAACCACAGCACTAAGTAAAAGTTCTCCACCTGAAAACACTCAAAAACAAGGCAATTCTGGATCATGTCAACTGCTCCACTGAGCATTTGCGCTGAATGTCAACTGCTCCACTATCTACATGCGCTGAATGTCAACTGCAAAGAAGGCTACCTGCGCTGGGCGAGTTGGGACATGTGGCACAGTCATTCCTCAAGGTGTCAATGCCCAGGAAGCTTCCAAAATGACACTTGGATCAAGGAATTCGACTGGTGATGAGTAAGAGGGTCTAGATCTCCAAGTGGAAGCAAGAACCTCCAAGTGGACTCAAGAACTGAAGAATAACTGAAGTGAGAGAGGACACTAGTCAGCTTCATGCCAGCCTCAAGCTGACTCATCCTTTCTCCAAAAATCCTATATATAGATCTCTCTCATGAGGTCTAAGGAGGCTGGAATTTGGTGAATGTAAAGAATTGATGTTGGTTTGAGTTTAGAACTATTGGGTGATTTGCTTTGAAGGAGGTGAAGAGGAGATTTCTTTCTGCTGGGAAGGTGATGCTGGATTGGGCCTCTTATGGTTGTATCACTTCCTGAACTTTACTTCTTCCATTAATAAAGCATTTGAGGTTCTTCTATATGCATGTGTCTCAATGATGTATTGTTATACTTGTGTATTTGATTTATTCTAATCCTTGAATCAATTATGAATGTATGCTTCTTGTAGTTTCCCTCTCTTGCCATTTTGCAAGATCTTGGTGTAGCTGGGCTAGTGAAAGAGCAAGGAGCTGGGAGCAAGCAGCAAGGAGAGAATATTGGATCAATCATTAGTGGAAGACATCGGTTAGTGGATCTCTTTCTCCCCTCTTTTACATCTCATAAAGAAGTAATCTTAGATAGCTTTGCTTTGATTGTTGCTGAGGTACTATCACCCTTAAAGTGGGATAGGGTCATTCCGTATTGGATACTTTTCCCAACAACAAATTGGTGACTCCGCTGGGGATCGTATCTTGTTGGTTGTTTGTGTTTTTGCTATTCATTTCCTAAACACAGAGAGTACCGAATCGAACTGCATTTGGATCTTTCAAGTGCAAAGTAGAGGGCAGCTACTCTGGCTCAGTTTCTGGGCATGTTTATGATTTGAAGAGCTGATCTACAAGGACTCTGAACAGCTCTTAGTGATAGCTTTTCATCCTCCTTTTCATCCCTTAGTGTGTACTTGATTGATAGCTTTTGATTTGGCCAAAAACTGTTGATTTTGGAGCAATCTGTAACCCGGAAACTGAGAAAAATGAAAGTTTATCTCTTCATTGCAGGCACTGTGAAGGCAGTCTGCATTTCATCGCAGATCCCGAAGGGGCTACCTGCGCTGAATGTCAAACTGACAGTGTACTACCTGCGCTGAACCAGTTTTGCCTTGTGCAACTGGGGTTCCCTGCTTTCTGTTGCCCTGTTTTCATCCCTGTTTTTGCAGCCTGTTATCAGTCAATGTACCTATCTGAAACCACCTTTCTTTGCCACTATTCCGCCTCGGTTGTATAAAGAAACTGTATTTCTTCTTTGTGTATTTCTTACATCATTTGCAGTTTCCCATAACGAAAGTGAACTAGTCTTGTTGTGGCCTCTTAGATCTAGACCTGTGATAAGTGTCGTTCTGATCTTTAGAGTTAGTTTGTTTGTTGTTCATAGCTGATTGAGCTTTTGCTTTCATCATATGGTTTGAATTTATGTATTTCTAGTGTTGAAACAAGTAAACCTTAAGGTGTCTTTTGATTTTGGACAAAAGCTTGTTTGCTTTCACTTGAAATTGAATTCAAAGTTATACAACAGCTTTCTTTTTGTAATACATCAACATTAAGAAAGAGAAAAGAAATACCTGCATTGTGCATGTGCATTATGACAGCTTGCATGTTGATTTAGGAAAAAGTGCATTAGTGTGTGCTCTATGATCTGTGTGAAAAGATGATGTCTTTCTTTTCCCTCAGTAGTTAAGATTTTCAAAGTTGAAAAGATTGAAAAAGCTTGCTTATCATCTTTAGACTGCATTTAGGAGTTGTACCATACATCTCATGGTGATCCATAAAGGCAAACTGCTAAACAAGATCAACCTAAAATAAATTGAATTTACATAACAACGCTTTGAAACATAACGCAAACACATAGAGGTTTAAGCTAGAGACGTGTTCCGGCATCGTTAAACGTGATATCTTAGCGTTGAGTGGTTGGGTGATTCCTCCATGGTGAAGCGATAAGTATCAATACGGACTTGTGCTCCCACGTACCGTCGCGTATATATTGGGAGACCCCTATAGGAACAAAGCCTTTATCCATAGGAAACCATGTCGGTCGCCCTACTGATCGCAATGCAGTGAACACATCATTCACGAAGATCGACCACTCGTACCATAAAACGTATTCTGTGGTTTTGCGAAAAGTTTGGCACACCCTCTGCCTAGAACTCCAGAGTAGTTTCTTTTGGCCTTTTTCAAACTCTATAACTGAAAAAGTCCATCCGGGCATTTGTCACTTCGGGCTCGTTAAAACATCGAAGGAGACTAGAGTCGTCTTTAGCCTTTTCTCGACTCTTAAAAAGTGAAAAAGCAAGTTGTGTCTAAAGCGTCATTATAAAATTTATTTTAAACGGAACATAATCACCTCCTATTCCTGCGTTGATCTGTAGGTCGAGAACATGGAACGCACCAACCAAGGAATTCCACATGATGGAAATCCTAGTCCTTTCTCCTCTTGGGGAGAAGTTGGTGCGCCCCACATGGCCACATTGTCGCTTCCAGGACTGACAATTGGCCTGCCAATTTGGCTATTCTCAACCAATGTAGTTCAGAACACCATGGTTCCTGAACAGTCGAGTCAATAGTTAGATCAGTCTAGAGCTGCCCACCAGCCTTCTACTTCCTATAACTCTTCCTCCCATCCTTCATCTTCGCAAGGTAGAGCCGGCAAAAGCCAAGCTCCCATGGAGAAGAAGGAGAAGAAGAAGAAGGAGCCTAAGGCGACTGGGGGCAAGCAAAAGACATCTGACAAAAATCCACACACAGCACAGACCGGGCCTAAATCGCCATGTGTCATATGTAGAGGAGACCACTTCCATAGAGATTGTCCCTATATTCCCCGGATACTAAGGGACTGGTCCCCTCGTTTGCACAGTTCGGGAGCATCAACCGCTGATAGCCATGTTGAATGCTTACCGTCAACCAGCGAAAGTGAAGGTTCAAGGCAAAGAGGGGGAGCAAGATCCCCCTGCAGACTGTGTGAAGGCAATCACGCCATCCACCGTTGTCGCTTCTTAGACGAAGCGAAGAGAGTTTTGGAAGATCGCCTGGTTTCACCATTGAGACTTCCTCCTGGATACAAAAAAATCGTGCCAAGTCCTTCGTTGGTTGAGAATACAGCTGGCCCGCTCAAGTGGTCAACTGAAGCGTCGGTCATTGAAAATGAATCTACTGAATCTAGACCGGACAAAAGTCCAAAGGTCGAAACGGCAGTTGACCCGGTTCTCCCTTCAGAAGTTTCATCTTCAAATGACACCGTCACTGAAGATTCATCTTCAAATGACACCCTCACTAAAGAGAATAAGGATGACACCATCCAGATTCTTTTCATCAACACAGACTCTGATGAGCATCAGGGAAATGCGCCCATTCCTTTATCGCAGGAAGGAACATCGTCAGGGTCGTATCCGGCCGTGTATTCGGTCCCACCACCAAGCAACCTGGTTGTGTCCTTTGATTGGAACCAACTAGGCAGACCCCGGTTGCCAGCAAGTATACCATTCAGAATCATAGTACAAATTTACAGAATGGTAATGGCTGGCACTATCATTGATGAAGGGGCATCTGTGAGTATCCTTTCCTCTATTGCTTGGAAAGCACTGGGTTCCCCGACGCTTTTTCCTGAGATAAGAAATCTCTCGGGTTTCGATAAAGGAACCAGTCGACCATTAGGGATCCTCCCCAATGTGCCTGTTACATTGAAAGGGAAGACCGTTCAAATGAACGTGATGGTCGTTCAAGGACCCTTGGATTATAACCTACTCCTTGGACGAGACTATATATATTGCATGGGAGAAATAGTCTCCTCACTCTTTAGAGTAATGTGTTTTCCACACGAAGGAAGGATGGTCAAGCTCGTAGACCAACTTTCATTTCCGGGATCACGCATCGCAAATAGTCACATACCAACCCTGAATGGTCTATTCAATCAAGAAATGTCTCCACCCCCAGTCCTCCTTCCCGATGAGTGTGAGTCATTCGGAAAGATGGGACTGGAACCCAGGGGGCATGCATCCTGGTCTGCTTCGGGCAGAGAAAACCTTGGGTATAAGGTAGAATTTCAGCGAGAGAATATGACTAGTCCCTACCCCATCCGTGGATGGAAGAGGGGTTGTTCTGGAATAGGATTCTTTTGTCAAGGTTACGTGTTTGACAACAGTCATTCACCCTTGTCTATTTCGGTAGACAGTGCCGGGGAAATGTTTTGTTTGAAAGATTAACAAAACAATCTTTGGGTAACCAGAAAGAGGTAAGCCTCACCCTTTAAAACAAATGTTTTGATGGATAAGTAGGGGCAGCCTTGAAATTGTACTCTATACCCGGGGGCATGCAAACCTTTTGGAGTGCAAGCAAAGAGCGGTTATTTATCTGTTTTTTTGGATTAGTCGTTTCTGAACTTGCATAAAGAAAGGATATGGAGTAAAGCTTAGTGAAGATGAAACTCCTTAAAAAATAGAGATCTCACAGGGGACATTTCTTATCTTATGACTGGTATATTCGAGCAGTTTTAGCATAAAGTTCATGCTCGTTAAAAAATAAACGCAAGATCCGAGCAGTTTTAACGCGGTCTTCATGCTCGTTAAAAAATAAATATAAGCAGTGAGCAATGTTTCCTCCAGAGTTTAAGCTCATTTTTAAATAAAAAAATTAACCTATCCCGGTAAATAACCACTATGATCATAAATTTATCAGCCATAAAAAGCCTTGGTCATGTTTTGCACCTGCCACCTCCATTCCATTTGGCCAATCGTTCACCTCCATATGATTGTTTACCCATTTTGAGGAATAGCTGCGAAGAGTGATTTCACCTAGCCATCCTTGTGACACTGCCGTGATTGGAAAATTCCAACTTGTACCTGGAATCTGCTGCTATCCCTGTTTATCACTCGTTCCTCAAAAGACAAGTCTTCTTTAAGCTCTTTTCAACTGACTCGTAAAATATGAAAAGTTTGCCGAGTTTTGGCCTTCCAGCTCGTTAAAAGGACCCGAAGATCTATCCCTCCTCTAGATTTTAATCTTTTTGGACCTGAGGGATTATTGCACAAAAAGGTCGAGCGCTTGTTTTATTCGGCTCGTTAAAGTTATCGAAAACTCATCCCTTTTGTATTGTTTTATACCTTTTCGGACTTAAGGGATTAGATGACGAAAAAGGAATTTTGGAGTTAACTTTCTGTACCTTTTCAGACTCTCTAAAAATGAAAAGGACCGAGTTTTCCTTGTCGTTAGACTCGTTAAAATGATTAAATAGCGACAAACTTGTCTTTATACGAGAACGAGTTTCCCTATTGCTAATCTCGTTAAAACATAGCGATAGGCTTGCCTGAAGGTTATAGAACAAGCATATGTTATCCTCCTCAAGCTTGACAAAAATAAAGAGGTACTGGTCAGAAATGACTGGGGAAAAATTGGGAGAACCTCAAAGCTTTAATGGTAGCAAGTCGCTCTTGAACATGACACTTTTCCTCCGTACCACATCGGGTTGGGTTGTTTCATTCACCGGTCTCATCACCATGGTCTCGCCAAACCATCCACATTTGGGGTAATGCTACCGATCCATCGCATCAGTGTCGTTATATGTTCAAGAGATGTTGTTCAGAAAGAGTCAACCGTGTCCCATCCACTGCCATACATTATCCTTCATCCATCCATGATCGCCACCCTGAATCATATCTCACAGATTGCTTTCACCTCCAGTAAAGTCATTAGCTCCGTTCCGTGTCACTGATGTGGGATTCATTAAGGCCCTCCTTTGACGGATCACTTCTTGTCGACTTCAGCTCATTATCCAAGAAGTTGATCTAGGGACACCCCCCTCAGTAATTTGAAGCTTGCATGCCTCAATGGCAAGTTTCTCACTTCTGACGACGGGTATACATCAATGACCTTCGACCAGAAGATTTTGCGTGGTGTTCGACGCCAAGTCCTATATTCACACCATGTGAATTGTACTGCAGTACCTTGAGGGTCATTATCATTATCAGTGATTCCTCTCGTGCTTGTTAATGGTTTACATCATTGACCGGTAATCAAGCGATGTCTTTCCATGTTCGACTTCAGCGCAATTCTCGCATGGATCGACCTGTACTTAGAGTGAAGATCGAACGAGTTTGAAGACCTCGGATCTAGTTTCATCCATCCGGGCTGCAATAAATATTCAGGAAATATAAAGACATTTGACATGTACATCATTTCAGCAGATGATCATCCTACTCAAAGGATGATAATTTCAGCAGAGAATTATGAGTCTACCATCAGACGATCGTCTGTTCTATGTACTAAAATGAATTTATAAAGCTGAGCATGGGAATGCCCGCCTCAGCTAGATCATGAAAGCAGAATGAAAAATAATGTATTGTATTGTATTTTATTACAGGTCACCTCTCAGCGGTTGAATGAACTTCGGATCCTCCTGATAAAGCATTTCACCCGATAAACGACCTCATACTTTAGGGGGCAACTGTTATAGACATTTTTGTGCCTTATCGCATGAAGCATGAAATGTCCATAATCTAAGGGATCCAAAGTCCCTAAACATGTTGTTCCTACCCCTAGAGGAACAAGGTCAGCAAACCACAGCACTAAGTAAAAGTTCTCCACCTGAAAACACTCAAAAACAAGGCAATTCTGGATCATGTCAACTGCTCCACTGAGCATCTGCGCTGAATGTCAACTGCTCCACTGTCTACCTGCGCTGAATGTCAACTGCAAAGAAGGCTACCTGCTCTGGGCGAGTTGGGACATGTGGCACAGTCATTCCTCAAGGTGTCAATGCCCAGGAAGCTTCCAAAATGACACTTGGATAAAGGAATTCGACTGGTGATGAGTAAGAGGGTCTAGATCTCCAAGTGGAAGCACGAACCTCCAAGTGGACTCAAGAACTGAAGAATAACTGAAGTGAGAGAGGACACTAGTCAGCTTCATGCCAGCCTCAAGCTGACTCATCCTTTCTCCAAAAATCCTATATATAGATCTCTCTCATGAGGTCTAAGGAGGTTGGAATTTGGTGAATGTAAAGAATTGTTGTTGGTTTGAGTTTAGAACTATTGGGTGATTTGCTTTGAAGGAGGTGAAGAAGAGATTTCTTTCTGCTGGGAAGGTGATGCTGGATTGGGCCTCTTATGGTTGTATCACTTCCTGAACTTTACTTCTTCCATTAATAAAGCATTTGAGGTTCTTCTATATGCATGTGTCTCAATGATGTATTGTTATACTTGTGTATTTGATTTATTCTAATCCTTGAATCAATTATGAATGTATGCTTCTTGTAGTTTCCCTCTCTTGCCATTTTGCAAGATCTTGGTGTAGCTGGGCCAGTGAAAGAGCAAGGAGTTGGGAGCAAGCAGCAAGGAGAGAAGATTGGATCAATCATTAGCGGAAGACATCGGTTAGTGGATCTCTTTCTCCCCTCTTTTACATCTCATAAAGAAGTAATCTTAGATAGCTTTGCTTTGATTGTTGCTGAAGTACTATCACCCTTAGAGTGGGATAGGGTCATTCCGTATTGGATACTTTTCCCAACAACACTTAGGTACCTCACCTTTCTTCAAGATTTCATTTATGAATTCACTTTGTTAAGTAAAATGAAGGACATTGTGGACATCAACTATGGTGCAAGATAGACCTCAGAGGGGTACTAGGCTTGGCTAAGGGGCTTCCACACCCTTGTTTCATCACCTTCTACCTTCATCCACCTCTCCCCACCTTTAAGACATTGATTCCATACTTACAATTCTCTCAAAGCCCCTCCTGCAACAAAATAGAGCTTCCTGTAGAAATAAAGGCCATGTTGTAGCACCTCTTGTAGTAGCCCTATAGCTTTGATTTCTTTAACCAATTTCGTTCCAAACTTGGACTATGGCCTAGTTAAGTTGAATAATAGACCCCACACTATGATTTTATGATTAGGGAATGCCTTAGGACCACTCAAATCTCATCCTTCCATCACTACAACCCTTGGATAGAAAAACGAAGTTAGCTTTAGCGTTGTTTCTTCATAAGCATGTTAAAGGTGTGATTTCTCAATTTCAACAAGACTGTAGTGGATAAATGATGCATGCAAGGTATGTTATCTATTTGAATCAACTATGAAAGTAGATTAGCATGAGTTATTTATGAAAATAGATTAGTTTTTTTCTTATGTAAATTCAATTAGCATTTACATTTTGTGAATGGTAGGTAGAGTCATAGTATTTATTTTTGCCACTAAATTAGCCTATTTTCCCTTATGAAATGTCAATTGGCATTTACATTTGACGATTGAAATTTTCACCTTGGTAGTAGAATCATGTTCCTTTATGATTTCATAAGAGGCTTTCACTAAAATTATTTGGAGGAATGGTCGTTGAATACCCTGCTCTCATTTCATGAATAGGAGTGACATGAGTATGACCTAACCTATTGTGCATATAACACTGCCACCTCTAAGTTTGTACAAATGGAGGTTGATAATTAAATTTGAGAATCCCTTAAGAGTTGAAACATCCTTGGTGCAACACTAGGTCTCATCACAACCATCATTAACTTGATGAATAAACATGATGTCAAGGCGTGAATTATTAGATCTTACTATTACAACACTTTGATCTATCCATTGTCCATAAGGAATGGAAATAAAATGTTGTTGCATATTTTGTGTGTAGATTAACCTTCTCTACAAAGAATCAAGAGATGATAGATTACGATCTTCCAGATGAGTGCAGCTTCACTGTATCATTGTTGTCACCTTGGTTTCCTAATATACAAAAAAAAAAAATTGCTCCCCATTTTCCTCTTCACTTATCTTCCAAAGGAAAGAGAACTTTTTTAGGAAAGGTGCTCACTATACCTGGATTTTAGGCAACCTCTTAAGATTGGGGCCTGATGAAATCCTAAGGAAGTGTATAAGAGAAGATAAGGTCTATGACATCCTCTCAACATGTTATGATTGACCCTATGGGGGTAACTTTTCTACTAAGACAACAACTTACAAGATTCTTTAGAGAGGATATTTTTGGCCTAACATTCATCAAGATGCTAGGAGATATACTACACAATTTGATGAGTTCTAAAGGATGGGGAAGACTACTAAGAGAAAAGAGATGCCCCTACAACCTACAACCTCAAGTAACTTTCAAGCGATTTGCTAAGTGGGGCATGGACTTCATATGACCTATTGAACCCCATAGAGATGAACAAGTATATCATTATATGCACAAATTATCTAAATAAGTGGGTTGAACTAAAGGTAGTCAATGAAATAATAGTGTAGAAAGTGGTAGATTTGTTAAGGGAGAACATTTTTTTACAAATTTGGTTTCCCAATATAACTATTCACAAACCAAGGAATTCAATTCACTCCGAGCTTGATAGAGGGGATAACAAGGCAATGTCATATGAGACATAAGAATTCTACTTGGTATCACCCTCAAGAAAATGGGTAAGTGGAAGTGACCAATAGAGATCTAGAATGAATCTTGACTAAGGTTGTTAGCAACAACAAGAGATATTGGAAAAATAGGCTTGTTGAGGTCACTTGGTCCAATAACACTACTAGGAATAACATCAATAAATTGACTAGCTTTGAGTTGGTGTGCTGTAAGAAAGATCTACTCTCTATTGAATTTGAGTATAATACATTAAGAATGGTAGTAAAAATTCACATGGACATAAAAAAATATGAGGAAGAGAGATTGCATCATTTGAATGCTCTTGATGAAATCAGGGTGCACACTATTAGGCACATTGAAGTGATTCAATTACAAAGAAATGTTTGGCATGATAAGGACATCAAGACTAGGACCTTCCACAGGATTTATTGGGCCCTCTTTTATGACTCTAGGTTAAAATATTTCAAAGGGAAACTCATGACCATATGGATAGGTCCTTACTTAGCTGAGAAATTGTAATGACAGATCAAGACAATTGATGAAGAACAAATCTCATTTATACTCAATAGTTATAGATTAAATTTTTATAGGAAGGACCTCTCTGTTATAGACATTTTTGTGCCTTACAGCGTAGAGCATGAAATGTCAATAATCTAAGGGATCCAAAGTCCCTAAACAAGTTGTTCTTACCCTTAGAGGAACAAGGTCAGCAAACCACAGCTCTACAAATCAGTTCTCCACTGAAAAACACTCAAAAACAGGTCAATTTTGGATCATTGCAGCTGCTCCACTAGGCATCTGCGCTGCATAGCAGGTACAACAAAGGCTACCTGCGTTGTATAGCAGGTAGAACAAAGGCTACCTGCGTTGGGCGTACTTGGACATGTGGAGGAATCTTTTTCTCAAAGTGCCAGTGCCCAGGAAGCTTCCAAAAAGGCACTTGATCATAAGATTCGCCTAATGATGAGTTAAGAGCTTCTAAAACTCCAAGTGGAAGATAGAAACTCCAAGTGAAGAACTGGAGAACAACTGGAGATGAAGAGGACAACAAGTCACACATCAAGCTGGCTTATCTTCACTCCAAAACTCTATATAAGGATCTCATCCCATGGGATCTGGAGAGGGCGGAATTCAGTGCAAAGAATCGCTGTTGGTTTGCAGTTGAGAGTATTGGGTGATTGCTTGAGGGAGGTGAAGAAGAGATTTCTCTCCGTCGGGAAGGTGATGCTGGATTGGACCTCGCATGGTTGTATCACTGCCTGAACCTTACTTCCATATATTAATAAAGCATTTGAGGTTATTCTATTCGCATGTGTTTCAATGATGTATTGTCTTACTTGCGTTTTTGATTTATGCTAATCCTTGAATCATTTATGCATGCATGCTTCTTGTAGTTTCCTTTTCTTGTCTTATTTGCAGGATCTCGTGTAGCTGGGCCCGTGAAAAGACTTGGAGCTGGGAGCAAGAGGCAAACAAAGGAGATTCGATTGACCATTTGCACAAGACATCGGTAAGTGGATCTCTCCCTTTTATCTCTCGCATGTCATAAAGAAGAAACTTTAGATAGCTTTGCTTTCAGCTGTTGCTAAGGAACTGTCACCCTTAGAGTGGGTTAGGGTCATTCCGAGTTGGATACTTTCCCCCACAACAGACTGGCGACTCCGCTGGGGAGCGTGTCTTGTTGGTAGCTTGTGTTTCTTGCTATTCATTTCTTGAACAAAAAGAGTACCAAATCGAACTGCATTCGAGTCCTTCGAATGCAAAGTAGAGGGGCAGCTACTCTAGCCCAGTGCTGGGCATGTTTATGATTTGAGGAGCTGATCCAAAAGGACTCTTTTTTGCTCTTTGTGATAGTGTTCATCTTCCTTTAATCATCCTCTAGTGTATACTTGACTGACAGCCTCTGATTTGGCCAAAAACCGTTCATTTTTGAGCAAACTGTGAGCCGGAATCTGAGAGAGACGAGAGTTGTCTCATCAGTGCAGCTGCAACAAAGGCTACCTGCACTGACAACGCAGGTCCCGAAGGGGCTACCTGCGCTGCATCTCAGATTGGTAGTGCAGCACCTGCGCTGATCCAGTCTTGCCTTGTGCAGCTGGGATTACCCACTGTCTGTTGCCCAGTTTTCAGTATTGTTTTTGCAGCCTGTTGTCAACCTGTATACCCAGCTGAAACCACTTCTCTTTGCCTTCATTCCCCCTCAGTTGTATGAAGAAACCGTGATTGTTCTTATTGTATTTCTTGTTTTCATTCACTGTTTCCCATAGCGAAAGCGAACTAGTCTTGCTATGACCTCTTGGATCTAGACCTGTGAGAAAGTGTCGTTGTGATTCTAAGAGCTAGTTTATTGCTGTTCATAGCTGCTTGAGCATTTGCTTTCGTTATATGGTTCAAATGTCATTATTTCTTGTGTTGAAACGAGTGAATCTTAAGGTGTTCTTTTGATTATTGGACAAAAATTGTTTGCTTACGCTTGAAATCGAATTCGAAATTATACAACAGCTTTCTTTTTGTAATCATCAACATTAAGGAAGAAGAAAAGAAATACTTGCATTGTGCATGTGCATTTTGACAGTTTGCATGTCGATTTAGGAAAAGTGCATCAGTGTGTGCTCTATGATCTGTTTGAAAAGATGATGTCTTTCTTTTCCTTCAGTAGTTAAGGTTTTCATAAGTTGAAAGAATTGAAAAAGCTTGCTTATCATTCTTAGACTGCATTTAGGAGTTGTCTCATACATCACGTGGTGATCCATAAAGGCAAACTGCTAAGCAAGATCAACCTAAAAAGAACTGAATTTATCTAACAATGCTTTGAAACATAACGAAACACAGTAGAGGTCTAGGTAGAGACGTGAACCGGCGTCGTTAAACATAGTGACTGTTGATCTCTACGAAGGTGGGTGATTCCTCCTGAGGGACGATAGCACTAATACGGACTTGTGCCCCCGCGTACCGTCGCGTATATTGGGGGACCCCTATAGGAACAAAGCCTTTATCCATAGGAAGCCATGTCGGCCGTCCTACTGATCGCGATGCAGTGAACACAGCATTCACGAAGATCGACCACTCGTACCGTAAAACGTATTCTGTGGTTTCGCGAAAGGTTTGGCACACCCTTGCCTAGAACTCCAGAGTAGTTTCTTTTGGCCTTTTTCAAACTCTATAACTGAAAAAGTCCATCTGAGCATTTGTCACTTCGGGCTCGTTAATACATCGAAGGAGACTAGAGTCATCTTTAGCTTTTTCTCGACTCTTAAAAAGTGAAAAAGCAAGTTGTGTCTAAAGCGTCGTCATATAAAATTCATCTTAAACGGAACATAATTACCCCTGATTCCTATGTTGATCTTAAAGTTGAGAACATGGAACACACCAACAAAGGGATTCCACATGATGGGACCCCTAGCCCTTTCTCCTCTTGGGGAGAAGTTGGTGCGCCCCACATGGCCACATTGTCGCTTCCAGGACTGACAATTGGCCTGCCAGTTTGGCTATTCTCAACCGTTGTAGTTCAGACCACCACGGTTCCTGAACAGTCGAGTCAACGGTTAGACCAGTCTAGAGCTACCCTCCAGCCTTCCACTTCTTATGAGCCTTCCTCCGATCGTTCTTCTTCGAGAGGTCAAGCCGCCAAAAGCACGGCTCCCATAGAAAAGAAAAAGGAAAAGAAGAAGAAAGAAAAGAAGCAGAAGGAGCCAAAGGCGCCTGGGGGCAAGCAGAAGGTATCTAACGAAAACCCACACACAGCACGGACCGGGCCCAAATCGCCATGTGTCATATGTAGAGGGAACCACTTCCACAGTGATTGTCCCAGTATTCCCCGGATACTAAGGGACTGGTCCCCTCGTTTGCACAGCCCGGAAGCGTCAACCTCTGACAACCAGGTTGAATGCTTACCGTCGACCAGCGAAAGTGAAGGTCCCAGACAACGAAGGGGAATGAGATCCCCCTGCGAACTGTGTGAAGGCAATCACACCCTTCGTCGTTGTCCCTTTTTAGACGAGGCAAAGAGAGTTTGGGAAGATCAACCGATTGCACCGTTGCTACTTCCTCCTGGATACCAAAAACTCGCGCCAAGTCCTTCGTTGGTCGAAAATACAGCTGCCCCGCTCATAGGGCCAGCTGAAGTGTCAGTCGCTGAAAGTGAACCTACTGAACCCGGACCGAACGAAAGTCCAAAGGTCGAAACGGCAGTTGACCCGGTTCTCCCTTCAGAAGTTTCATCTTCACATACCACAGTCACTGAGGATTCATCTTCAGTCGACACCCTCACCGAAGAGAGTAAGGATGACACCGTCCAGGTTCTCTTCAACAACACCGATTCTGATGAACATCAGGGCAATGTGCCCACTCCTTTATCGCAGGAAGGAGCGTCGTCAGGATCATATCCGGCCGTATATTCGGTCCCACCACCAAGCAACCTGGTTGTGTCCTTTGATTGGAACCAACTAGGCAGACCCCGGTTGCCAGCCAGTATACCATTTAGAATTATAGTCCAAATATACAAAATGGTGATGGCTGGAACTATCATTGATGAGGGGGCGTCTGTGAGTATCCTGTCCTCTATTGCTTGGAAAGCACTGGGTTGCCCGGCGCTTTTGCCCGAGACAAGAAATCTCTCGGGTTTTGACAGAGGAACCAGTCGACCATTAGGGATTCTACCTAATGTGCCTATTGCACTGAAAGGGAAGGCTATCAAGATGAATTTGATGGTCGTCCGAGGACCCTTGGATTATAACCTACTCCTTGGACGAGACTACATATATTGCATGGAAGCAATAGTCTCCTCACTCTTTCGAATAATGTGTTTTCCATACGAAGGAAGGATGGTCAAGCTCGTAGACCAACTTTCACTTCCGGGATCGTGCATCACAAGTAGTCACGTACCTATCCTCAATGGTCTATTTGATCAAGAAAGGTCTCTACCTCCGGTTCTTCTTCCTGATGAGGGCGAGTAATTCGGGAAAGGAAGGCCGGAACCCAGGGGGCATGCATCCTGGTCTGCTCTGGAGGCAGAAAAAACCTTGGGTGTAAAGTAGAATTTCCGCGGGAGAATATGACTAGTCCGTACCCCATCCCCTCCTTCGTCTTTGAGAATCTTCCTCTGAGCCATCTTCATGGAGAAGAAGGACAAGAAGATAAAGAGAGAGATGGGCTCTCAGAAGGAGTAATTGGGAGTGGGGTTGTTCTAGAATAAGATTCTTTTGTTAAAGTTAAGTGTGTGGCGGAGCGTCGTCATTCACCTTTGTCTAGAAAAGTGGGCTCTACCGAAGAAGGGGATCCGTTTGCGGCAGCAAGTAGTAACCATCTTTGGATAAGAGGCAAGCCTCACCCATTAAAACAAATGTTTTAAAGGATAAGTAGGGGCAGCCCCCAAAGAAAGAGATTCTATTGCTGCAACAAATTGTAACCATCTTCGAGTAACCTAATGATAGACATCGCCGAAGAAAGTTTCTGTTTGAAAGAATTAGCAGAGCAATCTTTGGGTAACCTGAAAGAGGTAAGCCTCACCTGTTGAAAACAAAGGTTTTTAACGGAAAAGTAGAGGCAGCCTTGAAATTAGACTTACACCTGGGGGCATGCAAACCTCTTGGAATGCAAGCACGGGCGGCTTTTTAGTTTTAGGTAGGACTAACCCCTCTAACCCGTAGGATAGGCCGATACCCAGCTTGCATGAAGAAAGGATATGGAGCAAAGCGTAGGGAGATGAAGCTCCTTAAAAAATAGGAATCTTCCATGAGACCTTACTACTTTATGACTGGTAAAAACGAGCAGTTTTGGCAAAGTTCATGCTCGTTAAAAAATAAACGCAAGATCCGAGCAGTTTTAATGCGGAAATTCATGCTCGTTAAAAAATAAACATAAGCTTGTGAGCAGGCTTCCCCCAGTGTTCAAGCTCATTCAGAAAAAATGAACCGGTAAATAACCATTTGAGACCGTAAATTCATCAGCCATAAAAGCCTTGGTCGTGTTTGTGCACCGTCACCTCCACATTTCATTTGGCCGATCATTCACATCCACTTGATTGTTTACCTATTTTGAGGAACAGCTGCGAAGAGTGATCCCACTTAGCCATCCTTGTAATACTGCCGTGATTGGAAAATTCCAACCTGTACCTGGAATCTGCTGCTATCCCTGTTTATCACTCGTTCCTCAGAATACGAGTCTTCTTTGAGCTCTTTTCACTGACTCGTAAAAAATGAAAAGTTTGCCAAGTTTTGGCCCTTCAGCTCATTAAAAGGACCGGAAGAGCTATCCCTCCTCTAGATTTTAATCTTTTTGGACCTGAGGGATTATTGCACAAAAAGATCGAGTGCTTGTCTAGTTCGGCTCAATAAAGATATCGAACATTCATCCCTTCTGTATTGTTTTATACTTTTTCGGACTTAAGGGATTAGATGACGAAAAAGGACCCCTGGAGTCTACTTTATGTACACTTTTCAGACTCTCTAAAAATGAAAAGAACCGAGTTGTCTTTGTCGCTGGGCTCGTTAAAAACATTAGATAGCGACAAACTTGTCTTTAGACAAGAACGAGTTTCCCTATCGCTAAGCTCGTTAAAACATAGCGATGGGCTTGCCCGAAGGGCAGGTTATAGATCAAGCATATGTTATCCTCCTCAAACTTGTCAAAAAATAAAGAGGTACTGGTCAGAAATGACTGGGGAAAAATTGGGAAGAACCTCAAAGCTTAATGGTAGCAAGTCGCTCTTGAACATGACACTTTTGCCTCCGTAAATATCGGGTTGGGTTATTTTCATTCACCGGTCCCTTCATCATGGTCTCGCCATACCATCCATACATGGGGTAATGCTACCGATCCATCCATCAGTGTCATTATATGTTCAGGAGATGTCATTCAGAAAGTGTCAACCGGGTCCCATCCACTACCGTACATCATCTTTCATCCTTCCATGACTGCCACCCTGAATCATATTTCACAGATCGTTTTCACCAATCATCACTAGCTCCGTTCCGTGTCACTGATGTGGGATTCATTAAGGCCCTCCTTTGACGGATCACTTCTTGTCGACATCAGCTCATTATCCAAGAAGTTGATCTAGGAACACCCCCTCAGTACTTTGAAGCTTGCATGCCTCAATGGAAAGTTTCTCACTCCCGGCGATAGGTATACATTAATGACCTTCGACCAGGAGACTTTGCGTGGTGTTCGACGTCAGATCCTATATTCACACCACGTGAATTGTGCTGCAGTACCTTGAGGGTCATCATCATTATCGGTGATTCCTCTCGCACTTGTTAACAGTTTACATTATTAACTGGTAATCAAGCGATGTCTTTCCATGTTCGACGTCAAGAAATTCTCACATGGATCGACTTGTACTAAAGTGAAGATCGGACAAGTTTGAAGACCCCGGATCTAGTTTCATCCATCCGGGCTGCGATATATATTCAGGAGATAAAAACATAGACATGTGCAGCAGATGATTATCCTACTAAAAGGATGATAATTAAAAGCAGAGAATTATCCGTCTATTATCAGACGATCGTCTGTTTATGTACAACAAATGTATTTATAAAGCTGAGCATGGGAAATGCCCGCCTCAGCTAGATCATGAAAAGAAAGTATGAAAAGATAATGTATTGTATTGTATTTTTTACAGGTCACCTCCCGGCGATTTAATGAACTTCGGATCCTCCTAATAAAGCATTTCACCCGATAAACGACCTCATACTTTAGGGGGCAACTGTTATAGACATTTTTGTGCCTTACAGCGTAGAGCATGAAATGTCAATAATCAAGGGATCCAAATTCCCTAAACAAGTTGTTCTTACCCTTAGAGGAACAACGTCAGCAAACCACAGCTCTACAAATCAGTTCTCCACTGAAAAACACTCAAAAACAGGTCAATTTTGGATCATTGCAGCTGCTCCACTAGGCATATGCGCTGCATAGCAGGTACAACAAAGGCTACCTGCATTGCATAGCAGGTAGAACAAAGGCTACCTGCGTTGGGCGTACTTGGACATGTGGAGGAATCTTTTTCTCAAAGTGCCAGTGCCCAGGAAGCTTCCAAAAAGGCACTTGATCATAAGATTCGCCTAATGATGAGTTAAGAGCTTCTAAAACTCCAAGTGGAAGACAGAAACTCCAAGTGAAGAACTGGAGAACAACTGGATATGAAGAGGACAACAAGTCACACATCAAGCTGGCTTATCTTCACTCCAAAACTCTATATAAGGATCTCATCCCATGGGATCTGGAGAGGGCGGAATTCAGTGGAAAGAATCGCTGTTGGTTTGCAGTTGAGAGTATTGGGTGATTGCTTGAGGGAGGTGAAGAAGAGATTTCTCTCCGTCGGGAAGGTGATGCTGGATTGGACCTCGCATGGTTGTATCACCGCCTGAACCTTACTTCCATATATTAATAAAGCATTTGAGGTTCTTCTATTCGCATGTGTTTCAATGATGTATTGTCTTACTTGCGTTTTTGATTTATGCTAATCCTTGAATCATTTATGCATGGATGCTTCTTGTAGTTTCCTTTTCTTGTCTTATTTGCAGGATCTCGTGTAGCTGGGCCCGTGAAAAGACTTGGAGCTGGGAGCAAGAGGCAAACAAAGGAGATTGGATTGACCATTTGCGCAAGACATCGGTAAGTGGATCTCTCCCTTTTATCTCTCGCATGTCATAAAGAAGAAACTTTAGATAGCTTTGCTTTCAACTGTTGCTAAGGAACTGTCACCCTTAGAGTGGGTTAGGGTCATTCCGAGTTGGATACTTTCCCCCACAACACTCTCAAGGGATAAATTCACTAGTTCAATAAATGTAAAATTGAATGGGATTGATATGATTAAATCTATCAATCCATTGAGTCCCTTACTAAGAAAGAAGAGAGAAGAAAAAAAACTAAATGGAGGAAAATCCATCGGTGAAAACCCCCTTTGAGACACCTAAGGCAGGGATATAGGCTGAAAACCCAACCTCCTTGAGGCATCCAATGGGAAGGAAGAAAGAAAAAATAAAATAAAAATATCCCAATTTAAAATATCCCTTTCACGCACTTGGGGGAGACCTACTTTGGCTAAAATCCTCAATGAGGCAGCCTATGGGTCTCATAATAATAATACAAAAAAAATAACGAGAAAAATGAAGATACGAAAGGCTATCTTTGTTTTATTTATCCAGACAACGGATGCAAGTACATGAGAATTTGAGCTAGCATTCAATAAGGTCAATATGTTGTCCACGTAGTCACCTTCAGGGTCTTAACCCAACTTCTATGCATCGATACCACTCATTCTCTCACCTTTTCCAAGCTCTTGCCATCACTTCCATGTCCTTTTTATCCATTTTAATCATTATCCTTAAATTTTATAGGAAAGTTCATATATTTCTACATGAAATTGCAGAACCTAGAAATAAGGTGCATGACTGAATTTTTCCATTTGTGGGCAAGAGAGAAGGTCTATGAAAGCCATTACAACCTGGGGAATCCATCATCCTTCATTTTTCTCATCACTATTCCATTAACCACCCACAAAATTCCAACCTTCCACCTCTTTTACACCTATCACTCTAGAAAATTCCTCTTCAATCACCAAAAGGAACCTCCCCTTGAATTATCAAATTTTTTGAAGGCCATAATTGGAGGGAACTATGAGCCTCACAAGCCTTTGTAACTTTTATAGGAGGGCCCATAGTCCTATAGCATCCCATAGAAGACCTACAAGACAAAATTTGTAAAATTAATCCCTGGAGTTTTAGAAACCCCCATACTCTAAGAGGTCATCACACAATCTTGAGCAGTGACACCATCCTCTTTAGGCTTCTAAAAGATCCATAACAATTAGCAATCAATAGCACCAAGTCAACTAAAATAATAGTAATTTGATAATTTGAACCAAAGAGAAAGAACCAACAATAAAAATTCCATAGCACCACCAAAAACAACCACTGAAATATTGAAGCCTCCAAATAACAACACCAACAACTTCAGGACCGTCAAGGGAAGCTATAACATTCAAATCACCAACCTCAATATCACATGTAAAAACACACATAGGGCAAGGCTTACGGTATGAAAAACTTCAAACCTCCCTTACGATCTTATCACAACTTGAAAAAATGTTACAAGTGTAACGAGGAAAACATTTTATGGTTCAACTTTACTAGATCAATCTTAGCCACCTCTAAGAGTCAACTACAGTCATATCCAAAATCACCCACACATGTGAAATGAAAAAGAGAATGAGGGAACAAAGGTGGTCCAACGTGACTACTAATCATGAAATGTGGTGTTCAACTTGGTAGTTGGGGGATATCTCACATAGCGTGGTGAGCACATCACCTCAACCACTAACCACATAATTAATACCCCTCAAATCTAATATTGCATTAAAATCATATTTTAAGCCTAAAAGAGGTTTGCAAGTGTTATAGGAGGATGACATAGGCAAGATATTTCCTATAAAATCCACTATGGGAAAGTATAGGGTCTTCAAACTAGTGATATAAGAAATTAGCAAGATGTTATAGGAAGCTTGATTTTGGACATAATTTCCATATGATCTAGAGGAATAAGAAATTAGCAAGATGTTATAGGAAGCTTGATTTTAGACATAATTTCCATATGACCTAGAGGAATAGAGGAGAGTCTTGAGAAAAAGGGAAACTATGAATTTTCCTCATGGACATTTATATAAGAACTTGAGGAAACCCTTCAATTCTTGGAAGAAAAATCATGTAATTGTGATAGTTCTAAATTATAGTACGTGAAATAAGTGAATTACTAAGTATTTGTGTCATGAATATGGTGGAATTATGAGTAGAAGTGTATTGAGTAAGGGAGAACTACATTTTGAATTTTTTTCTTTCACCTTAGATTTGTAGGGAAAACTGTCTAAGTTTCCTTTGTTTAAGCCTTCCATTGAGACCCCAAGGCCCTATATGAGAAAAGAAAAACCCCTTATTCCACTACGATAAAAATATATTAAACACATGGGAGGGGGATTCAATCGAAGGGAACCTACAGGCCCCTCTCGGATCCGTCAACACCTTGATTTCAAGAACATTTTTGCAAACTGTATGTGGTTAGGGTTTTTTCGTAAAGTTAAGGGGATTTTATGATTAAATATCCCATGAATTTGATTTAAACCTCCATTATCCAAAGGGGAATGATGCTATCACTCTAGTTAGAGTCCCCATTATTTACCTAAATAAGGAAATTGCTAGTAAGGTCACCATATTTTCCATGGGAGTAAAATGGAACAAAGAAGAGAGAATTTGAGGCCACTATAGCAAAGGAAAACTTATTTCTTGAGGATGGGTATCCTATAGAAGAAAAACATGGAGTAAGGAGGGAAAGATTGCCTTACACTTGGGATTAAGTGGCCTATTAGGTTATCAAATATATCTCATCTAAAGGGAGACTCAACATTATATATGCATACCAATTTATGTTTCTTTATCAAGTGAGATTCCAAAAAGACTTATTTATGCAAAGGAGCCTAATCATCCCCCATTTCCTCCTTCATTCATTCAAAGAAATGAGCCTCAAGGTTAAAAGAGGAAAATAACAGTACTTAGCTTTCCATGGGTTGATAAATTTGATAGTCCTAAATGCTTCATAAGGCTTGCAAAACCCTATTTCTTGGGGTTCTTTTATAGAGATGGACAGAGAGTCCTTTCTAGAGACAGAAGTAAAACCTTATAAGGAGCATAAATAGAGATGAAATTGAAGCAAGAGGGGAAGTTGAGATTGCAGAATAATAATGAAAGAAGAAATAAGAAAAAGAAATAGAAAAGGAAAAAGGACAAAGACACAAGCTATGAAAGAAATGAAGATAAAGTGGGAGAGGAAATGTTGGTAAAGATTGATTTGACAGGACCAAAGGAAAATAAGATGCAACAAACTAATGGTACATACTCTAGGCTAGAAAATAAAATAAAAAAGGGAGGGAGATAAGGCACTATAGAGGTAATTTAGAGGAAGAGATTACTACTACCCTAGCAGCTTTATGTTCCCTAGTCAATACTAAAATAAGGAAATCAAAGCAAAGCCCCATGTATTTCAAAAGGAGAAAGAGTAATAGGATAAGGAAAGGGAAACCCCATCCACCTTCTTAAACCCCAATCATAATTAAATATTATGTTAGCCATGAGGAGGAAGAGTCTAGGAAGAAGAAACAATTAGTTAAGATAATCTCAAAATTCATCAAGGGAAAATAGACATAGGTCCCACAAGAAAGGTTATTCACAAAGGGAAAAATTCTTCCACAATAATCCACCAAGGAGTTACACTAAGAAACTGAAGCTATAGGAAGAAACGTAGAAGCTATAAGAAGAGATTGTGAGGGTACAAAAAGAAATAGAGAAACTAGAAGTGACTTTAATGTTATAGCAAGAAACATAGAAGCCACAAGAAGGTACTGTGGAGCTACAAGAATGAAATCACAAGCTACAATAATATAATCCTTACTTATAATAACCACAACCTCAACCTAATCTAAAATGTTACTATGCATGGATTTGCCTAAGAAAGATACTTCCTACTCACTTTGCAACTCCGCAGCTATTTGAATTAGAGAAAAAGAGAGGTAGGACTCAAAAATGGATGGAAGTTTGTGAAATAAAAAGGGGTTGAAGAGTTTGGTTTTATTGAAGAGAAGATGAAGAAAATGGGGGAGGATAAGGCTCACTCACATTCAAAGAAGAAAATATAAGGGACCACTTGCAAAGGGAGAATAACAAGCTAAAATTCGAGCTAGAGGAAAAGGAAGAGAAAATTGCCACAATGGCTACTTTATCCAAGGAAACCATACATTGTAGGCACTCATCAAAAACATAATTTTTATTGGGTGTTATATATGCTAGGTTAATATACCAACATTTAACATGTCAATCCAAGTTTCATAGGAATCTAGGCAAAACACATTATGTGCCAAAAGAAGACCTCATAAATATGTGAAATCACTCACTATCAATCAAGCCCCTACAAACAATTCAAATTTATTGCAATAATTCCATCATTTATGAAACAAAACACTAACTACTAGTTTTTGAACTCCAGCTCCTTTCTGGAAATTGAGCAACCCATTAAGGAGTTAGAAACCCTAATTCATTTTGAACTTTGGCTCCTTTCTCAAAGTTGAGAAATGTGTTAAAGGGTTATCTAAATTAGCTAGGGGAAAAAGGAGTGAGAAATCCTAATTCCTTCATACCCTAAAAAAGAGAAAGTAAAAAAAAATCCTACAGCTTAAAATGATTCAAACTCATAATCCACTCTCAAAAAATTAGAAAACTAACATTGTTCTACATGTTACTCCAAGGGAAGCCTTTCTCACAAGGGGGCCAGATCCCCCTGTTGGGGGGTTTGCATGCCCCCTTGAATGTAAGTGTTAAACACTCAAAATATATTTAAGAGTGTGAAAGATAGATATATCATTAAGGTACTTACTCATCTCAAAATAGAATGAGAGATCCCCTTCAATTATGGTTTATAACTATGGTTACAACAAACTTTGAAGTTCTATGATAGTAAACATAAGCTCCCAACACACATATACAAAAATGGATCCATTCCTTTCTTTGGTTCACAACTCTAAGGTGAAAGTGTGCCATGTTTGATTTACTCACAAAAAAAAAATCAATTAAATAAAGTAGAGGAGTCTACATGACAATTATTCCTCTTATTTGATATAGAAAAACTTTTTGGTAACATTTTGTTATTGAAAGGAAAAGAGACACAAGTGAGTGTAGCCCTAGTTGTCAAGGAATTTATGAAGAGTGGATAAATTTCTTTGTTGTTGGATTTTGGTAAGAGTTTATTCTAGTGGAATGCATATGTAGTATCTGTTATCCTTTATCCCTTGAATAGAAATTATGCTTTAAAAAACATGTTTGTTCACCTAGAAGAGGATCTATGTATCTTATGTAGACCACTAGTGTATAAATTTGAAGAAAAATATATATAGTTTATTTTATTTTTTAATAAAAAGTTACATTTTCCCAAAGCTCATCCATTTTCCAATTTGACAATAATAACATGTGTGTTAGTGTGTGTGAGTCTTGAAAATTAATCAGAAAATTAATCATAACACATGTGCCTCCTTGTCTATCTCGGAAATATATCATAACAAAAATGTATGTTTACATATACATGTGGAAAGGAGCTATGTGTTGTCTGTAGAACACTTGCTTTGTGAATTGAATTAGCTTTTAGGGAAAAGAATTCACCACCTAAACACATTCATTTTAGAAAATCCTTTTTATCAACAGTTTAAATCTATGTTGGGAGGAAAGGTGGGTAAGGGGAACCCACTGGAGTGGCCTGGGACGGCTAAATCATTTTTTGAAACAAGGTAATGGGGTTGGTTGAGGGAGGGGACTCTAAGGGGCTGGGACAGGTAAATCATTTTTTGAGATAGGGTGTTGGGGTCGGTTGAGGGTATATTATAATTTATACATATAATATGTAAATATTATATTATATAAATTATAATATATATATGAATTTGTATATTTTTCAATTTTAAACAAGAAAACTAATTTTTTTATAATTTAAATTTTAAATATTTAAACCTGCACATGTTTTAACATTCAACATTCAACATTCATAATGAAATTTCAAAACTTCTAGTTTGATATAAGTGTAAATTGGAGTTTACATTAGTAATAAGAATCAAGATATACATACATTGTCATACTACATTCAAAATTTCCTTAAGGCATCTCCGAACAAGAACTATGAAATTTTAAAATACTAAAATAAAAAAAGTTAGCATGTTCTCCAAGTAGGAATCACTCTAATCTTGAGGCTCTTGTTCATCCATAGCAACTAGAGGTAGTTCAATAAGGCCATGTAGTTTTATATTCTCATCCACACACACACATAGGGTCATCTTTATATTGGTCCCATCTCTTGCAAAGACCCTCCACATGAACTAGCTACCTAGAATATTAGGGGAAGCCCATTAAATTAATAAAAAATTTAAAAATAAAAACTAAAATGAACCAAGAAGAACCCCAAAGAACTAGATTTTTGGGTTTCAAGTACACTAGAACTGGATTTTGGGGTTCCAAGTACCCATCATCTGAGGTTCTCAGTGCCCATCAAGACAACAGAACCCAATTTTTTTTAATGGAGAACCAGGTTCTTCTATGAAGCACTAAGGTTGGAGAACGCCATCCAACAGATGGAGAGCCCCACTCCTAGTTCTAGCCCAACATAGGTTTAAATGGTATGCAAAACATATTTCTTGCTACTAATGCACACAAGTTGTGAAACTGCCACATTATTACATTTTTTGGATACTTACTTTCAGCTTGTCAAAAATTTACCTTCAACCATAGTAGTAAGTTTCACCCATATTGGCCTTTGTTATAAAGAACTTTGGTAGAAGCACAAAAGATGACAAATTTCCAATATAGTAGACATATGACATATGGCTTTTCATTAACTTCGATAACATATCTCACATCTTTTATAGCAGAAAACCCATAAACCAATATATAGAAAGTAAAAACCCAACAATATTTTTTGAGATGAACAATTTTTGATAGTGAATCTGGTTCTTATTCAAATTTTCCTACAATGCTTTCAATTTTCCTACCATGTAAACTTAAATGATCTTATTATTGATCTATATTGATAATTAGAATTTTATTATTGTTGCACATATAGAGTCGAAACTCTGAAGTGTTTCTTGTCGTTAATTTTCAATTCAAACCCATCTCCATTCCATTCCCATTTTCTGATTCTGGTAATGTAGTATACAATGTACACTACAAAGGAAGGTATTAATGAAGATTCCAATTGCAATAAGTCAAGATAAACTTTAATATTATGAAAGGTTCTAAATTTCTCCAAACACTTTCAGCTAAGATAGGGATCACAAAAATCCCTGCCCTTTAACAAGTTCACCCTTTCAGAATTCATGTAACATATAAATTACGAAGCTTCACCCAGCTTATTAATTCAAGAGGACCCATACAACAAAATGGCATCAGCGTTGGTTAGATTTGGACAGGAATAAAATATTTTTCCATCTTGGCAACGTTCAGAGGGTTTCGACTTACATGGCAATGATGTCAAGATCCTGCGGTATCTTCAATAATAATATCACTATCCAAGTCCAGAAGATCAAGCTGGAAATCGGCTTCTGGATGAAAAACATAATAGCCGGTGGATCAGAGTCTGCGTTGATTCTTTGAAGAATAGAAAAAATCTAGTGAAAGTTTCAATGTTAATTAGGGTTTTATTAAGTTAGACTACAAAATCTGAGACGCTTTATTAAAAATCCCATAGACACCTCCAACAAAAATGAAGAAATTCTGAGTAAAAGAGAGTGGGGTAAATTGTATAAGGTTTTAAACCTTCAAAAATGGTGTTTGGAATAATGCTTAATTAGTTATGTAAATTGCTCACAAAGTAGGCAGCAGATTTTGCGTTGTCTTTAAAATTAAAGCAGCAGATTGTTAGGATGGTCAGTGCTGGAAGTTGCTGGAAATTCGCTGTAATGCAAGTAGATTGATTGCATAGTTGATTGACAAATATTTTAGTAATAGTTTTACTATTTAAGAATGTAGTTTATAGTTGAATTTAATATATGAGATTTGAAGCATTTCTTGGCTCACACAGTCACTCTGTTTTTTAATTGTTTTATCTTTTATATGTTTTTTTCTTCATAGCACTGTTTTCTCATTTGGCTGGAAATAAGTCATTTCATATTCTATATGTGTTATCAGGTAAAATTCTTTTGGGTTAAAGCTGTATTGTTGGAATTTCGCCAAAGTTAATCATGTCGAATTCTAACCAGATGCTAGTTCCAGAATTTGATGGTAATGATTATGATTATTGGTGCATTAAGATGTTAACCTTTTTGATTGGAAAAGATTTGTGGGAGATTGTTGAATCAGGATATGAAGAGCTAGCTGATTGGAATGCTCTTACAGCCAATGAAAGAATAGCAAGAAAGGAAGCAAGGAAGAAGAATGCTCAAGCTTTGTTTCACATTAAGATAGCTCTTGATAAGATCTTATTTCCAAGAATATCTGGAGCAAAAACTGCCAAAGCTGCGTGGGAGACTCTACAAGAAGCTTACCAAGGTAGTGATCAAGTTAAGGTGGTCAAGCTTCAGACATTGAGGCGAGATTTCGAGAATTCGAAGATGCAAGAATCTGAAAGTATCAGTGACTATTGTGTGAGAGTCAAAGATGTCGTCAATAAAATGGCTACACTTGGAGAAGCTGTAAGTAATGAAGTTTTAATTAAAAAAGTATTGAGATCTTTACCACATAGATGGAATCATGTTGCAATAATCATGGAAGGAAGTAAGGATTTAACAAAACTACAGTTTGATGAATTAGTTGGATCTTTGATGTCTCATGAAGAAAGATTGAAGGAAAGTTTTGAAGCTGTAGAGAAAGCTTTTTCCTCTAAATTACAAATTACAAAGAATGAAGATGCAAGTAGCAGCAGTACCAAAAGCCATCAAGGTCAAAGTAAATGGCAAAGCCAAAATTATTGAAGAGGTAGAGGAAGAGGTGGCTCAAGTGGAAGAGGTAGTTTCAGAGGAAGAAGTAGAGGTAGATTTGATAAGAGAAATGTTAAATGTTACCATTGTAACAGGTATGGTCACTTTGAAAGAGAATGCAGATTGAAAGAAGGTAAAAATGCTAATTATGCTCAAGAAAATGGTGAGTATCCTCGAGATCACTTATTTTTATCTTATGCCAAAGGTGAAAATACTACTAAAGGTGTTTGGTACCTAGATTCTGGATGCTCTAACCATATGACAGGGAATGAGAAGTTGTTTTCAGCAAAGGATGGAAGTTTCAAATCCAAGATCCAGCTTGGTGATAATAAATCATTGGAGGTTGCTGCCAAAGGAGCTATGGAGGTCCAAACAAAAGAAGGTACAAAGAGTATTCATGACATTTATTATACTCCACAATTGAAGCATAATTTGTTGAGTGTTGGATAGCTATGTGAGAAAAATTATAAAGTAGTCTTTGAAAATAAGACATGTACTATCTATGATAAGAATAAGGGAAATAGGGTGATCACTGTTGTGCCTATGACAAGAAATAGGATGTTTCCCTTGAGGTTTGATGAACATAACAGCAATCTTGCTAATATGGCTTATGAGGATTCAAGTTGGTTATGGCATCTCAGGTATGGGCATTTAAATTTTCACAGTTTGAAGTTTCTAACCTCACATGCATTAGTTTCTGGTTTGCCCAAGGTAGAAGAGCATAAGGAGGTTTGTGAAGGATGTGCTAAAGGAAAGCATGCAAGGGAAAGGTTTCCAAAGGGAAGTGCATAGAGGGCTCATTACCCACTTCAGCTTGTTCATTCAGACATATGTGGTCCTATGCAGACTAAGAGTTTGGGTAAGTCATCATATTTCATCACTTTTATTGATGATTACTCACAAAATTGTTGGGTATATTTTTTGAAGGCCAAAAGTGAAGCCCTGGATACATTCAAGAAGTTCAAAGCCCTTGTAGAAAATGAGAGAGGGTGCAAGATCAAATGTTTGCGGACTGACCGTGGGGGAGAATTCTGCTCAAAAGCTTTCGAGAGTTATTGTGATATGAATGGCATCAGGAGGCAGCATACTACAACATACACATCCCAACAGAATGGCATAGCTGAAAGAAAAAATTGTACTATGGTTGAAATGGTAAGATGCATGCTACAAACTAAGGGATTGAGCAACACTTATTGGGGAGATGCAGTTGCTACAACAGTATACATCCTCAATCGTAGCCCCACCAGTGCATTGAAAAATATGACTCCTTATGAAGCTTGGTATGAAAAAAAGCCTAATGTTAATCCTTTCAAAGTTTTTGGTTGTTTGGCTTATGTGCATGTACCTGATCAGAATAGAAAAAAGTTAGATGCAAAGAGTGAGTTATGTATTTTTATTGGGTATAGTGAGACAAGCAAGGCTTATAAATTGTATAATCCTCTAACTAACAAGCTTATTGTCTCAAGAGATGTAATTTTTGATGAAGGGGGAGTTTATGGTCATCAAAAAGGCCATGTTGAGAAGACAAAATCTGTTTTGAATGATGATATAATTGTTGATAATGATCATGAGCAGCCAACTAATGTTTCTGTAATTAGTGGCTTAACTCCACCAAGCAGCCCTTCATCAATTTCTTCAACATCAAGTTCAAGTCCAACTTCTTCTCCAAGTTCTACAAGGAAGGTAAGAAGATTGAGTGATATTTATGAGAGGAGTGCAAATCAAGCACATGAAGAAAGCCCAATAGGTGAGATAGTCAATTTTGCTTTATTAGCTAAGGCTGAATTTGAACCAACATGTTTTGAAGATGCATGTACTAATGAGGTTGGGATGCAAGCCATGCAAGAAGAGATGGATTCCATTCAAAGGAATGACACTTGGAAGTTGACAGATCTTCCACATGACAAGAAAAAGATTGGCACAAAATGGATCTATAAGACTAAATTTAACAGTGATGGGAGTGTTGAAAGACACAAAGCAAGATTAGTTGCTAAAGGATTCACACAGAAGTATGGAATTGATTATGAAGAGACATTTGAACTAGTAGCAAGGCAAGAGACCATTAGAATGTTGATTTCATTAGCATCTCATAAAAAGTGGAGCATACATCATATGGATGTGAAAAGCGCCTTCTTGAATGGGTACTTAGAAGAGGAAGTATATGTGGAGCAGCCACAAGGTTTTGAAGTGGAAGGAAAGGAGAATAATGTCTACAAGTTGAAGAAGGCTTTGTATGGCCTTAAGCAAGCACCAAGAGCGTGGTATGCAAGGATTGATGGATACTTTCAGGAAAATGGCTTCGAGAGAAGTAAGAATGATCCTACCCTTTACTAAAAACAAGAAGGTATTGATATTTTAATCATAAGTTTGTATGTTGATGATCTATTGTATATGGGTAGTAGTTCTAAGATGAATGATAAATTCAAAGCTGCTATGATGAATGAATTTGAGATGAAAGATCTAGGCATCATGAAATATTTTCTAGGAATGGAGGTTTATCAAAGTAGGGATGAGATTTTCATTTGTCAGACAAAGTATGCACAGGATATGTTAAATAAATTTGATATGCTTGATTGCCATCCATCCCCTACTCCAAGTGCTCATGGGGAGGTGTTATGTAGAGATGATGGTGTTGATTTAGTTGATGAGAAAACTTACAGAAGTATTGTGGGGAGCTTGATATTTCTAACCCACACAAGGCCTGATATTACATATTCAGTTTCACTTGTTTCAAGGTATATGAAAAATCCATCTCAAATACATATGAAGGTAGCAAAGAGGATTTTAAGGTATGTGAAAGGCACTCTAAATTTTGGTATTCATTACTACTCTTGTGAAAAGTTCAATCTTGTTGGATTTAGTGATTCAGATTGGGGAGGTAGTCTTGATGACCGTAAGTCCACATCTGGAAATTGTTTATCTTTTGGTTCTGGTTTGATTACATGGAGCTCAAAAAAACAAAGCATTGTTGCCCTCTCATCCACAGAAGCGGAATATGTTGCAGTTACTTCAGCAGGTACACAAGCTCTTTGGCTCAGAAAAATTTTGGAAGAAATTGGAGAAAAACAAGTTCAGCCTACAGTGATTTATTGTGATAATGTAAGTGCCATCAAGTTAGCAAAGAATCCAGCATCACAGCAGGACAAAGAATTTTGACCTGAAATATCACTTCATTAGAGATTTGGTGCAGAAGAAGGAGATTGAATTGAAGCATATTAATACTCAACATCAACTAGCAGATATATTCACTAAAGCAGTTGCAAAAGATTAGTTTTTGGCATTACGAGATAAGATAGTAAATCCTCATTAATCATTAAGGGGGAGCGTTTGGAATAATGCTTAATTAGTTATGTAAATTTCTTGTTAGCTACCTATACCAATAGGTTTCATATTTCATGATTGGCAAAGAGAGTTCCAAATATGCTTTGCTTTGGTGATGCAAAGATCCCATATTTCCAAGAGAAGACAATGTGTGTATATAGCTTGATGTTGTCCCAATTTTGATGGATGGTCCAACAGCCTAATCTGGATCATGCCATGTTTCAATTTTCTGTTGTAGAATAGAGAAAGAAGTCTGTCCAAACTGTTTAATCTTGGCAGACTAGTAGCTTAGGTAGAGAATTAAGGTTCCCAACTGCTTAATCTGGGACCTTGGAAGCAATAAGGGTAGCCTTGGATAGAAAATCAAGAGGAAAAAGCCAAAGAAAAGAAAAGGCACATAAGGGTCTGCAAGTCTAAGTGCACCCTCCATGAAGAAACAAAAAATGCTAGGCAAGTAGATGGGTAGGCAGATGGGGTTGCAGAAATGTCATTCCTTTCAATTGAGTGTTTCATAACCTAGTCACAAAGGAATATCAGTGGACTGAGAAGGTTCTCTCCTCCATCATGTTGCAGCAAAGCAAAGGAGCATCTCTAACTTCCCATTTTTCCCTTTCACATTCATTACTAACATCCCTTCATCAGTTAAGATTCATGGAAGAATTTGAGGTTTTATGCTGGTTCTTATGCCTTTAAAAGCCACATTTCCTGTGTAAAATTCTTTTCATTTTGATCTACTCCCTAAGCTAAGTGATCTTCAAATAAACTTAGTGATATCACTCCTCATTCACCTTTTCCATCCATATTAACCCCTAACTTCTATTATCTAAATCCCCTATGTTACCCTTTCCCTACTATTATAACACTATGGTGTATAAACCCCAAGCATTGTATAAATATCCATCCCCTTGGCATTATAGCCATATGTTCACTATTAGGGATTAAATTGACATCTGGTCAGTTTGAGAACCCTAAGCCTTACCCCTCTTTCCCCTTCAGCAGTCATTTAACCCATTCAGCCCTTCATTGGCTAAAAAACCTTGTAAAAAACCCATTTTCACCTTTAACCCGCTCAATTGCAAAAAACATACAAAAAACCCACTTTTGCCATTTACCCAAAGTCTTCGCCATACCCACATTTTTATAAAAAACAACGGAAAAACTATGTAAACCGCCCAATTCCTAAGGTTCCCGCCGGGCGCAAATCTCAAAAGATACAATATTTTAATCCCGCCCCCATCCGTATCGTCCGGCTACCTCAACGATCCGTCGACCGTCGGATCGGGCCCCTTTCATCCAACGGCCTTCGTGCATTTCGAACCGGCCCCGACGGCCGAAAGATACCTTCCAAAATTTGTCAGAGGGTGACGTTAGGCCTCTGCCAGGCGTCACCCCCACATCGTATCGGAGGCCCCTCTGACAATTCCGCGTCCGTATGAAAGGCGGTGTGATATGAAACCGCTAACCACTTCCGGTTTCGCTGAACCCGCCTGCCAGCGTCATTGCCGCGTCATCGCCGCGTCGGCGCCCCCGTCCGCCTTTGCTCCACCTGTCCGCCACCTCACCATCCCCGTGGACCTCTCTTATGCCGCCACGTCACCCGATGACGTCATGCTGACGTCATCCGACCTTGACCCCACCTGATGACGTCATGCTGACGTCATCCAAAAAAAGCGCCAATGTTCCAAAAAATCCATATTTTAGCCAAAATTTCGCGTTTTTTGCACTTTTTACAAAAACGACTGTTGCCTGCTCTGCATGTCTTCCACGTCCAAACTCACGCCAACCTACTGAATTCGACCTGGAGACCGCTGGCGCGCCATTTCCACCTGCATTCGTGACCATTGCTAACAGTTGCCAGGTATTTATCCTTGTGAATCCTTCCTGCGCCTGGTTTTGTCTGTGAATCGCCTAAAATAGCTTAAAACAGTGAAAAACACACAATTCACCGGCGAATCCCCTGTGCCTAGTTCCCATTTGCACTCTAAGGTCGAAATTCACCAGCTGAGCTTTATATTACCAGAGTTTTCATAAAACTCACATTCTGTTCGCGCAATCGTGGACTGGTAGCTTAGACTGCACCAATTTGCTGTGAAAAAGAGTTTAAAGCCAGGCATTTTCCTTATCCATACTTTGAGCAGTATTTCAATTGCTGCAATTAACCATTTATCCTCTGTTCACCAGTAATTCACCTTCTTTTTGAAGAAAAATTCTTTGGTGTTGCTCTGCACAGTAACACCCGTTTACAAACAACAGAAATCCTAGAAGTAACCATGGATCCACCAGTAGCTCCTGTAGCATTGAACATTGCGCCTTTAAATGCCCCACAGAGAGAATTGGAGTGGCAACCTCTAGCAGACCTGGATTATCAAATATCAGAGGAAATGCTGTCGAAAACCAAGTTCCACATCCACCTGCTAAATGAATTGAAGACTAAACATGAGAGTGGAACAGATGTACTGGGCATATGGGATTCTTTCCTCCCCATCTTCAAACTCCCTCAGGTCAGACAGTTCCCTGACCTCATTCACCTATGTGCCGAATGCTATGACCCTACTCAGAGGGTTGTGCTTGACCCTTCAGGCTCAGTTGTTTTCTATATCACCCCTGAAGCTATCAAAGAGATGCTGCACTTCAGGACTGAGAAGAAACTAGTTCCTTTATCACTGATAGATTTGATAAATCAAGGAGCTAGATTGACAGATGCTCAGGTCACTAAACTCAATCAGCTGTACATTGACTCTGACACTGTGAAGAATCCTCCTCTTAACCAAGTATACCTCAACCAATTGGGCAGAGATCTTGCAGACATGATTAGTCCCATTCTGGGCTATAATTCAATTGAATATGTTGATGAAACTGTGCTGGTGGTCATGCTCATGTTCGCTCCTGGCAAGTCTCCAATCTGCTATGACTATGCCACCTATATCTCGGATAAAATACATGAGCAGTTGATGAACTTGGCAAGAGAAAAGGTGTTCAGATACACCTCTTACATCTACCACTTAATCCTATATTATCAACATGAAAAGTTTTCTTTTGTTGTGAAAAGAGTGGATGCCCAAGGCAATCCAAGGTCAGTGGTTTATTGGTCCTCTGTCTTCCATCACAGATCTCACTCTCCATATACTTACTGTGAGTTCATAGATCTCTTCATCGACCTAGCCATGTCTCTACTGATGAGCTCACCTCCTCCAAGACTAACTGATGAGATGCAAAGGGTACTTCAGTTGTCTAAATTATACAACATTGGGGACTGGTACTTCTACCAGAACCACACAGTTATAAGGATATATGGGTGTGAGTTGCCCCCATACAGATTGCCCAAATATGTGCCCATGAGACTATTTGCCCTGGAATACTTCAGGCAATTTGGGAATGCTGATGTGCTACACTTTTCAGGCAGAGGCAAGAAAGCACAGCTCAAGGTCAGGAACCAATTAGGCCACTTTGTCTACAACAAAAGGGAGGAAGGTTGGCAAGAGGCGGATAGAATGTTACAATCACTTGGCTTGCAAATCAGTTTCCTTTGGAAACCATATGACCCCGCTCACTTCATAAGCCTAAGAAGGGTCAAATATAGGCTGGCCAGTTATGACCACGTAAGGATTCCCCATATAGAAAAATATGCAAATCAAACAAAGTGGAGGAGGGGAACCTTAGAGGAGCCTCTCACACAAGAAGAGTTAAATCAGAGAGCACTAAGAAATCTGAAAAAGATGGCTGACCTAGAACTTTGTTCACAGGTGTTCAATCTTCCAAGCAGTCAAGAGGGAGCAGCTGCCTCTTCTTCCACAGCAGATCAGCAAGCAGCTAAAGCTACTGAGCAAACCTCTACCAAAGGCAAGGAAAAGGAAATGGAACCAGAACATCCACCTCAGCAGCAGGTAGAACAGCAACAACAGCAGGTACAACAGCCACAAGAGGGGCAGCTAGAGAAAGAGCAGCCACTACAGCAAGAAAAGGCAGCTGAGGCCCCAATTTTCACTGAGCAGCAGCCACCACAAATTGTCCCTCCTAGGAAGGAAACAACAGCTGAAGCCTCAATCCTACAAACCCCACAAAAGGAGGATATAAGTAGAAAGAGGGACAGAGAGACTCCCCTCACAACAACCACTCAAGGGGAGAAAAGACATAGAATGAATCCCCTTTCAGAAGAGGAAATGCCTATAGGGCAATCTCTGGGCATGGGCCCCCCAAGTATGGAGGCCTCAACAAGTTCCTTTCAGTAGGAACAAGAGAGGACAGTGGGAGGAGAAGTCAGCTCCTCAAGCCAGCAGAGAGAAGGTGAACTGGGCATCAAACAGCAGTTCATTGACATAAAGAGGAGAAGTGAGCCTATAAAAATACAACTATATAATCATTTGTTGAAGATGGCTCCCACTAACCAGCAAAGACTAATGTCTGCACATGATGTCAATGAGGGCAAAATGATCATGAGTCACTTCATGCCAACTGCATTGCAACCACAGTCCCCTGCAGACTACTTGAGGACCAATCTTGAGGTCTTTGCCAAGGACATCCACCCGATGGATCAGATTGAACTACACAAGCAAACAGGTGAGATGGTGTATGCCTCCTTGGCAGACAGGACTCTGGTGAACTACAGGCTAGAAAATTGCCTAAACAACACCACTACCCAGCTGGAGTTGGAAAGACCTTCCTCTCAAGCAAAGGACAACAGGATCAGGGCCTTAGAAGATATAATCATAGAGATTGGGCATGATCCCAAAGACATCAAGGGCATACAAGCATTACTGAAATTGAGGGATGCAGACTTGGCAGCATTGAGGAAAAAGATCAAAGTCCCAGCAACTATTCACCCTCAAACGGAAGAAGTGGCCCAGCTAAGACATGATCAAGATGCTGCAGCTTTGCTGGTGTCTTTATACAAACAGCTGATCCAGACACAAGAGAAGCTGGGAGAATCAGAGGCTGCACAGGCAGCATTGCAAGCAGCATTACAGCAAAAGGAAGGAGGGCAAACATCTCAGCCTCCTCCAGAAATAATTAACCTTGAGGAAGCTCCTCCAACTACTGCTCCCCTTACTCAGCAAACAGAACAGGCAACACCTTCTACCTCAGCACCAGCACCAACAACAGAGCAGGCCCCAAGCCTGGACATGCAAAAGCTGAGAAATGAAATTCAGGCCCTGGAAGCACAGATGACAGAACTAAATGAGGCCAGGGAGAATTTAGCCAAGGTGAATGAAAAATATGATAAGTCAAAACAAAATGTGGCTGAGAAAGGGAGAGAGATAAAGGCACTCAAGGAGAAGATAAAGGAGCTGGAAAAGGAGCTCAAACTGGATAAAGTAGTGGCTGAGCTCAAGACAGTGCTATGGGCCAATATTGGCCAATCCATCACTGATCAATGGCAATTTATTGAGACAATTCATGAGCAGATGGAGCTCATTGCAAAAGCACATAGGGAAATCCAAAGAGCTAGGGAATCTCTGGGCAATATGCCTGAGGTTGCCAATAGAATGATCAATGTGCTTAACAACAGAACAAGTGCTCAGTTGGCAACTATGGGAATCTCCAACAGGACTGAGACTATTTTGTTAATAAAAAGGGTCCTAACACTAAGAAGCCTAGTGCAGACACTAGATAGAAGGACCCAGGACATGCAGACAGAGGTGAATAGGTTCATGGACAAATTTGTGGCATTACAAAATAGAGGTCTTCCTGGCTTACTGAATAGCGTAGGAAAGCTACTCATACATGAGTAGTATGCCAAGAGGGTGAACACCTTTGCCACAAGTCAGATCACAGAAAAGGCCAGCACCTCAGAGGAAACAGGGCCAGCAACAGGACAAAGTCTCTACAACAGGGTAGAGAACTTATTTTTTATCATGGATGAAATCAAACATCTGTTTGAAGTGCCTCCCAATTTCTACAAGTACACAGAGGCAGACGAGACATTAGATGCAATTTTGAGACACCAATTGCCCACACAGGAATACTGGACCAAAATGATACAGCTGATATTGTAAGCCAGAGCCTGTAAATCAAATTTTGTTTTTTCAAATCCGTAAGTGATCATGCACAGCAAATATTGGTAAAATCAACATGCATGAAAAAGTAAAGGCTGAGCCAACTCAGCAGAACTATTCGGCCAACAAAGCAAGATTGACAGCTACAGGTGACAGGGCCGAAAAACTACAGCACGACAACCATAAAGGCACATTTTCCAGAATTAAAGCAGAACGTTCAGACCGACTCAGTGACCTCCAAAGGTCAAAATATCTTCTGACATACATAAAGAGCACTTATCTTATATTCAATGATGTAATAACTTTCTTATCTGCTATCTTGAAAAGTTGGTGAACGTATTCATTTCTAAGATGACTCAACGCTCCAGATATTTTGTATGACCAAATTGTATATATTCCCCCCTCGCATAATCTGCAGGGGTGGTTGATGATCTCTCTTCAAGAGTTTCTTATGCTGTAAATTTCCAGACTATTAATACAAAAGCTGATGGAATTTCCAAAGCTCTGCGTGATCTGAGTCATTGTGGTGTTTTGCTGAATGTTACAGGATTCCTACGTGTTTCATGGCACAATAAGTCTTCTTCGAACTCTCATTATGTGTTTTGTTATCTTTTCATAGCTCATTCATGCTTCCATGTTTCATAGTTAATAGCAAAGAAAAAGAATTGTTCCAGGATTTATTCACAGAATACCCTGAACTCAATCTATGCTATTATAAGTGTTTTCTTCAGCTATAGCCACAAAGTGTAATTCTTAATTGCTGCACTTTCAAACTTTATGCTTTCACAGTGATTGTTGTTTCAGGAATTCGAGTTTGCTCCTGTGCAACATATCTCTTTCTTACACCCAGCTTAGTGTAAAACTCTTAATTGCTTTTCACTGGTTGAACACACCTCATAATCACAATTTCAGATTTGTTCCATGAGATATGTAAAAGGCCCTGCAGTTTCAGCAACTCAACTCAACATTTTAGACAACCTGTAGCCAAAGACTCCATTGCCCAATGGATTGATACTGCCTGATCGATGGAATACTTGACCTGATAGTGCAGAGGTACCAATGCGGGGGAGGTAAAGATGTCCTCGTGCTCATCCATGACCTTGTCCATCTTTTATTTTTGTGTAGAGGGGCCTTATCTAGAGATCATGGCCATTGTCTTTTTCTTTCCTAGAGGGCGTATCATAATAAAAACAAATTTCCAGGTTTTTGACATGAGCTTACTGCATTGTTTTGTAGTAACCAAAGAGGTGGGAGTAGGCGGGGCTACCTCGGGTATCTTGTACAACTTAATTCCCAATGTAACAATAACATCACATGGCCTTGACACATACACAACATGTCGCTTCCACAAGTATGGTTGGCCTAATAATACATCACAAACTTCAAGGGGCACAACGTCACATAATACCTCATCCATAAAGGGCTTGATTTTGTATGGAAGGCGAAATTGTCGGCCGATGCGTAGATCTCGTCCTTGGTGAAGCCACCTAATGGTGTACAGTTTTGGGTGTGTAGTTGTTAGTAAGCCCAACCACTTCATGACCTTCGTTGGAATAAGGTTCTTTTGGCTCTCATTATCGACAATGAACTATAGTAGGGAACCCTTTACCCACATCTCGGAGTGGAAGAGACGACCATTTTTGGCAAGCCTGCACAATTGAATACATCTCTTTATCATAAGTGGTGCACTTCTAGACCGTGTGTGAAAGTTTCTTACTTTGATGTGCCACTAGATGCCCCTATTGAGTAAGGACTACCACAATAGCATAGTTAGAGGCATCTATCTCAATCTCAAATGGTTGTTACAAGTCTAGTAATGTGAGCACTTGTGCATAGCAGAGGCGATGTTTCAACTCTGTGAATGCCTTCTGTTGAGGTTCATACAAAAATAAGTTTTATCTCGGTCCTCCTTTGGTGACATGACTCAAGGGCCAAGTGATATGAGAGAACACCAACACAAACATGTGGTAGAAATTAGCAAGACCCAGAAAGCTGCAGAGCTCTGTGAGAGTGGTTGGGCCGGCCAATGATGAATTACTTGGATCTTTGCTAGATCCACATGAACCCCCCACTGATCAATAATGTCTCCCAGATACTAAACCTGGGTGATGCCAAAAGTAAATTTCTCCAAATTAGCACACATCTTGTGTTGCCCTAGTGTTTGGACAACCTCTCGGATGTGGTGGAGGTGCTCCTTCCAACTCTAGCTAAAGATCAGGATGTCATCAAAGTATAACACTACAAATGAGTTCGTGAATGGCCATAACATGTCATACATGAGCCTCATGAAGGTTTTAGGAACATTCATCAACACGAAAGGTATAACCAACCATTTCAAAAGACCCTCCTTGGCTTTAAAGGAAGTCTTCCACACATTGGAGGGTTCGATTGGTACCTCGTGATATGCAGACTTCAAGTCAATCTTGTAGAAATATTTTTCTCCCTTGAGTTGGTCCACAAGGTCATCAATCCATGGGATCGGGTACCTATTCCAAATAGTGATCTTGTTCAGTGCTCGATAGTCAATACAGAGTCTCCAAGTCCCATCCCTATTATGTACAAACATGATCGGGCTCCCATAGGGCGATGAATAAGGCTGAACGTGACCTTTTTGCAGCATCTCCCAAATTTGCCTCTTGATTTCATCATCCTCCATAATAGAGCATTAATAGATTGGTCCATTATGTAACGATGCACCTAGGGCCACATTGATGGAATGCTTGACCTGATAGTGAAGAGGCACCCTTGCGAGGGAGGTGAAGATGTCCTCGTACTCCTCCATGACCTTGTCGATCTGTTATTGTCATGTGGAGGGGCCTTTTCTCGAGGTCATGGCCACTGTCTTTTTCTTTCCTTGAGGGTGTATAATGAGAGAAACAAATTTCCGAGTTTTTGAAATGAGCTTACTACATTGTTTTGCAGTAACCAAAGAGATGGCGGTAGCGAGGGCTACCTCCAGTATGTTGTACAACTAAATTCCTTTTCTGTAAAGGGCTTGATGTTGTATGGAAGGCGACATTGTTGTCTCACGCGTAGATCTTGTCATTGATGAAGCCACATGATGGTGTACAATTGTGGTTGTGTTATGGTCAGTAAGCCCAACTACTTCATGACCTCTATTGCAATGAGGTTTGTTTGGATCGTGTTGTTGACAATGAACTGTACCGGGGAAACCTTTACCCAGCTCCCGGAGTGGAAGAGACACTCCTCCTCCCATGAATCTTCAGGTTTCTACTTCTATATCTCTGTGGTGGTGATAGTGGCATTGGACTCCGCATCAATAATTTGCTTCCCTATGTAATTCCCCTTGTTGGTTTGTGACTCAAAGTCAAAACCTGGAACTTGCTAACCCTCCAAGAGGATATGGTATGTGTAGCCGAATTCTGGGTCAATTTTGTAGGGAAGTGGCCAATGAGAAGCCTCATTCCCACAAGAGTTGTGCATGGTAGTTAACACCATGATTGGTGGTGAGCTGAGGTAATCTGCATCATTATTTGTGTTGCCCTTCTTGTAATTGATATTCAAATGGAACTGTTGCATGTATGTGGACCATTTCTGATCGTGATCATTCTACAACTTCCTCTCTATTTGTATGAAATGTAGGGGTTGGTGGTCTGTGTGGATGACCGTTTCCTTCCCCAAAATTCCATTGTTGACAAGCGTCCACAATGGAATACATCTCTTTATCATAAGTGGGATACTTCTCGACCATGTCTGAAAGTTTCTCACTTAGATGTACCACTAGATGCCCTTGTTGAGTAAGGACTACCCCAATACCATAGTGAGAGGCATCTCTCTCAAACTCAAATGGTTGTTGCAAGTCTAGTAATGTGAGCACTGGTGTAGAGAAGAGGTGATGTTTCAGCTCTATGAATGCCTTCTCTTGAGACTCATACCAAAAGAATTTTTCTTTTGCTCCTCCTTTGGTGAATTGACTCAAGGGCCAAGTGATATGAGAGAAGCTCAACACGAACCTGCGGTAGAAATTGGTAAGACCCAGAAAGCTACGGAGCTCTGTCATAGTGGTGTGGCCAATCCCGAATGACTTGGATCTTGGCTTGATCCACATGCCACCCTGTTCATCAATAATGTCAACAAGATACTTAACCTCGGTCATGCCAAAAGTGCATTTCTCCACACAGCTTCTATTGCGAGAGTGTTTGGAGAAAGAACATGTCGGATGTGGTGGAGGTGCTCTTTCCAACTCTAGAAGATCACATTGTCATCCAAGCATACCACTACAAATGAGTTGATGAATGTTCGTAAGATGTCATCCATGAGCCTAGTGAAGGTTTCAGGAGCATTCATCAACATGAAAGGTATTACGAACCATTTGAAGAGGCCTTCCTTGTCTTTAAAGGTAGTCTTCCACACATTGGAGAGTTTGATCAATACATGGTGATATCCGGACATCAAGTTGATCAAGCTGGAAATGGGCTTGTGGATGAAAAACATAAAAGCCAGTGGATGAGAGTGTGCATTGATTCTTTGAAGAATAGAAAAAATCTAATGAAAGTTTCAATGTTAGTTGGGGTTTTATTAAGTTAAACTTTATTAAAAATCCCATAGACACCTCCAACAAAAATTGCTAAATTATGAGTAAAAGAGAGGGGTAAATTGTATAAAGGTTTAAACCTTAAAAAATGGATCAATTTCAAAACGCATGCACGATCCGCTAACAACTCAAAAAAATATAGAATTTAACGAAGCAAGAGTAAATTATGAACTTTTACTATAATATAAAAGAAATCGATCATTTAAATACCGAGATTTAAATCCTATTTATAATTTCCATGAATATGGAGTAGCTTACCCTATCTTCAACATCCGTGATTTTCTACAATGTACTAAGTTTAGAGCAGACTTGAATGAAGCAAGAGTAAATTCTGAACTTTTACTATAATATAAAAAAAATTGATAATTTAAATACCCTGATTTAAATCATATTTATAATTTCCATGAATATGGAGTAGCTTACCCTATCTTCAACATCCGTGATTTTCTACAATGTACTAAGTTCAGAAGCTCTGAGTGCAACGGTTGTTTAAAGGGTACTTTAAAGTAGAAATAATGAAAAGAGTTAATAGATTAAGGAGCTAGATCTATTTTAATATGGATTTATCAAGATCAAGAGGGATCAAATATTTTGATTTATGTGTTTGTTTGATAGAATGTTATGGGAAAATACCACGGGTTATCAATACTGTGGGCCAATACCATGGATAGTTTTATTTTTATTTTTAATATCATTTTATTTTTATAGGGTTATTTTTATTTTTATTTTTTTTACTTTAATTTTTATTTTAATTGATTTGTTTTATTCTAACATAAGTAAAATGTTTACATTAATATTTCTGTTTAATTTAATTTATTTCATTTTTAATTTTATTTCTATATAATTTGATTTAGTTTACACAATAAAATGAGTTTTATTAGCAAAATTCACATTTGGTACTTGGTTTTTTCATTTTTGTTTTTTATTTTTTTTAAAGTCACTTTCCAAAATATAAATAATAATAAATAAAAATCCTTTTTTCGATATCCTCATTTTAACTTCTATAAATTTAGAATTTGTTAAAATAATTTTCTTTCTTAGTTCCTTAGGAGTCTTTGCTACTCTACATGTGGTGGATTACTTCTTTTTATTTAAGTTTTATTGAATACTTACTATCCACATCATTGACCTTCAATATGGATTCCATGATACTGGCAATCCCATAACCTGATTTTTGTTTTTATATGTGGTATTTAGAGTGTCACTATGGTGTAAGAATACTTTTTTACTCTAGTAGGTTCATAGTTATGGGCAATATCATTAATAGTACACTTATTCATAGCCAATCTAAATCTTTGTAAATTATTTAAACAAGTTGCTAATTAATACAAAGACATGCATTAGAGAATATTTTGGATGAATAATCCACATTAAAGCAAGTAAAATAATTCCACTTAATTTTTTCATAATTAGTTGTATTGTGTGTATGACTAATGATCCTCTATTTGAGGTTCATTTCTAGCAAATTCAATAACATTGTTGTTTTATAAGTGGCACATTCCTAGTTTTCTAAATGTTTCTTTCCCTTATACATTCATTTATTGAATAATTATTCATTTTGAGGTGTGATAATTAATGTGTACAATTATAATATCTCTTTAAAGTAATCTTGTTTCTCACTAGATAAAAACATTGTACATATGAATAGTGTTTATAGTTATGAAACATTTCTATGTTCCCTTCACTTGGTGTATTATTAATATGCAGTCACTTATATTTGATAGTGATAAATTGTGCCAAGACACAAGTGTTGGGTTGTGCCTAAGTTTTTTATTTTTTTTTCTTTCTTATCAAAGCTTTGAGCTCCCCTTCAACTTTTCTTATTATAACCAACCATTTGAAAAGACCCTCCTTGTCTTTAAAGGTAGTCCTCCACACATCGAAGGGTTCAATTGGTACCTCGCGATATCCGGACTTCAACTCAATCTTGCAGAAATATTTTTCTCCGTTTAGTTGGTCCAAAAGGTCATGAATTCGTGGGATTGAGAACCTATTTTGGACACTGATCTTGTTCAACGCTCAATAGTGAGTACAGACTCTCCAAGTCCCATCCTTCTTTTGTACCAACACTATGAGGCTCTCACAGGGCGACGAACTCGGCCTAATGTGACCATTCTATAGCAGATCCTAAATTTTCCTCTTGATTTCATCATTCTCCATAATGGAGCGTTGATAGATTGGTCCATTGGGTAAGTGTGCACCTATGGCCAGATCGATTGAATGCTTGACCTGATAATGCAAAGGCACCCTTGCGGAGGAGGTGAATATGTCCTCATACCCCTCCATGACCTTGTCCATCTATTATTTTCATGTGGAGGGGCCTTGTCTAGAGGTCATGGCCACCGTCTTTTTCTTTCCTTGAGGACATATCATCAAAAAAATAAATTTCCTAGTTTTTGAAATGAGCTTACTACATTGTTTTGCAGTAAGCGAAGAGATGGCGGTAGGTGGGGCTACCTCTGGTATCTTGTACAACTTAATTCACAATGTAACAATAATAGCGCAAGGCCTTGACTCATACACAACATGTCGCTTCCACAAGTATGGTTGGCCTAATAATACATCAAAAACATCAAGGGGAGCAATGTCACATAATAACTCATCCGTAAAGGGCTTGATGTTGTATGGAAGGTTACATTGTTGCCTCACGCAAAGATCTCGTCGTTAGTGAAGCCAACTAATGGTGTATAGTTGTGGTCAGTAAGCCCAATCGCTTCATGACCTTTGTTGCAATGATGTTCGTTTGGCTCCCGTTGTCGATAATGAACTGTAGCGGGGAACCCTTTATCCACATATGAGAGTGGAAGAGACACTCCTCCTCCCATGAATCTTCGGGTTCCTCTTACTCGATCTTGGTGGTGGCAACAATGGCGTTGGGCTCTGCATCAATAATTTGCTCCCCTATGTCATCCCCTTGATCAATTTCTAACTTAGAGTCAGAACCTAGAACTTGCTGACCCTCCAAGAGCATATGGTAAGTGTGGCCTAATTCTGGGTCACTTTTGTAGAGAAGTGTCCAATCAGAAGTCTCGTGCCCACAAGAGTTTAGCACAGTAGTTAATGCCATGATTGGTGGTTGGCTTAGGTAGTTTGCATCATTATTTGTGTTGTCCTTCTTGTCCTTGATATTCAAATGGAATTGTTGCAGGTATGTGGATAATTTCTAATGTTGATCATTAAGAAACGTCCCCTATGTCTGTATGAACACCACGGGTTGGTGGTCTATGTGGATGACCATTTCCTTCCCTAGAATGTAATGCTTCCATTGTCAGCAGGCTTGCACAATGGAATAAATCTCTTTATCTTAAGTGGGATACTTCTCGACCATGTCTAAAAGTTTCTCAATTTGATGTGCCACTAGATGCCCTTGTTGAGTAAGGACTACCCCAATAGCATAGTCAGATGCATCTGCCTCAATCTCAAATGGGTGTTGCAAGTCTAGTAATGTGAGCACTAGTGCAGAGTAGAGGTGATGTTTCAACTCTACGAATGCCTTCTCTTGACATTCATACCAAAATAATTTTGCTTTTGCTCCTCCATTGGTGACGTGACTCAAGGGCCAAGTGATATGAGAGAACCCCCACATGAACGTGTGGTAGAAATTAGCAAGACCTAAAAAGTTGTGGAGCTCTGTCACACTGGCTAGCGTCGGATAATCCCGAATGACTTGAATCTTGGTTGGATCCATGCACCCCCCATTCATCAATAATGTCTCCTAGATATTGAACCTTGGTCATGCCAAAAGTGTATTTGTCCAAATTATCATACAACTTATGTTGCTGCAGTGTTTGGAGAACCTATCGGATGTGGTGCGGGTGCTCTTTCCAACTCTAGATGAATATCAAGATGTCATCCAAGTATACCACAACAAATGAGTTGGTGAATGGCCATAAGATGTCATCCATGAGCCTCATGAAGGTTTTACGAGCATTTGTCAACCCGAAATATATAACAAACCATTTGAAAACGCCATCCTTATCTTTAAAGGTAGTCTTCCACACATCAAAGGGTTCAATTTGTACCTGGTGATATCCAGACTTCAAGTCGATCTTGCAAAATTATTTTTCTCCCTTGAGTTGGTCCAGAAGGTCATCAATCTGTGGGATTGGGTATCTATTTGGGACAGTGATCTTGTTCAACACCCGAGAGTCAATAAAAACTCTCCAAGTCCCATCCTTCTTTTGTACCAACACGATCAAGCTCCCACAAGGTGATGAACTCGACCGAACGTGACTTTTCTACAACAACTCCTGAATTTTCATCTTTATTTCATCGTTCTCCATAATAGACCATTGATAGATTGGTCCATTAGGTAGCGGCACACCTAGGGCCAGATCGATGGAATACTTGACCTGATAGTGCAGAGGCACCCTTACAGGGGAGGTGAAGTTGTCCTCGTACTCCTCCATGACCTTCTCCATCTTTTATTTTCATGTAGAGGGGCCTTGTCTAGAGATCATGGCCATTGTCTTTTTCTTTCCTCGAGGGCGTATAATAAGAAAAAAAAAAATCTCAGTTTTTGAAATGAGATTACTGCATTTTTTTGTAGTAACCAATGAGGTGGCAGTAGGCGGGGCTACCTCTAGTATCTTGTACAACTTAATTCCCAATGTAACAATAATAGCACATGGCCTTAACACATACACAACATGTTGCTTCCACAAGTATGGTTGGCCTAATAATACATCACAAACTTTAATGGGAGAAACATCACATAATACCTCATCTGTAAAGGGCTTGATGTTGTATGGAAGGTGATATTGTTGGCTCACATGTAGATCTCATCCTTGGTGAAGCCACCTAATGGTGTACAGTTGTGGGTGTGCAGTTGTTAGCAAGCCCAACTAGTTCATGACCTTCGTTGGAATAAGGTTTGTTTGGCTCTCATTGTCGACAATGAACTGTAGTAGGGAACCCTTACCCACATCTCGGAGTGGAAGAGACGCTCCTCCTCCCATGGATCTTCGAGTTCCTCCTTCTAGATGTTTGTGATGGCGATGGTGGTGTTGGGCTCCACATTAATAATCCACTTCCCTTTGTCATTCCCCTTGTTAGTTTCTGACTCAGAGTCAGAACCTGGAAATTGTTGACCCTTCAAGGGCATATGGTATGTGTGGCCGAATTCTGGGTCACTTTTGTAGAGAAGTGGCCAATCAAAAGCCTCATGCCCACAAGAGTTGAGCACGGTAGTTAATGCCATGATTGGTGGTCAGTTGAGGCAGTCTGCATCATTATATTTATTGCCCCTCTTGTACTTGATATTCAAGTGGAACTGTTGCAGGTATGTGGACAACTTCTAATGGTGATGATTATTCAACTTCCCTTATGTCTGTATGAATGCCAGGGGTCAGTGGTCTGTGTGCATGACCGTTTCCTTCCCCAAAATGTAATGCTTCCATTGTCGGCAAGCCTGAACAATTGAATACATCTCTTTATCATAAGTGGGATACTTCTGGAACATGTCTGAAATTTTCTCACTTTCATGTGCCACTAGATGCCCCTATTGAGTAAGGACTACTGCAATAGCATAGTCAGAGGCATTTGTCTCAATCTGAAATGGTTGTTACAAGTCTAGTAATGTGAGAACTTGTGCGGAGTAGAGGTGATGTTTCAACTCTACGAATGCCTTATGTTGAGATTCATACCAAAATAATTTTTATCTCAATCCTCCTTTGGTGACATCAGTGAAGGGCCAAGTGATATGAGAGAACACCAACACGAACGTGTAGTAGAAATCAGCAAGACCCAGAAAGTTGCAGAGCTCTGTGAGAGTGGTTGGGTCCGTCCAATTCTGAATGACTTGGATCTTTGCTAGATCCACATGAACCCCACATTGATCAATAATGTCTCCTAGTTACTAAACCTGGGTCATGCCAAAAGTAAATTTCTCCAAATTAGCACAAATCTTGTGTTGCCCTAGTGTTTGGACAACTTGTTTGATGTGGTGGAGGTGTTCCTTCCAACTCTAGCTAAGGATCAAGATGTCATCAAAGTATACCACTACAAATGAGTTCATGAATGGCCGTGTCATAGATGAACCTCATGAAGGTTTCAGGAGCATTCGTCAACCCGAAAGGTATAACCAACCATTTGAAAAGGCCCTCCTTGGCTTTAAAGGCAGTCTTCCACACATCGGAGGGTTCGATTGGTACCTGGTGATATCCAGACTTCAAGTCAATATTACAGAAATGTTTTTCTCCCTTGAGTTGGTCTAGAAGGTCATCAATCTGTGGGGTCAAGTATCTATTCCAGGGAGTGATCTTGTTCAGCGCTCGATAGTCAATACAGAGTCTCCAAGTCCCATCCCTCTTATGTACAAACATGATTGGGTTCCAATAGGGCAATGAATAAGGTTGAATGTGACCTTTCTGCAGCATCTCCTAAATTTGCCTCTTGATTTCATCATCCTCCATAACAGAGCATTAATAGATCGGTCCATTAGTTAATGATGCACCTAGGGCTAGATTGATGGAATGCTTAACCTAATAGTGAAGAGGCACCCCTGCAAGGGAGGTGAAGATGTCCTCGTACTCTTCCACGACCTTGTCAATCTGTTATTTTCGTGTGGAGGGGCCTTTCCTGGAGTTCATGGCCACTGTCTTTTTCTTTCCTTGAGGGTGTATCATCAGAAAAACAAATTTCCCGGTTTTTGAAATGAGCTTACTACATTTTTTTATAGTAACTAAAGAGATGGCAGTAGGTGGGGCTACTTGCAGTATGTTGTACAACTTAATTACCAATGTAACAATAACTGCACAAGGCCTTGACTTATACACAGCATGTAAATTCCACAAGTATGGTTGGCCTAATAATACATCACAAACATCAAGGGGACCAACGTCACATAATACCTCATATGTAGAGGGTTTGATGTTGTATGGAAGGCGAAATTGTTCGCTCACACGTAGATTTTGTCCTTGGTGAAGCCACCTGATGGTGTATAGATGTGGGTGTGCTATGGTTTGTAAGCCCAACCGCTTCATGACCTCAGTTGCAATGAGGTTCATTTGGATCCCGTTGTTGACAATGAACTATAGCAGGGAACCCTTTACCCACATCCTGGAGTTGAAGTGACAGTCCTCCTCCCATGTATCTTCGAGTTCCTCCTTTTGGATATTTGTGGTGGAGACGGTGGCATTGGGCTTCGCATCAATCATCTGCTTCCCTTTATCATTACCCATGTCAGTATCTGACTTAGATTCAGAACCTGGAACTTGCTGACCCTCCAAGAGCATATGGTATGTCTGGCCAAATTTTGGGTCACTTTTGTAGAGAAGTGGCCTATCAGAACTCTCGTGCCCACAAGAGTTGAACACCGTAGTTAATTCCATGATTGGTGGTCGAATGAGGCAATCTACATCATTATTTTTGTTTCCCTTCTTATACTTGATATTCCAATGGAACTGTTGCAAGTATGTTGACCACTTATGATGGTGATCATTCTGCAACTTCCCTTGTGTCTGTATGAACTACAAGGGTCGATGGTCTATGTGGATGATCATTTCCTTCCCCAAAATGTAATGATTCCATTATCGGAAAGCCTGCACAATGGAATACATCTCTTTATCATAAGTGGGATACTTTTGGACCGTGTCTGAAAGTTTCTCACTTTGATGTGCCACTAGATGACCCTATTTAGTAAGGACTACCCCAATAGCATAGTGAGAGGAATCTGTCTCAATCTCAAATGGTTCTTGCAAGTCTAATAATGTGAGCACTACTGTAGAGTAGAAGCGATGTTTCAAATCTGCGAATGCCTTCTCTTGAGATTCATACGAAAAGAATTTTTCTTTCACTCCTCATTTGGTGACTTGACTCAAGTGCCAAGTGATATGAGAGAACCCCAACACGAACCTGTTGTAGAAATTGGCAAGATCTAGAAAGCTGCGAAGCCCTGTCAGAGTGGTTAGAGCCGCACAATCCCAAATGACTTGGATCTTGGTAGGATCCACATGCACCCCCTATTCATCAATAACATCTCCCAGATACTCAACATGGGTCATGCCAAATTTTTTTAAATTAGCACATAGCTTGTGTTGTTGCAGTGTTTGTAGAACCTGCTGGATGTGGTGGATGTGCTCTTTCCAACTCTAGCTAATGATCAAGATGTCATCCAAGTATACCACTACAAATGAGTTGGTGAATGGCCGTAAGATGTCATCCATGAGCCTCATGAAGGCTTCAGGAGCATTCATCAAACCGAAAGGTATAACCAACCATTTGAAAAGATCCTCCTTAGCTTTATAGGCAGTCTTCCACACATCAGAGGGTTCAATTGGTACCTGGTGATATCCGAACTTCAAGTCGATCTTGTAGAAACATTTTTCTCCCTTGAGTTGGTCCAGAAGGTCATCAATCCGTGCGATGGGGTACCTATTCCGGAAAATGATCTTTTTTAGCACCTGATAGTCGATACAGAGTCTCCAAGTCCCATCCTTCTTCTGTACCAACATGATCGGGCTCCCATAGGGCGATTAACTCGGCCGAATGTGACCTTTCTATAACAGCTCTTGAACTTGCCTCTTGATTTAATTGTTCTCCATAAGAGAGCTTTGATAGATTGGTCCATTGGGTAATGGCGCACCTAGGGCCAGATCTATGGAATGCTTGACCTCATAGTGCAGAGGCACCCCTGAGGGGGAGGTGAAGATGTCTTTCATTAGCCTCATGAATGTTTCAGGAGAATTCGTCAACCCGTAATGTATAACCAACCATTTAAAAAGGCCCCCCTTGTCTTTAAAGGCGGTCTTCCACACATCGGAGGGTTCGATTGGTAACTAGTGATATCCAGACATCAAATCGATCTTGCAAAAATATTTTCTCACTTGAGTTGGTCTAGAAGGTCATCAATCCGTGGGATCGGGTACCTATTCTGGACAGTGATCTTGTTTAGCACCTGATAATCAATACAGGCTCTCCTAGTCCCATCTTTTTTTTTGTACCAACATGATCAGGCTCCCATAGGGCGATGAACTCAGCCAAATGTGACCTTTCTGCAGCAGCTCCTAAATTTTCCTCTTGATTTCATCATTCTTCATAACAGAGCATTGATAGATCAGTCCATTAGGTAACGACGTACCTATAGCTAGATCAATTGAATTCTCGACTTGATAGTGCAGAGGCACCCCTGCAGGGGAGGTGAAGATGTCCTCGTACTCCTCCACGACCTTTTCCATGTGTTATTATCGTGTGGAGGGGCCTTGTCTAGAGGTTGTGGCCACTATCTTTTTCTTTCCTTGAGGGCATATCATGAGAAAAACAAATTTCCCAGTTTTTGGAATGAGCTTACAACATTGTTTTGCAGTAACCAAAGAGATTGCAGTAGGTGGGGCTACCTCCGATATCTTGTACAACTTAATTCCCAATGTAACAATAACAATGCAAGGCCTTGACTCATACACAACATGCCACTTCCACAAGTATTTTTGGCATAATAATACATTGCAAACATCAAGGGGAGCAACATCACATAATAACTCTTCCGTAAAGGGTTTGATGTTGTATGGAAGGCGACATTGTTTTCTCACGCATAGATCTCGTCATTGGTGAAGCCACGTGATGGTGTACAATTGTGGTTGTGTTGTGGTCAGTAATCCCAACTACTTCATGGCCTCTATTGCAATGAGGTTTGTTTGGATCCCATTGTCGACAATGAACTGTACCGGGGAAACCTTTACCTACCTCTCGCAGTGGAAGAGACCCTCCTCCTCCCATGAATCTTTGGGTTCCTACTTCTATATCTTTGTGGTGGCGACAGTGGCATTGGGCTCCACATTAATAATTTGCTTACCTATGTAATTCCCGTTGTTGGTTTCTGAGTCAAAGTCAAAACCTGTAACTTGCTAACCCTCCAAGAGGATATGGTATGTGTGGCTGAATTCTGGGTCAATTTTGTAGGGAAGTGGCCAATCAGAAGTCTCGTGCCCACAAGAGTTGTACATGGTAGTTAACACCATGATTGGTGGTTAGGTGAGGTAATCTGCATCATTATTTATGTTTCCATTCCTGTAATTGATATTCAAATGGGACTGTTGCATGTATGTGGACCACTTCTGATGGTGATAATTTTGCAACTTCCTTTCTATTTGTGTGAACTGCAGGGGTTGGTGATATGTGTGGATGACCGTTTCCTTTCCCAAAATGTAATGGTTCCATTTTCAACAAGCTTGCACAATGGAATACATCTCTTTATCATAAGTGGGATACTTCTAGACCATTTCTGAAAGTTTCTCACTTAGATGTGCCACTAGATGCCCTTGTTGAGTAAGGACTACCCCAATAGCATAGTCAGAGGCATCTGTCTCAAACTCAAATGGTTGTTGCAAGTTTCGTAATGTGAGCAATGGTGCAGAGAAGAGGTGATGTTTCAACTCTATGAGTGCCTTATGTTGAGATTCATACCAGAAGAATTTTTCTTTCGCTCCTCCTTTGGTGAATTGACTCAAGGGCCAAGTGATATGCGAGCAGTTGAACAGAAACCTACAGTAGAAATTGGCAAGACCTAGAAAGCTGCGGAGCTCTATCAGAGTGGTTGGAGCTGGCCAATCCCGAATTACTTGGATCTTGGCTCGATCCACATGCAACCCCCGTTCATCAATAATTTCAACAAGATACTGAACCTAGGTCATGCCAAAAGTGCATTTCTCCAAATTAGCACACAGCTTTTGTTGCCACAGTGTTTGGAGAACATGTCAGATGTGGTGGAGTTGTTCTCTCTAACTCTAGCTGAAGATCATGTTGTCATCCAAGCATACCACTACAAATGAAGGTGTGAATGTCTGTAAGATGTCATCCATGAGCCTTGTGAAGGTTTCAAGAGCATTCATCAACCTGAAAGGTATTACCAACCATTTGAAAAGGTCTTCCTTATCTTTAAAGGCAATCTTCCACACAATGGAGGGTTCGATCAATACCTGGTGATATCTGGACATCAAGTCAATCTTGTAGAAATATTTTTCTCCCTTGAGTTGGTCCAGAAGGTCATCAATCCATGGGATCGGGTACCTGTTCCAAACAATGATCTTGTTCAGATCCTGATAGTCAATATAGACTCTCTAAGGCCCATCCTTCTATTGTACCAGCACGATCAGGTTCCCACAAGGCGATGAACTCAGTCGAATGTGACCTTTCTGCAGCAGCTCCTGAATTTTCCTCTTGATTTCATTGTTCTCTATAACAAAGTGTTGATAGATTGGTCCATTGGGTAGCGATGCACCTAGGGAGAGATCGATGGAATGCTTAACTTGATAGTGTAGAGGCACCCCAGCGGGGGAGGTGAATATGTCCTCGTACTCCTCCACGACCTTGTCCATCCTTTATTGTCATGTTAAGGGGCCTTGTCTAGAGGTCATGTCCATTCTATTTTTCTTTCCTTGAGGGCATATCATCATAAAAAAAAAATTCTCAGTTTTTGAAATGAGCTTACCGCATTGTTTTGTAGTAACCAAAGAGATGGAGGTAGGTGGGGCTACCTTTGGTATCTTGTACAACTTAATTCCCAATGTAAAAATGATCAGAGTCGGATCCATCAAAGACTCTCAAAGAACCTTAACTGTATCTGGACAAAACAAATCTCTAAAGAATCCAAAATAGCAATCAAAAACACCCTGAACTAGTGGCAATGGCAGCCAGCATGGAACGACGAGGACCTTGGTCAAAGCGTGCTCACTGAGGCCCATGGAGACTACGCAGGAGGTCAAAGTAGCCCCAAGGAGCCCCGGATCAGGAAAAGGAGGTGATTTTTTATGCGTGATTAGCACCGAGCGCTAATCGTGCATCGTTGGGCAAACACAGCCAAGTGCAGGAAGCTTGAGCACTTGGATGCATGGCGAACTGGAGAACCACGGGCAGGAAAGGCAAAAAGTGCTAATCATACAAAGCGAGACCCGCGCTCTGGAAACCAGAGGTATTGATCGGGGCGCCCTCAAAGAGTAAATGGTTTTGGAGAAAGTGGAGTGATCCCACTCAACAACGCGTGGTGGCAGAGGTGAGAGAAAACAACCATTGATCGCGCGTTATCAGTCGACCAAGTCAACCACGCGGGACGTGCGAATGATGTTGGATCTAGGAGAATCCAGATCGGATGGCTGAGATTGCGCCCAATGGAGGAAGAAGAATCGATGAAGGATTAAGCTGCGTTTTTAAGGATTTGAGCTCCGTTTGACCACCATGGTGGAGGAAGAACGCATCCATGACATAACTGAAGAAATGAACTGACAAGCAAGCTGGCGCTACTCAGATGGGGACACATGGCCACTTCCTGAGCATTCATGCTAACGCCGAACAGGGGACTCCAAGCGCAGCTGTAGGAGGTAAATCGATAGAGGTGGAAGAGGAACTCAATGGGCATGAGTTCGAATGGCTAAAAGCCATGAACAACAAAATAGAATACACAGTTGAACACTGAGAGACAAAAACTAGAGAAGTAGGCAGTAAAGCAACAACAGGAAAAGACAGAGGGCCGAGCTAACCAGCGATAGCATCGAGCGCCAGAGCTTAAGAGACTCAAGCCATCCTATAAAGGAATTTGTCTGGGATGAGCACCACATTGGGCTCTTTCCACTGTAGGCTAGAAGGTCACAGAGCTTGTAGGAGGATGAAGAGTCTATGTACTCTAGTGTTCTGGGAAATCCAAGAACCACCCTACCAAGAAAAAAATACTTCAGGAGAACTCACATTGAGTCCCTATATTGTAATTCTCTGCTCAAAGACCCAATAAAACAAGGCCACCACTAAAAGCTGGACTAGAGATGTATCCCTCGAGAATAGGGTGAACTCCTTATTAAAATTGCTTGTGTCTTTGTGGTTGCTTACTGTATTTCTCTATTCAAAATGTCTGTGTATTAGCTATCTGATCGATCCATTGCTTAAATAACACAGAACACACACCAGCACATGAGTTTGTAATACCTTTTGTTTAGTAGACTTTAAATTGGTGTCACTCATAGGGTGATCATCATATCAAGTGGTATCAGAGCATTAGGTTGTAAGGTTAGACAAGCTTGTGTTGGTGTAGCTGTGAATGCTCACTAGATCAAAACTCAAATTAGGAGAAGGAGAGTTGGTGGAAACTAATCCTAAAATTGGGAGAGTCTATCCTTGAAAGACAATGTCAGAGGAAGGTTCTATGGGGCGAGACCCTCAATTCATAAATAGTTTCCTAGCTATAAAGTCTATGGTAGAAGAAATGTATAGGGACTTTAGAAAGCATAAGGATGAAGATTCATCAGGTTCTAAACAAGATAAAGAAAAAGATGAGTCTCATTCCCATGACCACTCAAAAGGAAAGGGGAAAGAGGAAAGCTTTATCACACCTCCTAATAGCCCTGTGCATAATAAGAAAGCATCTTTGATTAAGTTAGGTGTTAAATTTGATTTGCCTATATACGATGGAGAGCTAAATGTTGAAAAGTTGGACAATTGGATTAGACAAATTGATGTATATTACAGGTTACAAAACATAGACTCGAACAAGAGTAAGATTCAGTTGGCAAGCCTATGCCTAGGAAGCACTGCCTTGGTTTGGTGGGAAGGCATAACCCAAGCTGATATGAAGAAGCATGGTAAGACTATCTCTGTCTAGAGTGAATTTGTTGCTGCAATCAAAAGGCAGTTCTATCCATTGTCCTACGTGCAAAAAGCCATGATGAGTTGGCAAACTTTTTAACAGTTGGAAGGGAAAAGTGTGCAAGGGTATACTCAAGAGTTCAGAAAGAGAGCATTGATGTTGGGTATCTCATTAGACTCACGAGAAACTTTTTTGAAGTACATTAGTGGTCTACACAGCTACATGAGGCATACCATCCTCATGTTTAATCCCACTAGTATGGATGAGGTATTTGTACAAGCTACTCATCTAGAAGCTACGGGAAAGAATGGAAATCTAGAAGTTGGGGGACCATCCCAACCCACTATAAGCAAGAGCAAGGAGAAAAGAAAGTAGAAGTGTAAAGCAAGGAAGGCTAGCACTGCACAGAAAAGCAAAGCTTCATGCACTCACTATAAAAAGGATGGGCATGATGATGAGCACTGTTGGATTCTGCATCTAGAGCTGAGACCTAAGAAGTCCGAGGGAAAGGAGAAGAAGGCTACTGTAGCTATTCATAAATATTTGGGGTTATACTTGGGAGATGAAACAATCATTGCAGCCACATGTATAAAAGGTTTTCTGCTTTAGAGAATGTTGAAATCAAGAAGCAAGTGCAAGAGTTGCTTGAGAAAGGGTTCATGAGGCCTAGCACATCACCATGTGGGTCACCAATCTTTTTGGTGAGCAAGAAAGATGGCTCGTGGAGAATGTGCATTGGCTATCGAGCACTGAATAAGATAACAATAAAAAATCGTTATCCCCTTCCTCGCATAGATGATATTTTAGATCAATTGAAGGAAGTTGTTTATTTCACCAAGCTGGATTTGCATAGTGGATACCATTAGGTGAGAGTTGCAGAGCAAGATGCATGGAAGACTACTTTCAAAACAAAGCAGGGATTGTATGAATGGTTGGTTATGCCTTTTGGCCTAACTAATGCTCCTACTAATTTCATGAGATTAATGAATGATGTACTTGTTAGATACCTATACCAATAGGTTTCATATTTCATGATTGGCAAAGAAAGTTCCAAATATGATCTGCTTTGGTGATGCAAAGATCCCATATTTCCAAGAGAATGGAATATGTGTACATAGCTTGATGTTGACTGAATTTTGGATGGATGGTCCAACAGCCTAATCTGGATCATGCCGTGTTTCAATTTCTTGTCATAGGAATAGAGAAATAAGCCTGTCCAAACTGCTTAATCTTGGCAGGCCAGTAGTTCGGTAGAGAATTAAGGTTCCCAACTGTTTAATCTGGGGCCTTGGAGGTGATAAGGTTAGTTGTAGATAGAAAAGCAAAGAAAAAGCAAAAAGAAAAGAAAATAACAATTGAGGGTTTGCTAGTCCAAGTGCACCCTCTATGAAGAAACAAAAAATGCTAGGCAAGTAGATGGGTAGGTAGACGGGGTTGCAGAAGTGTCAACTCTTTTCAATTTTGTTGGTCTAAAGCAAGAAAACTTCATTGGATAGAGAATTTCCTCTTCTCTATCATTTTTGCAGCATCACCATGGAGCATGTCTAACTTCCCAAGTTTCCCTATCTGAAAATCTTGCTAACATCCTATGTTTACTTGTATATATGCCATTTCCACATTTCTTGTGCAAAAATCTTTTCATTTTGATCTACTCTCTGAACTAAGTTAATTTCATCTGAAGCTTAGTGTTTTACCCCCCTCATCCACCTTTTCCACTCATACTAACTACTAATCTATCACTATTTAACTCCCTATACCCCCTATTCCCCCTATTACTATGTAAATTATGCAAAAAAACCCAAAAAATCTATATATCCCCTTCCCCGAGCATTATATCTCTATGTATCGTTTTGAATGTTTTCAAGCACTAAAACATTGAGCGCGACCCAAAGAGCGCTGAAAAATTAATCTTGGAAATAAACCAAGATCTGCTTGGTTTATTAACCTAACTATGTCTTAACGCGCGAACTTGATGTTGTAAATAAACCTTTGAAAAACCCAAACGACCCCTTTTTAACCCGTAACATTGTTAAAAACCCGCAAAACCCACTTTTTCCAATGTTCCGCCGGGCGCATATTTCAACAAATAATAATATTTTATTTGCCCTGCCTGACCGTATCGCCCTGACAACCTACCCTCCCGCCAGCCGTCGGATCTGGGCTTTCCCATCCGACGGCCCTCATCAATTTCGGAGCGGCCCCGATGTACTGCCGTTAGCGTCGAAAAAATGACGTCCGCTGACGTACACATGGGGGCACGCGTCGCCATATTACTGGATCAGGCCAACCTCTGACAATCCCGCTTCCGTATGAATAGCGGTGCGATATGAAACTGCTTACCACTCCCGGTTTTCCGCTGACCGGTCATGCCAACGTCACGCCACCTCTCTGCCGAATCAGCGCCCCCGCCCGCCATCGCTCCGAGCTGTCACGCCACATATGCAGTCCCCGTGGACCACTCACAGGCTGCCACGTCACCTGATGACGTCACCCGACCCTGACCCCACCTGATGACGTCATGTTGACGTCACCCAAATTTTCGCGCCAATGCCAAAAAGTCCATATTTGGCCGAATTTTGCCATTTTTGCGCATTTTTCTGTGTTTTTCTGCTCTGCCTCCTGCATGTATTTTCACGTCCTTTGCTGCCGCACCTTGCCAAGACCATTCAGAGTTGCTGCCACCCAGAATTCGACTGCAACCAAGCTCAAATACCACCATTAAACTAGGTATTTGTCAATTCCCCAACTGCGCGCTCTGTTTCGTCCTGCATTGTTAAAAAACCATTAAAATTGACCATTTTCCCTGGAGAAATAGGCCTGCTACGCCTTAAAACTAATTCCATCAGTTTTTAACCGGCCAATTGTGCCCAATTACACCCCTGTTGCTCTGAAGCAGGCTGTAATTCAGCAAATTACTTAACCTACCGCGCAGGACGGTATTTCTCCCAAAAATAGTCGAAATTTAACCCAAATTCGCTTGTAAAACATGGATACACCAGTAGCTCCTGTTGCCTTGAATATTGCTCCATTGAATGCCCCTCAGAGAGAGTTGGAGTGGAAACCATTAGCAGATAAAGATTACCAAATATCAGAGGAAATGCTAATGAATAGCAAGTATCACATTCACTTGCTAAATGAATTGAAAATTAAGCATAATAGTGGAATTGATATATTGCGCATTTGGGACTCTTTCCTCCCCATCTTCAAGCTCCCTCAGGTCAATGTTTTTCCTGACCTAATCCATTGGTGTGCTGCCTGCTATGACCCCACTCAGAGGGCTGTGCTTGACCCTTCAGGCTCAGTTGTTTTTTATGTCACCCCTGCAGCCATTAGAGAGATGCTAAACTTCAAAACTGCTAAGAAATTAGTTCCTTTATCAATGATGGATTTGATAAAACAAGGAGTTAAACTGACAGATGTTCAAATCACCAAGATAAATCAATTGTTCGTTAATTCAACCTCTGATACCATGAAGTACCCTCCCATCCATTATGTATACCTAAATCAATTTGGCACAGACCTTGCAGACATGATTAGTCCCATATTGCGCTATAATTCAATAGAAATTATTGATGAAACTGTGCTGGTGATAATGGCCATGTTTTCCCCTAGAAAGAACCCAATCTGTTATGACTATGCCACTTACATCTCCAGTAAAATACATGAGCAATTGATAGACTTGGAAAGAGAGAGGGTGTTCAGATACACCTCCTATATCTATCATTTAATCCTATACTATCAGCATGAGAAATTTCCTTTTTCTGTGAAAAGAATGGATGCACAAGGCAATCCAAGGTCAGTGGTCTATTGGTCCTCTGTTTTCCACCGTAGGTCTTGTTCCCCTTACACTTATTGTGAGTTTATAAACCTCTTCATCCACCCAGCCATGTCTCTGCTTCTGAGCTCACCTCCTCCAAGACTAACTGATGAGATGCAGAAAATTCTTCAGTTGTCCAAGGTATACAACATTGGGGATTGGTATTTTTACCAAAACCACACAGTTATCAGAATATATGGGTGTGAGTTGGCCCCATACAGATTTCCTAGATATGTGCCTATGAGATTGTTTGCCCTTGAGTATTTCAGGCAATTTGGGAATGCTGGTGTACTCCATTTTTCAAGCAAGGGCAAGAAAGCATAGCTTAAAGTCAGAAACCAATTAGGCCCCTTCATCTAAAATAAAAGGGAGGAAGCTTGGCAAGAGGCAGATAGAATGCTAAATGGCCTTGGCTTACAGACCAGCTTCCTTTGGTCACCATACGACCCCACTCATTTCATAAGCCTAAGAAGGGTCAGATATAGGCTGGCCAGTTATGATCAATTAAGGTTGCCTCACATAGAAAAATATGAAAATCAACTAGAATAGAGGGAAGGCACCTTAGAAGAGGCTACTACACAAGAAGAATTAGCTCAAAGAGAAATAAGAAATCTCCAAAAGTTGGCTGACTTAGAGCTTTGTTCACAGGTATTTTCTCTTCTAGGCACTCAAGTGGGAGCAGCTGCCTCATCATCCACAGCTCCACAAAAGGCAGTCCAAGCCCCAATTACAACAGAGACTTCAGCCAAGGATAAAGGCAAGGAAACAGAACAGCAAGAGGCCCATGAAGATCAGCAATCAGCCCAAGAAGAAGAGCCAGAAGACCAAGAAGAATAGCCTGAAAATCATCCTGAACAACAGGAATAAATGGCAGAGGCTCATGGTCCTAATGATGAGCAAATGCAAGAAAAGGAGACCCCAGTACAGAATGTTACAGTGGAGACTTCGGTGCTCCAAACCCCTATCAATGAAGAGAGGGGTAAGAAGAGAGATAGAGAGGAATAGACTCCCCTTAGTACCGCAACATCACAGCAAGGGGAAAAGAGACTAAGGCTCAATCCTTTTTCAGAGGAGGAGATGCCTTTAGGTCAAACACAGATGGGTCCCCCCAGCACAGAGGTATCAACTAGCTCATTACAACAAGAGCAGCAAAGAATACTTGGAGGAGAGGTCAGCTCCTCAGAGCAACAAAGAAAGGGTAAGTCTAGCATAAAGAAACAATTCATAGACATCAAGACCAGAAATGAGCCAGTGAGGTTACAGCTGTACAATCACTTGTTGAAAATGGCTCCTACAAACTAGCAGAGGTTGATGTCTGCATATGATGTGCAAGAGGGCAAAATGATAACGAGCCATTTCATGCCCACAGCGCTGCAGCCACAGTCTGCAGCTGATTATATTAGAACAAACTTGGAAATCTTGTCCAAGGACATCCACCCAATGGACCAAATTGAATTGCATAAACAGACGGGTGAGATGGTGTATGCTACTCTAGCAGATAATACATTGATAAATTATACATTGCAGAATTCTTTAAATAATACCACTGTACAATTGGAGTTAGAAAAGGCATCCTCCCAGGCTAAAGACAACAGGATCAGGTCTCTGGAGGAAATAATTATAGAGCTCGGGCATGACCCAAAGGATCCCAAAGCTGTGCAGGCACTTCTAAAAGAAAGAGATGCAGATATGGCAGCTTTGAGAAAGATGGCGAAGATCCCAGCAACCCTTCACCCCCAAACAGAAGAGGTTGCTCAGCAGAGGAAAGACCAGGATACAACAGCCATGCTGATAACACTACATCAGCAACTGGTCCAAACAAAAGGTAAATTGGTAGAAACAGAGGCTGCATTGCAGGAGGCACTAAAGTAGAAAGAGTGAGGCCAGCCATCTCAACCCCCTCAGCAAGTCATAAACCTTGAGGAGTCCCCTCAAACTACTGCTCCTCCCACAGGGCAGACAACTCAAACAACTCCATCAACATCAGCACCAGCAACGACACCAGAACGGGCTCCAAGCCTAGACATGCAAAAGATGATGAAGGAGATTCAAGTTCTAGAATCCCAGATGGCAGAGCTGAATGAAGCCAAGGAGAAATTGGCCACACTTAATGAGAAACATGATAAATCTAAGCAACAGGTGGCAGAAAAGACAAGGGAAGTAAGGACCTTGGAAAGAAAAATCAAAGAGCTAGAGAAAGAGATGGCCATGGGTAAAGCAATAACGGAGCTCAAGAAAATCATATGGTTAAAGATTGGTCAATCAATCACAGACCAATGGCAATATATAGAGATCATCCATGAGCAAATGGATTTGTTGGCCAAGGCTTATGCAGAAAATCAAAAAGCCAAAGCTTCTCTAGGAAGTATGCCAGATGTAGCTACTAGAATGATCAATGTGTTGAACAACAGAACTGGCATACAGTTAGCAAACATGGGTATTAGAGATAGAACTGATACAATTTTGCTGATCAAAAGGGTACTCACCCTTAGAAACTATGTACAGGCACTAGAAAGAAAATGTCAGGATATTCAAGGAGAGGTAAATACTTTTGGTTCCAAGATCACAGCATTATATGACAGGGGACTCCCCATTTTACTAAACAGTGCAGGAAGGCTATCTTCTCATGAGTAGTATACAAAAAGAGTCAACAACTACATCATTGATCAGTTGACTCCCTCATCTAGCACTTCGGAAGGAACTGGGCCGCCCACAGGACAAGAGCTGTATGATAAACAGGAAAATCTGTTTTATATAGAACATGAAATCAATCATCTGTTTGCAGTCCCCCCTAATTACTACAAATATACAGATGCTGATGAAACATTACACAAGATGCAAAGGCATTAGATTCCCACTGATCAATGGTGGACAGATATGATAAGGACTTTGCTGTGATTTGATAAAATAATTTAATCAAATGCATTTTACAGCAAGCAAAGAATCAATAAAGAAGTCACATATCAGCAACCACAGGTCAAATATTACAGGTTAGCATATCAAAGGCATCGGAGCTGCAACGTGTCATCTACAGCAGCCATCGTCAGCAGGAGCCGTCCAAGAATTAACGCAGCTGGCCCTTCGGCCCAAAAGTCATCACCAACCGACAAACAACAAACAGCTGTTATGTACCTTTACTGAAGGCTGTAAATTTTGTAATAACTTCACTGTACAAAATTGGTAGAGATAGTTATTGCTCAATAACTATCATTCTAGATATTTTACTTGATATTTTAGTATAAAATCTCCCCCACGCAGTTCATTTGGGGTTGTTGTTTACTTCTGTTGTTCAAGAAAGAGAACTCGGCTGTAATCTCTGGAGAAATAATACAGAAAGGCTTTGGGGTTTGCAGAAATTGATCTTACTGATGCTTGCTGTCTTGGAACTACTGAATGCTATAGGATTCTAGTGCCGTGTCTTGATATAATAAGTTTTCTCTATCTCTTTTCATGTTTATTATCAGTTTAACTCATATCTTTCACATGTTAATCTAAACTTAGGAGGAAAGAAAACGAATAACTCAGGATTTGTCCATGGAGAAACCTTGATTTCAATCTGTCTTTGCTATAAATGTTTTCTATAGGCTCAACTGTTTAATTGGAATTCTTAACTGTTCCAATAAACCCTGAATCTTTCACAGTTTCTATTTAGTAATTCATGTATGCTACTAAGTAGAAATTGCTATTCAATTTGTTATCACACTGTCTGTAATTCCATCTCCCACTGTTTCACTCACTAATTAGAATTTATATCAAGAATAGTCATCCAGCCTTGCAGCAAAACTTTCTCCATTACAGGTACCAGGACTATCCCAAATCTCTGACTCCATATGCCCAATGGACTAACATTCCCCAAACATTTCATGCCCTTCTCACAACAACAGTTCACAACCAAAACTTTAAACAAAAAACTAAACCCATAACTAGCCAAAAATCTTTACATAACAAAGCTAAAACTTAAAGAGAGAGCCCTCTCTGATTACAGGTAGGCTAGGACCTATAATCCAAAGCTTGGTTAGTGGTTACCCTGGCCGTATTCCCTTGGGAGTCATAGGGAACAACCTGGGTGTTAACATAATTGGCGACTCCACTGGGGAGAGAGTGTATTTTCAGCTGCTATCTATTCTTAGACAGTGGTTCCAAAATCTTAAACAGACCCTTTAAAATAATTCTAAAAACAACCCCAAAAAATACCAAAAACAAGTTCAGAAGCTGGCTCCTAAGAAGAGAACTAGGCACACCAGGTCAAATCCCGACCCAAATCCCCCACCTGTTTTTGATAATCCAAATCTCATCCCTAAAACTCTTAGGAACCAGAAGGAACCAGAACAATCTCCTGAAGCTAGCCCTGAGGCAGGTCAGCAGAGTTTTATTCCAACCCCCGCTAAGCCATCTATTCACCTCCATATAAGTCATTCTTCACCCTCTTCATCATCCACTTCACAGAGCATATTGTCCACACCCAACACACAGACTGCTGTTGTTATCCCTGTTGTCCCACTTATTCTCCCAAATATGGCTAACCGTTATGCTCCAATTCAGCTACCTGGTAATCCTGGGGCTATGCCTCATGACTACCAAAGCAAGATTACTTATTTTGATGGGACCGGTACATACACTGCCTTACAACATACTAAGAAAATGCAAGATTACTTTGAGAACTATGAGATAGATGATGATGATGTAAGAATGAAATTTTTTGTCCAAAGTTTGACAGGTGAAGTAAGAACCTGGTTCAGGGCCCTGACCCCAAATTCAATAGCTGATTCGGGTGCCCTTTATCAGTCCTTTTTAAACCGATGGGAAAATAAAAAGGACCCTCTGGACATTCTATCTGAATATGACACCATAAGAAGAGGCCCACAAGAAACTATCCTGGACTATTGCACTAGATTCAATACTATCTATAATGCCATACCTCAGAACCTTAGACCTCCACTTGATTTAGCGTTGATTAAATTCCCTGATGGATTTGATGCTGATATGGCATATCAACTGAGAGAAAGAGCCCCTGCAACTCTAGCAGACATGCAAAACATAGCTGTTAGTGTAGAGGCAAATCTAATTGCCAAAAGAAACCGAGCCAGAACTGAAAGGAGGACTACTTTCAAAGAAGAACCTTCATCATTTGAGCAAAAGCTAGATGCAATCATCAAAGGGATGGATAGACTTGGAGACAGGGTAGAAACCATAGAAAGAAAATCATCATGGGAAGGCCCACAAAACAATCCTGTCAGAAATCCAAATTTTAGGAGAAACCAAAATCAACATGCTGGAAAGGCAAGCCCTGAAAATGAGGTCAGACCTCCTTTCCAAGAAAATTATGTTGAGACATCTACTCCTAATGAGCAAATAGATGACACCCACATCAATTTGATGGGTTTGAACAATGAACAACAAGTTTTCCTGACTCAAGAAGATCAGGAAGAAGATGAAGTAAAGAAATTTCAAACAAAATCAGGTGAGTCTTTTGACTTTAAGCAAGGATATGATACAGCTGTGTTTGAAGTTCATAAACAGTACAAACCAAGAAGTAGAACCATAAATGTGGCACAGCCTGAAAAAGTAAAAGATGACCAGCAATCTAAGAAAGCTACCATTTCAGAATCCAAAGACAAATCTGATCCTATCACTAATGAAGTCACAGTGGAGGATATCACTGAAACATATCCCTCAAATCAACAGCCATCAGCTGCACTTCCTTTACATACCAATTCAAACAACCCTCCTCAAAAGATGGGTAAAAAGGACAAACCCCAAAATCAGACACAGAACCAAGAGGAACCCTCTAAAAGGTCAAATGACAAAGAAAAAATGGTCAATCAGAATGCTAAAATTCAAACTGAAAAACCTTTTGACTTTGAGTCTGAAATTGGTAAATTGAAAATAGCCATACCCCTTGCTGAATTAACCAAACATGACATTTACAAACAACAAATTAAAAAGTCCCTTCAATTGAAAAACAACAAAGATGATGTTAATGTGTTGGATGACACCCCAGAGCTACTTTTTGGCCCAGAGGTTGATGGAAAGGCAGCAGTTACAGGAATCTTACCTTTTTATGTCAGTCTGCATGTTCATGATAAGGTATTACATAATGCAATGTTTGACTCAGGCGCCTCTCACAACCTGATGCCCAAATCAGTCATGGAAAGATTGAACCTAGATATTACAAGACCATACAAGGACCTATTTTCATTTGACTCCAGCCAAGTTAAGTGTTTAGGTTTGATAAAGGATTTATGTGTTTCCTTAGTTCAATATCCAAATAAAACAATTTTAATGGATGTGGTGGTTGTTGATATCCCACCAAAATATGGAATGTTATTATCAAGATCATGGGGTGCTAAACTTCAAGGCTCCCTTCAATTAGACATGTCCTATGCCACCATCTCTGTCTCTGGGAAACCAAAGAGACTATACATAGAAACACTCATGAAATACATGGTCAGCAGTGAAGAAAAAGCTCAAAACGTTCCCATATATGTTGTCCATTCTGACATAGACTCCTATATTCTCTTCAATGATAATACAGGTCTTACAAATGATGATGAAACCAAGACACTCAAACAAGATCAGCATATAAATGAACAAACTGCTGCTCTAGAAATAATGGTTGAGCAATCGATAAACAAAACTGTTCAAGAAGAAAAACCAAGTGTAAGCCAAGATCTCAAGTTGTTGATGCCAAGTCCCATAATAGTTGACAATTCTTCCCTTAACCGAGAAGTCTTCTGGTGTCTTGAATTTGATGGTTTAGTCAACAAATTAGGGGCAGGAGCAGGGGTTTGGATACATAACAAACAAAACAGTCATGCAGAGGGCTGAGCCTATAGGTTAAACTTCAGGTGCACCAACAATATGGCAGAATATGAAGCTCTTTTACTAGGCCTCAAACTAGTAAAATCCTTACAAGCCACAAAGGTTTCAATCCTAGGAGACTCAGACCTAATTATCCAACAAGTAAAGGGGAATTTTGTCACCAATGACAAAAGACTGAGATCTTATAGGTCTGCTGCTGCTAAAATACTAAATTCCTTCACAGAATTTCAAATTACCAAAATTTCTAGAACCCATAATCTCCATGCTCATAGTTTGGCCACATTTGCAAGCACTTGTAAACTACCTTTTGAACCCAAGCATTGCTTTACAGCTGAGGTAAAACATAGACCTTCTGTCCCAAACAATGTCAAGGATTGGCAAGTGTTTGAGGATGATACACAAATAAATAATTTCTTGACTTTGCAGCAAGAATTTTCGGGACTAAACATTGATACAGAGGCTGCAAGTGATTCACAAACACTAGGTGAACAGCACCAAACAAATATTTCACCCAAAACAGCAAACCAAATGCTACATCCAACAATTTTTAACAAAGAAAACATACAAGAACTTAAACAAATCAGTTGTGAGGAAATAGCTGATGCTGAAGCTGAAGTTATACAATTGAAAGACAATTTTCTTCCAACAGGCCTCACTCCTTTGGAAGACATTTTTGACTCAAATGATATTCTTAGGAAGCCAAAAATGCAGCCCCTCAATGATGCCATAGAAGAATGTAACATTGGAACTGCTGAACAACCCAAAATAATAAAATTGTCTGCTTCCTTACCTCCTGACCAAAAGCCCAAATATGTTGACCTTTTCAAAGAATTCCAAGATGTCTTTGCATGGAGCTATGAGGATTTGAAATCATATGACACCTCTGTCATTCAACATACTATCCCCCTCAAGCCAAATCAAAAACCCTTTAAACAAAAATTGAGGAGAATCAATCCTATGCTTCTCCCATCAATGGAGCAAGAGGTACAAAAAATGTTTAAAGCTGGCATCATAGCACCAATCAGGTTTTCTGATTGGATTTCAATTTTGGTCCCCACAAGAAAGAAAACTGGTGAAATAAGGCTTTGTGTTGATCTAAGGAACTTGAATCAAGTGTCTCTAAAAGATAATTACCCCTTACCCAAGATGGATCACATCTTGCAAAGAGTAGTGGGGGCCTCAAGAATTTCTTTACTTGATGGATTCTCAGGTTTCAACCAGATCCTAGTTCACCCTGATGATCAGGACAAAACATCATTCACAACCCCATGGGGAACCTTCAAATATCTCAAAATTCCTTTTGGGTTGAAAAATGCAGGAGCTACGTTTCAAAGAGCAATGGATATTGCTTTTTCCAAAGAGATTCATGATTTCCATGTGGTTTACTTAGATGACCTTACACCATTTTCAAAATCTGACCCTGAACATTTGAAACATCTAAGGCAAATATTCATAACCTGTAGGAAATATGGAATCTCCTTAAATCCCAAGAAATCCCTGTTTAGTTTGGAAGAAGGCAAGTTATTGGGTCATATTATTTCAAAGCATGGTATTAGAATTGATCCAGACAGAATACAGGCCATCCTACAAATGCCTCATCCAAGAAATGTAAAATAATTGCAAGCCTTCTTGGGTAAGATCAACTTCCTAAGGAGATTTATCCCAAACTTGGCAGAATTGATCAGATTACTTAATAACATGCTTAAAAAGGATTCTAAGGTAAAGTGGACTGTGGAAGCAAATCAGACGTTTGAAGGAATCAAACTAGCCCTCACCCAAGCCCCAATCCTGACAAACCCTCAATTTGATAGAGACTTCATTATATTTTCCTTTGCCTCCCAACACACAATTGCTGCTGTCTTGTTACAAAAAGATGATCAAGGGAATGAAAAACCTATTGCTTTCTTTAGCAGAGCACGAAGAGATACACCTCTCAAATACCACATCATGGAAAAACAAGCTTATGCTTTAGTAAAAGCCATCAAATATTTCAGAGTTTACATCCTATACTCTCATGTCATTGCCTATGTACCAAATGCTATTGTCAAGGATATTTTGACTCAAGAAAATTTAGAGGGTAGAAGAGGAAAATGGATTGCAAACATCTTAGAATTTGACATTGAGGTAAGACCTACAAAACTGATAAAGGGCCAAGGTTTGGCCAAACTAATGTCTAAAACAAATTTCCAAGCCCTAGACATAAATCAAATGGACAATGAACCGGAGCTGGCGACTCCAAAGATCAATGTAGCCTTTGAACAATCCTCTTGGTATTCTGATATATGTTATGTGTTGCAAAACCTATGTTCTTCCCCAGGATTGTCCAGAACTAAATGTAGGTTCCTAAAAATGAAAGCTTCAAGATTTTGTGTCATGGATGGCAATTTGATTTGGAAAAACCATGAGGGTATATTGTTAAACTGCTTAATTGAGAATGAGACTAACAATGTCATGAAAGAATTTCATGCAGGTGATTGTGGTGGACACTTGTATTGGAAGTCCAGTGTGGATACGATACTGAGGGTTGGTTACTATTGGCCCACTTTTTTCTCTGATGTTAAAAATTTCACTACCTCATGCCATAAGTGTCAAATGTTTGAGGGAAAGAGAAAGTTACTGCCACTTCCTTTGAGGCCTATTGGAACAGAGAGACCTTTTCAACAATGGGGCTTGGATTTCATTGGGGAAATTCATCCCTCATCTTCAGGCCAACATAGATGGATCCTCACAGCCACAGACTACTTCACCAAATGGATTGAGGCCATCCCATGTAGACAGGAAAATGATTCAACTATCATTCAGTTTTTGGAGAATAACATATTGTCTAGATTTGGTTTCCCCAACAAAATAATAACAGACAATGATGCTGCTTTTAGATCCAAGAAAATGGTGAACTTCTGCCACAAATTTCATATTACTTTGGGCCATTCCACTGCATACTACCCTCAAGGAAATGGCCTAGCTGAATCATCAAATAAAAGCCTTGTAAACATCATAAAGAAGGTGTTGGAAGAAAATAAGAAGAATTGGCATAAGAAGCTTGTGAATGCCTTATGGGCAGATAGACTAACAACCAAGAGATCCATTGGGGTCAGCCCATATGAGTTAGTTTATGGATTAGAAGCCAAATTTCCTTCATCACTAGGGGTTCCTGTTATGAAACTACTTCAAGAAAGTCAAGCTGAGCCCAATGACATGCAAAGAAGGATCAATCAAATAATATGTTTGCAGCAAACTAGAGACCAAGTTTATAGCACAGTTCAAGTTTTACAAGAAAATTTAAAGAAAGCTTTTGATAGAAGGAGTAAGGCTGAAGATTTCAACATTGGTGACAAAGTCCTCAAGTGGGATTCAAGAAGGGAAGATAAGGGAAAACATGGAAAATTTGATTCTCTTTGGAGAGGACCATTTGTTATCCAAGCAGTGCAAGGAAACAACACTTACTTCCTAAAAAATCTGGATGAAACTGACTTGGATGAAGGTCCTGTGAATGGCAGGATGTTGAAGCACTATTTTGACTACTTCCCATGCATATAGTTTGACTCCCCCTTGTACATTATAGGGTGTATATATTACTTTCTATTAACATGTAGAAAATGCAGCTTCCCAAGTTTTGTAAGTTATCAGCAAAAGGAAAATAAGTCCAGAGATCTACCAAGATGGGAAGGGCACAATTTTGAGATTTCAAGGAGGAAAACTCCAAGTTTTGGTAAAAGAAGTCAAGGGTCAAGGCATTCTGACCTACTGTCCTTGGTCTTTCAAATGGAAAAACCATCCCCATGTGGAGCCACTGTTAGATACCTATACCAATAGGTTTCATATTTCATGATTGGCAAAGAAAGTTACAAATATGCTTTGCTTTGGTGATGCAAAGATCCCATATTTCCAAGAGAATGCAATATGTGTACATAGCTTGATGTTGACTGAATTTCGGATGGATGGTCCAACAGCCTAATCTAGATCATGCCATGTTTCAATTTCTTGTCATTGGAATAGAGAAAGAAGCCTGTCCAAACTGCTTAATCTTGGCAGGCCAGTAGTTAGGTAGAGAATTAAGGTTCCCAACTGTTTAATCTGGGGCCTTGGAGGTGATAAGGTTAGTTGTAGATAGAAAAGAAAAGAAAAAGCAAAAGGAAAAGAAAATAACAATTGAGGGTTTTCTAGTCCAAGTGCACCCTCTATGAAGAAACAAAAAATGCTAGGCAATTAGATGGGTAGGTAGATGGGGTTGCAGAAGTGTCAACTCTTTTCAATTTTGTTGGTCTAAAGCAAGAAAACTTCATTGGATAGAGAAGCTCCTCTTCTCTATCATTTTTGCATCATCACCATGGAGCATGTCTAACTTCCCAAGTTTCGCTATCTAAAAATCTTGCTAACATCCTATGTTTACTTGTATATATGCCATTTCCACATTTCTTGTGCAAAAATCTTTTCATTTTGATCTACTCTCTGAACTAAGTTAATTTCATCTGAAGCTTAGTGTTTTACCCCCCTCATCCACCTTTTCCACTCATACTAACTACTAATCTATCACTATTTAACTCCCTATACCCCCTATTCCCCCTATTACTATGTAAATTATGCAAAAAACCCAAAAAATCTATATATCCCCTTCCCCGAGCATTATAGCTCTATGTATCATTTTGAATGTTTTCAAGCGCTAAAACATTGAGCGCGACCCAAAGAGCGCTGAAAAATTAATCTTGGAAATAAACCAAGATCTGCTTGGTTTATTAACCTAACTCTGTCTTAACGCGCGAACCTGATGTTGTAAATAAACCTTTGAAAAACCCAAACGACCCCTTTTTAACCCGTAACACTGTTAAAAACCCGTAAAACCCACTTTTTCCAATGTTCCGTCGGGCGCATATTTCAACAAATAATAATATTTTATTTGCCCCGCCTGACCGTATCGCCCTGACAACTTGCCCTCCTGCCAACCGTCGGATCTGGGCTTTCCCATTCGACGGCCCTCATCAATTTCGGAGTGACCCCGATGTACTGTCGTTAGCGTCCGAAAAATGACGTCCGCTGACGTACACACGGGGACACGCGTCGCCATATTACTGGATCGGGCCAACCTCTCACAATCCCGCTTCCGTATGAATAGCGGTGTGATATGAAACTGCTTACCACTCCCGGTTTTCCGCTGACTGGTCATGCCAACGTCACGCCACCTCTCCGCCGCATCAGCGCCCCCGCCCGCCATCGCTCCGAGCTGTCACGCCACCTATGCAGTCCCCGTGGACCACTCACAGGCTGCCACGTCACCTGATGACGTCATGCTGACGTCAGCCAACCCTGACCCCACCTGATGACGTCATGCTGACGTCACCCAAATTTTCGCGCCAACGCCAAAAAGTCCATATTTGGCCAAATTTTTGCCATTTTTGCGAATTTTTCTGTGTTTTTCTGCTCTGCCTCCTGCATGTATTTTCATGTCCTTTGCTGCCGCACCTTGACAAGACCATTCAGAGCTGCTGCCGCCCAGAATTCGACTGCAACCAAGCTCAAATACCGCCATTAGACCAGGTATTTGTCAATTCCCCAACTGCGCGCTCTGTTTCATCCTGCATTGTTAAAAAACCATTAAAATTGACCATTTTCCCTGGAGAAATAGGCCTACTACGCCTTAAAACCAATTCCATCAGTTTTTAACCGGCCAATTGTGCCCAATTACACTCCTGTTGCTCTGAAATAGGCTGTAATTCAGCAAATTACTTAACCTACCGCGCAGGACGGTATTTCTCCCAAAAATAGTCGAAATTTAACCCAAATTCGCTTGTAAAACATGGATACACCAGTAGCTCCTGTTGCCCTGAATATTGCTCCATTGAATACCCCTCAGAGAGAGTTGGAGTGGAAACCATTAGCAGATAAAGATTACCAAATATCAGAGGAAATGCTAATGAATAGCAAGTATCACATTCACTTGCTAAATGAATTGAAAATTAAGCATAATAGTGGAATTGATATATTGGGCATTTGGGACTCTTTCCTCCCCATCTTCAAGCTCCCTCAGGTCAATGTGTTTCCTGACCTAATCCATCGGTGTGTTGCCTGCTATGACCCCACTTAGAGGGTTGTGCTTGACCCTTCAGGCTCAGTTGTTTTTTATGTCACCCCTGCAGCCATTAGAGAGATGCTAAACTTCAAAACTGCTAAGAAATTAGTTCCTTTATCAATGATGGATCTGATAAAACAAGGAGTTAAACTGACAGATGTTCAAATCACTAAGATAAATCAATTGTTCATTAATTCAACCTCTGAGACCATGAAGTACCCTCCCATCCATTATGTATACCTAAATCAATTGGGCACAGACCTTGCAGACATGATTAGTCCCATATTGGGCTATAATTCAATAGAAATTATTGATGAAACTATGCTGGTGATAATGGCCATGTTTTCCCCTGGCAAGCCCCCAATCTGTTATGACTATGCCACTTACATCTCCAATAAAATACATGAGCAATTGATAGACTTGGAAAGAGAGAGGGTGTTCAGATACACCTCCTATATCTATCATTTAATCCTATACTATCAGCATGAGAAATTTCCTTTTTCTGTGAAAAGAATGGATGCACACGGCAATCCAAGGTCAGTGGTCTATTGGTCCTCTGTTTTCCACCGTAGGTCTTGTTCCCCTTACACTTATTGTGAGTTTATAAACCTCTTCATCCACCCAGCCATGTCTCTGCTTCTGAGGTCACCTCCTCCAAGACTAACTGATGAGATGCAGAGAATTCTTCAGTTGTCTAAGGTATACAACATTGGGGATTGGTATTTTTACCAAAACCACACAGTTATCAGAATATATGGGCGTGAGTTGGCCCCATACAGATTACCCAGATATGTGCCTATGAGATTGTTTGCCCTTGAGTATTTCAGGCAATTTGGGAATGCTGATATACTCCATTTTTCAAGCAAGGGCAAGAAAGCACAACTTAAAGTCAGAAACCAATTAGGCCCCTTCATCTACAATAAAAGGGAGGAAGCTTGGTAAGAGGTAGATAGAATGCTAAATGGCCTTGGCTTACAGACCAACTTCCTTTGGGCACCATACGACCCCACTCATTTCATAAGCCTAAGAAGGGTCAGATATAGGCTGGCCAGTTATGATCACTTAAGGTTGCCTCACATAGAAAAATATGAAAATCAACTAGAATGGAGGGAAGGCACCTTAGAAGAGGCTACTACACAAGAAGAATTAGCTCAAAGAGAAATAAGAAATCTCCATAAGTTGGCTGAATTAGAGCTTTGTTCACAGGTATTTTCTCTTCTAGGCACTCAAGTGGGAGCAGCTGCCTCATCATCCACATCTCCACAAAAGGCAGTCCAAGCCCCAATTACAGAAGAGACTTCAGCCAAGGATAAAGGCAAGGAAACAGAACAGCAAGAGGCCCCTGAAGAGCAGCAATCAGCCCAAGAAGAAGAACCAGAAGACCAAGAAGAATAGCCTGAAAATCATCCTGAACAGCAGGAAGAAATGGCAGAGGCTCATGGTATTAATGATGAGCAAATGCAAGAAAAGGAGACCCCAGTACATAATGTTACAGTGGAGACTTCGGTGCTCCAAACCCCTATCAATGAAGAGAGGGGTAAGAAGAGAGATAGAGAGGAACAGACTCCCCTTAGTACCGCAACATCACAACAAGGGGAAAAGAGACTAAGGCTCAATCCTTTTTAAGAGGAGGAGATGCCTATTGGTCAAACACAGATGGGTCCCCCCAGCACAGAGGTATCAGCTAGCTCATTACAGCAAGAGCAACAAAGAATACTTGGAGGAGAGGTCAGTTCCTCAGAGCAACAAAGAAAGTGTGAGTCTAGCATAAAGAAACAATTCATAGACATCAAGACCAGAAATGAGCCAGTGAGGTTACAGCTGTACAATCACTTGTTAAAAATGGCTCCTACAAACGAGCAGAGGTTGATGTCTGCATATGATGTGCAAGAGGGCAAAATGATAATGAGCCATTTCATGCCCACAGCACTGCAGCCACAGTCTGCAGCTGATTATATTAGAACAAACTTGGAAATCTTGTCCAAGGACATCCATCCAATGGACCAAATTGAATTGCATAAACAGACGTGTGAGATGGTGTATGCTACTCTAGCAGATAATACATTGATAAATTATAGATTGCAGAATTCTTTAAATAATACCACTGCACAATTGGAGTTATAAAAGGCATCCTCCCAGGCTAAAGACAACAGGATCAGGTCTCTGGAGGAAATAATTATAGAGCTCGGGCATGACCCAAAGGATCCCAAAGCTGTGCAGGCACTGCTAAAAGAAAGAGATGCAGATATGGCAGCTTTGAGAAAGATGGCGAAGATCCCAGCAACCCTTCACCCCCAAACAGAAGAGGTTGCTCAGCAAAGGAAAGACCAGGATACAGCAACCATGCTGATAACACTACATCAGCAACTGGTCCAAACAGAAGGTAAATTGGTAGAAACAGAGGCTGCACTGCAGGAGGCACTAAAGCAGAAAGAGGGAGGCCAGCCATATCAACCCCCTCAGCAAGTCATAAACCTTGAGGAGTCCCCTCAAACTACTGCTCCTCCCACAGGGCAGACAGGTCAAACAGCTCCATCAACATCAGCACCAACAACGGCACCAGAACAGGCTCCAAGCCTAGACATGCAAAAGATGATGAAGGAGATTCAAGTCCTAGAAGCCCAGATGGCAGAGCTGAATGAAGCCAAGGAGAAATTGGCCACAATTAATGAGAAACATGATAAATCTAAGCAACAGGTGGCAGGAAAGACAAGGGAAGTAAGGACCTTGGAAAGAAAAATCAAAGAGCTAGAGAAAGAGATGGCCATGGGTAAAGCAATAACGGAGCTCAAGAAAATCATATGGTTAAAGATTGGTCAATCAATCACAGACCAATGGCAATATATAGAGACCATCCATGAGCAAATGGATTTGTTGGGCAAGGCTTATGCAGAAAATCAAAAAGCCAGAGCTTCTCTAGGAAGTATGCCAGATGTAGCTACTAGAATGATCAATGTGTTGAACAACAGAGCTGGCATACAGTTAGCAAACATGGGTATCAGAGATAGAACTGATACAATTTTGCTGATCAAAAGGGTACTCACCCTCAGAAACTATGTACAGGCACTAGAAAGAAAATGTCAGGATTTTCAAGCAGAGGTAAATACTTTTGGTGCCAAGATCACAGCATTATATGACAGGGGACTCCCCATTTTACTAAACAGCGCAGGAAGGCTATATTCTCATGAGAAGTATGCAAAAAGAGTCAACAAGTACATCACTGATCAGTTGACTCCCTCATCTAGCACTTCGGAAGGAACTGGGCCGCCCACAGGACAAGAGCTGTATGATAAACTAGAAAATTTGTTTTATATAGAACATGAAATCAATCATCTGTTTGCACTCCCCCATAATAACTACAAATATACAGATGTTGATGAAACATTACACAAGATGCAAAGGCATCAGATGCCCACTGATCAATGGTGGACAAATATGATAAGGACTTTGCTGTGATTTGATAAAATAATTTAATCAAATGCATTTTACAGCAAGCAGAGAATCAATAAAGAAGTCACAGATTAGCAACCACAGGTCAAAGATTACAGGTCAGCATCCCAAAGGCATCAGATCCGCAACGTGTCATCTACAACAGCCGTCGTCAGCAGGAGTCGTCCAAGAATTAACGCAGCCGACCCTTAGGCCCAAAAGTCATCACCAACCGACAAACAACAAACAGCTGTTATGTACCTTTACTACAGGCTGTAAATTTTGTAATAACTTCACTGTACAAAGTTGGTAGAGATAGTTATTGCTCAATAACTATCATTCTAGATATTTTACTTGATATTTTTGTATAAAATCTCCCCCACGCAGTTCATTTGGGGTTGTTGTTTACTTCTGTTATTCAAGAAAGAGAACTCGGCTGTAATCTTTGTTGAAATAATACAGAAAGGCTTTGGGGTTTGCAGAAATTGATCTTACTAATGCTTGCTGTCTTGGAACTACTGAATGCTGCAGGATTCTAGTGCTGTGTCTTGATATAATAAGTTTTCTCTATCTCTTTTCATGTTTATTATGAGTTTAACTCATATCTTTCACATGTTAATCTAAACTTAGGAGGAAAGAAAAGGAATAACTCAGGATTTGTCCATGAAGACACCCTGATTTCAATCTGTCTTTGCTATAAATGTTTTCTATAGACTCAGCTGTTTAATTGGAATTCTTAACTGCTCCAATAAACCCTGAATCTTTCACAGTTTCTATTTAGTAATTCATGTATGCTACTAAGTAGAAATTGTTGTTCAATTTGTTATCACACTGTCTGTAATTCCATCTCCCACTGTTTCACTCACTAATTAGAATTTATATCAAGAATAGTCATCCAGCCTTGCAGCAAAACTTTCTCCATTACAGGTACCAGGACTGTCCCAAATCTCTGACTCCATATGCCCAATGGACTAACATTCCCCAAACATTTCATGCCCTTCTCACAGCAACAGTTCACAACCAAAACTTTAAACAAAAAACTAAACCCATAACTAGTCCAAAATATTTACATTACAAAGCTAAAACTTAAAGAGAGAGCCCTCTCTGATTACAGGTAGGCTAGGACCTATAATCCAAAGCTTGGTTAGTGGTTACCCCGGCCGTATTCCCTTGGGAGTCATAGGGAACAACCTGGGTGTTAACAGTACTCATACCTTTTCTTGATGATTTTGTTATTGTGTATCTAGATGACATTCTGATTTTTAGTAAAATGTGGGAAGAACATTCAAGGCATGTTAAGGAGACATTAGATGTTTTAAAAAGAGAAATACTTTATGTTAAACTCTCCAAATGTGAATTTTAAAAAACCTCTCTAAATTATTTGGGTCACATAGTAGGGGGAGGTGAATTGAAAATAGATCCCTCTAAAGTGGCAATCATTGTAAACTGGCCTAAACCCAAGTTTGCTAAAGAAGTGAGAAGCTTCTTAGGAGCAACATAATATTGGAGGAAGTTCATTTAAAAATTTTCCTCGATTGCAGCTCCCTTACATGCTTTGATAGGATTGAACAGGGTGTTTCACTCGAGAGGCAAATAGCAAAAAGCCTTTGACACCTTGAAAGAAAATATTAGTACAACACCTGTACTAGCATTGCTAGATCTACAAAGACCATTTGAGATCCAAACTGATGCCAGTGGCTAGGCCATGGGAGTAGTGTTGACACAACACGGTAAACCCATATGTTATCATTCTGAGACTTTTAACCCTGCAATAGTTAACTATCCTACCTATGATAAAGAATTGTATGCATTAGTTTAGAGTGTAAAAAAATGGAAACATTACTTAATGGGCGAAAAACAGTAATACATATTGATCATTAGCCACTTCAATACCTACACTCCCAAACTAAGTTGCAACAATCAAGACATTACACATGGATGGGTTTTCTACAACAGTTCCATTTAGTCATCAAATCTAGACCCATTATAAATGCATCTACCATACTTGAGCATAATTATGTGCTGCATGAAAGCTACGTAGAATAGTATGCTCAGGACATGGACTTTAAAGATGTATATGCAACTTTGAGTCAAGGCAAAAGAATAGAAGAATTGGACTATCACATGAAGGACCGACTCTTATATCATTGTGGGAAACTCTGCATTCCACAAACCAAGAGAGTAAAGATAATTAGGGAAGCAAACACTTCTCTGATATGAGGTCACTTTGGGGTAAGTAAAATAGTTGCACAACTGCAAAGGTTTTGCTATTAGCCGAGAATGAGTGAGACAGTTTCTAGATATGTAAAAGGATGTGCGATGTGTGCTAAAAGCAAGCACAGTAACAAAAAACTAGGCTTGTACACTCCATTACCAGTTCCTTCTCACCCTTGGGAAAGTGTTTCAATGGATTTTGTTAGAGGACTGCCCAAATCTAGGAAAGGTCATGATTATCTATATGTTGTTGTGGATAGGTTTAGAAAAATGTATATTTTGATACCCTACAGTAAACAGATTACAACTGAACAAACTGCAAAATTGTTCTTTGAACATGTATGGGTTCATTTTGGATTACCCACTTCTATTGTATCTGATCGAGACACCCGATTTGTGGGGAAGTTTTGGTCAAGTCTATGGGAACTAATGGACACCAAATTAAAGAAAAGCACATCTTTTCATCCACAAATAGATGGCCAGATAGAAGTAGTTAACATGACAGTGATCCAGTTACTGAGAGGATATTGCAACATGCAACCTAAGCTTTGGGATGAACACTTGTGTTATGTGCAACATGCTTACAATAGAGCCAAACACTCTTCTACACATAGATCTCCTTTTGAGACCTATTTTTGTTTCATAGCAAGGTCTCCTTTGGATTTTTTCTTTGGTAAAGAAGCCATGGTTGATAGACACAGTGATGTGGATAAGGCAACTAGGTTCATTGAACAGATCCAGGATATCCACGAGGCAGTACAAGAATAGCTGGAAAAGATTTAGGCCAAGTACAAGGCTAGGCATGATAAGCATAAGATGGAGCATAGTTTTCAAGTTGGAGACCAAGTCTGGCTGTATATCAGTAAGGACAGGATGCAAGGTGAAGGTAAAAAGCTAAAACCTATCAGGTATGGACCCTTCAGGATACTTGAGAAGATTGGTGAAAATGCTTTTCACCTTAATCTACCAGCTTACATGCACATCTACTCAGTCATAAACACGGATTGCTTGAGTTTTGTTTGAACCTTCAATGGTTGAGGACCGTAAAGAGCAGAGTCAATTACCCTCTGTTGATGACCTGTTACCTGAATATCATAATGAATTATGGGAAGACATAGTGCTGGACAAGAAGGTAAGGATGATGCGTAGTGGGCAAGTGGAGTACCTCAAGATTGGGCTCCAAGGTTCGAAGCCAAGAAGTGCAAAGTGGATTGGGATGGGACAAGTGAGAAAGCAATACCCTCACTTAGTCGATGCTTGAAAACCAACTTTTGGTGGTCCAAAACATTTTTTAGTGGGAAGGCCGTGATCTGAATTGGATCCATCAAAGACTATGAAGGAACCTTGACTGTATCAGGACAAAAAAAATCTCTGAAGAATCCAAAACAGCAACCAAAAAGACCCTGAACCAGTGGCAATGGCAGCCAATGTGGAATGGTGAGGACCTTGGTCAAAGCACGCTTACCGAGGCCGATGGAGACTACGCAGGAGGTCAAAGTAGCCCCTAGGAGCCTCGGATCAGGAAAAGGACTTTTGATGCAAAATTAGCGCCTAGCACTAATTGTGCATCGTTGGGTGAACAGGGCCAAAGTGAAGTAAGCCCGAGAAGTTGGACGCATGGCAAACCAGAGAACCACACACAAGAAAGGAAAAAAGCACTAATCGTACAAAGTGTGACCTGCACTCTGGAAGATGGCAGTATTGATCAGGGTGCCCTCAAATGGTAAATGGTTTTGGAGAAAGCGGAGCAATCCCACTCAACGATTAATGTGTGGTGGCAGAGGTGAGAGAAAATTGTCGTTGATTGCATGTTATCAGTCGAGCAGGTCAACCGCGCAGGTCATGTAAACAACACTGGATCTGGGGGAATCTAGATCAGACGGTTGAGATTGTGCCCGATGGAGGAAGTATAATTGATGAAGGATTATGCTACATTTGTAAGGATTTGAGGTCCGTTTGACCGCCATGGTGGAGGAAGAACACATCCACCACGTAACTGAAGAAATGAACCGATGAGAAGGCTGGCACTATTCAGATGGGGACACATGGCCACTTCCTAAGCGTTCATGTTGACGCTGAATAAGGGACTCCAATCGCAGCTGCAAGAGGTGAATCGATAGAGGCGGAAGAGGAACCGAACGGGCATGAGTTTGAATGGCTAAAAGCCATGAACAACAAAATAGAATACAGAGTTGAACAATGAGAGACAGAAACAAGCGAAGTAGGCAGTAAAGCAACAATAGGAAGAGATAGAAGGCTGAGCTGACCAGCGACAGCGTTGAAGACCAGAGCTTGAGAGACTCAAACCATCCTATAAAGGAAACTATCTGGGCTGAGCACCACGTTGGGGTCTTACCACTATAGACTAGAAGGTCACAGAGCTGGTAGGAGGATGAAGAGTCTGTGTACTCCAGTGGTCTGGGAAATCCAGGAACCACCCTGCCAAGCAAAACCTACTTCAAGAGAACTCACATTAAGTCCCTGTATTGTAATTCTCTACTCAAAGACCCAATAAAACAAGGCCACCACTGAAAGCTAGACCTGAGACGTAGCCCTGGAGAATAGGGTGAACTCCTTATTAAAATTGCTTGTGTCTTTGTAGTTTCTTACTGTATTTCTTTGTTTAAAATCTCTGTGTATTGGCAATCTAATCGATATGTTGCTTAAATTACATAGCACACACACCACACATGAGTATGTAATACCTTTTGTTTAATAAACTTTAAATTGGTGTCACTCATAGGGTGATCATCAAATCAAACAACAACAACACAAGGCCTTGACTCATACACAACATGTCATTTCCACAAGTATGGTTGGCCTAATAATACATCACAAAAATCACGGGGAGTAACGTCACATAATACCTCATCCGTATAGGGCTTGATTTTGTATGGAAGGCAACATTGTTGGCTCACACAGAGATCTCTTCCTTAATGAAGCCACCTAATGGTGTACAACTGTGGGTGCGCAATGGTCAGTAAGCCCAACCACTTCATGACCTCTATTGCAATAAAGTTCGTTTGGCTCCCATTGTCGACAATGAACTGTAGCAGGGAGCCGTTTACCCAAACTTCGGAGTGGAGGACACACTCCTCCTCCCATGGATCTTTGGGTTCCTCCTTGTGGATCTTTGTGGTGGCGATGGTGGCATTGGGCTCCGCATCAATAATCTACTTCTCGTTGTCATTCCCCTTTTCATTTTTTGACTCAGAGTCAAAACTTGGAACTTGTTAACCCTCCAAGAGAATATTCCATGTGTGGCCGAATTCTGGGTCATTTTTGTAGACAAGTGTCCAATCAAAAGTCTCATGCCGACAAGAGTTGAGCATGATAGTTAACGCCATGATCGGTGGCCGGCTCAGGTAGTCTACATCATTATTTGTGTTGCCCTTCTTGTACTTGATATTCAAATGGAACTATTGTAGCTATGTGGAACACTTCTAACGGTTATCATTCGACAACTTCCCTTGTGTCTCTATCAATGCCAGGGGTCGGTGGTCTATGTGGATGACCATTCCTTCCCCAAAATTTAATTCTTCCATTGTCAGCAGGCCTGCACAATGGAATACATCTCTTTATCATAAGTGGGATACTTCTGGACCGTGTTTGAAAGTTTCTCACTTTGATTTTCCACCACATGCCCTCGTTGAGTAAGGACTACCCCAATAGGATAGTCAAAGGCATCTATCTCAATCTCAAATGGTTGTTACAATTCTAGTAATTTGAGTGCTGGTGTAGAGCAAAAGTGATGTTTTAACTTTATGAATTCTTTCTGGTGAGATTCATACCAAAAGAAATTTTCTTTCACTCCTCCTTTAGTGCCATGACTCAAGGGCCAAGTGATGTGAGAGAACCCCAACACGAAACTGCGGTAGAAATTGCTAAGACCAAGAAAGCTGTGGAGCTCTATTAGAGTGGTTGGGGCCGACCAATCCCAAATGACTTGGATCCTTGCTGGATCCACATGCGCCCCCCATTCATCAATAATGTCTCCCAGATACTGAACCTGGGTCATGCCAAAAGTGCATTTCTCCAAATTAGCACACAACTTGTGTTTCCACAATGTTAGGAGAACATGTCGAATGTTGTGGAGGTGCTCCTTCCAACTCTAGCTAAAGATCAGGATGTCACAAAAGTATACCACTACAAATGAGTTGGTGAATGGCCGTAATATGTCATTGATGAGCCTCATGAAGGTTTCAGGAGCATTCGTCAACCCGAAAGGTATAACCAACAATTTAAAATGGCCCTCCTTGGCTTTAAAGGAAATCTTCCACACATCAAAGGGTTCGATTGGTACCTGGTGATATCCAGACTTCAAGTCGATCTTGTAGAAATATTTTCCTCCCTTGAGTTGGTCCAGAAGGTCATCAATCCATGGGATCGGGTACCTATTCCGGACAGTGATCTTGTTCAGCACCCGGTAGTCAATATAGAGTCTCCAAGTCCCATCCTTCCTCTGTACCAACATGATCGGGCTCCCATAGGGCAATCAATAAGGTTGAATTTGACCTTCCTACAGCAGCTTCTGAACTTTCTTCTTGATTTCATCATTCTCCATAACAGAACGTTGATAGATTGGTCCATTGGGTAACAGTGCACCTATGGCCAAATTGATGGAATGCTTGATCTGATGGTGAAGAGGCACCCTTGCGGGGGAGGTGAAGATGTCATCGTACTCCTCCAGGACCTTGTCCATCTGTTATTATCATGTGGAGGGGATTTATCTATGGTCATGGCCACTGTATTTTTCTTTCCTTGAGGGTGTATCATCAGAAAAACAAATTTCCCAGTTTTGAAATGAGCTTACTACAATGTTTTGCAGTAACCAAATATATGGCAGTAGGCATGGCTACCTCCAATATGTTGTACTACTTAATTCCAAATGTAACAATAACAACACAAGGCCTTGACTCATACACATCATGTCGCTTCCACAAGTATGGTTGGCCTAATAATACATCACAAACATCAAGGGGGGAAAATGTCACATAACACCTCATGTGTAAAGGGCTTGATGTTGTATGGAAGGTGAAGTTGTTGGCTCATGTGCAGATATCGTCCTTGGTGAAGCCCCCTAAAGGTGTACAATTGTGTGTGTGCTATGGTTAGTAAGCCCAACTGCTTCATGACCTCTGTTGCAATGAGGTTCATTTTGACTCCTGTTCTCGACAATGAACTATAGCAAGGAACCCTTTACCCACATCTTGGAGTGGAAGAGACGGTCGTCCTCCCATGGATCTTTGGGTTCCTCCTTTTGGATATTTGTTGTGGCGATGGTGGCGTTGGGCTCTGCAGCAATAATCTGCTTCCCTTTGTCATTCCCCTTGTCCTTTTCTGACTTAGAGTCGGAACCTAGAACTTGCTGACCCTCCAAGAGCATATGGTATGTGTGGCCAAATTATGGGTCACTTTTGTAGAGAAGTGGCCAATTAGAAGTCTTGTGCCCACAAGAGTTGAGCATGATAGTTAACGACATGATCGATGGTCGGTTGAGGAAATTTTCCTCATTATTTGTGCTGCCCTTCTTGTACTTGATATTCAAATGGAACTGCTGCAGGTATGTGGACCACTTATGATGGTGATCATTATGCAACTTCCTTTGTGTTTGTATGGACTACAGGGGTTGGTGGTCTGTATGGATGACTGTTTCCTTCCCCAAAATGTGATTTTTCCATCGTCGGCAGGCATGTACAATGGAATACATCTCTTTATCATAAGTGGGATACTTCTGGATCGTGTCTGAAAGTTTCTCACTTTGATGTGCCACTAGATGCCCCTGTTTAGTAAGGACTACCCTAATAGCATAGTGAGAGGCATCTGTCTCAATCTCAAATGGTTGTCGCAAGTCTTGTAATGTGAGCACTCGTGCAGAGCATAGGTGATGTTCCAACTCTATGAATGCCTTTTGTTGAGATTCATACCAAAAGAATTTTGATTTCGCTCCTCCTTTGGTGACTTGACTCAAGGGCCGAGTGATATGAGAGAACCCCAACATGAACCTGTGGTAGAAATTGGAAATACCCAGAAAGTTGCGGAGCTCTGTCAGATTGGTCAGGGCTGGCCAATCCCGAATGACTTGGATCTTGGATGGATCCACATGCATCACTCGTTCATCAATAATGTCTCCCAGATACTAGACCCAGGTCATGCCAAAAGTGAATTTCTCTAAATTAGCACACAACTTGTATTTCCGCAGTGTTTGGAGAACCTATTGGATGTGGTGGAGGTGCCCTTTCCAACTCTAGTTGAAGATAAGGATGTCATCCAAGTATACCCCTACAAATGAGTTAGTGAATGGCCGTAAGATGTTATCAATGCGCCTCATGAAGGTTTCAGGACCATTCATCAACATGAAAGGTATAACCAACCATTTGAAAAGGCCCTGCTTGGCTTTATAGGTAGTCTTCCACACATCGAAGGGTTCGATTGGTACCTGGTGATATCTGCGCTTCAACTCGATCTTGCAAAAATATATTTTTCTCCCTTGAGTTGGTCCAAAAGGTCATCAATCTATGGGATCGAGTACCTATTCCGGACAGTGATCTTGTTCAGTGTCCAATAGTCAATACAGAGTCTCCAAGTCCTATCCTTCTTCTATACGAACACGATCGGGCTCCCATAGGGTGATGAACTCAGCTGAATGCGACCTTTCTGTAGCAGCTATGGAATTTGCCTCTTGATTTCATCATTCTCCATAATAGAGCATTAATAAATTGGTCCATTGGGTAACGGCACACCTAGCACTAGATCGATGGAATGCTTAATCTGATAGTGCAGAGGCACCCCTGCAGGGGAGGTGAAGAAGTCCTCATACTCCTCCACGACCTTGTCCACCTGTTATTGTCATGTGGATGGGTCTTGTATGGAGGTCTTGGATACTGTCTTTTTTATTCCTTGAGGGTGTATCATCGGAAAAAAAAGTTTCCCGGTTTTTGAAATGAACTTACTGCATTGTTCTACAGTAACCAAAGAGATGGCAGTAGGCAAGGATACCTCTGGTATCTTGTATAACTTAATTCCCAATGTAACTATAAAAACACAAGGCCTTGACTCATACATAACATGTCACTTCCAGAAGTATGGTTGGCCTAATAATACATCACAATCATCAAGGGGAGCAACATCACATAATACCTCATCTGTAAAGGGCTTAATGTTGTATGGAAGGCAACATTGTCAGCTCACGTGCAAATCTCGCCCTTGGTCAAGCCACTTGATGGTGTACAGTTGTGGGTATGCTGTGGTCAGTAAGCCCAATCGCTTCATGACCTCTATTGCAATGAGGTTCATTTGGCTCCCGTTGTCGACAATAAACTATAGTAGGAAACCATTTACCCACATCTCAGAGTGGAAGAGACGCTCCTCCTCCTCTCGATCTTCAGGTTCCTCCTTTTGGATCTTTGTAGTGGCAATGGTGGCATTGGGCTTAGCATCAATAATCTCCATCCCTTTGTCATTCCCCTTATTGATTTCTGACTCAGATTCGGAACATGCATCTAATTCTAAAGCCTTCAGCTTGGCCACCACTGAGTGCTTCGCCTGACACTCACTTGTGTTGTGGGTGGAGCTCTTATGGAACTCACACCACTTTCCCTCATCCTTCGGCTTTGCAGTGTTGTCCTTTGCTTGTGGCCTTAGCGGGTTGTCTTGGGCCATCCCACCTTGGCTTTTTCCTTTGTTCTTCAGTTTGGGGGCACCTTTCCCTTGCTTCTGATCCACAGATCCAAAGTCTTTCTTCTTCTGTTTAAACGTTTGCTCGATCTTGATGGTGTATCGGTACACTGTGTCAAGAAAGGATATGTCCAAGAACTCCATATCATCTCGGATGTATTTATGTAGGAAGTTGCGACACTTGAGTACCAAATGTTTGTCAGAATCCTTGATACCCAACTTTGTGCAAAGGGTACGAAAAACATTGGTAAACTTCGGTACATCTTGGTCCCTTCCCTACTCCATTTTGGTCCACTTTATGTATTTGTCATTATAGCTCCCAACAACGTAGTACTACTCCTTGATGGTGTCCCTAAATGAATAATAATAACGTTAAATAATTTTTCTTGATATTAATAATAAAATCTAAAATTAAAACACCTAATAAAATATTATTAGTTTTGTTTGTTTGTTAGGTAATGTTAGTTCTAAGATAACTCGTATGGATAACTTGTAGCTTGAGTAACCACAATGCTAAGCCATCAAACGACTAGATTTTTTCCTATAGAGTTTTGAACCATAACATTTTCACCATGGACACACCTTGTGAGTGTCTATTCTATGCCTAGTGGGCCGAATAAAATATTTTTTATTTTCTAAGTTATGCTAATTCTATTACTAAAAAAATATCGTACACTAAGGCCTTAGCGTGTACTTAACCACGCAAGAGGAATTGCAAAAACTAGCAAAGTCTAGATCTGGACTGCCCAAGAAGGGAAACTAGTCCGTAGCAAAAGTAAGTTCAAAAAATTAGCTTACTACCCATGCAAGGGAAAATAGCAAAGTGCACAGTTTGTTATCAGTGTTCATAATGAAACAAAATCAAACTGATGAACCTAAAACCCGTAGATTTTTTCCCCGGAACCCCATTGAAACAAAAACTAGAAAACAAAGTTCCAAAAACCTGAGAGAAGAGACACATAGCATGCTGAGTGGTAGACTGTGTGGTGGACACATGGCAAGTTGAGTGGCAGACAAATGGCAAACTGTGTGGTGGACACGCGGTAATCAAAGTGGCTAACTAGGAGCAAGGAGGAGATGGCGGGTGTTCCTCCATGATGAAACACCTGTACTCCTCCATGTCACCACCTGCCTATTGCGAGATCTCCTTGTTGCCTCCCTGCAGTGCCTAGTGTTATTCCTCGATGAAACAACAGAAAGGGTCCATTACCTCGTCTGTGTGCTAGTCCTTGTACACCTCCTTCCCTACACATCTCATCTTCTTCTCATTGTTCCACTCCCCTGCCTCTTGGATGATCATCTGAGCAATATCTGGTTCACCTTTGGTGTGGTTGCATCCTTCTTTGGTGTATCCACCACCCGCAGTGGCTGTCCCTCAATTACTCTGGTGTTACCACAACCCATAGTGCCCTGCTCCGCAGTTGCTTTAGTGCGTCCACCAACCTTTGTGGCCTGTTCCTCAGTGATCTGCTCTACCTCGTGAAAGAGAATGGATATAGTGGCCTTGATGATGGGCCTGTTCAGGGTAGAGAGAAAGGTGAATTGGGCATTCTGGGGTTGCAGCTGAGGATGGGGTGGAGTGCCTTTGGGAGATGAAGAAGGAATGGAAGGAAAGCTACTGGGAGGCAAGGTAGGGGGCACTGAATGGAGGCAGCCTCTTCCACTACGGGTATTTGGGTAATGCCTGGGAGCCTTCTTTGCCAAGGAGGAAGTGGTGTATGAAGTAGGAGAATGCTGGGGGTGACTCAAGCTTCCTCGGCTTCCGCCCTTGTGGCTACGCATACGGTGTTGCATTCTTGGCATGTTGTCTACAAGATTATGAGAATTCCTTCTCGATTTGGGCACAATGTGGTGTAGAGACACAATTTAACTTGTAGACTACTCAGCAGAGGGATTAACAGCAAGGCTCAAATGGAAGATAAAATGGCAATCTATGCTCTGGGTGAAGTGAATTTCAAGGCCGAAATCAATGCGACAAAGGAGGTGGTAGCGTCTCTCGGTGTTTATGGGGGATTTGGGTGTTGCAGCGACTTCAGGGAAGAGGCATTGTAGTGGCAGAGGTAGATGGAAAGATGCAGAGGTGAAATTCTCCTGAGGATTCATGTTTGCACAGAGCCGAGGTGGGTGACGGTTAACAGGTTGGAGACGGCGCCCGCATAAAGTGCATTTATGGCTATTGTGAATGCCAATTTTAGACCACTTTGCTAATCTACAGAAGGCCATGTGGTCTAGCCATACGCCAACCCAGTCGATTGCCACCTCATTGTCCTTGTTGATCACCCGCATCAAGGAGATGTGCTTCCTTGTCCACCAGGGCAGTGCAACCTTGTAATTGAGATTGGTCATGTAAAATGTTGATTGTGCTAGATTGTAGGACCTGATCATGTTCAACTCCTATATTTGCCAAGAGATCTTCTACCTTGTTTTTGTCCCTTTTGACAAGAATGAATGTGGTAGCTCATCTATTTTTCATCCATTTCTCTATTAGTTCAAGCCTGGCCACTATTCTGCAGCTATTAGTGACTCTCGAAGCTGTGATTCCCAGTTGTATTTGGGTAACCATATGTATCATAATTTGGGAGTCCCCTTCTATGATAATAGGATGAGAATTATGTTGGTGCGCTAAGTTCATACCTTGCCACAATCCTTCCATTTCCACAGAATTATTCGTGTCCCATCCAATTGAGCGAAAGTATATTAGCAGTGGCTGGCCTTCATGATCTCTGAATATTCCACCATGTCCTACTTTACGTGGGTTTCCCTTTGAGGCCCCATCAAAATTTAGCTTTATCACATTTTTTGGAGGGGGATTCCAATCTGAGGGTTGCTTGTTGACAGTGCTTACTTTATTGGGATCAATTTGTGCGTGCGGGAGCTTTAATTTCCAGCTGGCCCATATGCTCTGTTCTTGTGCCTAGGTGGGAAAGTCCTTAGCACTCCACTGCTGGGGAGCTACGATTTCTTATATATTCTGACATAAAGTGGTCGAGATGATCTCCAAATTAGTGCTTTGATTTTTAAAAATTCTTTTGTTTCTTTCCTAACAGATCGTCTAGAAAAGGAAGTCTCGCAGAATTGTCCATAGCTCATTTAGAATTTTTTCTATTATATGGCTTTAGAGTCCAATTGCAGATGGTGCCTTTTATATCCCCTAAGATTTTGCAGGTTCATTGACATCTGAAAGTAAGTTTTCCCATAATTAGTTAGCCCTGTGGCAGGAGTCCATGAGGTTCTCTGAATAGTTCCTTCAAGATTTTGACAATTAGGATAGTAGGAGGGTCGCTGGAATCCTCTTTTAATTAAGTTGTACCAAGTGAGAATTCTCTGACGATAGAGCAGCCATGTGAAAGTAGAGATTTTTGGCCATATTCTCGTAGTCCATATGCGATTCCAAGCAGGATCAACTAGTTCTTGTGTTTGGAGCATCCGCTTGTGTGCTTCTTTTGTTGTGTATGTTCCTCTAGGAGTATATCCGCATCTGAGAGCATCTTTTCCAATGGTACATCTGATTTTCCTTCTGGTGACTTCTTTGTGTAGCTCCGAGTTATAGGCTTCAATTTCTTATTGTATTATCTATGCAGTATGTTTCCATTACCTGAGACCCTAATTGGTGCTTTGAGTCCAGTATTGTGCTACATGGTTAGTCTAGTTGATTTTGTTTCCATTACGATTTGTAAATGATAGGATTTATACAATTTTTGGTCTTTGTTACCAAGAATCTGTCGAGAAAATGCATAGTTCTCCCCCCGCGTATCTCCCGGAAGCTATACTTTTGTATAAGCTCTCTATGCTATTTTGTTGCATTCTAGATTAGAGATCCTATGTTCATGGTAGTGATTCTTATCAACTCTTCCTGTGGACAATTGTTCACATTTTTGGCAGTCCAAATTTGTGCCCATAGCTTCTGTGGGCTTGAAACCCACTGCCACCATATTTGTGCTCCCATTAATGTTTCGTTGTGTTGCAGGTTTCGCAATCCTAGACCTCCCTACTTTTTTGGTGTGTAGAGTGTGTCACATTTTACTAACGCCAATTTTTGATTTTGCCCTGTGAAGCACCATAAAAAGTTGCGTTCCAAAGTTTTGATTTTTTTGAGAACCCATTTTGGAGCTGCAAGAATAGAGAAGAGATAGAGAGGCATGGATTGTAAAACTACCTTTATGAGAACGAGCCTCCTTGCCATGTTGAGACTTCTGTAGGTCCACGACGATAAGCGGCTTTCAATTTTCTCAATGAGTTGTTGCAAGGATGCATGTTTTAACGCTGAGTCTATCAATGAAGTGCCCAAATAATTACATGGAAGTTTATCTTGTGAGAATCCTATGATTCTCGTGAGTATTCTTTGAGTGGCTAGAGGAGTGTGGAAAAATAAAATTTGAGATTTGGAAGTATTGGTAGTGGTTCCTGAGGCTCTTGAGAATGTTTCTAGCAGAGCTTTGTAGGTGCAGGCTTCACTGACAGAAGGGTGTCCAAATAGCATATTGTCATCAACAAATTGTTGATGCGTTATCGCAGAGGTTCCATGGGCAGAGATGCCTCTAAGGTCATGAGATTGAACAACCTGCTTTATAAGGCGACCCAGACCTTCTGCCATAATAATAAAGAGGAAGGGGGATAATGGGTCACCTTGATGGATTCCTCTAGATGGGGAGTAGGGTTTGGAGGGGATTCCATTAACTAGGATGGAGCAGAAGGGGGAGGTTATGAGATTCATAAGCCATCTAACCCAGGTCGGACTAAATCCAAAGGCAGTGAGCATATTTTTAATATAGGACCAGCTAAGTTTGTCAAAGGCTTTAGAAAGATCGATTTTTAGAAGCATACTAGCCTATTTGTTTCTCTTTAAGGAGTGAATGATTTCATGAGTCAAAATGATGCCATCCAAGATTTGATGTCCTTCAACATAGCGAAATTGTTCTGGTGAAATGAGAAGAGGAAGGAGCGGTTTGAGGTGATTGGCAATGACTTTAGAAGTGATTTTTTATATGACATTGCATAGAGCAATGGGCGTGAACTTCTCTAGAGTATTTGGTTGAGCTTCTTTGGGGATGAGAGCTATGAATGTCGCATTGAGAGATGGAAGTAGCCAATGCATAGCTCATGATTCTTCTACTACTTTCCAAACTTCTGCTTTGATTAAATCCCGAAAGTGATGGTAAGAGTTAGAGGTGAAACCATCAGGTCCTCGAGATTTCCCATCTTTCAATTTATTTGAAGCCGCTTCTACTTCCATCAAAGTAACCGGTCACATCAAGAGTTGATTGTGCTTCTTTGTTATAATTCTAGGAATATGCTGGAGTATTTTGTTTATTGCAGGTTGTCTATCTATAGGCGGCTCTTGATGTACTATTTTGAAGTGATTAGTGAGCTCTTTCTCAATATATTCCTGTTTCTCCATTCTATCTCCCTGTGGATTTTGAATATGCGAGATAGTATTATTCATTCTTCTTTGGATAGTTGGGCGATGAAAGAATTTTATATTTCTTTCCCCTTCTTTTAGCCATATGATTCTTGACTTTTGTTTCTAGAGAATTTCCTCTTGTTTCCTTCTTTCTCCCAATTGTGTGAGAAGAGCTTGTTCTTGACTTGCTAGATTCTGAGTTCTACCTCCTGTAATGATCTTCTCGTGTAGCTCTCTCATACTTTGCTCAAGCACTTTTTGATCTTGAAAGATATTACCAAATGTGGTGTGATTCCAGGTCTTGATTTTCCTTTTGATATGCTTCAATCTCTGTTGGAATTTATACATAGTTGAGCCACCATTGGGAATAAAGCTCTCCCAAGCTGATTTGACCATATTTTTGAACTTAGGGTGAGTAATCCAAAAAGTTTCAAATTTAAATGGTTTCCTGTATGAATTTCCAGGATCCTTCCATTGCAAGGAAATAGGCCAGTGATCGGAGCCGGCAATGGGGAGTATTGAGGTGCTGATATCACCTCCTAAATGTAAAGAGTTATCTGAGATAAGATATCTATCCAACTTGGATGAGATTTGTTGAGATCTCGTTCTTTTATTGTTCCATGTGAAAGTACCATTATCAAATCGTAATTCAATAGCTAGTTGTTTTGAATGTATTCTTTGAAGCTACTACTTTCATTGTCCGGCTTCCTTCTAACTCCTAGTTTTTCCTGGAGCCGAGTGATCATGTTGAAGTCATCGCCTGTGATTCAGAGTGGATGTGTTCTTGTAGAATTAAGAATTTCTAGCATTTTAGCAACATACTCTTTTGCATTGTATCTTGGGGGAAGTAGACATTTGTCAAGTGGCCATGTATGTTGGTTCTAATGAGGTGAAAATTTTCTTGGATAAAATGGTGAGAAGCATGGAAATGTGTAAGGGAGATGTGTTTCATATTCTAGGCTATTGCAAGCCCCCTCGAAGCTCCTATTGTGTCTATCTAGCATCCCGCCCAAGCTTTGGATAAGATGGAAGCTAAAGTGCTAGTATTACATTTTGTTTCTTGCATAAATAAAATATGTGGTTGTTCTTGCTGAATCATGTTCTTTATCATCCAGTATTTCCCAGGACTCTTAAGTCCTAGAACATTCCATGAGATGAGCTTCATGGTTGACCAGTAGGTAAGGAACGATAGTATTTAGTCAATTTGGAGCACCTTCCAAGCTCCACTAGCATTTCCCCAATGAGGATGGTACATTGTAGATCTCTCTTTCTGTCTCTTTTCTTCCCATATTTGGTAATGTGTTTCCCATCCCATCTACTCCCTTGTTGTATGCCCAGTGCGCTATGATGATGCACTCTTGAGAGTACTACTATATTTTCAAGTTGCCTATCTGGTATTGTGTCAAACTATTTCCTCTTGCATGCTTGTTCTAGATAAAAAATGTCTAGGTCCTCTAGATCAAAACTCTCATGTTCTTCTTCCATTAAACTTTGTTGACTGCTATCCTCCATGTGTTGTGTTGACTTGAGAGGGTCTGTCAACACGTTGTCAATGTCCATTCCTTTTGGGGACGAGAGGGCTTTGTGGTGATCTTGGATGGGAATGGGTTTCCAGGTTATTTTTTGCGGATTAGAGTTATTTGCTAATAATGTTTAACTCGCTTCTTTATGGTTAGGTACAGCAAAAAGTTTAGTGGATGGTGCAGAGGTTGTCTTAGCTATCGTGCAAGGATCTGGTTCAGGCATATCTAGGTTTGGTAGAATGTCAAAACTATTGCTTGAGGATGGGGTATTGGAGGATGGTATTACATTCTTTGGTGTTGTAGGAGATTTTTTATTATGCTTCTTTCTACTAGCAACTTTGGTAAACCCTTCCGCATCAGATTTTACCCCATTGTATGTAGATTTAGGAGGGGCATTTAAAGGACAATCATGGAATAGAGGTCCATGGGCGTGGAATTTCCTACATCTGAAAGGCACATGTTTATAGTCTATGGGTTGAATCCATTCAAAGTCATCGTGAAGGAGACTTACCTAGTCCATGAGCGCCTTGCCAATTTTCATGAGCATATGAGGTGTACCAATGAAGCTCTCTTTCCTCTGCAGTCTTTATGAATTCTCCTAACCCATTAGCAATAGCTTTAATTAAACATGCAAATCCAAACTGGAACCCAACTAAAGTCTTCCTTGTCTGGATTGAATCTTTCTATCTAGTCTTGTAGATATAGACTGTTGGGTTAAAGAAATAGGGTCCTCCATCTAGGACGCGATTTCTGTATTCAATGCAGTTAAAGATGGTTGTAAAAAATCCTTTGGGGCCTAGATTTAGGGTAAATGTCCCTTGGGCTTCCACTTTGAGGTTATCCATCCTTGCAGACAGTGGGCCATTAGCCTATAAATTTACCCATCAATGCATGGTATTTCATATATTGTATTTGTGAATTGATTATGTGATTGGATAACTCAATCTTGGGTCATATTGTTGCAATGGGCTTCTAGGTAGACGATGATGCCTTCTTTGGTTGCTCAGATGCTACAGGGATATTTCTTGTTTCCTTATTCAAATCTGCATGTTCATTTTTCTCGTGCTGCTGCACATGCTGTACCACTTGCTCCTATGCATTTTTAGTTGAAGTTTTCTCATTTCCGCCTTCAAGTGGCCGGTCTCTATTGTTGTTGCCTATCGAGGCAAGACTCTTCGCCATGTTTATTGGTTGTTGCTACTAGATCCCCCAAACCTACACTCGCAGTAGTACTGAGTGCTTGCTTTGTCTCTGCGTTTGTCAGAAACCCTAGTCCCCCATTTTCCTCTACCTCAAATATTATTGTTATTAGAACATTAGAAATTGAAATATTATTATCAATTAAAATGTTAAAAAATGCAACATTAATTAAATAATTATTAATCAAACTTATATATATATATATATATATATATATATATATATATATATTTGTTTGTGAGTTTTTCTTTGTTTTGCAAAATTATTTGTTGGTTAAGAAACCTTAATTTAGGAGCACCTAAGTAGTTAAAATCATTTGGGGATTGTGTACTCCTTCTAGATCTATAACATGGTTGGATTTTTTTGTAACTATGAGATTTCAAATTGATGACTTTTGCACAAGGAGTTCTTTAATAGAACACACCCTATCACCAACTATTCTACATCTTGTGGGATTTTAAAAGACATGGAGGTAGAATTTGAACCACATATATGTACACATATCTTAGTACCAATTCTAATATACTCTCTCTTAGTACAACCACATATTAAACCACTCCATCAAAATACATCATAATTGTAATGTTAGAATAAATCTGAAAATTAAATTTAACTCTATGAAATAGATATATATTAAAAATTATTATTATTTTAAAATAATACAATATTACATTATTTTTTATTTTTTAAATTTTGAAAACATTTTATCATTTTAAAATCAATTTAAGATAACAGTATATATCACCATCATATCTCCTTGAAATAATCAATATAAATAGAACTAAACATAACCATAGAATCATCTGAATGGATGGTGGACCAATCAATTAGTTAAGGAGTAATCCAGTTTGACTTAAGCAATTTCTTGATTCATAGTATCCAATTAACTTTATATAATATAATAATATTTTTACATAATATTAATAATATTTTTACATAATATTAATAATATTTAAGAGTTATTATTGTAACTCATTCACTAAAATTTAATTGAAAATATGTTATTTAAGCATCTCATCCTAACTTAATATAAAAGAAAGAATAATGTGATATATTTAACTAATAAATCAAAATTACAAAATAAAATAATAATAGTTATATTTAAAATAAAATAAAATAATAAAACAAAAATTATATTTAAAATAATATATCTATATATATAATCTTATCAGGAAGAAATTTAAACATGTAAAGACTAAAGTTTTATTTATAATTATAAATATAAACCAATTTAAAAAAATATAAAATTTCAAAACAATAAATATAAGGTATGCCTAATACATCTTCCAATAAATATAAGTTTGGAAGATGTATTTGTGATGGGTATGGATGGTATGACAATGTATGGTGCAACTAGTGTTGATAAGATGCATATGATGCCTTCATACCTCCTTTGAATGGTTTGTAACCGCTGCAAATCATAGTCATTTTTGTGTTTGGTTCAGATATATCCAATGCGCCGCAAATGAGACTTCACAAGAAGTTGAATGTGTTGAAGTGAAGCATATATGATTGGAGTTCCACGTTTCTGTTTCTGTTTCTGTTGGAAGCTTGAAACAATAGTTTTCTATGCATCAGAATGAAGCACTGAAACCTGTTGGTTGTTTCTCTCCATTAAGACCTTTGTACGCACTATTTTTAAACTCGGTTGATTCGTATTTTGAAGACCGTATGACCGTGAACTTCGTTAAACAAGAATGAAATATGTAAATTAAACTTCGGTTAAATGTTGATGCTACGCTCTGCCGAGAAATGCATGGAGTCTACCCACAGATTTAAGCTCAGTGTAGTGATCAAGGCTGTTCGCCAAGCTCGCAATCTATGAAAAGTGCCCAACCCTCGAAACCGGCAAAGAACTGAGTTAAAAAAATTGTGTTCGGAGTCTTAGGACCGGAAACACTTGCTCAATCCAGAATAACTACATTGTGGCTGTGAGGATGAAGGGAGAGGGAATGCAGGAGCAGGATGGTACACCCTTCATGAGAGTTCACTAAAGACGCGAGAGGTGTGAGGACTTTTGTTTAAGTTTGCATGTGGCTTGAGGATGTCGAGGATGTTGTTGGCATATTGTACCATCCTGCATGATATAAAAATCTCTTATTTTTTTAACACTATTAAATCTATATATATATAATTTATTATTATTTATTATTATATTAGTTTTTAGGCTTCAAATTATATTTTTTTAATTGAAACAATATTTTATATATAAACAAAATGTATTAAAATTATATATATATATTAAAATTAACCAATAAAGTTAAATTAAAATTTAATTTATTTCAATATATTTGGAAAACCTAAACAGTTACGATAAACTCTTTTGATGATTGATTTAAATTTTTGATATTAATTTGAAAATTATATATTAAAATTAAAAAATAAAATTAAGATTAAATTTTAATTTATTTCAATATATTTACAAAACCCGAAACAGTTAAGATAAACTAAAATTAAATTTAATTAATACATATATTATACAAAATTAATTCCTTGAGAGAGGATTTAAGTTGGCGGGAAACACCACTATACGACGTCCCTAGATCTCTTCTATACCATCAAAACCTACCTTCTACAGCAGTCATTGAACTCAAGGCATTTCAGAATAGTGTTGGCTGAAATTAAACCCAATTTTCCACAAACCAAGTCACCAACCCAGCCTGTTTTTAGGATAGCATTTTGCTCGAAACAAACCCTAACTTCCCAAAAGAAATCTAGCCTCTTCTCCATATGCTGATTTCGACAGAAAATCGTTTGAGAGCCCGATCCCGATCCTGATTTGAGAGCCATAGACACACCCAACAACCTGTGTATCAGCAATGCAGTTCACAAAATCAATGCTACAAATTCAATAAACAACACATTGCACTAAGGCAATTTCAACAAATTCTAGGTGCGGTTTCAGGGAAGCGGATTTCAGTATAAACTATAGCTACCTGGCGAGCTATGGCCTCTCAGCTGCCCGTGACCTAAATGATTTTACCATAAACCAAGTCCCTAAATCTCTTCTATAACTTAAAAATATGAGATATACATTGATACTATTAAAATGTAGACCTGCAGTCATCGAAGTCAAAGCCTTTCACGGTAGTATTGTGCTCAAATCAAACCCTAACTTTCCAAAAACGAGTCATCAATCGAGCCTCTACTCCATTCAAAGTGTTTCACTGAAACCAAACCCTAGCTTACCAGAAACCAAACCCTAGCTTACCAGAAATGATTCCACGAATCCATTTGAGAGCCAGAGGCTGATTTCACGGCACCCAACAGCATTACCTGTACAAGCATGCCCCCATAAAAAAGAAACTAGAAGTCAAAATATCAAATATACATTGATACTATCAAAATGTCAAAGTGTTTGCTCAAATCAAATCCTAACTCCCCAAAAAAGAGTCATCAATAGAACCTCTAGAACCTCTACTCCATTGCTGAAATCAAACCTTAGTTTACTAGAAATGAGCCACCAATCCAGCCTCTATTCCATTTGAGAGGGAAATGCTAATTTCGAGAGCCAGATCATTTAAAGCAGCCATAGACACACCCAAGAACTCCAAAAGAACACAAAATCAATGCTACAGATTCAATAGACAACACCTTGCACTTCACAAAATCAATGCCACATATTCAATAAACAACACATTGAGGTTAACAAAATTAATGCTACAAATTCAATAAACAACACATTGCCCTGGATTCAAGGTGAAGTAATCAAACACATGCTTCCCACATTCAGCTTTTGGATGCTGTTATACACATGCATCTCACATTCCTGAAAGACTATGCTATTATAATATAAAAAATATTTATATGAATTTATAAAGTCATTATTTATATTAGTCTAAAACTAAATTACCAAATCACTATATGGTAAAAGCTTACCATTACATTTATTCAAGATTCATCACATAATGCTATTTCTAAAAAATTAACATTGAAAACATGTAGTAAAGTTAGTAATGTAATTTTAAAGGAAATACCAAAAAAATATGGTTGTTAACCATTATTAAAATAAATTTTGAAACCAAAAATTATAATAAAATAATATTATTAATTTAAAATTTTTAATTTAAAATATTAATAATAATATTAAAAATTATTTATAATCTAATTTAAAAATTAGTAATCAAATATCTCAATAATTATGGTAACATTTAGAAATTGAACAAATAGTATTAGCTGATTATTCCAACTGAAATTGTTGTTATTAAAAACTAATTAAACTTATTAATAGCATATAAGTAACTTCAACTCAAAATTGATTGGGTGAGATTAAGAAATATACTCCATACATAAACCTGAAATTTTTCTTAAATAAAAAATTCCCAAATAATAGTAAATAAAAAAGAAATTCAAAAAATCAAACTTTATTCAAAATGAACTCTAGGAGCTCGAAGTGGTAGACAGAAGAACCAAAAAAAAGGCGGCCAAGTGCACCCAAGGTACTGAAGCTCACAGCTCAACAGTTACTGCACCCCAAATAGATCCCTCAAAGCCATGGGGCATCTCAATGAAGACCCACTGTCTGGAGTTGGGGTGGTACATGTAACACACTTCCTCAGGCCAACAACTAGCAAAACCACTGACAAATATTTTGTCATGCCACACTGTGGCGTGACTAATAAGGTCCATACCTCCAGGAAGGGAAGGAGCCACCACTTCCAAAATATTCTGGTTATCATCATATTTACAAATTTTCTGGTTGTTCAGAATATAGCAGAGGTGACCCGAAGCTACGCAGGATTTGAGGCCTTCGATGCTACTCCACATATTCTCCTCTACCCTCCATTTTTCTTTAGTGTGGTCAAATACTTCGATTGTATTCTTCACCTGGTAGCCCCCTATCACATTGAATTCTCCATGGAGAAAGAGCCCATGGAAATGATCTCGTTCTTGAGTCATGGAAGGGAGAACCTTCCACTTGTCCTCTCCAACATTATAGGTCTCTACACTTTGAAGAGCCCTATAATTGGAGAGTCCTCCAGCCACGTATATAAGACCATCCTCTGACACAGAGCATGCAAAACAGGACCCAATGGTGGGCATATTTTCTCCCCGGTGCCAATTATGGGAGATGAAGTCGTATATGTACATTGTGTTCATGGCCTCCTGCTTGAAAGGATCCCATCCCCCATAAGAACCAGTTTGTGTTCCACCGTAATGCACTTACATAAGTGGGGTATGCCATTAGGAATTTTTGGAATTACAGGGAGTGGATCCCAAGTGCCCTGCATAGGGTCATACAGAGTTACCCCATAACTAGAGGCCATAGGGTCATATAGAGTTAGTCAGTAACCCTCACCCTCATCGTCAGAGTAAGTGGGGGTGGGTTCAATATCCTGAAGTAAACAAATGAAACGCTCACTAGTTCCAAAAACCTTTCTGTCATGGTAGAACTTTGGATTGCTCAGAGTGGCCTTCCAATTTCTTGACACTGCCTTAATTTTATAGTGTGACTTATAATTCACTCTGAGCCATTGTCTACTGATTTCATTCTGAACATGTGGTCTACTGATTTCATTCTGAACATGTGGAATAATTTCCATTATTCACACGACAGATTCTCAGTTGCTTGAAACTGTAAATAAATCACTGCTGAGCCTAGTGTCACACTCCTGCCCAAGTTGAGTAAACACATACAGAGAACTCTCTCATTAAAATAACTTCCCTATAATTAATGAAGTGGTAATGGTGTTTGACTTTATCAACCAATGGATTCATTTAATGAAGTGGTAATGGTGTTTGACTTCATCAACCAATGGATTCATTTCATTGGATTTAATTAAACTGATTTGGTTATATTTCACTTCATTCTGAACATGTGGTCTACTGATTTCATTCTGAACATGTGGAATAATTTCCATTATTCACACGACAGATTCTCAGTTGCTTGAAACTGTAAATAAATCACTGCTGAGCCTAGTGTCACACTCCTGCCCAAGTTGAGTAAACACATACAGAGAACTCTCTCATTAAAATAACTTCCCTATAATTAATGAAGTGGTAATGGTGTTTGACTTTATCAACCAATGGATTCATTTAATGAAGTGGTAATGGTGTTTGACTTCATCAACCAATGGATTCATTTCATTGGATTTAATTAAACTGATTTGGTTATATTTCACTTTAAAATATGTGTAATTAATTAAGTGGTAATAGCTTTTGACTTAATCAACTTTTTGATTCATTTCATGGGATATAATTAAATTGTTATTGTAAAGTTTCAATTAAATTCACTTTAAATTTTGTTATTTAACTCTATATACTAAGATAATGTGACTTATTTGAAAGTAATTGAACTCTCCATAATATGATATAAAGTTATTTGTTTATAATATATTCCGCTATGCAATTATTAGTGTATGGAGTCTATTAGAATTTGATATTCATACTTCCTAGTATATTGGATCCAATTAACGAACAAAATGGTAATGATGTTTGTCATAATCATCTTCTTTATTTATTTCATGGGATGTAATTAAACTTTATAATATTTAATTATTGTTATTGTAACTGTTCTCTTGAATTTTATTTTGAAATATGTTGTTTAGCTTTATTTCATGGGATGTAATTAAACTTTATAATATTTAATTATTGTTATTGTAACTGTTCTCTTGAATTTCATTTTGAAATATGTTGTTTAACTCTACATCAAATAGAGAAGTGGTAATGGTGTTTGACTTGATCAACTTCTCTTAATTCATTTTGCTGTAGTCTAAAAATTATGTTTTTTTTTTTCCATTTAAGTTATGGAAATTCGGTCATATTTTGAAAAAAATGGTAGAGATGTTTGTAAATTCAAGTAAAGGCTCTCAAAATTCACAATTTTAGTTTTCAATGGTTCTATTCCCACCATCAAACAATATGTAAACTTCACTTTGAAATATGTGTAATTAATTAAGTGGTAACTAAGTTTGACTTAATCAACTTTTTTGATTTATTTCACTAGATGTAATTAAACTGTTATTCTAACAATTTGACAAATTGTCACCTTAAAATATGTGGTTTAACACTATGTACCAAGATAATATGACCTATTTAAATGCAATTGAAATCTCCATAATATGATATAATTTGTTAGGCTAACCAAATATTAGTTAATGGAGTCTATTAAAATTTGATATATTTTCTTATTGGAATCTTGGACACAATTAGTGAACGAAGTGGTTGATTAAAATTTGAAATATTTTACTTATAAATCTTGTACCCAATTAATTAATGAAGTGGTAATGACATTTGACTTAATCATCTTTTTCTTGATCCATTTAATAGATGTAATTAAACTTGATAATATTTAATTGTTGTTATTGTAACTGTTTCCTTAAATTTATTTTAAAAAATATGTTGTTTCTCTCTATGTACCATTGAGAAAAATTATTAAGTATTTTCAATTACTCTTATTATAACCAATATGTAATTTAAAAAATGTATTTTATGTTTTTCTTAAAATAATAAATATGTAATTTCAAATTAATAACAAATATGTAATTGAAAAATTGTAATTTAACTTTTTTTAATAATAAAAAATATGTGATTTAAAATAAGTGATTTATTGAAATAATTTTTTTAATTTTTTAATTTTATTGTTATTAATTTGATATTTCAGAGGTTTTAAAATGTAGTTGAAATGTTACATTTATGATGAAACCAATTAATCCTTTGCTAATGGACTTTGAATTAAGCAACCTTTTAATTAATTGTGGGCACTTTACAACCCAATTTAGGGTGGATGGTTGAGGGTTAGATGGGGGTGAGCCTTACATGGGTGAGGATTAGATGTGATATGTTATATGTGTAAGTGTTAGGTGAGTGAGTGTTGGGTGTGTAAGTGTAGTAAAAATAATAGTTAAACTATATTTAATCTAGCTCATACTTATCTCATATTTACCAAATTACCAAAAAAAATATGTTTAACTCCAAAGAAGTTTTGGTAAAAATAACTCCATGGTAAATTGAATTTTCTAACTAATAGTTGTGGAGAAATTAAAATGGATATAAATAATATTTACCATGGATATTATTAACTTCTCAATAGGTTTTTTTACAATACCATGGGCCAATAGGAGCTAGAGGGAGAGGAGGGAAAAAATCATAATACCATGGGCTAATACTATGATTTATAAATACCATGGGCCATCTAGTCTTTTGATTATTATGTTATGGATCTAGTGTTTTAATTAATATGTTACAATACCATGGGCCAATACCATGATGCCGAAAAACCATAACTCATTTCAAAATCAAAATCTTTTACAAATACTTTATTTTAATTTATTTTATAAATACCTAAACCCACCATACTCATCACTACTAAAAACATTCTCATAGATATTAAATCTAGGTTTTAATAAATTAAAAATGGGAATACTTGTATATATACAAATATGAAATTTATATAATATAAATAATATTACAAATAACAAGGAAAGATACATTTTAACAAAGATCAAGTAAAGAGAGAAATAAAAGTGACTAATAATGATAGAGGAAAGATACTGCATGATTATTTTAAGTGTTTTATTTATTTATTTTTTTTGGCATGATTGATCCAAAATATATGTTTAATATTTTACAACCAATTATGTCTTTTTAGATACTTTCTTAAATAAAATATAATGGGATCATATTTAAGAGAGAGAGAGAGTGAGGTGAAGGGGAAATAAAGTGTGTGAGAGAGACATAAAGGTGGGAGAGACAAGGAGAGAAGAAGGAAGAGAGGGAAGAGGGGGAAGAGATGTGGAGAGATGGGGAGAGAGATAGATGGATTTGGTTGGGGAGAGAGGGGCACGGAAGAAGAGAAACATTAAGAGATGGAGGTGGAGAGATAGAGGTAGTGATAAGGGAGTGATGGAGAAGGAATGAGGTAAAGAGGAGAGGAAGGAAGGGAGAAAAAAAGAGAGGATATAACAGATAGGGAATGAAGGGGACAAGAGAGTCATGGAGACATAGATATGGAGGAGGGGAGAGCAAGAAGGAGAGAGAGGGAGATAGTGATAGACTTTGAGGGTGGATAGAGAGTGTGTGTGTGATGGGGGGGAGACAAAGACACGTGGGAGAGAAAGGAAGGAAAAGAGATGGGACTTGGGAGAGAGGAGTGAGAGATGGAGTTGGAAGGGGGAAAGAGAGGGATGGAAGAACAAGGACATTGAGAGATATAGGTGGAGAGAGAGAGGGAGTGATAAGGCAGAGATGAAGATGGAATGAGGGAGAGAGGAGATGAGGGAAGGGAGAGAAAATGAGAGGATAGACATGGGGAGAGCAAGAAGGAGAGGGAGAGGGAGTGATAAGGGAGAGATGAAGATGGAATGAGGAAGAGAGGAGATGAGGGAAGGGAGGGAAAATGAGAGGATAGACATGGGGAGAGCAAGAAGGAGACAGTGAGGGAGATAATGGCGGAGTTGGAGGGTGGAGAGAGAGAGAGAGAGTGTGTGTGTGTGATGAGGGGCAGAGAGAGAGGGAAGTGGGAGATGACTTTAGAGATTGTAGAGAAAGAGGGAGGGAGAGATATGGATTTGGAAGAGTAAGAAATACATAGAGAGAGAAAGGTGCAAAGGGAGAAGGAGTGAAAAGGGAGAGATAGAGAGACAGCGACGGAGAGAGGAGAGTAACATAGACAGAGAGAGTGTATGTTTTGGGGGCGAGAAGGAGAGACAAGGCGAGATAGAGATATAGGTGGGGAGAGAGAGGGAAGAAGAGAGAGCCAAAGAGAGCCATGCAGGAAGAGAGATAGATATGGAGAGTGATGGGGAAGAGAGAGAGAGAGAGAGAGAGAGAGAGAGAGAGAGAGAGAGAGAGAGAGAGAGAGAGAGAGAGATGGAGGGAGAGAGAGAGGGAGAGGAAGAGGGAGGGGGGGAGAGAGAGAGAGATAGATATATATGGAGAGAGTGTGTATGTTTAGGGGCTGAGATACATATATAGATGGAGGGGGTATAGAGAGAGAGGGGGGGGAAGAGATAGATAGGGAAAGGAAGAGGGATGGATAGATAGATAGATATATATATGGAGGGAGAGAGTTTGTATTTAGGTTGATATAGAGATATAAAGAAGGAGAGGAAAAGGGAGATAGAGATATAGATGGATGGGGCAAGAGGGAAGAATATATATCTATATATATCTATCTATCTATATATATATATATATATATATATATATATATATATATATATATATATATATATAGAGAGAGAGAGAGAGAGAGAGAGAGAGAGAGATAAACACACAATGAAAGGTTGAGAGAGGGGAAAGAAGAAAGTGACACAAAGAAACAAATACAAACACATAATTTAGATATATAAATTCATTAATATTTTTGTTTTTCAATAAAATAGATGTATGATTTTAGTGTAGTTGTTGTTCTAATCCTATTTGATCGCTTGCACTAGATGTATTGCTTTGAGTATAGGTGTTGATTTCTAATCATATTTAATACCTTTCACTATATGAATTGATTTCGATGTAGATGTTGATTTATGTTCCTATTTGAATGCTTGCACACGATGCATTGGTTTTAGTGAATATATTGATTTCTAATTGTATTTTATCTCTTGCACTATATGAGTTTATGTTAGTATAGATGTTGATTTCTAATCCTATCTAATACATTAGAGTAGATGCATTGATTTCATTGTAGATGTTGATTTCTACTCCTATTTGATTACTTGCACAAGATGCATTGGTTTCACTATAGATATTGACAGATGTATGATTTCAGTGTAGTTGTTCATTTCTAATCCTTAATGATATCTTGCACTAGAAGAATTGATTTTAGTGTAGATGTTGATTTCTACTCCTATTTTATTGCTTTGTCTCAATGCATTGATTTCATTGTATATGTCGATTTCTAATCCTATTTAATACCTTACACTAGATGCATTGATTTCAATGTACATGCTGATTTATACTCTTATTTGATTTCTTACACTCGATGCATTGGTTTCAATGAGAGATAAAGGTGGAGAGAGGGAGGGAGTGATTAGGGAGAGATGAATATAGAATGAGGAATGGAGGAGATGAAGGAAGGGAGAGAAAAAGAGAGGATAGATATGCGAAAAGAATCGAAAGAGAAAGACACGGAGATGTAGATATGGAGGGGGGAGAGAATGGGAGAGAAAGAACGAGAGAGAGAGAGGGAGATAGTGTTAAAGTTGAAGGGTGGAGAGAGAGAGAGAGTGTGTGTGTGATGGGGGGGAGAGACAGAGGGAGGTGGGAGGGAAATGGAGAGAGAAGAAGGAAGAGAGAGATGACTTAAGAGAGAGGAGAAAGAGAGGGGAAGAGACATATGGCGTTGGAAGGGGAAGAAAGTCATAGAGAGAGAAAGGTGGAGAGGGAGAGAGAGTGAAAAGGGAGAGATAGAGAGACAGTGAGGGGGAGAGAGAGAGATAGAGACAGAGAGAGAGCCATAGAGAGATGGAGGGGGGATGGAGGGTAGAAGAGAGAGACAAAGAGATGGATGGAGGAAGACAGATAGACATGGAGAGAGAGAGAGAGAGAGAGAGAGAGAGAGAGAGAGAGAGTCTGTATGTTTGGTTTCTGAGATACAAATATAGATGAAGGGGGTATAGAGAGAGAGAGAGAGGGAAGAGATAGAGTGGGAATATAATATATATATATATATATGTATGTATGTATGTATATGTGTGTGTGTGTGTGTGTGTGTGTGTGAAGAGATAATGTGTGTATGGATGCTGATATAGAGATATAAATAAGGAGAGACAGAGGGAGATAGAGATATAGATGGACAGGGAAAGAGAGAGAGAGAGAGAGAGAGAGAGAGAGAGAGAGATGTGTTTAGGGGTTGAGACATAGAGAAAAATAAGGAGAGATCGAGGTAGGTATATATATAAATGGTATGGGGAGAGGGAATAAGAATAAGATAGAGGAAGGGAGGGAGAGGTGGAGAGAGAGAGATGGAGTAGAGAGTGAGGCACAGAGAGAGAAGGATAGAGGGAGGGAGATAAAAATATAATGAGAGGCTGAGAGAGAGGGTTCAAGAAGAAAGTGACACACAAAGAAAAATAAGACACAGAAGTTAGATCAAGAGGGTCATCAATATTTTGGTTTTTCACTAAAATATATGTATAATTTCAGTGTAGTTGTTGATTTCTAATCATATTTGATCATTTTCACTAAGCTAGGTTACCAATAGGAGTCATAATTTTGAATGAATAAGGTTAATCCTTGTAATATTGTACATACGTTTGCTTTCTGCAAATGTTTTCCATATTAAAAAAAACAAAAATATTAAAAAATGTAAAGAGGATATGTCCTAAAAGAATAATCAAAGGACAAAAAGAATGAAAAGGTCAAAAAAAAAAAAAAATATGAACCCCAAAAGATAAAAAGAGACCATGAAAGTGTGCATGTCAAAATGCCACTACTGTTTACTTTTTTTCATAATAGATTATTGTGTGTAGCTTGTGATTCACGCCACAATCCATGATGGTAAAATTGTTTAAACTTGGCTATTTCATGTTTATAGTTAGAGAATAAAATTGACCAAACAATGTAATATTTGTAGATCATTAGATAGGTAGAGCAAATAAAAGGACCTCATTAGTTTAATCTGAGCCCTTTGATGATATAAGGTTAGAGTTAGATAGTTTTCTATGCAAAGAAAAATATTGATAAGGGTTTGCTATCATAAATGCACCCAAATAAAGTGAAGGAAAAATGGTAGGGTAAGTAGATGGGTAAGTAGTAGAAAGGTTGTAGAAATATCATATGATTACACAAAAAGAACTTATGTCATTGTTCCAAATTCGTCTTTCAACTATGCATAAGTGGTAAACAAAGCAAAGGAAATGGTTCACAATATGATTTATTTAACATCCCATCATTCATTTTAACCCATGTAACACTTACTAATTTCCCTTTCATAATAAAACTATTAATACCTATAGTTCTTTAAGTCAAAGAGGCTCAAAGCATTTCTTGACTTCTGGTGGGACCGAACCCTCGGCTTGATGACTTAAGAAGAAAAGGTGTTAAATTCCCTTTCAATTCATTCATCCCTCTCACAAAACTGCTTTTCCTAAGGTTAAATTCTTTTGGCTAGGAAAACCCCTTAATAAACATATTTTATGGAAAAACCCACCAAATAGATTTATCCTAAGTACTAAGTCTATGAAAAGTGCATAATATTTCCTATATCTATGTACAATAACCCTTCAACTTATTTCACCTCATATTAACTTCTTTTATATATATATAATTCTCGAAAAACCCATTGGTCCATATATATTTAACTCCTTTATATAAAGTAACCCCACCCCTTAGTTTATTTTATAAACTATATGACTACCCCATATCCCACAAAATATATTAAAACCCCACCCTCACTCGTTAATCCTATATTAAAGCGCCCCCGATGAGGTTAAGTTTTAATTTAGTCCTATACTGCTGGTGATTAGGCCCATGGGCCCCTTGAATATTTTTTGTGCAAATCGCCGTGCAACTCCATCACCCAACTCCAATTGATCATCCTCTCCCCTCATCCTATGACTCACGTCCATATCAGTCCGGCCCGATGTCTATCCTTTACCCACCCGATAAAGCAGTTTTCCCCGACCCTTAGAATGCTACGTATCACGCACTCGTCTAGATTGGGTGAGCCCCCTGTTTCTCGGAAAACTAGTGTCTTTTCGATTTTCTTGTCCCACTAAGATGGGTAGCTATCTTTGAAACAAACAATCAAAGAAAATTTTGATTTCCTTTATATATGATAGATAAGAGAGAAGAAAAGAGGACCAACCTGGATCTTCTGCTTGGCTCCTTGCTTGTTTCCTCTCTCCCTTGATAGAGCTTGCCACTCGTCTCCTACTTGTCTCGCTTTAGAGAATACCTATGGAGGCAAAGCAACAAAACACCATCAAAGCATCTCGATCTATAATATTATAAACAATGCAGAATCAGAAATACATTGACCATACAATTGTATCCACAAATAACAAGATTCACAAATACATGATTATATGGAGGAAAACTCAAACTGAACTTTATTAATAGTAGAAGAGAGGATTACAACCCATCTGTCTAATCCAACATCATCCTCCCAGCATCAAAACCCTCTTCACCTCATGAAAAGCAAGATCACCCAACAATACAATGTCTCTTCTCAAAGAGAAACCACCAACACTTCCTTACAAATTACAAAATTCCAGCCTCTAGATCTCTCAGATGAGGGATCCATTTATAGATATTTGCAAAGGTGTGAGTCAACTCTATTTTTTATATTATTTTCATTCCGTTGATAGTTCTTGGTTCCACTTGGAGATTTCATTGATCTCTTACTCATCCCTGGGCGAATTAAGAGAGGCAAGTGTCATATGAGAAGTTTCTAGAAGATTCTCTAGGTATCCACTTAGCAAACTATCTCTACCATTTGTCTACTCTGGCTCATCACACCCCATAGAAGGTTCTTTCAGTATGCATCGCACCTAGCTAGAGTAGCAGCGAGTATGCATCACACCATCACCATGGAATAGTCATTATGGTCCAGTTTTGGCCACTTCTGAGTGGTTTTTCATGTGGAACTTATGGGGAAATGATGTAATAAGTTGACCATGATTCTTTAGGGTATGTGTTATCACTCAGATTTTCCTAGAAGTTGTAAGAAGAGGAGAGGGGTCCGAGGTAACCACAAACCAACTTTTGGGTATAGAATCTAGGCAATCTGTACCTAGAGAGGGCTCTCTGTTTAAGGTTTAGATTTGTTTTGTAAGATATTAGGCTAGTTATGAAAGCTTTGGGATTTTGATTGATTTGATGGTGAAATTCAATAGCGAAGGGTTGGAACTGAGTATTTTAGGCCATTGGGCTAATGGAGTCAAAAAAAATGGCTCTACTGGATTTGATTTCTCCGCAAAGGATGGTTTCATAGGGCAAGATAGCTAAAACAAGGAGCAAATGGTAACTTGATAGGATGGAATGGGCTTAAAGGGGTGAAGGGCAATTAAGGATCCTTCAACATGCTTTAAGAGAAAAGAACTTGAATGATCAACAATAAAGAGCAACTAAGAGTTCTTTAATAAATGATCAAAATGATTAAACTATGAAACAGGAGCAATTAAGAATTCATTGTTTATGCTAGTTTAGAAGAAAACATCAAGAATATAAACGATTAAAAACAGATTGCAGTGAAGCACTTTCTGAATTAAGTTTTTTCGTTTAAGTATTCAGATATGAAACATAATTGAAATATTTAAACAAGAGAACAATAACACATGAGATATAAATACTTATTTGTCCAATGTATTGCACATGAATCCTATGAAAATTCCTTTGTATTAATTCTTCATCCAGCTAGCCATGAAAGATTTGTCCAACAACACTTTATTCCAAAATAATCAGTCGTACAGCAATGTCTAAGTATCTACCTTCAATACTCTGAATGAGGGTGTATTTATACAAAAACTTTATAGTAAAATATCTCATAACAAAGTGAGATATAGTCTGAGATGACTAACTAGACGTTACATGGAGATAGGGCCAGATGGTCTCATTGATAAGAGATAGAGGCAAATGAATGGTTTTCTCTCCCTATTCTTGAGAGTGTGTTGCAGTTAGGCCCTATGATTTGGCATCTTGTTGTCTTTGATGTAATTATGTGCTGGCTGCTCTGTTTTAATCTTCTTACTGATACACTTTACCTACACTGATACTCTTTACCTGTTTTATCTCTGTTCATCCTTTCTACCCTCATTAACTGTAGTAAAAAATCAAAATTTACTTTTTACCAAGGATAAATTAAAAAATTTCTAGCATTTCTTTCGACCATTTTGGCTGTGGTATTCTAGTTTTCTGAAGTTTTTTAGAGTCTCATCAATCTCGGTATACCTGAAAAAGGTAGGCTGAATTGGAAACAAGTGCTTTATTTCATGTTCTACATAGAACACGTTCTTTAGACTGTCATAGAGAACTCTGCATTTAGGCAGTGCCTTTGATCCTGATGCACTTGTTGATCAACTTGCCTGGTTGCCTGCATATTGATTCAATTTATTCACATAGTCTATATGCCTCATTAATTTGTCATTAATAACTAAAGGACTAGGTAACCCCTTGCTCTGCAAAATGGAAAATTTCTCCATAAAAGCATTAATTTCTGCGTGCATATCATGGCGTCTTCTTTCTAAATTTTGCATCAAAGTTCTTTTGGTTAAGACCTTTTTGATTTCTAAAATGGTCCCTCTTCTGTCTTCAATGCCAAGTTCTTCAAGCTGGTAGTTATTCTTATTATTTAAAAAAATTATGAGCATGTTCGCTTCCTCAGGCATTCTTGCTAATTTTGCTCTTGTTCTTTGAATTTCTTCTTGGGTTGCCTTGAATAAATCAATCTGCTCAAAAATTATTTGGATTGATGGCCAAACATCATTTATTGATTGAGTGATGTTTTCGCAAAGATTTTTTCTAATATTTGCCAGAGGTTTGTCAAGTGTAAGGTCCTTTTCTAATTATTTCACTTTGTTTTCTAATCCTTTAATCTCCCTTGACTTTTCTGCAACATTTATTTTTGAGAGATCATACCTCTGCTCTAAGTTGCCATATTGTTCTTTTACCATTTTTGGCTCTGAAACTTGTAGTTTCATGTCCTTCATTGATTTTATCAGTTCCTATGTGCTCAAATTGGTAGTACTATCCAATGTTGTTCCTGTTGTTTTTGTACCTATGACCACCTTTGTTGTGGCTATTGGAATGTTTGGTGCGAGAGCTGTTCCAAGGGTTGTTGGGACTGCAATCGAGACTACTGGTATCAAAATGGGAGGCTGAGAGGTCGACTCTCCCTGCTTGTCCTTCAATTATTTTTCTAGTTCTTGCTCAGTCTTATTCAGTTGTTCATTAAGTTTTAAGAGTAAATCCATGAGCTCTTCTTCAGATTTTTGCTGCATGATCTCATGAGTTTGTGGATGCCTTGAAGGAGGCAGCTTTAGCTGCTTCCTCAAGGCACCAACATCTTCATCTTTCTTTTTTATTAAGGCTTATGTAGCCTTCACATCCTTGGGATCATGAACCAATCCAATAATTATTTCTTCTAAAGATTTTATTCTGTTATTTTTAGCATGTGAGGAGGATTTCTCCAGCTGTAATTAGACAGTTGTGTTATTTAAAGAATTTTCCAGCCTTTGGGCCATCATAGCCTTACGAGTCAAGGTGGAATAAACCATATCTCCAGTTTGTTTGTGCAATTCAATTTGATCCAAAGGATGAATATCCTTTACCATGACTTCCAAATTGGTCCTGAGATAGTCTACTACTCATTGAGGCTGCTGCACTTTAGGTTTGAAATAACTCATTATCATTTTACCTTCTTTGATGTCATAGCGTGACATCAATCTATTTTGATTAGTGGGAGCCATTTTCAAATACTGATTGTAAACCAGAAGCCTTAATGGATCATTTCTGGCTTTTATTTCTATAAATGTTTTCTTGATATCTAGAGTGTCCTTTCCTGGTGGTCTGAAAGATGATACCTTTGCACGTTGTTGTCTCTCTAGCTCCTATCTCTATGAGCTAGTAGATGTCGCACCTACTCAGAATGTTTGATGACTATCTACTCCTTCTTTCCTTGACTATCAGTAGTCTCTTCAAAAAATTCCTCCTCCGAAAGAGGATTTAACCTTTTCCTTTTTGCACCAGGCTGCTCTGAGGGTCCACTGGCAGGGGTAGCTACTTCCTTATCTCTCTTTCTATTCCTTTCCTCATCCAGAGGAGTCTGCAAGTTTGGAGGTTCTCCCACATTGCTTTGAGTTGGAGGAGTTGTCATTTGGGCCTATTCCTTGGAAGTTTCAAGTGGTTTTGACATCGTAGATTTCCCTGTGGCTTGAATGCTGGTCTTTAGTTCCTTGCCTTTTGATGTTCCTGTGGCTGGTGTGTTGGTTTCCTGTGAATGTTGCTGAGAGGTTCCAGCTGTAGAGGCACCAATTCCTGACCTTTTTACTTGTCCAAAAGAATCCAGGTCAAGTGTTTTCTCAAGATCTCTCATAACATTCTCAATATTGACCTGTTCACTATCATTTTCTACTAGGGTCCCTTCTCTCCATTCATCCATATTTGCAAATGGTTTAATCTCTTGGATCCTATGGTGTATGTATGGTGACAACCTATTCTTCATTCTTCTATCACAGATAAAGCTGTTAGGGTCATATGGTATCCACCCAAAACTTTTGTGTAGCTTAAGGTGATCTTCTAAAATTCTTTCTGCTTCTCTCCATGCTTCCCTAGTGTTATAGACAAAAGGGCCTAAATGATTCTTGATTCTAAGTTGAGCTTTATTCTTGGCATTACAAAAATGGACCAATTCTGAATTTATCATTTGCCTGAAATATTCCAATGCAAACAGTCTCATTGGAACATATTTTGGTAACTTGAAAGGGGAGACCTCACACCCATATATCCTGATTTCTGTATGGTTCTTGTATAGATACCAATCACCTATTTTGTACTACTTTGAAAGCTGAAGGATCTTCTTTATATCACCACTGATCCTAGGTGGGGACACTCCTGTCAATAAGGTGGTTGCTGGATGCACAAATATATCAATTAACTCATTGTAGGTGTAAGGGGTATCAAGGGATTTGTGGAAAATGGGACTCCAAAAGATAACACACCTTGGATTTCCTTTGGTGTCAAGTTTCTTGACAAGGAAAGGGAAGTTCTCTGACTGATAATACAACATAAGATGATAGATGAAGGTGGTATACTTGAAGACTCCCACATTATCCAGTCTTAGGAATTGGTTATGAATCTTACTAGCAATATAGGAGGCATAATCATATTTAACAGCACACGGCTATCCAGGAGTAAAAATTGACAGAAACACTAGGGTTACCTCATCAACATATTCACTAGTGTTGAATCCCATTACTAAAGATATCATATCCACTATAAGTCTTCCCATATCTGTGAAGAAGATCTGTCCATAAGGAGGTGGGCCTTTGGGTTGATGTTTTTCTAACATCAAGGTCTAACAGATGTGAATAAGTTCTGATTGGGATAATTCACTTGATTTCTCAAGTAAATAGCCAACTGAAAGGGGAGTAAGGGCTTGACCAGGGGAAAATTGTAGCATTTCATTGATGGATTCAACAGTATTGGGGAAGAGGACCTTTTGGCTTGGGGACATAACTGCTCTGCAGTTGGGATCATAGTTGGCCTAGCATTGATGAATTATATGAGGGAAAACATGGACTGAGGGGAGAAAATACATGGGAAGGTTTGGTTCCCACAGTCCTAGGATAATAGAGCTATTCAGGTAGTTGTCTCTAGCTTGGAAAAAGACCTTAAGGTGGTTTTTATCAGTGGATAAGTCTTTTATCAGGAACTCTTTATCTGCAAGGGGAAGATAGTCTAAATCTTTATGAGGAGCATTCATGGGTGCAACATTCAAAGCCATAGGGGTTTCCATTTCTGGTTCTTGTGGATTCAGAAAGGGAATTCAGGTTTTCTGTGGGAAATGGGTGAAACCGAGGGTCTGGGAACTTCTATAATGAAACAAAGACTGAATTATATTGAATTTGGGTCTTTTCTGTCAAATTACAGTGTAAAACGAGAACTTGCAGGGTTTCTATGGGAATTGGAAAAATACCTGTGTCTCGGGAATTCTCACTGAAATTACAGGTGCTGGTAGTGGCTAACAAGTTCTGGGTTGCATCGGCTGCAAGTTTTTTGAGCAGGTTGGCAGTTGAAAACCTCAAAAAGTTGACCTCGACGTTCTTTGCATGGAAGCGCAGGTTTGCAGTACAATGTGACGAAAATGAAATTTGTTTATTTTAATTAACAAAGTCAAGGTTGGCAGGGATTTTAGGTTTTCGAGCGGGTGATGTCAGTGGGGAGTGAAGTGATGTTTCGTTGCATGCGGGAAAGCAGTAAGTGGTTTCTTATCGCACAACTTTTGGGGATGGGCGGTAATGGGCCTCACACCAATGATTCCATAGATTTTGCGACACATGGTGGAGGTGCTATGCGAAAACCACTTTGTGATCGTGCGTTAATGCATGGTGACAAAGGGGTGTACGATATTGTTAATAGATGTCAGATGTGGGAGGTGTGATCAGACGACTCACGGGAGGCGCGATGCGATGGGGTTTAAGAACGGTGGACCCAACACAATTAAGGTTTAATTAATTGTATCGGGGGTGGTGTGATAGGTCGAGGAGGTTCTTAATTAACCATTAGGGTTAAGTAATCCCTTATTAATGCAGCGGGGGATTAGGGCTGTTAACTAGTTACGAGTTAACTAGTTAATCCTGGTTAAAATGTATTTATCGTTATAAGTTAACAAAAAGGGCGGGATATATAAAAATTTCGGATTTTTAATAATTTAAATAATATGGGAAAGAGTGAATTTTTTGAGCGGGAGTTATATAATATAAGTTAATAGTTAATATGGTAATGTAAAAAAGAACCAAGTAAAAACATTAAAATGTGTATTTAACTTAGGCTTAAGTAAGAAAAGGGTTTTTATGGGATATTATGTAATTTTTCTAAGTAAAATAGGATTTTACTTAGGAAAAGACTTATGAAAGGGAATGAATGATTTATGAATGGTTTTAAGTACTTAGGCTTTTTAAATTATTGGGTTAAGGGTCCGGTTCCTCCAGAAGTCAGAAAAATGCTCTGGGGCCCTCCAATTTAACAAATAACTTAGTCTTTAGGGGAAATTAGTGAATAATTAGGGAAAATGAGAAGGGGAGTTAATTATGCTGACTCTGCTTTTGAGATGCTTGCAATGTACTGTATGCATTGGCCTTGTGATGAAAGTGAAAGATTAACACATTTAGAGGCATTAATCATCACATATATTTCTGCAACATCAACTACCTACCCTACCTATTTCAACCTAGCATTTTTTCTTCTTTATTAGGGTGCACTTAAAGTGGCAAACCCTTATCAAATCTTCCTTTTCTTTTAAATGGAAAAGCCTATCTAAGTCTGCACTTATTACATCTAAGGGCTCCGATTAAACTGTTGAGCTCCTTTTATTCACTCTACCTATCTACTTACCTGCCAAGATTAAACTGTTTGGTCAGATATTTATTCTCTATTTCTACAACATGAAATTGAAAAATGAATTGGCCAAGTTTAAACAGTTTGACTATTCATGAATTTTCGCATAAGTGACAAGCTACACACAATTGTTTATTACACAAAAGTAAAAAGTAGTGGCATTTAGGCTTGCACACTTTCCTAGTCTTTCTTTTTGTTTGGGGTTCCTTTTCTTTCATTTTTTTTTTTTTACCATCTTTTATTCTTTTTACCCTTTGATTTTTCTTTTAGGGTATACCCTCTTTACATTTTTTAAATTTCTTGATGTTTTGAAAATATGGAAAACCTTTGCAACAATAAAAGGTATGAACATATTACATAGCTCATCAAATCAATCATGACATATGACACCTATTGGTATAAGGGCCTAATATTGGCCCCACATGGGGATGGTTTTCCCTAGTAGAAAGTCAAGAACAATAGATCAGATGGCCTTTGAATGACTTTGACTGTATTCTACAATCTTCTTTTTCTTGCTGCTTTATTATGTGTATGACAATGGTACTTCTGAAGCTTAGGGCCTTCTCTTCGGGATTCAAATCCAAAAATCACCGTCCAATCAAAGCTGTGAGATTACAAAGGATATAGTATGTACATGTTAATCATCATGAAAAATCCTAATAAGTAGGATCAAAGTAATGTTTTAACATTCGACCATTGACTGATCATTCTTCTGTTTTTGTGCCATCCAAGTTCTTAAGAAAATATGTGTTATTTCCTTGTAAGGCATGGATAATATATGGCCCTTTCCATAGGAAGTAAAACTTCCCATGTTTCCCCTTATGTTCTCTTCTGGAATCCCATCTTAGCACTTTATCTCCAAGGTGGAAATCTTCTGCCTTGGTTCTTTTGTCAAATATCTTCTAGAGCTTTTCCTACCATATTTGGGATCTTTGGTACACTTCTTCTCTAGTCTGCTCTAAATTGATGGTCTGATTTATCCTCCTTTGGATATCATTAGGTTCCACTTGAGCTTGAAGTAATTTCATAACAGGAACTCCTAATGATGAAGGAAATACAGTGTCCATACCATACACTAACTCATAGGGACTAGTGCCAATGGACATTCTGGTTGTCAATCTGTCTGCCCATAGTGCATTTATTAGTTTCTTATGCCAATTCTTTTTATTTTCTTCCAAAAATTTATTAATGATATTAATAAGGCTTTTGTTGGAAGATTCAGCTAAACCATTCCCATGTGGGTAATAGGCAGTAGAATGGCCTAGGGTAATGTGGTATTTTTTGTAGAAACTAATCATCTTTCTTGATTTAAAAGCTGCAGCATTATCAATTATGATTTTAGTGGGGAAGACAAATCTGGAAAATATATTTGCTTCTAGGAAACCTATGATTACAGTGTCATTGGCCTGTCTAGAGGGGATAGCCTCTATCCATTTGGTAAAATAATCAGTGGCAGTCAGAATCCATTTATGTTGGCTAGAGGAGGGAGGATGGATTTCTCCAATGAAGTTAAGACCCCATTGCTGAAATGGTTTTTTAGTAGAGATGGGTTTCAAGGGTAAAGGTAATAGTTTTCTTTTTCCCTCAAAGAATTGGCATTTATGGCATGAGGTGACAAATTTCTTTACATCAACAAACAAGGTTGGCGAGTAGAAACTAGCCCTTAAGATCTTATCTGTAGTTGATTTCAAGTAGAGGTGTCCACCAAAATCTCCTGCATGAAACTCTTGAAGAGCCTTGTCAGCTTCGTCTTTTGACAAACAATTTAATAAGATTCCTTCATGATTCTTCCAAAAAATACCATTATCTAAAATACAAAACTTTAAAGCTTTCATCTTTAAAAACCTATCTTTTGTTCTCGATAACCGTGGAGGAGCTTGCAGGTTTTGTAACACAAAGATTATATCATCATACCAAGGTGAATCTAAAAAGCCCTGGCTAATTTGTCGAGTCGCCATCTCATGTGTGTCATCCAGTTCATTTATATCCAGGGCTTGACAATTTGTTTCTGCCATGAGTTTGGCCAATCCCTTTCCTTTTATCAGTTTTGTAGGTTTAATGTCAATATCATATTCTAATATGGTAGCAATCCATTTGCCCATTTTCCCCTCAATTCCATCCTGAGTCAAGATGTCCTTGACAACAACATTTGGTACATAGGCTATCACATGAGGATATAATATATAAACTCTAACGTCTTTAATTGCCTTAACAAGTGCAAATGCCTGTTTTTCCGTGATTTTGTATTTCAATGATGCATCTCTTAGTGCTTTACTAAAAAAAGCTATAGGTTTTTCACATCCTTTGTTGTCCTTTTGTAGTAAAATAGCTTCTATAGTGTGCTCTAAGGCAAAAGAAAAATTTATGAAATCTCTATCAAATTTGGGACTTGTAAGGACTCGTGTTCTGGTTAAAGCCATTTTAATTTCTTCAAATGCATGTTTGGCTTCTACTATCCATTTTATACTTGAATCCTTTCTTAAGATGTTATTACGTAACCCAATTAGTTCTCCTAAATTAGACATGAATCTTCTCAAAAAATTTATCTTTCCTAAGAAAGCTTGAAGCTCTTTGATACTTCTAAGATGAGGTGTTTGTAAAATTGCATCTATTATGGCAGGGTCAATTTGAATGCCATCCTTTGAAATGATGTGACCTAAGAGCTTACCTTCTTCTAGGCCAAACAAGGACTTCTTAGGATTTAAAGAGATATCATATTTTCTGCATTTGAGAAATACCTATTTGAGATGGTGCAAATGTTGCTTATCTAACTTAGAAAAAACAATTACGTCATCTAGATATATAATAAGAAAATGATGAATTTCTTTAGCAAATGCAATATCCATTTCTCTCTGGAAAGTGGCTCCTGCATTTGTAAGTCCAAATGGAATTTTGATATACATGAATGTGCCCCATGGTGTGGCAAAGGAAGTTTTTTCTTGGTCATCAGGATGAACCAGAATCTGGTTATACCCTGAAAATCCATCTAACTAAGAAATTCTTGAAGAACCTACTACCCTTTTTAAAATATGGTCCATCTTAGGTAAGGGGTAATTATCCTTCAGAGAAACCTTGTTCACATTTCTCAGATCTACACATAATCTAATTTCCCCAGTTTTCTTCCTAGTCAGTACTAAATTTGACACCCACTCTGAAAATATTATAGGTGCAATTATCCCTACCTCATACATACGTTTAATTTCGTTTTCAATCAGTGGTAGTAGTCCAGAGTTGATTCTTCTGAGTTTTTGCTTGAATGGTTTTTGGTCTTATTTCAAAGGTATTTTATGTTGAATTATTAAGGTGTCATATGATTTCAAATCCTCATAACTCGAGGCAAAAACATCCTGGAATTCTCTCATGAGCTCAACATATTTCAAATTTTGGTTAGGAGGTAAAGATATTGATAGTTTTATCATTTTTGGATTTTCTTCTATCCCTAAGTTATATTCTTCAATGTCTTCCTTCAAGGGTTCCATCTTTGGTTTCTTAGGAATTTCATTTGAGTCAAAGAGATCCTCTAGAGGGGTTAATCCCTTAGGTAGATGATTATCCTTTAGATCAATTACCTATGTTTCTTCTTCATTTATCTCATCAAGGTCCATCTGTTTTAAGTCTTGAACTTCCTGCTTGGTGAAAGTTGTGGGGTGAAGCATTTGAATCAAAATTTCTTCTAAAATATTGGCATCTACCTCATCTATTTTTTTAGTGTTACTATCTGTATCAACATCTATGCGACTGTGAGAAAATTCTTGGTCTAAAGTTAAAAAGTTATTTACATGTTCATCACTTTCGAAAACTTGCCAGTTTTTCAGATTGTCAGGGATAGTTGGCCTATGCCTAATTTCAGCAGTGAACTGATGATTAGGTTTGGAAGGTAATTTAAAGGTGCTGGAAAACATGGCCAGACTGTGAGCATGTAAGTTGTGCTTCCTAGGTACTACAACAAGCTTAGTTTCAAAAAAAGTATTAAGAATCTCTATCGCTATTCCTCTATAGTATCCTAATCTAGGATCCCGAGTTAAGTACTTCCCATTGATCTGTTTTATGATTAACTCTGAATCCCCTATTATAGATACCCTAATTGCTCCTAATCTTTTTACAAGTTTAAGTCCAAGAAAAAGAGCTTCATACTCTGCCATATTATTGGTGCATTTAAAGTTTAACCTATAGGCATGGCCTTCAGCATGGTCATTTTCTAAGTTATGCACCCAAATTCTTGCTCCAACTCCTAATTTATTGACTGAACCATCAAATTCTAAGTGCCAAAGAATTTCATGGACATAATTAGTGTCAGGAGTGGTGGGAATTTGTTTAGGAGGGGGATTTAGTTCTTTGTTTTCATCTGATTTTTCTTTACTGTCTGAATTATCATTGGTATCTGAGGTTTCCTGAATTTGAACACTTGTTTTTACTTTTTTAATTTCTTTTAGTTCTACTGCTAAAACTTGTTCATTATTGGTAGGATTGGTTTTGGCATTGTATAGAATAAAAGAATCCATATCAGAATGTACTGAGTAGATAGGGAAATTTTGTGGTTTTTCCTTACTACTTACTACATATTTCATTAATGTCTCTCGGTATAGTTTCTTGGGTTGGCCGAAAACAGAGATAGTAGCATAACACATGTCCAATTGAAGCGATCCTTGAAGCTTAGCACCCGAGGACCTCGATAACAACATTCCATATTTTGGAGGTGTATCTACTACTACTATATCCATTAGTATTGTTTTGGCAGGGTATTGAACTAAAGAAACACACAGGTCTTTTATTAATCCTAAACATCTCACTTGACTTGAATCAAAAGAAAAGAGATCTTTATAAGGTCTAGTGATGTCAAGATATAATTTCTCCATTACTGACTTGGGAATTAGGTTTTGAGATGCCCCAAGATCAAACATAGCATTGTGAAGGACTTTATCATGAATATTTAGGCTCACATAAAAGGGAGGAACACTTCCTTCTAAATGTTTCCAATTTACTTCAAGACCAAAGATTAATTCAGGTGGGTCATCAAAAACATTTACAAAATCTTCAGTCCCAGTGAGGTTCAGTGATCTATTGATTTGACTTTGGTAGGCATCATGTTTAGCTAATTATAACAATAGAAAAACAATATTTAACTCACCTACTTCAGTTTCCAGATTGAAAGGTTTTTCTATTTGGGCTTTGGTGTTTCAAACAGTGGGATTCTCTTTGTTTTCTATATTTTCTGTGTTTTTCTCCTTTTTAGGAGTAGGGTTATGATTAGTTGTTTCTTCTAAATCAACTTCTGGGGGTTCTTCCACATTTCCTTTGGGAGGAGGAGGAGTGGGAGAATGTCTGTTATTTTGTTCATTGTCAGAAACATCTTCAATTATAGGGTTAGATGCGGTATTATTTGATCTAGACAAAACTTGTACATGTGGAGGGATTGCTTTACCTTTGATAGGCTGTTTTGGAGCTTTCTGTTTGTTGTTTTTAGGAACATCAATTCTTCTACTCCTTAAATTATACTGCTTGTGCACTTCGTAGATAGGTGTGTCATATCCCTCCCTGAAGTCAAACAATTCGCCTGACTGAGTTTGAATTTTTTTTGAGAATGTGGGCCTCTTGGTCATCTTGAGTTAGGAAGACTTCTCCTTAATTGTTAAGTCACGTTAGATTTATCTGAGTGTCTTCAGGTGGATCTTCAGAGCTAGAAGCCTCTACATAGTTTTCCTGGAAAGGAGGTCTAATGTTTTGATCTGGGCCAGTCTTTCCAAGGTTCTGGTTTTGATTTTTTTGGAAATTTGGATTTCTCCTAGTGTTGGATGGTTGTCCATCCCAAGGAGATTTTCTTTCTATTGTTTCCACTCTATCTCCTAGTCTTTCCATCCCTTTAATTATAGCATCCAGTTTCTGTTCAACAGGTGAAGCTTCTTCTTTCAGTGGTATCCTTCTTTCACTTCTAACCTTGGCACGTTTGGACATCAAATTAGCTTCCACACTGACAACTATACTTTGCATTTCTTCTAAAGTTCTAGGAGCTCTTTCCCTTAGCTGAAAAGCCATATCCAAATCAAATCCATCAAGGAATTTGATTAGGGCCAAATCAGGTGGGGGTCTGAGATTTTGAGGAATGGCATTGTATATAGCATTGAACCTAGTGCAGTAATCTTGCATAGTTTCTTGAGTTCCTCTCTTGAGGTTCTCATACTCGGATAAGATCTACAGAGGATCCTTCTTTTTCTCCCAAAAATTCAAGAACTGTGTATAAAGGGTTTCTAGGCTATCTATACTATTTTCTCTTAGAGCCCTAAACTAGGTTCTGACTTCACCAGTTAGACTCTGAACAAATATCCTCATTCTCAGATCATCAGTATCAATCTCATATATTTCAAAGTAGTCAGTCATTTTTTTGGTATGTTTTTGCATTGTGTAGGTACCAGAACCATCAAATGGGGTGATTTTACTTTGGTAGTCTTGAGGCATGGCACCTAAGTTGGCTAGTAAAACCAAAGGCATATACCTGTTTTCCATGGCTGCAGGTATTGATGTAACAACAGATGGGGTAGGGGTAACACTGGGAATGTGATTTGTGGGTGGAGGGGTAGAAGGAGGTGTTTGTGATGGAGTGGTTTGGGGTTGAGATGTGTGAGGGACTTATGAGGAATTTGCACAAGCAGCAGTGATTGAAGAGGGATTAGGTGTTCTTTCAAAAGTAAGCTCAAATTGTATTGAATTTTGTAAATGTCTATCAATTGAGGTATTGATAGCTCCAAATTGTAATTCTTCAATAAATATTGGGTCTGGAACCATGCGGGGTAATTCAGAGTCAGAAAATGTTACAAACAAAGAGGTCTCAAATTGCTCATCAAAGGGTTCGTCCTCAAGATAAATCCAAATAACAGGGCAGGATCTTGATCTGTAGATGGGCCGAGAAATAGCAGTACTTGGCTTTTCTGTCTCCTAAGAATTATGGGAATCAAATTGGGGTTCTCAAACACAGGTGGTGGATTTGGATCAGGATTTGACCTAGTGTAACGAGTTCTTTCTGAAGCCATATTTCTTGGTTTTGATTTTCTAAATTAATGTCAACAACAACTTCTGTAATTTCTTTAAGATGTTTTAGATTTGAATTTAAAAATAAATATTTGTTTGACTAAGGAACTGGTTTATGTTCAATTCATAAACTAGACCGGAGACAGACTGAAGAAGCATTCATCTACTTATGATCTGTACTTTATAAAGTACAGAGCAATTCGAAGGCTACCTGACTAACTTCAGGCTCCGTCTGTACTTTATAAAGTAAATAGTAATAACAACAAATTTTCATTCCCCAATAGATTTGCCACTATGTTATCGCTCAGATTTTCCTAGAAGTTGTAAGAAGAGGAAAAGGGTCCGAAGTAACCACAAACCAACTTTTGGGTATAGAATCTAGCCAAACTGTACCTAGAGAGGGCTCTCTCTTTAAGGTTTAGCTTTGTTTTGGAAGATATTAGGCTAGTTATGAAAGCTTCGTGATTTTTATTTATTTGATGGTGAAATTCAATAGCAGAGGGTTGGAACTGAGTATTTTAGGCCATTGGGCTAATGGAGTCAAAAGAAATGGCTCTACTAGATTTGGTTTCTCAGCAAAGGATGGTTTCACAGGGCAGGATAGCTAAAACAAGGAGCAAATGGTAACTTGATAGGATGGAATGGGCTTAAAGGGATGAAGGGCAATTAAGGATCCTTCAACATGATTTAAGAGAAAAGAACTTGAATGATCAACAATAAAGAGCAGCTAAGAATTCTTTAATAAATGATCAAAATGATTAAAGTAGGAAACAAGAGCAATTAAGAATTCACTGTTTATGCTAATTTAGAAGAAAACATCAAGAATATAAACGATTGAAAACAGATTGCACTGAAGCAATTTCTGAATTAAGTTTTTTCATTTAAGTATTCAAATATGAAACATAATTGAAATATTTAAACAAGAGAACAGTAACCCATGAGATATAAATACTTATTTGTCCAATGTATTGCACATGAATCCTATGAAAATTCCTTTGTATTAATTCTTCATCCAGCGAGCCATGAAAGATTTTTCCAACAACACTTTATTCCAAAATAATCAGTCTTACAGCAATGTCTAAGAATCCACCTTCAATACTCCAAATGAGGGCGTATTTATACAAAACATTTACACTAAAATATCTCATAACAAAGTGAGATATAATCTGAGATGACTAACTAGAAGTTACATGAAGATAGGGCCAGATGGTCTCGTTGATAACACATAGAGGCAAACGAATGGCTTGCTATCCATATTTTGAGAGTGTGCTAGAGTTAGGTCCTATGATTTGGCATCATGCTATCTTTAATGTAATTCTGTGTTGGCTACTCTATTTTTGTCTTCTTACTGATACACTTTACCTGCATTGATACTCTTTACCTGTTTGCTCTCTGTTCATACTTTTTACCCTCATTGATTGTAGTAAAAAATCAAAATTTACTTTTTACCAAGGAAAAATTACAAAATTTCTAGCATTTCTTCCCACCATTTTGGCTGTGGTATTCTAGTTTTCTGAGAGTCTCATCAGTCTCGGTATACCTGAAAAAGGTAGACTGAATTGGAAACAAGTGATTTATTTCATTTTCTACATAGAACAGGTTCTCTAGATTGTCATAGAGAACTCTGCCTGTAGGCAGTGCCTTTGATCCTGATTCACTTATTGATGAACTTGCCTGGTTGCCTGCATATTGATTCAATTTATCCACATGGTCTATATGCGTCATTAATTTCTCATTGACAACTAAAGGAATAGGTAGTCCCTTGCTCTGCAAAATGGCAAATTTCTCCATAAAAGCATTAATCTCTGCCTACATATCATGGAATCTTCTTTCTAAATTTTGCATCAAAGTTCTTTTGGTTAATACCCCTTTGATTTCTAAAATGGTCCTTGTTCTATCTTCAATTCCAAGTTCTTCAAGCTGGTACTTATTCTTATTATTCAAAAAATTTATGAACATGTTGGCTTCCTCAAGAATTCTTCCTAATTCTGCTCTTGTTATTTGAATTTCTTCTTGGGTTGCCTTTACTAAATCAATTTGCTCAAAAATTATTTGGATTGATGGCCAAACATCATTTATTGATTGAGTGATGTTTGCCCAAAGAATTTTTCTAATATCCCGAGAGGTTTGTCATATGTAAGGTCATTTTCTAAATATTTCACTTTGTTTTCTAATCCTTTAATCTCCATTTTCTTTTATGAAACATTTATTTTTGAGAGATCATACCTCTGCTCTAAGTTGGCATACTATTCTTTTACTTTTTTTAGCTCTGAAACTTGAAATTTCATGTCTTCCATTGATTTTATCAGTTTCTCTGTGCTCAAATTGGTAGTACTATCCTGTGTTGTTCCTGTTTTTGTTGTACCAGTGACCACCTCTGTTGTGGCTGATGGAATGTTTGGTGCCAGAGCTTTTCCAAGGGTTGATGGGACTACAGTCAAGACTACTAGTATCACATTGGGAGGCTAAGAGGTCGACTCTCCCTGCTTGTCCTTCAATGATTTTTCTAGTTCTTGCTCAATCTCATTCAGTCGTTCATTAAGTTTTAAGAGTAAATCCATGAGCTCTTCTTCAGATTTTTTCTTCATGATCTCATCTTTTTATGGATGCCTTGAAGGAGGCAGCTTTAGTTGCTTCCTCAAGGCAGTAATATCTTCATCTTTCTTCTTGATTAAGGCTTTTGTAGCCTTCACATCCCTAGGATCATGATCCAATGCAAGAATTTCTAAAGATTTTATTCTGTTACCTTTAGCTTGTGCAGAGACTTTCTCTAGCTGTAATTGAGTAGTTGTGTTATTTAAAGAATTTGCCAGCCTTTGGGCCATCATATCCTTACTAGTCAAGGTGGAATAAATCATCTCTCTAGTTTGTTTTTGCAATTCAATTAGATCCAAAGGATGAATATCCTTTTCCATGACTTCAAAATTGGTCCTGAGATAGTCTGTTGTTGATTGAGGCTACTGCACTTTAGGTTTGAAATAACTCATTATCATTTTACCTTCTTTAATGTCATAGGCTGACATCAATCCATCTTGATTAGTGGGAGACATTTTCAGATAATGATTGTAAACCTGAAGCCTTAATGGATCATTTATGGCTTTTATTTCTATAAATGTTTTCTTGATATCTGGAGTGTCATTTCCTGGTGGTCTGAAAGATGGTACATATGCACTTTGTTGTCTCTCTAGCTCCTATCTCAGTGAGCTAGTAGACGTGCCACCTACAAGGAATGTTTGATGACTATCTACTCCTTCTTTCCTTGACTATCAGTAGTCTCTTCAAAAAATTCCTCTTCTAAAAGAGGATTTAACCTTTGCGTTTTTGCACCAGGCTGCTCTAAGGGTCCACTGGCAGGGGTAGCTACTTCCCTATCTCTCTTTTTATTCCTTTCCTCATTCAGAGGAGTCTGCAAGATTGGAGGTTCTCCCACATTGCTTTGAGTTGGAGGAGTTAGAATTTGGGCCAGTACCTTGGAAGTTTCAAGCTATTTTGACATTATAGATTGCCCTATGGCCTGAATGCTGGTCTCTAGTTCCTTACCTTTGGATGTTCCTGTGGCTGGTGTGTTAGTTTCCTGTGAATGTTGCTAAGAGGTTATAGTTGTAGGGGCACCAATCCCTGACCTTTGTACCTGCCCAAAGGAATCCAGGTCAAGTGTTTTCTCAAGATCTCTCATAAGATTCTCAATATTGACTTGTTCATTATCATTTTCTACTAGGGTCCCTTCCCTCCATTCATCCATATTTGCAAATTGTTCAATCTCTGGAATCCTGTGGTGTATATATGGTAACAACATGTTCTTCATTCTTCTATCACAAATAAAGCTGCTAGAGTCATATGGTATCCACCAAAAATTGTTGTGTAGCCTAAGGTGATCTTCTAAAATTCTTTCTGCTTCTCTCCATGCTTCCCTAGTGTTACAGACAAAAGGGCCTAACTGATTCTTGATTCTAAGTTGAGCTTTCTTCTTGGCATTAAAAAAATGGACCAAGTCTGAATTTATCATTTGCCTGAAATATTCCAATGCAAATAGTCTCATTAGAATATATTTTGGTAACTTGAAAGGGCAGAGCTCACACCCATATATCTTGATTTCTGTATGCTTCTTGTATAGATACCAATCACCTATTTTGTACTGATTTGGAAGCTGAAGGATCTTCTTTATATCACCACTGATCCTAGGTGGGGACACTCATGTCAATAAGGTGGTTGCTAGATGAACAAATAGATCAATGAACTCATTGTAGGTGTAAGGGGTATCAAGGGATTTATGGAAAATGGGACTCCAAAAGATAACACACCTTGGATTTCCTTTGGTGTCAAGTTTCTTGAGAAGGAAAGGGAAGTTATCTGACTGATAATACAACATAAGATGATAGATGAAGGTGGTATACTTGAAGACTCCCTCATTGTCCAGTCTTAGGAATTGGTCATCAATCTTATTAGCAATATAGGAGGCATAATCATATTTAACAACAGGGGGCTGTTTAGGAGTAAAAATTGACAGCAACACTAGTGTTACCTCATCAACATATTAAACAGTGTTGAATCCCATTACTAAAGATATCATATCCACTATAAGTCGTCCCATATCTATGAAGAATGTCTGTCCATAAGGAGGTGGGCCTTTAGGCTGATGTTTTTCTAACGTGAAGGTCTGACAGATGCGAATAAGTTCTGATTGGGATAATTCACTTGATTTCTCAAGTAAATAGCCAACTGAAAGGGGAGTAAGGGCTTGACCAGGGGAAAATTGTAGCATTTCATTGATGGATTCAGCAGTAATGGGGAAGAGGACTATTTGGCTTGGGGACATAACTACTCTGTGGTTGGGATCATAGTTTGCCTGGCATTGATGAATTATATCAGGGAAAACATCGACTGAGGGGATAAAATACATGGGAAGATTGGATTCCCGTAGTCTTAGGATATTAGAGCCATTCAGGTAGTTGTCTCTGGCTTGGAAAAAGAACTTAAGGTGTTTTTTATCAGTGGATAATTCTGGTATCTATAAGTCTTTATCTGCAACAAGTAGATAGTATAAATCTTTATTAGGATCATTCATGGGTGCAACATTCATAGACACAGGGGTTTCCATTTCTGGTTCTTGTGGATTTAGAAAGATAATTCATGTTTTATGTGGGAAATGGGTGAAACAGATCGTATGGGAACTTCTATAATGAAAAAAAGGCTGAATTGTACTAAATTTTGGTCTTTTCTATCAAATTACAATGTAAAACGAGAACTCGTAGGGTTTATGTGGGAATTGGATAAATACCTATGTTTTGGGAATGCTTAGTGAAATTACACGTGCTGGTAGTGGCTATTAGGCTCTAGGCTATGTTGGCTGCAAGTTTTTTGAGCAGTTTGGTGGCTAAAAACCTTGGAAAGTTGACCTCCACGTTATTTGCATCGCAACACAGGTTTGCAATACAATGCGATGAAAATGACATTTGTTTTTTTTATTCAACAGACTCAAGGTTGGTGGGGGTTTTTGGTTTTTAGGCAGGTGGCGTTAGTGGGGAGTGATGTGATGGTTTGTCGCATGCGGGAAAGTGGTAAGTGGTTTTGTATCAGATCACTTTTGGGGATGGGCGGTAATGGGCCTCGGACCATCGATTTCATAGATTTTGCGCCGCATGGCGGAAGTGTTGTTCGAAAACCACTTTGTGATCACGTGCTAACGCACAGTCACAAAGGGGTGCGTGATATCGTTAATAGCCGTCGGATGTGGGAGATATGATTAGACGACTGACAGGAGGTGCGATGCAATGGGGTTTAACAATGGCGGACCCAACACAATTAAGGTTTAATTAATTGTATCAGGGGTGGTGTGATAGGTCGAGGAGGTTCTTAATTAACCATGAGGGTTAATTAATCCCTTATTAATGTAGTGGGGAATTAGGGCTGTTAACTAGTTATGGGTTAACTAGTTAATCCCGATTAAAATGTATTTATGGTTACAAGTTAACCAAAAGGGCGGGATATATAAAAATTTGGGATTTTTAATAATTTAAATAATACGGGAAAGAGTGATTTTTTTGTTCAGGAGTTATAGAATATAAGTTAATAGTTAATATGGTAATGTAAAAAAGCACCAAGTAAAAACATTAAAGTTTGCATTTAACTTAGGCTTAAGTGAGAAAAGGGTTTTTTATGGGATATTATGTAATTTTCCTAAGTAAAATAGGATTTTACTTAGGAAAAGACTTATGAAAGTGAATGAATGATTTATGAATGGTTTTAAGTACCTAGGCTTTTTAAATTATTGGGTTGAGAGTTCAGTCCCTCCTAAATTCAGAGAAATGCTCTGAGCCCCTCCAATTTAACGAATCCCTTAGTCCTTAAGGGAAATTAGTGAATAATTAGGGAAAATGAGAAAGGGAGTTAATGATGCTGACTTTTCTTTGCTTGAGATGCTTGCAATGTACTGTATGCGTTGGCCTTGTGATGAAAGTGAAATATTAACACATTTAGAGACATTAATGATCACATATAATTCTGCAACATCAACTACCTACCCTACCTATTTCAACCTAGCATTTTTTCTTCTTTATTAGGGTGCACTTAGAGTGGCAAACCCTTATCAAATCTTCCTTTTCTTTTACATGGAAAAGCCTATCTAAGTATACACTTATTACATCCAAGGGCTCAGATTAAACTGTTGAGCTCCTTTTATTCACTCTACCTATCTACTTATCTACCAAGACTAAACTGTTTGGTCAGATATTTATTCTCTATTTCTACCACATGAAATTGAAAAATGAATTAGCCAAGTTTAAACAGTTTGACTATTCATGAATTGTGGCATAAGTGACAACCTGCACACAATTGTTTATTACACAAAAGTAAAAAGTAGTGGCATTTAAGCTTGCACACTTTCTTAGTCTTTCTTTTTATTTGGGGTTCATTTTCTTTCATTTTTTTTTACCATCTTTTATTCTTTTTACCCTTTGATTTTTCTTTTAGGGTATACCCTCTTTACATTTTTTAAATTTTTTGATGTTTTGAAAATATGGAAAACCTTTGCAACAAGAAAAGGTATGAACATATTACGTAGCTCATCAAATCAATCATGACATATGACACCTATTGGTATAGGGCACTAATAGTGGCTCCACTTCGAGATGGCTTTCCCTCGTAGAAAGAAAAGAACAGTAGATCAGATGGCCTTTGAATGACTTTAAATGTATTATGCAACCTTATTTTTCCTGTTGCTTTATTATATGTATGAAAATGGTACTTTTGAAGCTTGGGGCCTTCTCTTCAGGCTTCAACTCTAGAAATCATTGTCCAATAAAAATTGTGACATTACAAAGGATATAGTACGTACATGTTAATCATCATGAAAAATCATAATAAGTAGGATCAAAGTAATTTTTTAACATTCGACCATTGACTGATCATTCTTCTGCTTTTATGCCATCCAAGATTTTTAGAAAATGTGTTGTTTCCTTGTAAGGCATGGATAATATATGGCCCCTTCCATAGGAAGTCAAAATTCCCATGTTTCCACTTATCTTCTCTTTTGGAATCCCATATTAGCACTTTATCTCCAAGGTGGAAACCTTCTGCCTTGTTTCTTTTGTAAAATATCTTCTTGAGCTTTTCCTACCATATTTGGGATCTTTGGTACACTTCATCTCTAGTCTGTTGTAAATTGATGGTCTGATTTATCCTCCTTTGGATATCATTAGGTTCCACTTGAGCTTCTTGAAGTAATTTCATAACAAGAACTCCTAATGTTGAAGGAAATACAGCCTCCATACCATACACTAACTCATAGGGACTAGTGCCAATGGAGTTTTTGGTTGTCAATCTGTCTGCCCATAGTGCATTTATTAGTTTCTTATGCGAAGTCTTTTTACTTTCTTCCAATAATTTCTTAATGATATTAATAAGGCTTTTGTTGGAAGATTCAGCTAAACCATTCCCTTGTGGGTAATAGGCAGTATAATGGCCTAGGGTAATGTGGTATTTGTTGCAAAAACTAATCATCTTTCTTGATTTAAAAGCTGTAGCATTATTAGTTATGATTTTGGTGGGGTAACCGAATATGGAAAATATATTTGCTTCTAGGAAACATATGATTATAGTGTCATTGGCCTGTATAGAGGGGATAGCCTCTATCCATTTCGTAAAATAATCAGTGGCAGTGAGAATCCATTTATGTTGGCGAGAGGAGGGAGGATAGATTTCTCTAATGAAGTCAAAACCCCATTTTTGAAATGGTTTTTCAATAGATATGGGTTTCAGGTGTTAATGTAATAGTTTTCTCTTGCCCTCAAAAATTTGGCATTGATGGCACGAAGTGACAAAATTCTTTACATCAGAAAACAAGGTTGGCTAGTATAGAACAGCCCTTAAGATCTTATCTGTAATTGATTTCCAGTATAGGTGTCCACCACAATCTCCTGCATGAAACTCTTGAAGAGCCTTGTCAACTTCATTTTTTAACAAACAATTTAATAAGATTCCTTCATGATTCTTCCAAAAAAGACCATTATCTAAAATACAAAACTTTAAAGCTTTCATCTTTAAAAACCTATTTTTTTTATTTTTTTTCTGGATAACCCTATAGAGCTTACAGGTTTTGTAACACATAGATTATATCAACATACCAAGGTGAATCTAAAAAGGCTTGGCTGATTTGTGGAGTTGCCATCTCATGTTCATAATCGAGTTCATTTATATCTAGGGCTTGACAATTTGTTTCTGCCATGAGTTTGGCCAATCCTTGTCCTCTTATCAGTTTTGTAGGTTTTATTTCAATATCATACTCTAATATGGTAGCAATCCACTTGCCCCTTTTTCCCTCATTTCCATCCTGAGTCAGGATTTCCATGACAATAGCATTTGGTACATAGGCTATCACATGAGAATATAATATATAAACTCTAAAGTATTTAATTGCCTTAACAAGTGCAAATGCCTATTTTTCCGTGATTTTGTATTTCACTGATGCATCTCTTAGTGCTTTACTAAAAAAGGCTATAGGTTTTTCACATTCTTTGTCGTCCTTTTGTAGTAAAACAACTCCTACAGTGTGCTCTGAGGCAAAAGAAAAAATTATGAAATCTCTATCAAATTTGGGACTTGTAAGGACCGATGTTCTAGTTAAAGCCATTTTAATTTCTTCAAATGCTTGTTTGGCTTCTACTATCCATTTTATACTTGAATCATTTCTTAACATGTTATTAAGTAACCTAATTAGTTCTGCTAAATTAGATATGAATCTTCTCAAAAAATTCATCTTTCCTAAGAAAGCTTGAAGCTCTTTGATACTTCTAGGATGAGGTATTTGTGAAATTGCATCTATTCTCGCAGGGTCAATTCGAATTTCATCCTTTGAAATGATGTGACCTAAGATCTTACCTTCTTTTAGGCCAAAGAAGGACTTCTTAGGATTTAAAGGGATACCATATTTTCTACATTTGAGAAATACCTATTTGAGATGGTCCAAATGTTGCTTATCTCACTTAGAAAAAAAGTTAGGTCATCCAGATATATGACAAGAAAATCATGAATTTCTTTAGCAAATGCAATATCCATTTCTCTCTAGAAAGTGGCTCTTGCATTTGTAAGTCCAAATGGCATTTTGATATACATGAATGTGCCCCATGGTGTGGTAAATTAATTTTTTTCTTCGTCATCAAGATGAACTAGAATCTGGTTATATGCTGAAAATCCATCTAACAAAGAAATTCTTGAAGAACCTACTACCCTTTGTAAAATATGGTCCATCTTAGGTAAAGGGTAATTATCCTTCAGAGAAACCTTGTTCACATTTCTCAGATCTACACATAATCTAATTTCCCCAATTTTCTTCCTAGTAGGTACTAAATTTGATACCCACTTTGAAAATATTATAGGTGCAGTTATCCCTGCCTCGTACATACGTTTAATTTCTTTTCCAATCAGTGGTAGTAGTACAGGGTTTATTCTTCTTAGTTTTTGTTTGAATGGTTTATGGTCTTCTTTCAAAGGTATTGTATGTTGAATTATCGAGGTGTCATATGATTTCAAATCCCCATAACTCCAGGCAAAAACATCCTGAAATTCTCTCATGAGTTCGACATATTTTAGTTTTGGTGAGGAGGTAAAGACTTTGATAGTTTTATCATTTTTCGATTTTCTTCTGTCCCTAAGTTATATTCTTCAATGTCTGCCTTCAATGGTTCCATCTTTGGTTTCTTAATAATGTCATCTGAATCAAAGAGATCCTCTAGAGGGGTTAATCCCTTAGGTAGATGATTATATTTCATATCGATTACCTCTGTTTCTTCTTCATTTATCTCATAAAGGTCCATCTGTTTTAAGTCTTGAACTTCCTACTTGGTGAAAGTTGTGGGGTGAAGCATTTGAATCGAACTTTCTTCTAAAATATTGGCATATACCTCATATATTTGTTTAGTGTTACTGTCTGTATCAACATCTATGTGACTGTGAGAAAATTCTTGGTCTAAAGTTAAAAAGTTATTTATCTATTCATCACTTTCGAAAACTTGCCAGTTTTTCAGATTGTCAAGGATAGCTAGCCTATGCCTAATTTCAGCAGTGAACTGATGATTAGGTTCGAAAGGTAATTTACAGGTACTACACAAGCTTAGTTTCCAAAAAAACTATTAAGAATCTCTATCACTATTCCTCTATAGTATCCTAATCTAGGATCCCAAGTTAAGTACTTCCCATTGATCTATTTTATGATTAACTCTGAATCCCCTATTATAGATACCCTAATTGCTCCTAATCTTTTTACAATTTTAATTCCAAGCAAAAGAGCTTCATACCCTGCCATATTATTGGTGCATTTAAAGTTTAACCTGTACGCATGGCCTTAAGCATGGTCATTTTCTAAGTTATGCACCCAAATTCCTACTCCAGCTCCCAACTTATTGACTGAACCATCAAATTCTAAGTGCCAAAGAATTTCATGGACATAATTAGTGTCAGGGGTGGTGGGAATTTGTTTAGCAGGGGTATTTAGTTCTTTGTTTTCATCTGATTTTTCTTTACTGTTTGAATTATCATTGGTATCTGAGGTTTCCTGCATCTGAACACTTATTTTTACTTTTTTAATTTCTTTTAGTTCTGCTGCTAAAAATTTTCCATTGTTGTCAGTATTGGTTTCGGCATTGTACATAATAAATGAATGCATATCAAAATGTACTAAGTAGATCGGGAAATTTTGTGGTTTTTCCTGACTACTTACTACATATTTCATTAATGTCTCTTAGTATAGTTTGTTGGGTTGGCCAAAAATAGATATAGTAGCATAAGACATGTCCAATTGAAGTGATCCTTGAAGCTTAGCACCCCAGGACCTCGATAATAACATTCCATATTTTGGAGGTATATCTGCTACTACTATATCCATTAGGATTGTTTTGGCAGGGTATTGAACTAAAGAAACACACAAGTCTTTTATTAATCCTAAACATATCACTTGACTTGAATCAAAAGAAAAGAGATCTTTATAAGGTCTAGTGATGTCAAGATCTAATTTCTCCATTACTGACTTCGGAATTAGGTTGTGAGATGCCCCTGAATCAAACATAACATTGTGAAGGATTTTATTATGAATATTCAGGCTCACATAAAAGGGAGGAACACTTCCTTCTAAATGTTTCCCATTTACTTTAGCACCAAAGATTAATTCTGGTTGGTCATCAAAAACATTTACAGAATCTTCATTCCCAGTGAAGTTTAGTGATTTTTTGATTTGACTTCGGTAGGCATCATGTTTAGCTAATTCTAACAATGGAACAACAATCTTTAACTTGCCTACTTCAGTTTCCATATTGAAAGGTTTTTCCGTTTGGGCTTTGGTGTTTCGAACAATGGGGTTCTCTTTGTTTTCTATATTTTTTGTGTTTTTCTCCTTTTTAGGAGTAGGGTTATGATCAGCTATTTCTTCTAAATCAACTTCTGGGGGTTCTTCTACATTTCCTTTGGGAGGAGGAGGAGTGGGAGAATATCTGTTATTTTGTTGATTGTCGAAAACATCTTCAATTATAGGGTTAGATGGGCTATTATTTGATCTAGACAAAATTTTTACATGTGGAGGGACTGCTTTACCTTTGATAGGATGTTTTGGAGCTCTCTGTTTGTTGTTTCTAGGAACATAAATTCTTCTACTCCTTCAATTATACTGCTTGTGCACTTCGTAGATAGCTGTGCCATATCCCTCCCTCAAGTCAAATGATTCTCCTGACAGAGTTTTAAATTTTTTGAGAATGTGTGCCTCTTCATCATCTTGAGTTAGGAAGACTTCTCCTTCATTGTTAAGTCCCATTAGATTTATCTGAGTACCTTCAGGTGGATCTTCAGAGCTAGAAGCCACTACGTAGTTTTCCTGGAAAGGATGTCTAATGTTTTGATCTCGTCCAGTCTTTCCAAGGTTTTGGTTTCGATTTTTTTAGAAATTTAGATTTCTCCTAGTGTTGGATGCGTGTCCATCCAAAGGAGATTTTTTTTCTATTTTTTAGACTCTATCTTTTAGTCTTTCCATCCCTTTAATTATAGCATCCAATTTCTGTTCAACAGCTGAAGCTTCTTCTTTCAGTGGTATCCTTCTTTCACTTCTAACCTTGGCACGTTTGGACATCAATTAGCTTCCACACTGACAACTATACTTTTCATTTCTTCTAAATTTCTAGGAGCTCTTTCCCTTAGCTGAAAAATCATATCCGAATCAAAATCCATCAGGGAATTTGATTAGGACCAAATAAGGTGGGGGTTTGAGATTTTGAGGAATGGCATTGTATACAACATTGAACCTAGTGCAGTAATCTTGCATAGTTTCTTGAGTTCCTCTCTTGAGGTTCTCATACTCGGATAAGATCTGCAGAGGATCCTTATTTTTCTCCCAACAATTCAAGAACTGTGTATAAAGGGTTTCTAGGCTATCTATGTTATTTTCTCTTAAAGTCATAAACCAGGTTCTGACTTCACGAGTTAGACTCAGAACAAATATCCTCATTCTCACATCATCAGTATCAATCTTATATATTGCAAAGTAGTCATTCATTATTTTAGTATGTTTCTGCGCTGTGTAGGTACCAAAACCATCAAATGGGGTGATTTTACTTTGGTATTCTTGAGGCATGGCACCTAAGTTGGCCGGTAAAACTAGAGGGGTATACCTATTTTCCATGGTTGTAGGTATTGATGTAACAACATATGGGGTAGGGTTAACAATGGGAATGTGAGTTGTAGATGGAGGGGTAGAAGGAGGTGTTTGGGTGGAGTGGTTTGGGGTTGAGATGTGTGAGGGACTGATGAGGAAATTGTAGAAGCAGCAGTGATCGTAGAGGGATCAGGTGTTCTTTCAGAAGTAAGCTCAGATTGTATTTAATTTTGTAAATGTCTATCAATTGAGGTACTGACAGCTTCAAATTGTAATTCTTCAATAAATACTGGGTTTGGAGCCAAGCGGGGCAATTCAGAGTCAGAAAATGTTACAAACAAAGAGGTCTCAAATTGTTTATCAAAGGGTTCGTCCTAAAGATAAATCCAAATAACCAGGCAGGATCTTGATCTGTAGATGGGCTGAGAACTAGCAGTACATTCTTTACGTTCCTGTCTCCTAAGAATTCTGGGAATCAGATTGGGGTTCTCAAACACAAGTGGTGGATTTGGATCAAGATTTGACCTAGTGTAATGAGTTCTTTCTGAAGCTAGATTTCTTGGTTTTGATTTTCTAAATTAATGTCAACAAAGACTTATGTAATTTCTTTAAGATGTTTCAGATTTGAATTTAAAACATTCCTAAAGATTTTTTTGACTAAGGAGTTGGTTTATGTTCAGTTCATAAACTATACTGGAGATAGAATAAAGCAACATTCATCTACTTATGATCTTGAAAAGCAAGAGCAGTTCGAAGGCTACCTAGCTAGCTTCGGGCTCCATCTGTAGTTTATAAAGTAAATAGTAATAACAACAAATTTTTGTTCCCCAGGGGAGTCGCCACTATGTTATCACTCAGATTTTCCTAAAAGTTGTAAGAAGAGGAAAGGGGGCTGAGGTAACCACAAACCATATTTTGGGTACATAATCTAGCCAATTTGTACCTAGAGATATTAGGCTAGTTATGAAAGCTTGGGGATTTTGATTGATTTGATGGTGAAATTCAATAGCATAGGGTTGGAACTAAGTATTTTAGGCCATTGGGCTAATGGAGTCAAAAGAAATGGCTCTACTGGATTTGGTTTCTCAGCAAAGGATGGTTTCACAGGGAAAGATAACTAAAACAAGGAGCGAATGGTAACTTGATAGGATGGAATGGGCTTAAATGGATGAAGGGAAATTACGAATCCTTCAACATGATTTCAGAGAAAAGAACCTAAATGATCAACAAGAAAGAGAAACTAAGAATTCTTTAATAAATGATCAAAATGATTAAACTAGGAAACAAGAGCAATGAAGAATTTATGCTAGTTTAGAAGAAAACATCAAGAATATAAACGATTGAAAACAAATTGCACTGAAGCACTTTCTGAATTAAGTTTTTTCATTTAAGTATTCAGATATGAAACATAATTGAAATATTTAAACAAGAAAATAGTAACACATGAGATATAAATACTTATTTATCCAATGTATTGCACATGAATCCTGTGAAAAGTCCTTTGCATTAATTCTTCATCTAACCAGCCATGAAAGATTTTTCCAACAACACTTTATTCCAAAATAATCAGTCTTACAGCAATGTCTAAGAATCTACCTTCAATACTCCGAATGAGGATGTATTTATACAAAACATTTACACTAAAATATCTCATAACAAAGTGAGATATAATCTGAGATGACTACCTAGAAGTTACATGAAGATAGGTCCACATGGTCTCGTTGATAATAGATAGAGGCAAACGAATGGTTTGTTGTCCCTATTCTTTAGAGTGTGCTGGAGTTAGGCCATATAATTTGGCATCTTGTTGTCTTTGATGTAATTCTATGCTAGCTTCTCTGTTTTTATCTTCTTACTGATACACTTTACCTGCACTGATAATCTTTACCTGTTTGCTCTCTATTTATCCTTTTTACCCTCATTGACTATAGTAAAAAATCAAAATTTACTTTTTACCAAGGATAAATTACAAAATTTCTAGTATTTCTTCCCACCATTTTGACTGTGGTATTCTGGTTTTCTGAAGTTTTCTGAGAGTTTCATCAGTCCCGGTATATCTGAAAAAGGAGGCTGAATTGGAAACAAGTGCTTTATTTCATGTTTTACATAGAACAGGTTCTCTAGACTGTCATAGAAAACTTTGCCTGTAGGCACTGCCTTTGATCCTAATGCACTTGTTGATGAACTTGCCTGGTTGCCTGCATATTGATTCAATTTATCCACATAGTCTATATGTTTCATTAATTTGTCATTGATAACTAAAGGACTAGGTAGCCCCTTGCTCTGCAAAATGGCAAATTTCTCCATAAAAGCATTAATCTCTGCCTGCATATCATGGCATATTCTTTCTAAATTTTGCGTCAAAGTTCTTTTGGTTAGTACCCTTTAGTTTTCTAAAATGGTCCTTATTCTGTCTTCAATGCTAAGTTCTTCAAGCTAGTACTTATTCTTATTATTCAAAAAATTTATGAGCCTATTGGCTTCTTCAGGTATTCTTCCTAATTTTTCTCTTGTTCTTTCAATTTCTTCTTGGGCTACCTTTACTAAATCAATATGCTCAAAATTTATTTGGATTGATGGCCAAACATCATTTATTGATTGATTGATGTTTTCCCAAAGAATTTTTCTAATATCTGCCAGAGGTTTGTCAAATGCAAGGTCATTTTCTAATGATTGCACTTTGTTTTCTAATCCTTTAATCTCCCTTGTCTTTTCTGCAACATTTATTTTTGAGATATCATACCTCTGCTCTAAGTTGGCATACTATTCTTTTACCTTTTCTAGCTTTGAAACTTGCAGTTTCATGTCCTCCATTGATTTTATCAGTTCCTTTGTGCTCAAATTGGTAGTACTATCCTTTGTTTTTCCTGTTGTTGTTGTACCTGTGACCACCTCTGTTGTGGCTATTGGAATGTTTGGTGCCAGAGCTATTCCAAGGGTTGATGGGACTACAGTCGAGACTACTGGTATCACATTGGGAGGCTAAGAGGTTGAGTCTTTGTGCTTTTCCTTCAATGATTTTTCTAGTTCTTTCTTAGTCTCATTCAGTCGTCCATTAAGTTTTAAGAGTAAATCCATCAGCTCTTCTTTAGATTTTTGCTTCATTATCTCAACAGTCTAAGGATGCCTTGAAGGAGGTAGCTTTAGCTGCTTCCTCAAGCCTGCAGCAATATCTTCATCTTTCTTTCTTATTAAGGCTTCTATAGCCTTCACATCCTTGGGATAATGACCCAATCCAATAATTATTTCTTCTAAAGATTTTATTCTGTTATCTTTAGCATATGAGGAGGCTTTCTCTACCTGTAATTAGATAGTTGTGTTATTTAAAGAATTTTCTAGCCTTTGGGCCATCATAGCCTTACCAGTCAAGGTGGAATAAATCATCTCTCTAGTTTGTTTGTGCAATTCAATTTGATCCAAAGGATGAATATCCTTTGCCATGACTTCAAAATTAGTCCTGAGATAGTTTCCTACTGATTGAGGCTACTGCACTTTAGGTTTGAAATAACTCATTATCATTTTACCTTCTTTGATGTCATAGCCTGATATCAATCTATTTTGATTAGTGGGAGCCAATTTCAAATATTGATTGTAAACTTGAAGCCTTAATGGATCATCTCTAGCTTTTATTTCTATAAATGTTTTCTTGATATCTAGAGTGTCCTTTCCTGATGGTTTGAAAGATGATACCTTTGCACTTTGTTGCCTCTCTAACTCCTGTCTCTGTGAGCTAGTAGATGTCCCACCTACTGGGAATGTTTGATGACTATCTACCGCTTATTTCCTTTGACTATCAGTAGTCTCTTCAAAAAATTCCTCCTCTAAAAGAGGATTTAACCTTTTCCTTTTTGCATCGGGCTACTCTGAGGGTCCACTGGCAGGGATAACTACTTCCCTGTCTCTCTTTTTATTCCTTTCCTCATTCAGAGGAGTCTGCAAGATTGGAGGTTCTCCTACATTTCTTTGAGTTGTAGGAGTTGTCATTTGGGCCCGTTCCTTGGAAGTTTTAGGCTTTTTTGACATCGTAGATTGCCTTGTGGCTTGAATGTTGGTCTCTAGTTCCTTGCCTTTGGATGTTTGTGGCTGGTGTGCTGGTTTCCTGTGAATGTTCCTGATAGGTTCCAGCTGTAGAGGCACCAATCCCTAACCTTTGTACCTACCCAAAAGAGTCCAGGTCAAGTGTTTTCTCAAGATCTCTCATAACATTCTCAATATTGACCTGTTCACTATCATTTCCTACTAGGGTCCCTTCCTTCCATTCATCCATATTTGCAAATTGTTCAATCTCTAGTATCCTATGGTTTATGTATGGTGACAACCTCTTCTTCATTATTCTATCACATATAAAGTTTTTAGGGTGATATGGTATCCACCCAAAACTTTTGTGTAACTTAAGGTGATTTTATAAAATTATTTATGTTTATCTCCATGCTTCCCTACTGTTACAGACAAAAGGGCCTAACTGATTCTTGATTCTAAGTTGAGATTTCTTCTTAGCATTACAAAAATGGACCAAGTCTGAATTTGTCATTCGCTTGAAATATTCCAATGCAAAAAGTCGCATTGGTACATATTTTGGTAACTTGAAAGGCGAGACCTCACACCCATATATCCTAATTTCTATATGGTTTCTTGTTTAGATACCAATCACCTATTCTATACTACTTTGAAAGCTCAAGGATCTTCTTTATATCACCACTGATCCTAGGTGGGGACACTCCTGTCGCTAAGGTGGTTCTTGGATGCACAAATAGATCAATGAACTCATTATAGGCATAAGGGGTATTAAGGGATTTATGGAAAATGAGACTCCAAAAGATAATAGACCTTGGATTTCCTTTGGTGTCAATTTTCTTGACAAGGAAAGGGAAGTTCTCTGATTGATAATACAACATAAGGTGATAGATGAAGGTGGTATACTTGAAGACTCCCTCATTGTCTAGTATTAGGAACTGGTCATGAATCTTATTAGCAATATAGGAGGCATAATCATATTTAACAGCAGGGGGATGTCCAGGAGTAAAAATTGATAGCAACACTAGGGTTACCTCATCAACATATTCACTAGTGTTGAATCCCATTACTAAAGATGTCATATCCACTATAAGTCTTCCCATATCTGTGAAGAAGGTCTGTCCATAAGGAGGTGGGCCTTTCGGCTGATGTTTTTCTAACATGAAGGTCTGACAGATGTGAATAAGTTCTGATTGGGATAATTCACTTGATTTCTCAAGTAAATAGTCAACTGAAAGGGGAGTAAGGGTTTGACCAGGGAAAATTGTAGCATTTCATTGATGGATTCAGCAGTTATTGGGAAGAGGACTGTTTGGCTTGGGGACATCACTGCTCTATGGTTGGGATCATAGTTTGGCTGACTTGATGAATTATATCAGGACAACATGGATTGAGGGGAGAAAATACATGGGAAAGTTGGATTCCCACAGTCTTAGGATATCAAAGCCATTCAGGTAGTTGTCTCTAAGTTGGCAAAAGACCTTAAGGTGGTTCTTATAAGTGGATAATTCTTTTATCTGGAAGTATTTATCTACAAGGTAGATGGTCTAAATCTTTATGAGGAGCATTCATGGGTGGAACATTCAAAGCCACAGGGGTTTCCATTTCTAGTTCTTGTGGATTCAGAAAGGGAATTCATGTTTTCTGTGGGAAATGGGCAAAATAGAGGGCTTGGGAACTTCTATAATGAAACAAAGACTGAATTATGCTGAATTTGGGTCTTTTATATCAAATTACAATGTAAAATGAGAACTCACAGGGTTTTTGTGGGAATTGGATAAATACGTGTGTTTGGCTAATGCTCAGTGAAATTATAGGTGCTGGAAGTGGCTAATAGGCTCTGGGTTGCGTCGGCTACATGTTTTTTGAGTAGGTTGGTGGTGGAAAACCTCAGACAGTTGACCTCGATGTTCTTTTAATGGAAGCATAGGTTTGCAGTACAATGCGATGAAAATGACATTTTTTTGTTTTATTTAACAAAGTCATGCTTGGCGGGGATTTTTGTTTTCGGGCGGGTGATGTCAGCGAGGAGTGAAGTGATGTTTTATCACATGTGGGAAAGTGGTAAGTGGTTTTGTATCACACTGCTTTGGGGATGGGCGGTAATGGGCCTCGAACCAGCGATTCCATAGATTTTGAGACATGTGGCAGAGGTGTTGTATGAAAACCACTTTGTGATCTCGCGCTAATGCGCGGTCACAAAGGGGTGTGTGATATCGTTAATAGTTGTCATATATGGGAGGTGTGATCGGACGATTGATGGGAGGCATGATGTGATGGGGTTTAACAACGGCAGGCCCAACACAAGTAACGTTTAATTAACTGTATCAAGGGTAGTGTGATATGTCAGAGAGGTTCTTAATTAATCGTGAGGGTTAATTAATCCCTTATTAATGTAGCGGGCGATTAGGGCTATTAACTAGTTAATCCCGGTTAAAATGTATTTATGGTTTTAATTTAACCAAAAGGGCAGGATATATAAAAATTTGGGATCTTTAATAGTTTAAATAATATGGGAAAGAGTGATTTTTTTGTGCGGGAGTTATATAATATAAGTTAATAGTTAATATGGTAATGTAAAAAAGCACCAAGTAAAAACATTAAAGTGTGTATTTAACTTAGGTTTATGTGAGAGAAGAGTTTTTTATGGGATGTTGTGTAATTTTCCTAAGTAAAATAGGATTTTACTTAGGAAAAAACTTATGGAAGTGAATGAATGATTTATGAATGGTTTTAAGTACTTAAACTTTTTAAATTATTGGGTCGAGGATCCGATCCCTCCAGAAGTTGGAGAAATGCTCTGAGCCCCTCCAATTTAACAAATGCCTTAGTCCTTAGTGGAAATTAGTGAATAATTAGGGAAAATGAGAAGGGAGGTTAATTATGCTGACTTTGCTTCGCTTGAGATGCTTGCAATGTACTGTATGCCTTGGCCTTCTGATGAAAGTGAAAGATTAACACATTTGTAGACATTAATCATCACATATAATTTTGCAACATCAACTACCTACCCTACCTATTTCAACCTAGCTTTTTTTCTTCGTTATTCGGGTGCACTTAGACTGGCAAACCCTTATCAAATATTCCTTTTCTTTTACATGGAAAATCCTATCTAAGTCTGCACTTATTATATCCAAGGGCCCAAATTAAATTGTTTAGCTCCTTTTATTCACTATACTTATCTACTTATCTACCAAGATTAAACTGTTTGGTCAGATATTTATTCTCTATTTCTACAACATGAAATTGAAAAATGAATTAGCCAAGTTTAAAAAGTTTGACTATTCATGAATTGTGGCATAAGTGACAAGCTGCACACAATTGTTTATTACACAAAAGTAAAAAGTAGTGGCATTTAGGCTTGCACGCTTTCCTGGTCTTTCTTTTTGTTTGGGGTTCATTTTCTTTCATTTTTTTTTGACCATATTTTATTCTTTTTACCCTTCGATTTTTCTTTTAGGGTATACCCTCTTTACATTTTTAAAATTTTTTTATTTTTTGAAAATATGGAAAACCTTTGCAACAAGAAAAGGTATAAACATATTACATAGCTCATCAAATCAATCATGACATATGACACCTATTGGTATTGGGGCCTAACAGTATGAAACGACACTTTTAGGGGTTAAAGAGACCTTGGTTTAATGACATATATGATTGGGGTTGCAGTGCCCAAATATGTCTATAACAGTTGCGCCGTAAAGCATGAGGTCGTAAATCCTTTGATGTCGTGTGAAATGCTTTATCATGAGGATCCGAGGTATTCAAACTGGAAGGTGACATGTATAAAATACAATACAATACATCATCATCATTTTATTTTCATGATCTAGTTGAGGCGGGCATTCCCATGCTCAACTTTATAATTTCATTTTCATGTACATAGGACAGATAATTGTCTGTTGTTGCAAACTCATGATTCTTGTAGGGTCATCATCCATTAGCTTGGATGATCATATGTGCAGCTTCTGTGTACATTTGATGTCTTTATTTTCCTGAATATATCACAACCTAGATGGATGAAACTAGATCCAGGGTCTTCAAACTTGTTCAATCTTCACCCGATGTACAAGTCGATCCATGTGAAAAGATGTTCTGAAGTCGAACATGGAAAGACATTGCTTGATTACCAGCCAATGATGTAAGTTGTTAACATGTGTGAGACGAATCACCGATATTGATGATGACCCTCAAGGCACTACAATACAATTCATGTTGTGTGAATATATGATTTGATGTCAAACACCATGCAAAATCTTTCGGTCGAAGACCATTAATGTAAACCTGTCGTTGGAAATGAGAAACTTGCCATTGATGCATGCATGCTTCAAGGTAATGAAAGGGTTGTTCCTAAGTCAACTTCTTGGATAATGAGCCAATGTTGACAAGAAGTGACCTGTCGTGAAAATGATCTGATGATACAAGGTTCAGGAATTGTGGTCATGAAAAATGGAGGGTCAAGGTATTGCAGTGGATGAGGCGTTAGCTAGGTGGTGAATTCTCTAAATGACTTCTCTTGAACATGTCGACGACATTGATATGGATTGGTAGCATTAACCCCAAAAGATGGATGGTGTGGAGGACCAATGGTGATATGGCCGGTGAACGGAATAACCCAACCCGACTCAATCATGGTGATGGAGTGAAACTGTCATGTTAAAAAGCGACCTACTACCAATGAAGTTATTCAAGTTTTCTTCCCATTTTTCCCCAGTCATTGTTGACCTGTACCTCTTTATTTTTGTCAAGCTTGAGGAGGATAACATATGCTTGTTCTATAATTTTCCCTTTGGGCAAACTTGTCACTACTTTTGGCGAGTCTAGCGATAGTGAAACTCGCTCTTCTCTGGATGGACAAGTTTGTCACTATTGTTTTAACAATTTTAATGACAAGGATAACTCGGTCCTTTTCATCTTTAGAGAGTTTGAAAAGGGACAAAAAGGAAACTCCACCAGTCCTTTTTCGTAGCATAATCCCTTAAGTCCGAAAAAGTATAAAACAATACAAAAGGGATGACTTTTCGATCGCTTTAGCAAGCCAGAAAAGACAAGCGCTCAATCTTTTTTTGGGATGATCCCTCAGGTCCAAAAAGATTAAAATGTAGAGGTAGGGCACTTCCTTTTACTTTAATGAGATGGAAAGGCCAGTAGCTCGGCAATATTTTCATATTTAATGAGTCTAAAAAGAGCTTAAAAGAGACTCGTTTTTTAGGAACGAGTGATGTTTTCGGGTAGCAACTGGTTCCAGGTAAGTTTGGAACTTCTCAAAACATGGCAGTGTGAAGAGGGTGGCTAACAAGATCACTCATCGTAGCCGTTCCTCAAAAGGGTAAACAATCAAGTGGAACCGTATGATTGGCCAAAAGAATGAAGGTGACGGTAAGAAAACAAACAAGGCTTGAAAGGCTGATAGCATGGCAACCACAGAGGTCGTTTACTGAAGGTGGGTTTATTTTTTAATGAGCTTGAACCTTGCGTTAACATGTGCTCAGTGGCAGGTTTATTTTTTAATGAGCTTGAACCTTGCAGAAACATTTCTCAAATATGCCTCTCATTGGTAGGTTTCTTTTATTGAGCTTGAACTCTACGATAACATGTGCTCATTCCAATCATTTTAAAGATGTCTCTCATTAGTAGGTTCATTTTTTAGCAAGCTTGCACCATGCGAAACTTTGCTCATTGCCTTTTTATGTAGGCTGGAAACGACCAAACTACAGAGCTAACTACAGTGAAAGCTAAGGAACTACTAAGGTAGGATGGTTTTATCAGTAGACAAAACACTTCCTTTGGTCCGTCTGGTGTGCAGACATTTCCAGACCAAATACCTAACCTAAGAAGTTGAAACTAAAAAGCTAAAAGCTAGAAACAGTAAAAAGCTAAAAAATGAAACTCGTCATTTTTCACTTGCATAAAAATGGTTGCACACCCCCAGGTGTTGAGAAAACGAGAACTTCCAGGTTACCTTATGGAAGTCCCTGCATTTAAGCAGGATTGTTTCATCCGCGGAGTAGACAAAACACTTCCTCGTCTTTGTCCATCGAAATAGACAAAGGTGAATGAAGTGAGCTTCTAATCACATAACTTGCGAGGAGATAATTGTTCAAGACTAATCCCATATCCTACAAGGACATGGTGTTTCAACACAATCATGTAACCTACAAGGAAATCTATTTTCTTAGCTGGGTTCACTTGCCGAAGCAGACCAGGAGATAACTGTTTCGGACTAATCCCATATCCTACAAGGAAATGGTGTTTCAGAACAATCATATAACTTACAAGGAAATCTATTTTATTAGCTGGGTTCACTTGCCGAAGCAGACCAGGGTGCATGCCCTCGAAGCTTCGTTACATTCACCAGACTGCTTGCGGTAATTAGGTGGATGAACTGAGGGTTGAAGATACATTCATGACACAAAGAGACCATTTAGGGATGATGTTTGACTCATAGCTGCGTTTGAACCGGGAAATGGAAGCTGGTCGATAGGTTGCACCACTTTGCCTTCATGTGGGAAACACATCACTTGAAAGAGTGTGGAAATAATAGCTTCCATGATATAAACATAGTCATGCCCAAGGAGTAGATTGTAACGTAATGGCCCTTAGAATACCATCATGTTCAAGTGAACAAATTTTCCTTTTTAAAGTTATAGGCAACTTTGGAAGGATCCCTAACAGTCGACTGGTTCCTTTATTGAAGCCTGAAAAATTTTGATTCTCAAGAAGAAGTGATGGCTAACCAAGCACTTTCCAAGCAGTTGAGGAAAGGATACTCACTGAAGCCCCCTCATCTATGATAGTTCTAGACACAATCATTTTGTAATATTGTACTATGATTCAGAATGGTAAATTAGATGGAAGGCGAGGTCTCGCTAGTTGATTCCAATCAAAGGAAATGACTAGATTGCTTGGAGGGGGTACCGAATAAATGGGTGGATGAACCTATTGAAATGGGGAACTTTCCTCCTGTTGTAAAGGAATGGGAAGATTGCCCCCAAGTTCATTAGAATCTGTATTAACAAAAAAAAATTGGACAATATTGTTCTCATTCTCTTTGGAAATTGCATCGTCTGAAGGTGGACCTTCTGAAGGCAAGATTAGGTCGACTGCCATCTCGACCTATTAACTTTTGTCTAGCATGGACTCAGAAGGCTTACTTTCAACGATAGGGGCTTCGACCGATGGTTGAGTTACATTAGTCAGGTTTTCAACTAGCGATGGACTTGGTAAGAGTTTCTTGTATCCGGGTGGAAATCACTGCGATGAAGTAGGACGATTATGCCAGATTCTCTTGGCCTCATCTAGAAAAGGACATTGGTGAAGCTGATGGCCTTCATCGCATAATTGACATGGAATTTTGACCTTTCCTTTCTGTCCAGGAACTTCATTTTCACTAGTTGATGGTGTGTTACCAACATGACCACTAGAGGTTGATGACACCGGATGGTGCGAATGGGGAGACCATTCTCTCAAGATGCATGGAATGCAAGGACAATCCCAGTGAAAATGGTTTCCTTTGCATATTAGAGAAGGATATTTAGACGTTTTAATGTGTGGATTTTCACCAGATGATTCATTGTTGCCCCCTTGCTTAACTAACTTCTTCTTCTTCTTCTCTTTCCCTTTCTTATTCTTCTCAGCCACTTCGTTTATAGTATCACTAGTTTCACCAAGCGAAGAAGAAGAAGGGGAGGGAGAAACAAACAAAGTAGAAGGCGAAGGGATAATTTTAGTATCATCTGGTTGCTGATTCGATTGCTGAGGAATCATAGTATTTTGAATGACACAGGTTGAAAATAGCCATACTCGCATGCCGATTGTGATTCCCAAAAGGGACAATGTAGCCACATACAGAGCACCAATATCTCCCTAAGAAGGGAAAGGACTAGGATTCCCCCCAAGAGAGATTCCTTGATTGGTGGACTCAATTACCTCAACCTAAGATCAACGAAGGAACATAGATGTTATTACGAATTAAATAAATTTTAATGATGCTTTGACACAACTTTTCTTTTTCAATTTCTAAGAGTCAAGCAAAAGCTAAAGATGACTCTAGTCACCTTCAATTTTTAATGAGCCTAAAGTGACAAGTGCTCAGATGGACCTTTTCTTTTAAGGATTCAAAAAGGAACGAAAGTGACTACTCTAGAAATCTTGACAGAGGGATTATCAAACCAATTTCAAAATTGCAGAATACACCTTGGTGGTAAATTAAAGATAAATTACCAAGGACTTATGTACGACATCCAATCTTGTCGAATGCTGTGTTCAGTGCATTTCAACTGATAGGGTGACAGACACAGCTTCCTATGGATAAAGAATATCAACCTATTTTTGTCTCCCAATATATACTCGACGGTACGGAGAGCACAAGTCCGTACCAGAACTTGTCGTATCAAAGAGGAGGGATCACCCAACCTTCGATGAAAATGATAGTTACCAAGTTTTACAATGCCAGAATATGTCTCTAGCCTAGACCTCTAGATGTGTTGCGTTAGGTTCCAAAGCATTGTTATGTTCATTGTGATTTATTTTATAGTTGATCTTGCTTATGAGTTTTTCTTTCAAGGTTCACTACGTAATGTAGATGTAAAATTCCTAAATATGCAATCTAAAATGATAAATAGTCGTTTATTTTAGCAATGAAAATCCTAGCTACGAAGGAAAGAAGGTAACAATTATTTCAACGGAGAGCAGAGAGCACACACTAAATGCACCTTTCCTAAATCATTTTCGCACACAGTCTAAATGAAAATGCAGATGCATGTATTTGTTTTTCATTTCCTTAATGTGAGAATGCCAAAAAGGAAAACTAAGTACAAATCTAAACTATTTTCCTCAAAGCAATACTTCGGCAATTTATTTTCAAAATGAAAGGAAGACTAAAACGAAACTTTTCGATTGCGAATAGAAAACTACTTTCCACACTTTTAATATTAACAATTCAAATCAAATACAATGGCAAAAGAACAATCGACTATCTAGAGGAGGAAGACTTGACGACACTCTTCTTTTTTACTCCAAATGGCAGTTACAACATTTCCTTGCATCAAAAATGACAGTTCGATTAAGATACTTTTGACAAAGAAGGACTACAAATGATAGACAAACACATAAAAACATTTAAAAATCCCTATCAATGGAGGCTAAATAATGTAAAGGAAAGAGGATTCAGCAATGATATACTGATCATGAGCAGCAAAACCACTGAATAGAGTTGAAAACAAGGAGGAAAAAACCAAATTTCAAAGACAAAATAGTATCATTCAGTCATCGCATCTGTTCTTAAGGGAAACAGGGATGCATCTCACCTGCAACACATGGGAGGTGCGATGCATATATGCTATGAGTTATAGATAGTGTGATGAGCTAGGGAATGAAACTGAGTTTGGGTTTTGCTCAAAATTTGCAGCTAAGTTCAGTGATTTATGTTGAGCTATGATAGACAGTAAAAAAAAAGTACAAGGGTATGATCTTATGAGGTTATTGAGCTACCACAATGGCATTTAGGATGCTTGTAAGTCAGATGTTCAATTCATAAACTAAACTGGAGATTGACTGAAGCATCATTCATCTAATTTGTAGTTTCATAGCAAAAGCAGTTCGAAGGCTAGTTGGCTAACTTCAAGCTATGTCTGTAGTTTATAAAGTAAAAAAAAATAAAAAATAAACAAACTATTCGCTCCCCAGTGGAGTCGCCATTTTGTTTCTGGGAAAACTAGTGTCTTTTCGATCTGCTAGTCCCACTAAGACGGGTAGCTATCTTAGAAACAAACAATCAAAGAAAATTGTGATTTCCTTTATATATGATAGGTAAGAGAGAAGCAAAGAGGACCAACTTGGATCTTCCACTTGGCTCCTTGCTTATTTCCTCTCTCCCTTGATAGAGCTTGCCACTCCTCTCCTACTTGTCCCACTTTAGAGAATACCTGTAGAGGCAAAGAAACAAAGCACCATCAAAGCATCTCGATCTATAATATCATAAACAATGCAGAATCAGAAATACATTGACCATACAATTGCATCCACAAATAACAAGATTCACAAAGACACGATTATATGGAGGAAAACTCAAAGAACTTTATTAATAGTAGAAGAGGGGATTACAACCTAGCTGTTTGATCCAGCATCATCCTCCAAGCATCAAAGCCCTCTTCACCTCACGAAAAGAAAGATCACCCAACAATACAATGTCTCTTCTCAAACAAAAACCAACAGCACTTCCTTACAAATTACAAAATTCCAACCTCTAGATCTCTCAAATGAGGGATCTATTTATAGATATTTGCAAAGGTGTGAGTTAGATTTGGGTTTTTGATTAGTGTCATTCCATTGATATTTCTTGGTTCCACTTGGATATTTCATTGATCTCTTACTCATCCCTGGGCGAATTCAGAGAGGCAAGTGTCATATGAGAAGTTTCTAGAAGATTCTCTGGGTATCCACTTAGCAAACTATCTCTTCCATTTGTCTACTCTCGCTCATTGCACCACATAGAAGGCTCTTTCAGTATGCATCCGCACCTAGCTAGTGTAGCAGCCAGTATGCATCGCACCTTGACAATGGAGCAGTCAGTATGGTCTAGTTTTGGTCAATTCTGAGTGGTTTTTCAGGTGTAACTTCTCGGAAATGATGTAATCAGTTGACCATGATTATTTAGTGTATGAAGCAACACTTTTAGGGGTTAAAGAGCCCTTGTTTTATCGACATATATGATTGGGGTTCCAGTGCCCAAATATGTCTATAACACCCCCCTCAAAACCACTTCCCTCTCAAAAACGGTGCGATGACCCCATTAAACCACCATTAGGTATAACTAAAAAAACTATCCACTGTTCATCAATTAATGAACCCGCCAAAATGATTTTTTTCTATATAATACCAACTACCATTCTTTTCACTCTTTTCGGGCATTTTGTATTGAAAACTCAGAAAGCCATTACTACCCCCGCAAATAGTGAATTTTCTGACACACCTCCGTCATTGCTCCATAGACACTATAGGCAGCCCAACTCATTCATTAGTCTATACCAGAAACATATGAACCTCTATAGTGGAAACCAACCACCATTTACAATCAATTTCACCCAATTTCAGGTATTTAGCAATGGAATACCAACTCCATTGTATAATTCCAAGTAAATACACCCTCATAACACGTAATTATGTAAAAAATAGCAATTTTTTTTTAATTTTAAGACTCTAAGCCATAACCATCTGCAAGCCTCCATTTACCTAAAATCCTCAAGAAAATCCCAAGAACCTTTGCTAAAACCCCTGAGCATAACTCAAATCCATAAGAACTGAGTATGGTTGCCCCAATTGGAATGGATGTTAGACCAATTACAACTCCCGACCTAGAACTGGACCACCTTCCCCTAGTTGACAGGGACTTACACGTTAAATATACCAGTGTAATAGAGCTCCTGCTTAAAATTCACTATTTAAGCAAAGACAGACACCTAAACTAGAATGATGACATTGGCCTTTGGGAATCCATTTTACCTAGATACGAGTTCTGCCAAGTCCATATCTTTCCCAAAATTGTTCATATGTGCTATACATGTTATGTCCCCAACCATAGAAAAGTAATGTATCATGACCAAAAGGTTCTATTCACCATAATAGCAGAGTCTAGAAATGAAATGATGAACTTCTAGCCAAGACCAAACCTAACCCCACTTTCAATTGGAGACTTTTTGGACTAGTATCCCAAGCTAAGCCCTGCGAAATTGGCCCAATTATTCAAAACCATCATTGTAGAGGAGAAACATATCCCTAAGGACCCCCCTCCATATATGTCAGTTATTTTCTCTAAATGGGGCCAGAACATTGTCACCATGATATCCTGTGTCTTGGGTTACTCTACCAGTGAACACATTGATGAAATTATTCTTGATTTCATACTATTTATACCCAGGGAAGCCTCTTGCAACCATATATGACTTTGCCAGTTTCATAGCTGATAGAATACATGAGAAATTCACAAGAATGGAGAATGAGAGGGTGTTCAAATACTCCTCTGTATTATACCATCTATTTCTATATTACCAGTGAGAGAAGTTTCCCTCTACCCTCCAAAAGCTTGACAGCAGGGGCCAGCCTACATAAGTTATTTTTTAGACCCCACTATCCCATGAGTTTGGGTCACCTTATACATATTCTGACTTTATAGATTCTTTTGTGCATCCAATCATGACCATGCTCACTGGGAATCCTCCAGCTAGGATAAGCCCAGAAAAAAAAGAGAGTCCTACAGCTTTCCATGCAGACCAAAGTGGGTGACTGGTACCTTTATCAGAACCACACAAAAATCAGAATATATGGATGCATGCTTTCACCATATAGGTTTCCAATATACCTCCACATGAGGTTTTTTGCCTTAGAGTATTATAGACAAATCATCAATGCAGATGAAGCAAACTTCGTCAACCCTAAGAAGAAGGCAAATTTCAAAATCAAAGACCAGCTAGGCCCCTTCATATGCAATTCTATATAGGGAGGGAAAGAGGTAGACCTAATCTTGCAAAGAACGAAATTCCAAAGGAGCTTTGTACGAAGATATGACCCTTTGGAATTAATTACCAAGAAAAGGAAAAAGGTCAAGCTAGGACCTTTTATCCACCACCCCATACCATAAATAGAGGCATATGAAAATCAAACAGAATGGGTGTAGGGTACTTTAGTAGACAGAGACAGCACAAGAGTAAATGTAGAAAATACTCTTATTGATTTGGAAAAGTAGCTTGATGAGTGCTTTTTTTTGTAGGTACCAAAAGAGCAAGAAAGAACCATCAGTACCCCTCTAGTCATGCAAAATCCTTAGAATGAGGAGAAAATAATGAAAAGAAATAGAGAGGGAGCTTCCACATCAGGGATGGGCACCTCAAATTTGGAATAGGAAAAAAGAAAGAGGAAAAGACTCAATCCGACCTTTGAACAAGAATACACAGAAGATTCGGCACAGGTGACCAATACAGAGGTAAACAGAAGCAGCCATCCTACTCTATCTGAAGGCATGCAAGAGACTTCCACATCATAGACTCAGATGTTGGAAAGGTAGCTTTGTGTGGAAGTATCTTCCTTCAACATACCTACTGACAAAGACCAAGACATTAAGGAAAGATACAAGGAAATCAAAATGAGAAATTAAAGGCTCAAAGCCCAAACTATTCTCAGTACCTAAAGCTAACTCCCACCAATCAAACAAGCCTAATGTCAGCCTTTGATATAAAAGAAGGAAGGCTGCAATTGTCTTTTATTAAACCTACAACACAGTAAACCAAGACATCATCTGATTTCAAAAAGGTGGAGTTTGAATTTTTGGCAAGAGATATTCATCCCATAGACTAGATTGAACTGCACAAATAGGCCAGAGAGATGATATAATCCACCTTGACAAGTAAAACCATAGCTGCCCATCAGCTACAAAAGTATTTGAACAACATTTCTACACAATTTTAGTTAGAGAAGGCCTCCTCACAGGACAAAGGTACAAGGATCAAGTCCTTAGAGGACTTAGTTATTAAATTTGGACATTATCCCAAGGATATAAAAGCTATAAAGAATCTTATAAAGATGAAAAATGATGATATTGCTACACTTAAGAGGAAATTAAAAATACCCCAGCTCCAACATCCTCAAACTATAGAAGTCTTAGAGAGTAAAAAAAAACATGAGGAGTTGATGGACTTGGTCCTAAAGTTGAATGATCAATTAAAGGAGACAAAAAAGGATTTGGATGCTTTAATTCAGTTGAAGAAAAGTGACTTGGCCACAACTCCTAAAAATGTCATCCTTACAGTATCCACAACAGTCCCCTCTACATCGGCAGCTTCACTGGCACCAATAGCTCCACCTGCCACAGCACTGACAGTAATAGAAGAATATACAACAGCAGCAGGTACATCAAGAGAGAATGCAACAGAACTGGTTAAAGCCATGGAAGAGATGTCTGTCGAGGCTACAAAAATAAACAAGCTAAGGTAAAAGGTGGCAAGTTTAGAAACTGACTACAAACTTTCCCACTTAAGCAAAAGGATGAAGCACAAAAGACCCAAAGAATGAGTGAAAGAATCAAAGTATTAGAAAAGGACTTAACACTGGAAAAGCCCCTTTGGCAAACCAAGGAAATGTTGTGGGGCAATATCATTGACTATGTCAATGGTATTTGGCCATCAATTCAAGTTATTTTTTAGCAGACAGAATTAGTAAAGATAACCACAAAATCTATCCAGAAAGTAAATGAGGAATTGGGAGATAAGCCCGAGGATGCCAATAAACTCATCCATTTCCTAAACAGCAAGAACATGTATGAACTACAGGAGATGAACATAGAAGATAGAACTGAGACCATTTTGGAAATACGGAAGGTCCTTTATAAAAGTAAACTTATGCTTAACTTTGAAGAAAATCGCCACAACATGCAGGTAGCCATTGATAGGTTCAAGGCTAAATTCCAAATTTTGAGCGAGAAAGGTCTATCAAGTCTTATGGTTATCAATGACAAACTCACAACATAGTTGGACTATGGCAATAGACTCACATAGTTGGCTAACGAACAAGTTGGCACTTCATCCATAAAATCGCTGCAACAAGAAAAGTTTTGTACAACACCTTTGAGAACTTGTTTTTTCTTGAGCATGAGATAAAAAACTTATTCCTCACCAAGCCCAATTTTGCCAAGTATACTGAAGCTGATGAAATATATAGGAGGATGATGAATGTAAAATTACTTGATTCAGAATGGTGAGAGACAATGTCTGATTTACTGTGATAAGTTTAAAACAAAAATTTATTGGATAGTAAAAATGAGAGTAGCCAGGTAAATAGGTGAAAACAAGGCAGCATCGTAAAAGAGTATCAGGATAAAAGAGTATCCATTGAAAGATAAAAGTTGAAGAAGGTTCCAGTGTGAAACACCACTTCTGCAAGCCAACACAAAAGGCTACAAATCCAACCATATAATCTAGCAGTACCAAATAAAAAGGGACATCATGAAACAATTCAATAGTTGTCTCTATCTTCTAGCAAGAAGATATTTGTATTTCCTAGAATAAATCTCAAGTTTGTTTTGATATATTTTGTAATAATTTTTGTATAAGTACTTCATAATTCGAATTATGTAGTGTGGATTCTTAGACATTTATATAGATTTTCTTGGTCAAAAACTATAAGCTATTGTATCACTGTTGGACCAGCAAGATGGATTAATGAATAAAGCCAAGAAGTTTCACTGGATTCAGTTTGAAGTACAAACAAGTATTCTCTTTTGTGTTGTTACCTTTCTTTAAGTGTTTTTCCATAAGCTATAATGTATCTAAAATCTTAATACTATAATATTGAATGATATCTCAGAATTTGCTTCACTGCACTTTGTTTTAACTAGTATGCATTTTAATGCTTTACGCTAATTATCTAAGTTAAGGAATTCTTGATTGATCCTTAGCTTAGGTAGTTTTCCCTTGAATCTATAGTAAAGGATCCTTGATCTCCATTTTCTCATGATTATCCTCTACTCCTCATTTTATCACGGTCTGAGAATTCTTAAGTTCTCTCTCACCTTGGTTTATATCATTTCACCCATCTGGCCCAAAGATCCACACTTCACTCTGTTAGCTTTCCCTTTGAATACTCCCTTTAATGAGTTAATCTTAGTTTTGTTGTCCTTCTTTGACTCCATAGCCCAATGGTCCAGAGACTTTGTTCTATCCATCTATTTTAAGGATTCACCATCCAACCTTCAATACGAATCAAAACCCCCCTGAACCCTAAGAACTAGCCTAAAATCCCAGCAAACAACACTAAATCAAATAGATAGAGCCCTCTCTGAGTCATAGGTTGGCTAGAGCCTATACTTAAAATATTGTCTTGTGGTTACCTCCATCTTTTCCTTCTTCTGATAACTTCTAGGGAAAAATTATGAGTGATAACATAGTGGAAACCATACTGGGGATCACTCAAACCCTCAGCCCTAATAAATCTTTAAGAAATATTTAAATCTCTATTTTGTGCCTCTTAAAGTAATTTATTAGAGGTTATTTTCAAAAATCTCGCAAAAGAAAAAGATTAGAAAAATTTTGGAATTATGTCTTCACGGAGAACTCATTATACTAGGGCTAATATAGACCCAAATCCTGCCCTAGTAGTTGATAATTCCAACCTCATTCCAAGAAAATCCAAAAAATAAGAAAGTTCAGCTAGTCACTTACCATTAGTTAAAGCTAATTCATGTCCTGATGAGTGGTTGCTTTTAGAAGACCTTACCTTTGATGAGAAATTTGATTTGTCATTATTTAAAGCAAAGTCTAAAAGTGAAATATACGACATTGTTCTAGACCCTGATTTCATTGCAGACCTTGAAGTCCAAAAGGTCAACAAGTCAATTGATGAATACATTCTAAATTCTCCACAATCATCCCTTAGTACTGCCAAGATCCTTGAGATTTCTGAACAATTGTCCACTACTCTTAGTTCACCATTGTTCGCTTCAACTTCTGAAGTGCATTCCCTACCACCATTTATACCTTCACTCCCTCACCAACCTATCATTACTCATTCATCACCTACTAGTCCTAGTTCTTCATCCACTAGTGCATCATCTCCAAGTACTTCAACCCCACATCTTAACCCCTCCCAGGTTAGAGCAATGGCAAATAGATATTCTCCTCTCATTTTGCCTTCCCAGCTTGGTGCTATGCCAATAGACTACCAAAGTAAAATTCTTCAATTTGATGGCACGGGACATTGCACTCGACAACAACATGTCAACAAGATAACAGATTACTTTCAGTTGCACGAAATTGACAAAGATAATCTTCAGATGATACTCTTTTCCTAGTCTTTAGCTAATGATGTTAGGAAATGGTTTAGAGCATTGATTTCTAACAGCATTGATAGTTTAGATACATTTCACCAGCAATTTTTGAACAGATTGGAAAAGAAAAAGAACCCCCTACAAATCCTTTCAGAATATGAGAACATTAGAAGGAGACCTAATGAAACTATTCAAGGTCACTGCAATAGATTGAACAATATATATAATTCCATCCCAGCTAACCTTAGACCTCCACCTAACTTAGCATTAATAAAATTCCCTGATGGTTTTGACACAGATAAGGCATTCCAACTCATGGAAAGAAACCCCCCAACATTAGAATAAATGCAAAGTGTGGCAATTAGTGTAGAGGCTAATTTATTAGCTAAAAGAGCTAGAGTTAGAAATGAAAAAACAGGAAATGCAAAAGATGAAGCTTCATCATCTGAAATTAAGATAGATAGTCTAGACAAAAGTATGGAAAAACTGATGGATAGCATAGAAAACATAGAGAGGAAACCTCAATGGGATAACCAACAAGCTAATCCAGTTAGAAACCAAAATTTCAGAAAAACGGAAACCAAAACACTGGAAAAAATGGATCAGAGTAGAACATTACGCCTCCTTTCCAATAAAATTATGTAGAAGCATCCATTCCAAAAGATCCTGAACAAGATAGACAAATTAACCTAATGGGAGTAAATGATGAAGACTGTTTTTCTAACCCAAGACAATCAGGAACTGCATATGCTGCAGCAATTGCAAATCCAGTCTAGAGAGTCATTTGATTATAAACAAGGATATGATTCTGCCATGTTTGAATTACATAAGCAGTATAACCTAAGGAGTAGAAAGAACATGGATTCCCCTGAACAAACCAAGAAAACAGTGCAAAATCAACCCAAGAAAATCAAAGAAACCCCTGTTTCTAAAATTCTCCAGAGTCTCCCCAAAGAGAACCATAATCCTTTTGGCCCAACCATTGTAGATATAACCCCTAATCAACCTTCTAATGATTAAACATCCACTTCAATTCCCTCTAAGTAATCAATGGACAAAGCTCAAAACACTAGAATTGAAAATCCACATAAGGAGGTCCCCAACAAAGAAAAAGAAGACCATCCTACTCAAATCCCTTCTGTGAAAATTCAAAACCCTCAAGCAGAAAAAAACCACTTTGCCATTCAATTTGGGAGCAGAGGCAGCTAAGCTAAAAATTTTAGTTCCTTTAAGAGAACTAATCAAAAATTAAACTTACAAATCACAAATAAACTAGACCTTAAACATTGCTGAAAATGAGGATTCTGTTAATTTGTTTGATGATATGCCAAAACTCATATTTGGCCTAGATGTTACTGGAAAACCATTAGAATGAGGAATTCCACCTTTCTATATTAGCCTTAGTATCCATGAAAAAATTATTCACAATGCAATGTTGGATTCTGGGGCCTCCCACAACTTAATGCCCAAATCAGTAATCGAGAAATTAAACCCGAACATTACTAGGCCTTATAAAGACTTATTCTCATTTGACTCAAGTCAAGTAAAGTGTCTCGGGTTAATTAAAGACATTTGTGTCACTTTAGTCGAATATCCTGCCAAAAGCATCCTCATGGATATTGTGGTTGTTGACATCCCACCAAAGTATGGCATGTTGTTATCTAGATCATGGGGAACCAAACTTCAGGGATCCTTACAACTAGCTCTATCATATGCAACAATTTCTATTTTTCGACAACCTAAGAAACTATACCGAGAAACCTTAATGAAGTATATGTTAAGTAGCTAGGATCGACCTCAAAACTTTCCTATCTACTCCATACATTCAGATATTGATTCTTTTATCCTATATAGCGTTGATTAAACACAAGAAGAAATTTCAAACAGTATTAATACAGAACCAAAAGAAATTGCAGTTTCTTCCCAAATTGAAAATAACCAAACTACATAACTTTTCAATGAACTAGATGGTCAAATTGCTACAAGTGATGAAAAGATTGTTTCACCATATGGGGAGAATTATGTGCATGATATATTATGGCATTTAGAATTTGATGGATCGGTCAATAAGTTAGGAGCTAGAGCAGGTGTGCAGATATACAATTTTGAAAATGATTACTCAGAAGGTCATGCATATAGATTAAATTTTAAATGTACTAACAATATTGTAGAGTATGAAGCCTTAATTTTAGGCCTTAAGTTAGTTAGGAATTTAGGAGCTAAAATAGTCTCTGTCATGGGAGACTCTGAGTTAATTGTAAAATAGATTAACGATGTATAAATGACAAAGGACCCTAATTAATTTGTTATAGAGGAACTATTGTAGAAATACTTAACACTTTCCTAGAAACGAACCATGCAGTAATTCCTAGAAAACATAACATGCAAACCCATAGTTTAGTAATGTTTTCCAGCACTTGAAAATTGCCCTTCCAGCCCAACCATCAATACACTTCTGAAGTTAGGAATAGACCTGCAATTTCAGACAATTTGAAGAATTGGCAAGTATTTTCTAATGATAAACAAATAAATAACTTTTTACTTTTAGAAGAATAGTTTCTAAAGAGAAATATAGACACTGATACGTTAGTAGATCCTGACATTAAGACTAAGATAGAAATAAAGGAGATAGAAGGTGATGAATTGAATAGATTTAACCCAACTAAATTTACCAAATCAAATGTAAATAACTTTTGAGATTGATGAAATAATCAGTGAAGAAACTAAAGTAATTAATCTCAATGACAATTTCTTATCAAAGGGATTAACCCCTTTGGAAGATTTATTTGATTCAAATGATGTTCCTAGAAAACCTAAAATGGAACCTTTAAGGTCTAATATGGACGAATTTAATATAGTCACCGATGAAAATCCTAAATTGATCAACTTTTCAAAATCATTACCGCCAACTAAAAAAGTAAAATACATTGAGTTGTTGAAATAATTTTAGGATGTTTTTGCTTGGAGTTATGAGGACCTAAAATCCTATGACACCAACATCATCTAGCACATAATTAATATTAAAGAAAATCAAAATCCTTTCAAACAAAAAATTAGAAGGATTAATCCTGTCTTATTACCCTCGATTGAAAAAGAAATTCGGAGGATGTATGATGGCAAAATAATTGCACCAATCAGATTCTCTAATTGGGTTTCAAACTTGGTGCCTACTAGGAAGAAGATTGGTGAGATCAGATTCTATGTGGATCTCAGAAACCTCAATAAATTGTCACTAAAATACAATTACCCTCTTCCCAAAATGGATCACATTTTACAGAGAGTAGTTGGTGCAACCAAAATCTCATTGTTGGATGGGTTCTCTGGTTACAATAAGGTCTTAGTTCATCCTGATGACCAAGCCAAGTCTACATGTACAACTCCTTGGAGCACATTTATGTATGTGAAAATTCCTTTTCGACTAATGAATGCAGGAGCCACTTTCGAGAGGGCTATGGATATAGCCTTAACAAAAGAAATTCATCATTTCCTTGTAATATATCTCGATGAAATTATTGTATTTTCAAAATCTGACAATCAACATTTGGATCATCTAAGGCAAGTTTTTATTAAATGCAGGAAATTTGGAATCTCTCTAAACCCCAAAAAGTCCTTGTTTGGATTAGAAGAAGGAAATCTATTAGGTCATATAATTTCAAAAGATGGTATACAAATAGACCCTACTAGAATAGAAGCCATCTTGCAGATACAACACCCCACGAACATTAGAGAATTACAATATTTCTTAGGAAAGATTAATTTTCTTAGAAGATTCAGATCTAATCTAGAAGAATTAATTAGATCACTAAACAATACGCTGAAAAATGATTCGACCATAAAATGGACTGTTGAGGCTAAGAAATACTTTGAAGACATTAAACTAGCCTTAACTAAAACACCAGTATTAATCAGTCCTAAATTTGACAGAGATTTCATCTTATTTTCCTTTTCTTATGAGCAGACAATTGCTACAGTTCTACTGCAAAAAAATGACCAGGGCTATGAACAATCCATTGCTTTCTTAAGCAAGGCTCTGAGAGATGACCCCTTGAAATACAATATAGTGGAAAAACAAAACTTGGCTTTAGTCAAAGCCATTAAGGACTTTAGGGTGTACATCTTATACTCTCATATAGTGGCCTATGTTTCCAATTTAGTAGTTAAAGACATCCTAATTCAAGGTGGTCTTGATGGAGAAAGGGGAAGTGGATTGCTACCATTTTAGAGTATGATATAGAAATCAAACCAACTAAGTTAATCAAAGGCCAAGGTTTAGCCAAGCTTGTGACCGAATCAAACTATTAGGCCTTGGATATAAACTTTATTGCAACAATATATAATGAAGAGGATATGGCGACTCCACTAATCAGTGAGGCCTTTCTTGAATCACCTTGGTATGTGGATATCATTCATGTTTTACTGAATTTACAAGCTCCTCCTAAATTATCTAGGACTAAAACTAGATTTTTTAAGATGAAATCCTTAAATTTTTTTATATTACACAGTGCTCTATTTTGGAGAGATCATGAAGGTATTTTTCTAAATTGTTTATTTAAAGATGAATCTGACAAAGTTTTGGAATAATTTCATGCAGGTGACTATGGAATACACCTTTACTGGAAAACTACTATAGATAAAATTATTAGAGCTGGTTTCTACTGGCCTACCTTGTTTTCTAATGTCAAAAAATATGTGACCTCCTCTCACAAATGTCAAATTTTTGAGGGAAATAAAAATATTTTACCTTTACCCCTCAAGCCAATCCCTGCTAAAATACCTTCTCAACAATGGGGTTTAGACCTCATTGGTGAAATTCATCCACCCTCCTTTACTTAGCACAAATGGGTCCTCACATCGATGGACTACTTCACAAAATGGATAGAGGTCATACCTTCAAGGCAAGCCACTAACGTTGTTATCATAACACTCCTTGAAACCAAAATTCTATCAAGATTTAGATGTCCAAATAAGCTCATTACTGATAATACAACAGCCTTTAAATCCAAAATAATGATAGATTTCTACAATAAGTATCATATAACAATGGGCCATTCCACAACATATTATCTTCATGGAAATGGACTAGCAAAATGCTCAAACAAAATCCTGGTAAAAATCATCAAAAAGTTGTTAGAGGACAATAAGAAAACATGGAATAAAAAACTAATCAATGCCTTATGGGAATACATTTTAACTACTAAGAAATCAATTGGTACTTCTCCCTATCATCTAGTTTATGGGATGGAAGTTGTTTTTCCATCTTCCTTGGGAACACCAGTGATGAAGTTGCTTCAAGAAATCCAGGTTGAACCAAATAGTATCTAGAGAAGAATCAACCAAACAATTCATCTTCAAAAAACTAGGGAAGGAGTCTATATGAGGTCTCAAGTTGTGCAATAAAGAATCAAAATGATTTTTGATAAGAGAACCAAGGCTAAAGATTTCTACCTTGGTGACAAAGTCCTTATGTGGGATTCAAGAAGGGAAGATAAAGGTAAACATGGGAAATTTGATTTCCTATGGAAAGGCCCATATGTCATTTATGCTTTCGGGGGTAATAATGCTTTCTTCATAAGGGAAATAGATTGTACAAAAGTAAAAGGTGTACCACTGAATGGTCGAATGTTCAAACACTATTTTGAACCTAACTACAGATTTTTATTTCCCACTATACATATTTTATTTTTTAAAAGTCTAGTTTGGATTGGATGTTTATTTTTGAAGTTGAAGCTCGAAGAGAATGCCCTAATCTTTAAGTATTTATTGTCATAAGCATCAATAAGGCAGAGACAATAGAGAGAAATACTGCAAGGTAACATCAACAACAATTCAAAGGCTACTGATCTACAAGTTCTTGATATTTCACTAGGAAATGCCATCCCCAAGTGGAACCACTATTAGGTTCCTATACCAAGAGGAGTCATAATTTTGAATGACTAAGATTAATCCTTGTAATATTGTACATACCATTTCTTTTGGCAAATATTTTCCATCTTAAAGAAAAAAATATTTATTAAAAAATGTAAAGAGGATATGTCCTAAAAGAATAATCGAAGGACAAAAAGAATGAAAAGGTCAAAAAATGAAAATATATGAACTCCAAAAGAAAAAAAGAGGCCATGAAAGTGTGCAAGTCAAAATGCCACTACTATTTACTTTTATGCATAATAGATGATTGTGTGTAGCTTGTGACTCATGCCACAATCCATGATAGTCAAATTGTTTAAACTTGGCTATTTCATGTTTTAAATTTTATGTTTATAGCTAGAGAATAAAATATGACGAAATACTGTAATATTGGTAGATCAGTAGATAGGTAAAGTAAATAAAAGGAGCTCATCAGTTTAATCTAATCCCTTGGATGATATAAGGTTATAATTAGATAGTTTTCTATGTAAAGAAAAATATTGATAAGGGTTTGCTAGCCTAAATGCACCCAAATAAAGTGAAGGAAAAACGGTAGGGTAAGTAGATGGGTGAGTAGTAGAAAGGTTGCAAAAACATCATATGATTACACAAAAAGCACTTATGTCATTGTTTCAAATGCATCTTTCTAATACGCATAAGTGATAAACAAATTAAAGGCAATGGTTCACAATATGATTTATTTAACATCCCCATCATTCATTTAAACCCTTGTAACACTTACTAATTTCCCTTTCATAATAAAATTATTAATACTTATAGTTCTTTAAGTCAAAGAGGCTCTGAGAATTTATCTGACTTTTGGTGGGACCGAACCCTCGGCTTGATGACTTAAGAAGAAAAGGTGTTAAATTCCCTTGCAATTCATTCATCCCCCTCACAAAACCCCTTTTCCTAAGGCTAAATTCTTTTGCCTAGGAAAACCCCCTGATAAACATATTTTATGAAAAATCCTACCAAATACATTTATCCTAAATACTAAGTGTATGAAAAGCGTATAATATTTTCTATACCTAAGTACAATACCCCTTCCACTCATTTCACCTCATATTAACTTCTTTTAAATATATAAAATTCCAAAAAAAGCCATTGGCTTGTATATATTTAACTCCTTTATATAAAGTAAGCCCACCCCTTAGTTTATTTTATAAACTATATGACTACCCCATATCCCACAAAATATATTAAAACCCCACCCTAAGTCCTTAATCCTATATTAAAGCACCCTCGATGAGATTATGTTTTAATTTAATCCTATACCACTGGTGATTAGACCCATGGGCGCCCCCAATTTTTTTTTTGTAAATCGTCGTGCAACTCCATCACCCGATTCTCATTGATCATCATTTCCCCTCATCCTGCGCTCACGTCCATATCAGTCTGGCCCGATGTCTGTCCTTTACCCAGCCAATAAGGCAGTTTTCCCTGACCCCTAGAATGTTATGTGTCACGTGCTCGACTAGATCAAGTGAGCCCCCCCTCAAAATCGCTTCCCTCTCAAAAGCGGTGCGACGACCCCATTAAACCACCATCCAGTATAACTGAAAAAACTTCCCATTGTTCATCAATTAATGAACCCACCAAAATTAATGTTTTTTCTATATAAGCCAAATTACCCCTCTTTTCACTCTTTTCATGCATTTGCTATTGAAAACTTAGGAAGTTGTTGCTACCCCTGCAAACAGTGAATTTTCTCACATACCTCTTCTATTTCTCCATAGATGTTGTGGACAACCCAACCCGTTCATCAATCCATACCAGAAACGTATGATCCTCTGCAACCACTACCAACCACAATTTATAGTCAATTTCACCCAATTTCAGGTATTTATATGCGAAATACCAACTCCATTGTCAAAACCCAAGTAAATACACCCTCATAACACTCGTAATTATGTAAAAAATAGAAAATTTACTTTAATTTTAACACTCTAAGCGATAACCATCTGCAAGACCTCTATTTACCTAAAATGCTCAAAAAAATCTAAAGAACCTTTGTTGAAACCCCTGAGCATAACTCAAGTCCACAAGAATTGAGTATGGCTACCCCAATTGCAATGGAAGTTAGACCAATTACAAATCCCCACCTAAACTTGGACCACCTTCCCCTAGCTGACAAGGACATCCAAATTAAAGATACCAGTGTAATAGAGCTCCTACTTAAAATTCACTGTTTAAGAAAAGATAGACACCTAAACCACACTGATGACATTGGCCTTTGGGAATCCAATTTACCCAGATACCATTTCCCCTAAGTTCATATTTTTTCAAAAATTGTTCATATGTACTATACATGTTATGTCCCCAGCCACAGAACAGTAATGTCTCATGACCAAAAGGTTCTATTCACCATCACAGCAGAGTGTATAAATGAAATTTTGAACTTCCTACCAGGACCAAACCTAACCCCACTTTCAATTGGAGACTTTTTGGACCAGTGTCCCAAGCTAAGCCTTGCAAAATTGGCCCAATTATTCCAAAACTTCATTGTAGAGGAGAAACACATCCCTAAGGTCCCCCCTCCATATATGTCTATTATTTTCTCTAAATGGGTCTAGAACATTGTAACAATGATATCCTATGTTTTAGGTTACTATACCAATGATTGACGAAATTATTCTTGCTTTCATCTCTATTTATACCCCATGGAAGCCTCCTACAACCATATATGACTTTGCCAGTTTCATAGCTGATAGAATCCATCAGCAATTCATAAGAATGCGGAATGAGAGGGTGTTCAAATACTCCTCTGTATTATACCATCTATTTCTCTATTAATAGTCAGAGAAGTTTCCTTTTACCCTCCAAAAGCTTGACACCATGGGCCAGCCCGGATCAGTTATTTTTTGGACCCCACTATTCCATGAGTTTGGGTCACCTTATACATATTTTGACTTTATAGATTATTTTGTGGATCCAGTCATGACCATGCTCACTAGGAATCCTCTACCTAGGATAATCCTAGAAATAAAGAGAGTCCTCGAGCTTTCGAAGCATACCAAAGTGGGTGACTGGTACCTTTATCAGAACCACACAAAAATCAAAATATATGGTTGCATGCTTGCACCATATAAGTTTCCAAGATACCTCCCCATGAGGTTGTTTTCCTTAGAGTATTATATACAAATGATTAATGCAAATGAAGTAAACTTTGTCAATGCAAAGAAGAAGGCCAATTTCAAAATCAAAGGCCAGCTAAGCCCCTTCATATGCAATTCCAGAGAAGAAGGGAAAGAGGCAAACCTAATCCTACAAAGAACGAAATTCCAAAGGATCTTTGTATGGAGATATGACCCTTTGGATTTCATTACCTAGAAAAGGAAAATGGTCAAGCTAGGACCTTTTATCCACCACCACATTCCTGAAATAGAGGCATATGAAAATCAAATAGAATCAGTGGAGGGTACTTTAGTAGACAAAGACAAAGGAAGAGTAGATGTAGAAAATGCGCTGATTGATTTGGGAAAGCAGCTTGATGAGAGCTCTTTTTTGCATGTACTAGAAGAGCAAGAAAGAACCATGAGTACCCCTCTATTCATGCAGAGTCCTCAAAATGAGGATAAATTACCAAAAATAAATAGAAAGGGAGCTTCCACATCAAGGATGGGCACCTTAAATTTTCAACAGGAAACAAGCAAGAGGCAAAGAATCAATCTGACCTCTGAACAAGAATACACAGAAGATTTGGCATAGGTGACCAATATAGAGGTAAATGGAAGAAGGCCTCCCATTCCATCTGAAGGTATGCAAGAGCCTTCCACATCACAGGCTTAGATGTTGGAAAGGTAGCTTAGTGTGGAAGTATCTTCCTTCAGCTGGCCTCTTGACAAAGATGAGGACATCAAGGAAAGATACAAGGAAATCATAATGAGAAAGGAAAGGCTCAAAGCACAAACCTATGCTCAGTACCTAAATCTAAATCCCACCAATCGAATAAGGCTAATGTCAGCATTTGATATAAAATAAAGAATGTTGCAGATGTCTTTTATTAAACCTACAACACAGCAAACCAAGACAACATCTGATTTCAAAAAGGTGGACTTTGAAGTGTTGGCAAGGGATATTCATCCATAGACCAGATTGAATTGCACAAACAGGCTAGAGAGATGATATACTCCACCCTGACAAGTAAAGCCACAGCTACCCATCAGCTATAGAACTCTTTGAACAAAATTTCTACATAATTTCAGTTAGAGAAGGCATCCTCATAAGCCAAGGGTACAAGGATCAAGTCCTTAGAGGACTTAGTAATTCAATTGGGACATGATCACAAATATAAAAGCTACAGAGTAGCTTATAAAGAAGAAAAACGATGATATTGATGCACTTAAGAGGCAATTAAAAATACCCCAGCTACAAAATCCTCAAACTCTAGAATTCTTAGAGAGCCAAACCAAACATGAGGGGTTGATGGACTTGGTCCTAAAGTAAAGGAGACAGAAAATGAGTTGGACACTATAATTCAATTGAAGCAAAGTGACTTGGCCACAACCCCTATAGATGTCATCCATATAGTATCCACATCATTCCCCTCTACGTTGGTAGCTTCATTGGCACCAATAGCTGCACCTGCCACATCAATGCCAGTAACAGCATAATCTACAACAATAGCAGCTAGATCAAGAGAGAAAGTAGAAGAATTGGTTAAAGCCATGGAAGAGATGTCTATCTAGGCTACAAAAATAAACAAGCTAAGGGAAAAGGTGGCAAGTTTAGAAACTAACTACAAACTTGCCTAGATTAAGCATAAGGATGAAGCACAAAAGGCCCAAAGAATGAGTGAAAGAATCAAAGTCTTAGAAAAAGACTTAACACTAGAAAAGCCCCTTAGGTAAACTAAGAAAATGTTGTGGGCCAATATCATTGACTCTGTTAATGATATTTGGCCATCAATTCAAGTTATTTTTGAGCAGACAAAATTAGTAAAGATAGCCATAAAAGTTATCTATAAATTAAAGGAGGAATTGGAAGATAAGCCCGAGGATGCCCATAGACTCATCCATTTCCTCAACAGCAGGAACAAATATGAACTCCACGTGATGAACATAGAAGATAGAACTGAGACCGTTTTTGAAATAACGAAAGTCCTTTCTAAGAGGAACCTTATGCTTAACTTAGAAGAAAAGTGCCACAACATGCAGGTAGCCATTGACAGCTTCATGACTAAATTCCAAATTTTGAGGGAGAAAGGTCTTCCCAGTCCTATGGTTATCAACGAAAAACTCATGACACAGTTGGACTATGGCAATAGACTTAGAAAATTGGCTAAGGAACAAGCCGACACTTCATCAATAAAAGCACTGCCAACAGGAAAAGTTTTGTACAACACCTTTGAGAACTTTTCTTTTCTTGAGCATGAGATAAAAAACTTATTCCTCACCAAGCCCAATTTTTCCAAGTATACTGAAGCTGATGAAATCTATAGGAGGATGATGAATGAAAAATTATCTGATGCAAAATGGTGGGAGATAGTGATGGATTTACTATGATAAGTTTACAACAAAAATTTACTGCACAGTCAGAATGATAGCAGTCAGGTAAACAAGTGAAAACAGGGTAGCATGGTAAAAGAGTATCAGGTTCAAAGAGTATCAGTTTGTTGGCATTATGATGCATGTGCTGTACTTGATGGAAACCCACTCATAGAAGAACAACTCACTTATATATAACTAGATGAATCTAAATAAGAGATATCAGATGTGATAGAATACATGGGATGTAGGACAGCTCAAAGGAATCAGATGACAGTTCTCATTACGACAAGTTAGCTTTGCCATCAAGTCCAAAGGGGGATATTGTTGGCATTATGATACAAGTGTTTTCCTTGATGGCAACTCACACAGATGATAGATCATAGTGCAGTAGGTCAATAGCAAAGAGTTAATGATCAGACTACAAAGAATGAAGAAGGAAGAGTATATACACACGTTCACTATATACAAAGTCGCGTACATATGCATGTTACACGCAGGTTCACTATGTACCAGGTTGTGTATATACACAGGTTCGCTATATACCAAGTAGTGTATACACGTAGGTTCAATATATACAAAGGTGCATATACACGCGAGATTGCTGATCAAAAGTCGCATATGTGTATGCACGCACTTTCATGCACAGAAAAGTGCGTACATGTGAGAGAGCTTCTTTTTGGGTCCGTGGTATTTAGACCTATGGTTTTGGTCCTTGGTATTGCGTCCAAAGTGTTGAACCCATGTATTGGGTCCCTATTATTAGTTCTAAATGGTTTTGGACCATGGTATTGAGTAAGGCCTGAGATTATAAAAGGAGAAGAAGATCATTAGGCAAAAGGAAATTTTGAGAAGTAATGAATATCTGATGAAGTGTGAGACCTAGTATGCTGGTTATGGGTTTGTGGTGTTGTGATTGATCTAAACGAAGGATGCATCCATGTGAATGATGGATCAAGATCTTAAGTCTTGGAATGTTTTATCATTATATGGTTTGATTATGGATAGACTAGATCTGAATTATTGACGCATGTTTTTTTCTATGAATGTTATGATCTAGGTATGACTGATGTCTAGAACAGCTGCAAAGTTATGAGTAAATATTTGCAGATCTGTACGCGGGTTGGCTTTGCTGAAAGAATGTATGTATGTTGGTTTGATTCATCATAGTAGCGTATACATTATGAGACATGATATTTGAAGTTGCAGTTGGATCTGGTTATTGTTGCAAAGTTCTCTTGTCTGTTCTGTGTTCTGGTGATTATGTTGTTGACAGGGTTTTAGTGTTTCAGTATTGGGTGATTCAGAGATTGATGATGCATGTGTAGTTGATGGGTATTTTGTAGTGGTGATTGATTTTGTGCTTCAATGTTGTTGATTTGTCTAGTATGAACATTGGATGAAACATGGCATTCAGATTATGGTGTTCTGCTTCAGGAGTATCCAGTCTGAAAATTTATGAAATGTGGTACCTGGAAGAAGAAAGAGAAGGTTGTAGCCTTATGTAGGTTGGTACCTACGTACTAGTACATCAGCTAGTACAAGAGCTAAGGGACTGGCAGCTCCCTTCCGATAGCAGCTGGAAAATGAGTGAAGGTTGGAGCATTCAGTAGGCCGACACCTACATACTAGTAAATGGATCGACTAGTACAAGAGCTAAGGGGGTTGTATCTCCCTTCCAGGAGATTCTGTAGAACAAGAGAAGGTTGTAGCCTTATGTAGGTAGAAGCCTGTGTACTAGTACAAAACTATTGTATAAAGAAGTTTCTTATTAAAAAGAAGATTGAGATGACTTGCAGTAGGTGGTTTTCACCCACATTGGGTTTCCACCTTACATCATGGTGTTCATGTGTGCTTCTTGTGTATGATGATCTGTTCTATTTTCCTACTCCTGTTCACTGTTCATATGGTTAATAATGTTCTGATGCACTCATTAAGTATCAACTAACTGAATCATAAGTTTACTGGATATACGCTTGTTTCATTACACACAATTGTGTATACATGCGGTTTGCCTTAACTGAAGTAGCATATATGGATCTTAATATGGGAATGAAAAAGTAGTTTTATTGATTTAATAATACTGATTCACCCCCCCTCTCAATATTATTTCCAACAATTGGTATCACAGTAGGTCCTTTGGTACAAGCTTGATCGCTTGAAGGAGATCTGTAGATCAATGGGAAAGAAGCATAAGAAGAAAGTGCCTAAGAAGAAGAAGACATCTCAGAAGAGCTATCACAGTGGGAGAATTGATTGGGGAATATGTGGAAGAAGCACTTCAGATTTAGAATAACTTTAGAATGAAGATGAACAAGCAAAAGAACTAGCAGGTATGAATTTGTTATACTCTGGTGATACATTTATCCATCCTTTTGAAAATGATGAAAGTGATAGTGAAACAACTGAATTTGCTCTTATGGGTGAGCAAGAAAGATATCAAATAGAGGCAGAATTTAAAAAGCTTACAGACAAAATTAGAGGTCAACAAGATCTATTGAACAAAAGGGAATGTGCCTTCAAAGAAGAAGCTACCAAACTAAAAGCTCAACTAGAGGAAGGAAACAAGGTAAGGAATTTATTCAAGGACAAGGAAGATCGATGTCAAAAATTGCAAGATGAAGTGACATCATTAAGAAATGAAGTCAATGAAAGGATCACAACAATCAAGAAACTCAGAGATAGATCCAGTTACTATGAAATTCTTGAAGCTACAATCCTCTCGCTAAAAGAAGATCTTAAAGAATCAAATAAGAAGAATAAAGAACTACTCCAAGCTCTTGAAAAACAAGAAAACGAAGTTCTTGAACTAAGGCATCAGTTGGAAGAAGGAAGAAAAGTTGAAGAAAACATGAAGAAGCAGTATCATGAAAAGGAGGAGCAACATCAGGTTGAGGTAAATATTCTAAAATATAACTTAGAAGAAAAGGATAAGCTCTTACGATTTCAAGATAGTACTAATATCTTGGATGATATTCTTAGTAGTCAAAGGTCTCCTATTATCAAAATTAGCCTTGGTTTTTATGAATCTGCTGAAGATGAACCTAGCTCACAAGCAGAGGCAAGGAACTCTAATGAGAAATCTAAAATAATCAATAAGGAAATGAGAGGACAACCCCATCAACAGCCAAGGAAAGAAATTCTTCAAAGAAAATATTTTACTCCTCTGATGAATAATGTTGAATGTTATGTATGTCATAATCTTGGACATGTTGCAGCTAGATGCAGAAGTAGAATGGTTCAAGACCATCACACAGAAAGCTTATCACATTCCAGGTACTTTAAGGGATATTGTTTTTCTTGCAATATGTTTGGTTACAAAGCTGTTGATTGCTATAGAAGGAATATGAAATGTATGAAATGTTATGCATGTAACAAGCTTGGACATATAGCTAAGGAATGCAGGAACAAAGTATAGGCACCATACTGAAAGGAGAAAACATCATCACACTTGAAGATATGGAAGAAGAAGGAAGTATAGTCAGAAAAATGTGGCACAACACAATGTACATAATAATAGACTCAGAAGGAGCTGAAAGTGTGAAACTTCAGTATCCTAAATCTCATACACAAGTTTCATAAAGTGAAGTCGCGTATATACGCGAGTTAGACACTGCACAGTCACGTATATGTTAGTTTGAAGAAAAGCAGTGGGACAGACTCAGGAAAAAGGGTCTGATATGATTCAGTCCATTATTTGCTCTGTTTGATAATGGTTACAATCTACTGATGATGTGTGAAAATGTCTTGATACTTGTAAGATGTTTTAAAAGTGTTGTGATCCTAAATTAATGATACTTCTTGCTGATATATGCATGATCAGATCTGACAATAAGCAAGATGGCACAGGTTCAGGGGGAGAATATGCCTTTAATAATGCATTGTTGGCATTATGGTTAGTAGTCCTTAGTGATGATGCTTATATGGCTAAATGATACATCTTTCTATGATATGGTTATGAGTTGTTGATGACACAATCTCATATGATTCTTGGGTTTACATAGTTGGTGTTCTGATCAGATTTGTGATTGATTCTCTGATGATGCATATATGGTGCTTACATGGTGATCTTCATAAGGATAAGGAGAAGTACAAAGCCTTAATACACATCTTCATTAATTGATGATGAGTCACTCATATGCTGCTATCATCATATACATAAAGATCATATAATACAGTTATGATGTAGGATTCTTATAGTTCTTGGCAGTCATGTGGATGAGGATTGTTGACAAATGATCTTGAGCTCAAGATACATAGTGCTAAATACATGAATGATTACTCAAGGTTGCATTGTTGGAGACATGATGATGATGAGTTCTTACATATGTGATGATAGGTTGATGCTATACAGGTTGTTGGTCTAGATGTTATTGACTAATGCTTATGGAGCAGATCATACATTATGTATGATAGTTGCTAATGACTATCCTGATCTTATTTAGATGTTTGGTCTCTGTTATGAATGTCATATCAAGACTCATGATGTAATAGTTTGTCTCTATCTATTGTATTCATTTGATCATATGATGTAATTTGTACCCCCACTATGCATGGGAAGGATGATGTAATATCTCAGTCATGTGAAAACATTTGGTATCTGGCGTATCCCCACTTGGTTGGTTGGGTGGATGAGTCAATATTGGTATATCCCTACTGAGTTGGGAGATGGATGTATGTATGAGTCCTTGGTGATAGGATGGTCATTTATGATAGAGTCATGTTCTTCTTGTAGAACATATTTTGCAGACCTTGCTTACAATCAGGAGGAACATGAACAACACTCTTCACCAGAGTAGAGATTTCAGCATGTACTCAGAGGGAACATGGACAGATTGGTACAACTTGGCATATACAAAGGGGCAGCTCAATCAGAGATTTCAGCAGGTACTCAGGGGGAGTATGGACAGTGGAATGTTTATCAAGGAAAGAGAATATCTTGGTCCACCCTTTGCCATTGATATCAAAGGGGGAGAATGATTTGGTGTTGTTTCCATCAAGTCCAAAGGGGGAGATTGTTGGCATTATGATGCATGTGTTGTACTTGATGGCAACCCACTCGTAGAAGAAAAACTCACTTATATATAACTAGATGAATCTACAGAAGAGATATTAGATGTGATAGAATACATGGGATGCAGGATAGCTCAAAGGAATCAGATGACAATTCTCAGTACGACAATTTAACTTTGCCATCAAGTCCAAAGGGGGAGATTGTTGGCATTATGATACAAGTGTTGTCCTTGATGGAAACTCACACAGATGACAGATCATAGTGCAGCAGGTCAGTAGAAAAGAGTTGATGATAAAACTACAAAGAATGAAGAGAGAAGAGTATATACGCAGGTTCACTATATATAAAGTCGCATACATATGCATGTTACACGCATGTTCACTATGTACCAAGTCACATATATACATAGGTTCGATATATACCATGTAGGGTATACACGTAGGTTCACTATATACAAAGGCCCATATACACACGGGATTGTTGATCAAAAGCCGTGTATGCGTATGCATGCACTTTCATGCACGGAAAAGCACGTACATGTGGGAAAGCTTATATTTGGGTCCTTGGTATTTATACCTATGATTTTGGTCCTTGGTATTGCATCCAAAGTGTTGAACCTAGGTATTGGGTCCCTAGTATTGGTTCTAAATGGTTTTGGACCATGGTATTGAGTAAGGCCTAAGACTATAAAAGGAGAAGAAGATCATTAGGCAAAAGGAAGTTTTGAGAAGTGATGAATATCTGATGAAGTGTGAGATCTAGTATGCTGGTTATGGGTTTGTGGTGTTGTGATTGATCTGAACCAAGTGTGCACCCATGTGAATGATGATGAATGATGGATCGAGATCTTAAAGCTTGGAATTTTTTATCATTATATGGTTTGATTATGGATAGACTAGATCTGAATTATTGACCCATGTTTTAATGTATGAATGTTATGATCTAGGTATGACTGGTGTCTAGAATAGCTGCAAAGTTATGAGTAAATATTTGCAGATCTGTACGCGGGTTGGCTTTGGTGAAAGCGCATATGTACATTGGTTTGATTCATCATAGTAGCGTATACATTATGAGACATTATATTTGAAGTTGCAGTTGTATCTGGTTATTGTTGCAGAGTTCTGTTGTCTGTTTTGTGTTCTGGTGATTGTGTTGTTGACAGGGTTTCAGTGTTTCAATATTGGGTGATTCAGAGATTGATGATGTAGGTGTAGTTGGTGGGTGTTTTGCAGTGGTGATTGATTTTGTGCTTCAGTGATGTTGGTGGGTCCAGTATGAAAATTGGATGAAACGTGGTACCTGGGGGAAGAAAGAGAAGGTTGTAGCGTTCTCTAGGTCGACACCTATGAACTAGTACATCATCTAGTATAAGAGCTAAGGGGGTGGCAGCTCCCTTCCAGTAGCAACTGGAAAACGAATGAAGGTTGGAGCATTTAGTAGGCCGACACCTACGTACTAGTAAATGGATCGGCTAGTACAAGAGCTAAGGGGGTTGTAGCTCCCTTCCAGGAGAGTCTGGAGAAGAAGAGGTTGTAGCCTTCTATAGGTAGAAGCCCATGTACTGGTACAAAAATATTGTATAAAGAAGTTTCTTATTAAAAATAAGATTGAGATGACTTGTAGCAGGTGGTTTTCACCCACATTGGGTTTCCACCTTACATCATGGTGTTCATGTGCGCTTCTTGTGTGTGTTGATCAGTTATATTTTCCTGCTCCTGTTTACTATTCATATGGTTAATAATGTTTTGATGCACTCATTAAGGATCAACTGACTGAATCATAAGTTTACTGGATATACGCTTGTTGCATTACACACAATTTCATATACACATGGTTTGCCTTAACTGAAGTAGCGTATATGAATCTTAATATGGAAATGAAAAATCAGTTTTATTGATTTAATAATACTGATTCACCCCCACTCTCAGTATTATTTCCAACACAGTTGAAAGATAAAGTTGAAGAAGATTCCAGCGTGAAACACCATAACTGCAAGCCAGCACAAAGGTCTACAAATTCAACCATAAAAGGTAGCAGTACCAAGTAAAAAGGGACAACATGAAATAGTTCAATAGGTGTCTCTATCGTCTAGCAAGAAGATAGTTGTATTTCCTAGAATAAATCTCAGGTTTGTTTTGAGATATTTTGTAATGATTTTTGTATAAGTACTTCATAATTCAAAGTATGTAGTGTGGAGGCTTAGACATTTCTATAGATTTTCTCGGTCAAAGATTGTAAGCTATTGTATAACTGTTGGACCAGCAAGTTGGATTAATGAACAAGGTCAAGAAATTTCATTAGATTCATTTGTAATGTGAAGTACACACAAGTATTCTCTTTTGTTTTGTTACCTTTATTTAAGTGTTTTTCCATGAACTTTAATGTATCTGAAATCTTAATGCTATAATATGGAATGGTATCTCAGAATTTGCTTCACTGCACTCTGTTTTAACTATTATGCATTTTAATATTTTCTATCAATTGTCTATGTTAAGGAATTCTTGATTGCTCTTAGGTTTAGGTAGTTTTCCCTTGAATCTATATTAAAGGATCATTGATTTCCCTTCTCTCATGATTATCCTCTGCTCCTCATTTTAATCCATGATCCTGATTTAAACGGGAATGCAACAAATTACAGAGATAACCATCTACACAAAGATGCAGCAGAAATATTACTTCATCTCATTAATGGAAAATACTGAAATACGCTTACAACCAGAAATGGAAATAAACCAGCTAGGGCGATTGTAGCTTATCTCTGAGAAGAGATGTGGTGGCTACATGCCTTTGAACTGTGTTACAATGAGGCTCGAAGGCCTATTTATTGTTTAGAAACAATGGAAAACCCTTAACATTCCAAAACCTAACCCTAGGAGATGAAACACCAAACTATGGGCCCCTTTTGGGTAAATTGGTACATCAACTTCCCGGGGTGGTAACTTTGGCATACGGTCTCTATTTTACGCGTACAATAGCTCGTTAGAAAGATCTATCCGAGCACTACCACTTTGCGAAGGGAAACATCAGTCCATGGATCCATGTTGCCCCCAGATGTCCCAAAAAAAACGTCGTTTAGGGCCTCAAAACGGCTCCAGAAGTTCAGGACCCAAAAAACTGCTAAAAATAGTAAGTTGTGCTACAATTAAGGAAACTGAAAATGCTGAGAGAAAAAATGGTGGGGGTCCAGGTGGACTTGGCAGGTGGCCACCAATATCCACCTGGATCATTCCTCCCCCTTTAGGAATCAATGGTCCCCATTGTGTTGAGTTCCTCCATGAGATGAGGAAACTTTTGCTGAACTTGTTCCCTGGTGAGCCACTTGCCCTGCTGAAGGAGTTGGCCTGCTTTGACAACTCGATACAGTTGGATATTCTGTTGGTGAGTGAGTGTTCTTGATCTGTGTGTCCATGATCCAATCAGTTGCAGCTTGTTCCATGCAATCTGGATTTAATTCTGTGTGTTTGAGTTGTTCTGCAATGTCGGATGTGTCTAGCAATGGTGGAAAGTATGGCCGAAGGCAGTCCACATTGAACACTGGGTGCAGGCCAAGGAATGGGGGAATGCTGAGCTCAAATGCATTGTCTCCCATAGCCTTAGTAATGGTGTAAGGACCATATCGGAGTTGTCTCAATTTCCGATAGGCTCGAGTAAGGCGTTCCTTTTGCAAATGCAACCAGACTTTGTCGCCCACCTGAAACTTGTGTGGCACCTGATGTTGATCATGTCACTGCTTGTACTTGGGATTTGATTTCTCAAGAATGTCATGGACCTGCTAGTGAATATGTTGGATGCGCTCAATGAAGCTGGTGACCTTATCTATTTCGAACTGGACATGAGCTGAATTTATGTGAGTAGCTGCAAGTGGCATGGCCACATCAATGGGGCATAGTGGCTGGAATCCCAAACCCACCTGAAAAGGGCTATGGCCAGTGGAGCTGTGAAGAGCTCGGTTGTAGCTATGCTGAACATAAGGGAGGATCTTGTCCCATGTGCGTGGATGCTTTGAGTTATACATGCGCAAAATGTGCACAATCATCCTATTGACAACCTCTGTCTAGCCATCAGTTTGAGGATGGAAGGCTGCAGAATTCGTGAGTTTGGTGTCCAGCATTGACCAGAGACTGGAACAAAATGTGTTGAGAAACCGACTATCCCGATCTAAGATGATAGACTGTGAGATCCCAAAGTGCACCCACACTCGTTCAAAGAAGAGCTTAGCAGTGGCTTCTGTTGTGATATTCTTCTTGCAGGCCGCCATAATGGCCATCTTCGAGAACCTATCGATGACCACAAAAACACATTAATTTCCATGCTTAGTGGAAGGAAGGCCTGACATGTAATCCATGGAGATGGATTCCCAAGGTCGACTAGGGGTAGGCAACGAGGTATAGAGGTCGTGCTTCTTAATGGTCGGTTTGGCAATGGCATAGGCAGTACATGATCTAATGTACTTCCCAACATCATGTCGAAGATTTGGCCAATAGAAACAATTTTGCAGTACTACTACTGTTTTCTCGACCCAGAAATGCCCAGCAGCCCGACTGTAGTGTGCTTCCCAAATCATCTTGGCACGCTCGCTTGAAGGAACACAAAGGTGACCCAGGTGGCATAACAGGGCATCCTGGAGGTGAAAATCTAGAACATGTCGACCCTCCAAGAGTGTCTGGTATGTGTGGCTAAATTTTGGGTCACTTTTATAGAGAAGTGGCCAATCAGAAGTCTCGTGCCCACAAGAGTTGAGCACGGTGGTTAACGCCATGACCAGTGGTCAACTGAGGCAATCTGCAACATTATTGGTGCTGCCCTTATTATACTTGATATTCAAGTGGAACTGTTGCAGGTATTTAGACCACTTCTGATGGCGATCATTCTGCAATTTCCCTTGGGTCTGTATGAACTACAGGGGTCGGTGGTCTGTGTGGATGACCGTTTCCTTCCCCAAAATGTAATGCTTCCATTGTCGACAGGCATGTACAATGGAATACATCTCTTTATCATAAGTCGGGTACTTCCGGACTGTGTCTGAAAGTGTTTCACTGTGATATGCCACTGGATGTCGATGTTGAGTAAGGACTGCCCCAATAGCATAGTCAGAGGCGGCTGTCTCGACCTCAAATGGTTGTTGTAAATCTGGTAACACGAGCACTGGCGCCGTGCAGAGGCAATCCTTCAACTCCAGGAATGCCTTCTGTTGAGATTCAGACCAAAAGAATTTTTCTTTCGCCCCTCCCTTGGTGACTTGACTCAAGGGCCAAGTAATATGAGAAAACCCCAACACGAACCTGCGGTAGAAGTTCGCAAGACCTAGAAAGCTGCAGAGCTCTGTTAGAGTGGTTGGAGATGGCCAAACCCGAATGACTTAGATCTTGGCTGGATCAACATGCACCCCTGTTCATCAATGATGTATCCCAGATACTGAACCTGGGTCATGCCAAAAGTTCATTTCTCAAAATTGGCACATAGCTTGTGTTGCCGCAGTGTTTGGAGAACCTGTCGGATGTGGTGGAGGTGCTCTTCCCAACTCTGGCTGAAGATCATAATGTCATCCAAGTATACTACTACAAAGGAGTTGGTGAATGGCTGCAAGATGTCATCCATTAGCCTCATGAAGGTTGCATGAGCATTCGTTAATCCGAAAGGCATAACCAACCATTCGAAAGGGCCCTCCTTGGATTTGAAGGCAGTCTTCCACACATCAGTGGGTTCGATTGGTACCTCGTGATATCTTGACTTCAGATCAATCTTGCTGAAATATTTCGCCCCCTTTAGTTGGTCTAAGAGGTCATCAATCTGCGGGATCGGGTACCTATTACGGACAGTGATCTTGTTCAGCGCCTGATAGTCAATATAGAGTCTCCATGTCCCATCCTTCTTCTGTACCAACACGATCGGGCTCCCACAAGGCGATGAACTTGGATGGATGTGACCTTTCTGCAAGAGCTCCTGAATCTGCCTCTTGATTTCATTGTTCTCTAGAACGGAGCGCCAATAAATTGGTCCATTGGGTAGCGGTGCACCTGGGGTCAGATCGATGGAGTGCTTGACTTGACAGTGCAGAGGAACCCCTGCAGGGGAGGTGAAGATGTCCTCATTCTCCTCCACAACGTTGTCCATCTCTAGTTGTCGTGCAGAGGGACCCCGTTTGGAGGCCGAGACCACCGTTTTCTTCTTTCCTTGAGGGCGTATCATCAGGAAAACAAATTTCCTGGTTTTGGAAATGATCTTACTGCATTGTTTTGCAGTAATAAAAGAGATGGCAGTAGGTGGTGCTACCTCTGGTATCCTGTACAACTTATCTCCCAATGTAATAATAACAGCACGGGGCCTTGATTCATACACAACATGTCGCTTCCACAAGTATGGTTGTCCTAATAATACATCACAAACTTCAAGGGGAGCAATGTCACACAATACCTCATCTGTGAAGGGCTTGATGTTGTATGGAAGGCGACACTGCTGGCTCACGTGAAGATCTCGTCCTGTTGAGGGCCCCGAGGTCGGGTCAACAACAAGGGGGATACCCACCCGGTCCGAAACCTGGTTGGCAGCTCCTTGCCCGTTTGGAGTAGCGGGTCCGACTGGGGGTAATGGGACCAGTTTCCCAATGTGATGGGTGTGTGTATGTGCATAGAGTCTGATGGTATTAATCTAAGAAAGGGGGGGGGGAATTCTTCTAATCTAGTTTTAATTCTAACTGCTAAATTAACTCTATGCTAATGTAATCTAATGAAGAAAAATACATCTAATCTACGCTAACCTGGGGTGTTTTTCTTTTGTTATGCGATCTAGAAAGATTTCTAACAGCAGCCGGTAATAAAGATCATTCAAATGATATCAGAATATAAATCAATAAAGATAAACCATTCTGCATAAGAAGTTAGGCAGAGTAGTTGTGAACAGCATATCGCATAATCAATTTTCTATATGTTAAACATAAATAAATGACCCCACCGTACAGAAGTGCCAAATGGTAATACAGACATTCATGCAATAACATACAAAGAACTCAGCCACATATCACTTTAGGAATACTAGCAGAATCTAGCAAAGAGATAAAAGTACCATTTATGACTAAGTTCACTAATAAACTTCAAGTAACAATGATTTATTTCTACTTGTTCTAACATCTGCTAAGAGTACATAAGTGCAACATCAGTAACAGATATTAAAATGCAAACATAAATAAATCTCGATCCATCCATTCATCAAAAACCTCCTCTGAGGGTGCAGAAGTGCATGTTCTGAGGATAAGTTTTTTGACAGATTTCCGGACCCTTCTCCAATGCAATGAGAAGGGTTGAAATACTACTATCTAATCCTAATAATAGTATTATTACAAAATTTTAGGATACAGCTCTCAAATGACCGCCCTTTTTCTAATTCAGTAAAACAAAAAGCAAGAAAAACAACTTTCTAAATGAAACTACTTCTTAATTTGATCTCTGAAATTGCAGTTTTCAAGCATGGGCTTGAGAAGAGTCGGTTGGCCGACTTCTGTGCTTAACTGGGCTGTGAAAATGGCATCCATAAGAGCTGGCGCTACTTTCTTGGCTGCGTTCATGATACACCTTACTGTCATGCATTGGCTGTGGGGCTTAACTAAGTAAGTCCAGTAACTTTCCCAGTTTAGCCTTGATAATGCCCGGATTGTCTCCACATTTGCCTGTGCTTTCTGCTTCCATTCAGCCTCCAGTTGCGATGCGATTGGTAGGTACCCCGGAGTGGATTCTGAAACTAAGTTGGCCCTGTGTAAATTTTCATTTACACAATCGATAAGTATGGTCGCCTGTGTTGCCGCTAACTCTGCCGCCTGCTCCGCCTGTGTTATTTGCTCGTCCCACTTGTTAAAGAGCAGCTCTTTATGATTTTCATTAATCTTGGGTGCCCCTGATCTTTTCCCTTCCTCGTCGTTTTGCCAAGCCAGGTATTCTGTTATTCTTTTGTTGGCCTGGTCATAGTCATTCCATAGTTCCACTACTTGGCTGGTGATCTTGTCGCTTATTTCACAAAACTCCCTCCACTGTGATATTTTGCGTACCATTTCCTCCTGTTGCTGTGACAATTGGTCGTTCAAGCCGATGGACTCTGAAATAAACTCTGTCAGCTTGGGTTCATCCTTATGCATTTCTTGCACCGTCTGCAGTTGTTTTTCTTTTTCTTCAATACTTCTTTGGTGGCTCACCTGCATCTGGCGAAAGCTTTCTTGTAACTACTTTGAATTGCCTATGATGCAGCTCTGCGTCATCTAAAATCCACTTGATCATGTCCGTATACGGTAGGATCTTCGGCCTTGATGCTATTCTGTGGAGGAAAGAGCACGCTAGATCTTCCAGGGATGCTTCTGAAGAGCGTGGTGCATCTGCGACAGCAGCAGTTGCCTTGATTATTCTAGGGTTCTCTTCCTCCAACAGTCTATACATGCCTTCCCATGTGGAAATTCTTGCATCTTTATTGCATGCGGTATCTGTGTAAAGGGGCACCATCTCCTTGGTCTTTTCTCTTGTTTCTGAGCTCTGAGCTTTGTTCTTCTTCCCCATCTTGCTTATTGTTTCTGTTTGATTTTTGCCTTCGCACTTCGCTCCTGCAGGTTATGAGAGAAATGGAAAGATTGATCAAAAAGGTGATGGGAGAGTTTTGAATGCAAGAGATAAATCAGATACGCCACCTTACGTGAAGTAAATCCGCATTAAGGCACGCGTCTTTATGCCACTTAATAACTGACAACTAATTCATTACTAACATTAAAAGCGCAATAATTTCCAAGTCAGGTTATAGTAAGTGGATTTTCTTTGCGTGGTGTGCCCGAAGGAGTCGTATCAAGGTGCTTTTATGACTTGCCAACGCATCCTGCATGCCGCGCGATCGCAAACGGTAGCGATCGCAATATCACATATCGCAGCATCGCAACATCGCGGATCGCAATGGTTCGATGCTTGCTAACGTACCCCACCTCATTTCTGCGATGAGCGATCGCGCCATTGCAATATCGCAAATCAGCGGACTCGTAAGCTTTTGTCTATGGATGTTAACGTATTGCGATGCGACATGGTTTATTAATGCCGAGATGATGTGCATATTGGCCTTTAGAAGGGAAATGCGGGCGTTTCTTACCCTTTCGTGCTGCGACCTTGAAGATTTGGTTTTATGAACACAGGTTTAGGCTTAAGTTTTCCAAGAAACCTTTCCTAAGCTGATGCTTGAAATTTCAAAAGAAATCTTTATTATTATTATTTTTCTTTTTGTTTTTTGAAATGTAACTAAGGGTCCCCATTCATTCTAGCATCGTGGTCGATACTAGTTTGAACAAAAAGGGGGAGGGGGGTTGTTGCTGGTCACAACACGTCCTTGGTGAAGCCACCCAATAGTGTAAGGTTGTGGATGTTCTCTGGTCGGTAAGCCCAACCGCTTCACGACCTCTGCCGAAATGAGGTTCTTTTGACTCCCGCTATCAACAATGAACTGTATCGGGGAGCCCTTTACCCACATCTAGGAGTGGAAGAGACGCTCCTCCTCCTCTGGATCTTCGGGTTCATTTTTCTGGATCTTGGCAGTAGCAAGAGTGGCGTTGGGATCCGCATCAATGATCTGTTTCCATTTTTCATTCCCCTTCTCGGGTTCCGACTCAGAGTCGGAACATGCATCTGATTCTAAAACCTTTAGCTTAGCCACCAGTGACTACTTGGCCCGACATTCACTTGCGTTGTTGAGAAACAATGGAAAACCCTTAACATTCCAAAACCTAACCCTAGGAGATGAAACGCCAAACTGTGGGCCCCGTTTGGGTAAATTGGTACATCAACTTCCTAGGGTCGTAACTTTGGCATACGATCTCTGTTTGACGCGTACAATAGCTCGTTAGAAATATCTATCCGAGCACTACCACTTTGGGAAGGGCAACATCGATCCATGGACCCATGTTGCTCCCAGATTTCCCAAAAAATGTCGTTTAGGGCCTCAAAACGGCTCCAAAAGTTCAGGACCCGAAAAATGCTAAAAACAGTAAGTTGTTCTACAATTAAGGAAACTGAAAATGCTGAGAGAAACAATGGTGGGGGTCCAGGTGGACTTGGTAGGTGGCCACCATTATCCACCTGGATCAATCCGGGTCTAATAATTCTTAACTTCTCTCTCACCCTGGTTAATATCATCTCACCGATCTGGCCCAAAGACCGGCACTTCACTCTGCTAACTTTCCCTTCGAACACTCTTGTTGTGGAGATAAATCCCCTCTATGGACAGAGGCGATCCCTACTAGCCCAAATGGGGTCTAGAAAAAATCAAACAGTGCTAACACACAGGTTCCTAATTGCAAATCAAAGACTGATGATGAGGGCCTACCTGGATTCTAATGCTAATATTTGTAGAAGAGTCGTCGCTCCCATTCCTTTGCTCCAGCCAGTCACAATCCCCACGATCCTCGTGAATAGACACCTGCACATGCAAAGAACGACACAAATACAAGCATAAAATCCAATAGATGCAACTATATATCAGTCAGAAAGGATATAACTCAATCATCATTACAAAGCCAATAAGAGTGGAACCATAATGATAGTCGTCTATTATTGATAAACAACAAAGAAGAATACAAGCATAGTTCTGACGTCAAATCCTCCTTTGGTTGGGTGATTAGAAGCACATGCCTTGCAAAGCTTGTTGGGAATGGGGAACAAGCCTCTCTCTCCTTGGTTACTTGGACAAGAATCTCCTCACTTTAGATTTAGCTTCATGGGAATGAAGAAGGATTCTTATAGCATGAGCTTAGCAATTCTCAGACTTTGGGACTTAGAATTTGGAACTTGTAGACTAACTCGTCAAAGGCAAAAGGACAAGCTTTTATAGATAGAGGAGAAGGAGTTAGGGTCATCCACAAGATTCATGGGATTGGCTTTATCACTAAGAAGCTTCCATGAGAGGTGGAGAACTACTTCCCTTCTATGGAGATTCGAAGCGCAACTGAACTAACTCAAGATGGAATCAGTTCATGAATAGGTTAGGAAGAACCTTCATAAGTTTGTTTGTTAAAAACTTTACCCAACTTGGCTGGCGCGAGTGCGACCCTGAGACAGAGCGCCAGCTAGCGCATCCTCTTTGGAGGATTTCCCCCATTGGCGCGAGTGATACAGAGTGGAACCGCACAAATGGAAAAAGGGTTATTTTTATGGGTATTTTGCAGAAGGTGTCTTCAGGGCATATGAACTACATACTCAAGGGGATACAATGCAAGTGTTTTCAGGTTATGTCACTTCTCACAGGTCCCGGAATAAGTCCTCCAATGTGCGGGAGAAGGGGTAACAGGGACGGTGACAAATTACTATGTAACAACTCCATTGAATTTGTTAATCCCACTTTTCGTATCCTTCTTTAACTCCATAGCCCAATGGTCTAGAGGATTTTTTCTATCCATCTATTTTAAGGAGTCCGCCATTCGACCTTCAATACGAATCAAAATCCCTCCTGAACCTTAAGAACTAGCCCAAAATCCCAACAAACAAAACTAAATCAAATAGAGAGAGCCCTCTCTGAGTCATAGTTGGATAGAGCTTATATTTAAAAGATTGGTTTGTGGTTACCTCGGTCTTTTCCTTCTTCTGATAACTTGTAGGGAAAAATTATAAGTGATAACATGCTAGATGCATTTATTTCAGTGTAGGTGTTGATCTCTAATCTTATTTAATACCTTACACTAGGTTCATTAATTTCAGTGTAGATGTTGATTTGTACTTCTATTTTATTGCTTACACAAGATGCATTGGTTTCAATGAAGATATTGATTTCTAATCGTGTTTGATCTCTTGCACTAGACGCATTGATTTCATTGTACATGTGTTATACAAGAAAATGACCTCCTCATCAACTTAGAGGAGGAAGCTAGTTTGACTGAAGGTATGACCAAGTTCATAGGGGTAATTATCGAGCGACAAAAAGGTGTCTTTTTAACTCATAATTACCTTCACATTAATTATCAACCCAGGGAGGACTTTTTATTTCAAGAGTGTACATAGTCTGAGGTGACTATTTACTCAAGAGTAATGTTTTGCAGTATAGTTCTTAAAATCCAAAAGTAAATGAATGCTTGAAAAAGAAATCTAACAATGACATAAACTTAAATGCTCTGAAATCCAACTATTCACTCAGCAAACATCAATTGAGGATACAGTAGCAATAACTCATTCCTCTAGAGATTGATGCAATTGAAATCAAACTAGAACAAGACAATCAATCTAGGAATGAGGAAGCAATAACCAATGTTCTCTACAGTTGATAGTCCTGCTTTAAAACATTTAAAAGGAAATGGAAATTGAATTAAAGCTGCCATTGAAAGTAAACTAGGAAAACTCTTTAAAAGCAAACTATTGCAATTAATCAACAGAAATGAACAACAAAGTAAATGGGCAACAAACTGTAATTAAAGGAATCGAATAACCAACAGCCTATAATGAATATCAAGGTCTGGAATAAACAACGAAGCTTTACATTTGAAATGAACAACATAACAATATACATTGAGAAGGATGATAACCTCTGTCATGATGGAAAAGAATAGCCACGTGATTCAATCTCAGCTTGTGCAATAAAACAATTTCATAAAATATTATAATAGCTCGCTGCAAAAACATGAAACTGTAAGGCAATACGATTCAAAGAAATAAGAATTAAATAAAACCATCACACGGTGGAAATTGGAAAGATATAATACACAACAACAACATAATCCACCAATGGCTGGGCCCTTAGCTGCCAGCAGATGCTGCTGGGCTACTTCAAATGAGAAGAGTGAACAACAACCCTTTTATTTATTCATCATCAAACTGTGAAATTATTACAACAGCTAAAGTTTTGAGAATTACAATGGCAATGCAACAATCTCCTTTTCCTCCTATTCTATCCTATCCCATCATCATTCTTGAATCTCTAATTCTGAATCCTCAATTGTCCATCATTCAAATCCATCCCCAAATCATCTCCATCTCTGATCTCCGTTTTCATTTAAATAGAGAGAGATCAGAGAGAAGTTACAATAAAGATAAGTACAACATAATTTCTATTACAAAATTAGTTTGTTTCCAACCAATTGATCAATAAGAAGATATATTTCCATCCATCTTTCAACAAGAGCAAGACGAATTTGGCTTTGCAGCTGAGATTTGGAGGACGGCCGCAACAACAAATATAAGAAAATCGTGCTCAAAGAACCCTGCGTTTCTCTCAGTACAAGCTGAATTTGGACAAGTCGTTCTTCAATAAAGTTAATTTGGTCCGTTCTGGACAAAACCCATGTTCTAGATTTTCCAGATTCATCTTCATTTGCTCAGAATCTCAACCACAAAACTGTCACTTCTTATTCCTACACATTTCTAAGTTGGCATTTTTAATGATCAAATCTTCAATCTGGAAATTATCTTGGAGGCTAAAAATGGTGAATAATGTTATAACCAATTTATTAAACTTTCATTGATAAAATCATGCATAATCATCAATTTATTAGAAATAAAGGAGAATAAATAATATTTTTACATAAGAGCATAAATCATTGTAAAATAGAATTATATGATAAATGACGTGATGAAGAATGGTAGAAATGGGTGGAATAAGCGTTCAAAAGTGACAATAATAATGGCATATTAACGATCCAACATACCCCCACACTCAATATGTTGCATGTCCTCATGCAACCCAAAGACAAAACCAATGTGTTAACCAAGCAATAAAAAAATTTGTTGATCCCAGCTCATGAAATGGATAGAACAAATGAATTATTCCTTAATTAATGAATATTCACTTTTAGCACTCTTGATGAAGGCATAACAATTTTTCATTGACGTTCAAGTTATGTTCATATGAAGTTGCAGCAAAATATGATACAGGTGACATCAACCTTTAACCATTTTCCCAAAAACTACAAACCAGATTTTGTTGAAATGTTGCAAGTAAATTTGTAATATATGAATGCCTCTATGATCCAGAAACCAGATCATTTTGATGCACGGATCATGAGATATAAAAAAAAATGGTTGTAGGTGAGAGTGCATGATTTCTGAATGAACCAATTTATCTTGAAATTATCTAGGTATGTGTATTTTAATGGTACATCTATATTATCCAGAAATCACAAGAATTGAGTTCATAGTTTTAAAAATATTATGGAAATCAATTTATGCACTGTGTAAAAATTAAATGGTATGCCTTAAATGAAGAAGAAAGTAGAAAACATCCATCATGCGCAATTCCTCCTCCTCTCTGAAGAATTAGCATGCCCTCACGCAATGATAGAAAACAAATAGAGGTAGTTGCTACCATCTGTTGAATGCTATGCTTGGTATAAAACAACATGGTATAAGGGAGGTGTTGAGAATGAATAAGAAGAGCAATGGATAATAAAGAATATGAATGACATGGTTATAAGAAATAAATAAATGAAAAAAACACTCCCCCAAACCGAAAGATGAAATGCTGCTGAAAAAGGGAAAGTGGTAAAGATGTGGAATGAAGGATGATAAATAATGCTCAAAATGGATTTCATTAAATGCTCCTAAATTTGTAATAAATCGGAAAATTATGTTATTCTACCTCAAGTTTTATCTCCAAAAATGTGGAATGACATATATGGACTAGCATTTGTTGAAGCTGATGTAGGCAGAGTTGGTGCTGAAAGTGATGCAAAAGGTTGAATCTAGGTAAGCACATCATTTTTGAAGAATTGTTCACATTCGCGAGCCTCTTCTCTTAAGTGCAATAGTGTGGTCATGCTACGAATAGAATTCTGCCCATACTTGTTGTTTTCCTATAAACAAAGCACTATTTGGCATACAATGTTCTTGAATCCATAGTGTTAGTTTTGAATAGCAACAGATTAGATGCATGCAAAAATTTCAATAAGAAAAACTTTTGTATACATGCAATACTGATATTTTGTCAAATCAACAAGTTATCGCAGAGTGCAGTAATCATATCGCATGCAATCCCATAATGCATACATTCCCCCCTCCAATTGAAAAAGGGATCCCATGACCATAAAGCATATGAAAGGTGTTGTGTTGATGACAAGGCAAGGGAATGAACAATACAACAATAAATGAAGCAGAGTACACATATCAATGATAGGATAGCGGGAGTTATGGTTATAGTGAGAGAAGAGTGTGTAAAGATAGTTATGAATAAGAGATAGGATGCTTTGGATTGATGATAAGTTATGAAAAAGAGAAAAAGGACAACAATATGCCAAAAATATGCTTGACTGACAGCATTCTAGCTGAAAATGATGCGATTGATCTGAAAACAATTTCTCATGCATAAAGGTTCAAAACAGGGAAAATTAAGGAAATAACTTCTCTGATAAAAATAAAAAATAAGAAAAGGGTATTATAGTAATAATTGACGATAAGATATAACTTCAATACCATAAGCAGAGCCTCTGCTGCCAGCAGGCATCCATAGCCTCGACAAGGTTGCTTTTTAACCCATATGAGCCAGGATCCTCAATTTATAAATGGAGAGTTACATTGTTGTTCTATAGAAGAGATCAATGTGCTGGCGTGGTAACCAGATAACCACACTGCCATTCACTGGGATGTAGCAAAAGTGATCAGGCTGGCTCGTGATGAGACCTCTTGTTCCAAGGATATCTGGCTATCCAATGGATCATAACCCTAGTGTGGTGGCCATAATGGGAATGTCACTTTGTTACAACCTTATGAACATGGTAGGTTGGCTCGTAATGAGACCCCCTATCCTCCATCTGCGAACAAAATTTTGTTATTATTACACATTTTTATGATAAAAAGAGGGAGGATCAATACTCCTTAAGAGCAAGGATGGTGGAAGAAGTTGAACATGTCAATAGAAAAATATACCCATAATCTAATTTATTACAGACAGAGAAGATTATAATCTAGAAGGGTGGAACTAGCATGGTATTAAGATGATCAATTAATATCATGTTCAACAGAAAACAATGCAGTAAAGTAGTCTATAAATAATTGTGTCCCTTTTGAAAATAATCTATCGTCAAAGAGCTGTCATGTTAAAGATCATAACGTGAATGATATTAACTCGCTTCAATAGAATCCATAATTCTTGTCCTCATAAAAATAGTGTACTTCATGCCATGAAGGGGAATTAGTAAAATGTGGTTGAGATGAACTAGGAATAATCCCACAAGAGGAAGAAAAGGTTGCTCTCAAAAATACTCCCAAAGGGTTGCTCTTTTGAAGGAACAGCAAAAACACTCAAAAAGTGGTGTTCCGTGTAGGGAACAACAAAGGAAATGCACACTAAAAAGCAAAAATACACATAAAAAAGTGTGAAAATGCAAATGTTGTTCTTTTGGAAAAATGAACAGCAAAAACTAAAATTGTTATTCCTTTAGAAAAGGAACAACAAAAACGCAAGTGTCGTTCCTTTGGAAAAGGAATAGCAAAAATTAAAAGTGTCATTCCTTTGGAAAAGGAACAACAAAAATGCAAGTGTCGTTCCTTTGAAAAAGGAACAGCAAAAATCAAAAGTAACGTTCATTTGGAAAATGAACAACAAAAAATGCAAGTGTCGTTCTTTTGGAAAAGGAACAACAAAAATGAAAAGTGTTGTTCCTTTGGAAAAGGAACAGCAAAAATGCAAGTTTCATTCCTTTGAAAAAGGAACAACAAAAATGAAAAGTGTCGTTCATTTGGAAAAGGAACAGCAAAAATGAAAGTTTCGTTCCTTTGGAAAAGGAACAACAAAAATGAAAAGTGTCATTCATTTGGAAAATGAACAGCAAAAACGCAAGTGTCGTTCCTTTGGAAAAGGAACAACAAAAATGAAAAGTGTTGTTCTTTGGAAAATGAACAGCAAAAACGCAAGTGTCGTTCCTTTGGAAAAGGAATAACAAAAATGAAAAGTGTCGTTCCTTTGGAAAATGAACAACAAAAATGCAAGTGTCGTTACTTTGGAAAAGGAACAACAAAAATGAAAAAGTGTCGTTCCTTTGAAAAATGAACAACAAAAAAGAAAAGTGTCATTCCTTTGGAAAATGAACAACAAAAATGAAAAGTGCAGAAGTGTTGTTCCATTCGAAAAGGAACAACAAAATGTGAAAGTGCAGAAGTGTTGTTCCATTTCGAAAAGGAACAGCAAAACGTGCTGCTTTATTTCGAAAATGAACAACAAAACGTGAAAAGGGAACAACAAAACGGACAATCATAAAATGCAAACATGCAGAAAAACAAATTAGTTTTTCACGGCATTGATGTTGAAGATATGTTACAATTTGAATGAAGAAACACCTGAAACACAAAATATAAGAGAAATCAGAAAGGAAACAACATTTTATTTAAAAACCAGTTTGTAAATAAGTAAATTAAGTTACAACAGCTATGATGTTATGTAAAAAAAAATGATCCCTTTGAAAAATGTTTTGGCAAGAGTGACAAGACATGACTCTTCAAATGGAAATAAATTCTTCATTTCTTCTATTATGAATCCATTGGGTAATGAGTTGGATGAAATTCCTTTGTTTCATTTAAAATTTCTTTCAAAAATCACTCGTCCATAAATTGACCTTCTTTATTTTCCCAAGACCTGCAAAAAACGAGTATCTACCTGCAATAAAACATTAAATCATGGAGAAAGAGAGGTGTGCGGGCCCCCCTAATCCAAGAATTATGCAAAAAAACTAGCAAGTGGTTACTCTGTGGAACAAATCCACAGAGAAAATAACAAAGTAAAATTTATTTGTTACCAGCTGGAGAGCAGTGGCCAATCATGCTAACCTGCAGTGTTTTAATCACAACTTCTTTGTTTTTCGTCGAAATTGAGTGATTAAAAAGAAAAATGAGAGCTAATTCAAAGGTTTATCTCCAATATAGATATTTTTTTAAGACAAGAAGAATTGATAGGTCCAATATTGTAAGGAATAGCGGGAAAGACAGAGTTTTAAGAGTGTTGATTTACAATAGACAGTGAGTATTTTGATCATAACTTCCCCATACGATATTGAAAATAAGTGATTCAAATTTCATTGTAAACTATATTCATAGGAGAATCTACCATAGAAACAGGTTTTAAAAATTCATTCATTTAGGCCTCCAAAAACTTAGTGTCCCAACTCTATTCCTGAGCTGCCCGCTAGACATCCGGTCAATCTTTTGGTTCTAACTTTCTCATTTCAAATCCAAATTGAGTGATTCAAATTGGGTTGGAAAGTATAAATCAAGGGCCACTTATGATAGAAACAGGTTTTAAAAATATTCGTTTTTGGTCCCTCAAAATATGACTGTCCCGACTGTTTTTGCAGAAATTCCATCAAGCCCACAAGCCAAAAAAATATGATATTCAAGCATTTTTTCAAATTGGTGATAAAAGTGAATATGAGTGTTTGTAGAGATATTATTTCCATTATAATTCATCTACATACACAAATTAATTAAAAAATTATCACCAATGTTGATTTGCATAGCATGTTGCAACAAAAAACAACTAGTTTTACATAAAAAAAACTAAATGCATTTATTTATTTCCTTTTTTATTTTATTTTCTACACTAACCTATTTTGATTTGAAAAATGAATATGACTATGTATATGAGTACTTCCAGTGGAACCATTTTAGAAATAAGGCCTCTAGTATGTACATACCCAAATTTGAAAAATGCATATTGATAAAAATTAGGGTATGAGAAGCCAACTTCCCATGAAAAAATGGTATCAAAAATTGTTGAAGCATAGAGTTATGTTGCAAACAAATGATGGAGTGAAACCGATCTTCAATGTATACATTGCTTTCTTGATTTCCCATAGCCATCATACCATGAATTTCTTGAGCTTTTAAATTGGCTTGTTGATGCAAACTAAAAGAAACCTTATTTTCTTCCATAGCTTCTACAATTTTTGAAACATTCTGAATCTCATTGTAAGTTTTCTCTGATGGTGCATATGAGATAGAATGGGTGGGAAGGGTGGGTAAATTTTTCAGTTCAACATTGTAAGCATGTTGTATTGGTTTATTGTGGTGAGGGTGTGGAATTAGTTGAGCAGGAAAATGTGTAAGGAATGGAGCATTGTGATGATGTGGTTGGTTGGGTTGAGTGGATAAATTTGATATGCAAGCAGGATGTTGTGGAAGAGCTGGTGGAGAATATGGAGAATGTGCTTGTGCTACAAGATGAGGGAGAGTAGTCATGCAATCATAAGGTGAACCATGCCAAACTTGTAGATAAGACTGGTAGTTATATTGAAATTGACATGGCTGCCCTAGAACATGAGTATTCCATAATGGATTATGCAAGTAAGAGAATGGAGAAGAAGTGTTTTGAACCATACCTGTAGGCCATGATTTCCATGGTTTTGACCTTCTTGCAGCTTCCTCACCTATTTGATATGATACTTCCATCCTAGATAAGGAAGAGTAACCATCTATGTTATGCTCCTTTCAGTCATGAGTGAAAAACACTTCATCAAATTCTTGATTTTTATGAGCCTGCAAAGTATCCAATTTTGCATTTAAAGAGCTAATAAAATCAACTTTAAAATTTTCAAATAAAGCATTGATTTCAGCTCTTATGTCTCCTATTCTTGTAGCAAATTTGGAAAACAAAGAACAAACATCTCTAGGATTCTTACCAGCCTTGGAGATTCCTCTTGAATACCTTATGCACAAATCACAAACATCATCATATGATAACTGAAAAATATCACCTTTTCCTACCAGATTTAAGAGTTCTAAAAATTTATCTTTGATTCCTTTAAGGAGTGTTTTTTTGATCTCTTTCTCAAAATGCTTATATTTTGATTTTTGAAGGTTATAATGAAATCGATCTACATATTCCTCCAAGCTTTCATCTTTCCCTTGTATCATACCGAAAATATCTTCATTGGATTTGCAATAGTCTTGGTACTTCTTCAATAATATGTTCTTCATGTCCTCCCATGGTTGGATGCAATTCCCACCTAGGCTCATGAACCATCGGAGAGCTGCTCCTTTTAGAGTAAGAGGAAACACTTTCAATCTTTGATCATTAGTACAATAATCATATCCTCTACAAAGTATTTTGAACTCAAATAAGAATGTATCTGGATCTTCATTTGCTAAACCATGAAAAATTGGTAAAGATGGGGGAATTATGTGTATTTTTGTCACTCCTCCTAGATCTTTGATAGGAAATTCAAAAGTAAAAATGTGAGTCATTTCTTACCATAATAGAAGATGTTCTTCATGTGTTTCTGTTAGGCCCCTATACTACTAGCGTAACCCCTTATTGTTATTAGTATAACCCAATTATTATATTGATGTACCCATGTAGTGCCCATATTGTTACTATTATGCCACATAGAAGCCCACCATTGTTACTGTTGTGACCTACAATATTATTGTTATGTAGGCTTTGATTGTATTGGGACCACTTAGACTCCTATATATAGAAAGGAGGTATTTTCATTTGTATCATCGAAGAATTGTTCATTTATGTAATGTAAAGGAGGTTGCCCCCTCGAAGAGGCTGAATTCTAAGGCGTGGATTTCTCTTTTCTATCTTTTTGTGAGCTGGTTACATAACATTTGGTATCAGAGCTTTGGATTCTAGGGTTTCGCTGCTCCAAACAGGTGATCGTGGCATTTTTGCTATAACTTTTTTTCTGTGACGTTTCAGAAGTCGCAAAAAAAACCCATTTGAGAAGAATTGGCGCTGAACCTTGGATCCAAATTTCAGAGCTTTTAACGCGATATTTTCGGAGATATCATCTGCGGAAGTTTGTCTTTTTGCAGACTCCTGAATTACACTCAAAACAGGTGACCTGGGGAAAATCGTCATAACTTTCTTTCTGAGCATCGGATTGAAATTTCGTAAGAAGTTACAGAAAGAGGACAGACTGTAGTTTCTGTTTATATATTTTTTAGATCCAAACGTCAAAACAGTGACTCGCAGTACATCGTACAAGTTAGCTCTACTGAACTAGTCTATAATCAGGTCACTGCGGGAGATTGTGCATAACTATTTCTTGGAGAATCCAATTTGGATCAGACTAGTGGCATTGGAAAGAGGACATAGAAGGCTACTATAGGTCAGAATTTCAAAACTTAAAGATCTGAAAGTACAGAGTTACAGTCATTTCAAGGTCGAGCTCCTAAAATCAAGAAAAAGCAAGATGAGGAAGTTTGATGGCAAGGATCCGGTAAATTGGATACTTCAGATGGAGCAATATTTTGATATACATGGTGTACAACTGTTACAAAAGGTATGTATTGCATCTTCATATTTAGAACCAGATCAATTTTTATGGTACAAACGGCTTTGTTCTCGTAAAAAACTTATTACCTGGTCAATTTTCACGGAGGAAATGATAGCACATTATGAGGATACAAAGAGCAACACCTTCTTTAGAGCAACACCACAACAATTGGAAAGAGTAAAAGGCCTTTGTGACATAATGGAAAGCAAAATTATGGAAACCAGGAAGCGTACTCCTCACAACTATAAAGATGAAAGTGTTGTTTCTCCTAGCCTTCCACAACCTACAAGGGTTACACCACAACAATTGGAAGAAAAAAGAGAAAAAGGGCTTTGTTACAATTGTGATAGCAAATGCACTAAAGGTCATAAGTGTGCTGAGAAGAAGTTATTTTACATAGAATATGAAGAGGAGGAAGAAAAGGATCAAGAAACATCAAAAGAAGAAGATATACGCCAGGACCCCATCCCAGAGAAAGAAGAAATGAATAAGACCATATCCTGTAAAGCATTTGCAAGAATTACCACTCCTCAAACTCTCAAGATAGAAGGACATATCAAGAAGAAAAAGGTGCAAGAAGTGAAAGATCACATCGAGAAAGAAGAAATGAATCCAACCATATCTTGTAATTCAATGGACGAAATTACCACTCCTCAAACTATCAAGATAGAAGGACACATCAAGAAGAAAAATGTTCAAGGAGTGAAAGATCACATCGAGTATCAAGAAATGAATCTGACCATATCTTGTAAAGGATTGGAAGAAATTACCACTCCTCAAAAGATAGAAGGACATATCAAGAAGCAAAAGGTTCAAGCAGAGAAAGATCACATCGAGCATCAACAACAAGTTCTCCAACTTTTAAAGGATAACGCCACTTTGGTGCAAAATCAAATGAAACAACAGGTAGATCAACATCGTAGTGAAAAATGTTTTGATGTAGGTGATTGGGTATTTTTACTGCTACATCTCAAGCAAGCTATTTATGAGAAGGAAATGTTGGCAATACTACATGCACTTAAAAAATGGCGACCTTACCGAATGGGAAGACTCTTCAAGGATGAGGATGTGGAAGCATTGTTTTGTGCTGTTTATATTATCCAACCAGATTGGATAAACGAAGCAAGGGATGAATGGAAGAATGATGAAGAAGTATGGCCACTTATTCAAAAGTTTCAAAAGATCCCAATTCAAGCAATATTGCCAGAAATTGAAGAGGAAGGAAAAATCATATTGGAACCTGGAGCAGTCACAGAAACAAGAATTCGACAGCTACGAAATCGATCAATTTCAGAGTATCTCATCAAGTGGAAGAACTTACCTGCTGAATATTCCACATGGGAGGACAATAATTTTATACAGAAGCATCAAGAACTACTCAAGCGTTGAGGACAACGCTTTTTGAAGGAGAGGGGCATGTTAGGCCCCTATACTACTAGTGTAACCCCTTATTGTTATTAGTATAACCCAATTATTATATTGATGTACCCATGTAGTGCCCATATTGTTACTATTATGCCACATAGAAGCCCACCATTGTTACTGTTGTGCCCTACAATATTATTGTTATGTAGGCTTTGATTGTATTGGGACCACTTAGACTCCTATATATAGAAAGGAGGTATTTTCATTTGTATCATCGAAGAATTGTTCATTTATGTAATGTAAAGGAGGTTGCCCCCTCGAAGAGGCTGAATTCTAAGGCGTGGATTTCTCTTTTCTATCTTTTTGTGAGCTGGTTACATAACAGTTTCTTCAAGGCTCCTTCTTCAAATGTTCATATCAATTAGTTAGTGAAATGGGTGGTGCTTACATCACCACTTGAGTGAAATCATGTGATTCCTTTTTAAAAATTTCTATCATTTTTCTAGTCATTCACACAAAAATTCAAACATCTATTTCTACTCTAAGTTCTTTAACAGTTCTGTTGAAAAGCGGGCGGGGGAGCAGGGATTTTACATGCTTCGTACGTAGGTTCTTACCTTCCGTTTTTAATACCCAATTCTTTCCTAACAGACACTCATCGGATGCACACTACTCTTTTAAAAATGACTACACTCTCCCCGGCAATGGCGCCAAAATGTCGAGGGATAAAAAGGTGTCTTTTTAACTCCTAATTACCTTCACATTAATTATCAACCCAGGGACGACTTTTTATTTCAAGAGTGTACTCAGTCTAAGGCGGCTATTTACTCAAGAGTATTTTTTTGCAGTATAGTGCTTCAAATCCAAAAGTAAATGAATGCTTGAAAAAGAAATCTAACAATGAGAAAAACTTAAATGCTCTGAAATCCAACGATTCACTCAGCAAACATCAATTGAGGATACAGTAGCAATAACTCATTCCTCTAGAGATTGATGCAATTGAAATCAAACTAGAACAAGACAATCAATCTCGGAATGAGGAAGCAATAACCAGTGTTCTCTACAGTTGACAGTCCTGCTTTAAAGCATTTAAAAGGAAATAGAAATTGAATTAATGCTACCATTGCAAGTAAACTAGGAAAACTATTTAAAAGCAAACTACTGCAATTAATCAACAAAAATGAACAACAAAGTAAATGGGCAGCAAACTATAATTAAAGGAATCGAATAACCAACAGTTTATAATGAATATCAAGGTTTGGAATGAACAACGAAGCTTTACATTTGAAATGAACAGCATAACAATATACATTGAGAAGGATGATAACCTCTGTCATGATGGAAAAGAACAACCACGTGATTCAATCTCAGCTTGTGCAATAAAACAATTTCATAAAATATTATAATAGCTCGCTGCAAAAATATGAAACTGTAAGGCAATACGATTCAAAGAAATAAGAATTAAATCAAACCATCACACGTCGGAAATTGGAAAGATATAATACACAGCAGCAGCATAATCCACCAGTGGCTGGGCCCTTAGCCGCCAGCAGATGTTGCTAGGCTACTTCAGATGAGAAGAGTGAACAACAACCCTTTTATCTATTCATCATCAAACTGTGAAATTATTACAACATCTAAAATTTTGAGAATTACAATGGCAATGCAACAGTCTCCTTTTCCTCCTATTCTATCCTATCCCATCATCACTTTTGAATCTCTAATTATGAATCCTCAATTCTCCATCATTCGAATCCATCCCCAAATCATCCCCATCTCTGATCTCTGTTTTCATTTAAATAGAGAGAGATCATAGAGAAGTTGTTAACACCCAGGTTGTTCCCTATGACTCCCAAGGGAATACGGCCGGGGTAACCACTAACCAGTCTTTGGATCACTGTTTCTAGCCAAACTGTGATCAGAGAGGGCTCTCTCTTTATGATTTGTAACTGTTTGTGATAGGGTTTTAGGCTAGCTATTATGTACTGGTTTTTTGCTTATGTTTTGGTTGATGAAACTCCCTTTAGGTTCTAGTGAAGTAGTTTTCTGAGAGATTGAGTACCATTGGGCAGTGGAGTCTGTGGCTATGTGTGTTTGAAACTTTGAGATGAAAGATGGAACTTACAGGGCCATTTGAGTGCTAAATAGAACAGATTTTTTGATTAGAAGACTGGAAACAGGTAACACAAACAGTGAAAGCATTTAAGAATTTTCACTTGTTATCTATATGTTCCCAACAGACAGCTTTGAGAAGAGAAAACAGAGGTCTTAGGGGCAAAAGTTGAATCCCTGAGAATGACTGTCACAGTAAAAGACACAGTTTAAAATGCAGCAATTAAGAATTACAATTCTGTCACTGTATCTGAGGAAAACATGTATAATAGCTTAGTTTGAGTCCAGGGTAAACATGGTTAAATCCTGGGACTATCCTTTCACCTTGCTATCAAGTGTAAAACATTTGAACAACAAAAGAGAACAAAAGACTCAAAAACACATAACAAAGAGATTTGAGAATACTTGCTGTATTATGCAACACCCTGGAATCTTGTAACATTCATCTTTCACCACAATACATCAAAGAACACCAAGCCCTGGAAATTCCATTCTTCCTTTGTATTAATTCTCTGAAAATGTTACAACGAGCTAGAGCTCTTCAAAAGAAAATAACAACAACCCCGCTTTCTGGTGTGAAGGGTCAATATATACTTGCGGTCATTTACAAAATATCTGAGTCTTGAGTTATCTCAGATTTTCCTTTTTTACCAACTACTTAAGATATTATGGGCAAAATTTAATGCAGCATTGATTTCAGAGTACAGGCATTTTAATGCTCTGTCAGAAGATATTTTAGCCTTTGGAGACAGCTAAGTCGGTCGAGATTTTCTGAGTAAATGCTGGAAAATCTGCCTTCAATGCTTCGTACGCTGTGTCTTGGACTTGTCACCTGTGATTGTGACTGCTGCTTGTGGCGAGTTAATGGTCCTGCTGAGTTGGTTCAGCTTCTGCTTCTTCCTTGTAGATCTCTTTCTTCAAAATTGTGCCTGCGCATGTATGCTTATTTGCCTGTAGAAATGGCGTTACTGATTCTGGCCTGACAAAACTGTTTGTGTTAAATTTCTCCAGGCATCCTGTGTGGGCAGTTGGTGTGCTAGGATTGCACCCAGAGTTTCATCTGCTTCTGTAAATTTGAAGAAATTAGGCGGTGTATCAAACAGATGGTCAACTTCATTCATTAGGAAAAACAGGTTCTCCACCCTGTCATACATACTCTGCCCTGTGGCTGGCCCTGGCTCTGCTGAAGTGCTGGGTGGTTGTGCAATCTCTGCCACTGCATGTGCATCAATCCTCTTATTATAATTGTCCAGGGTGAGCAGTCTTCCTATACTGCTTAGGATGCTGGGGAGGCCTCTGTTCTGTAGTGCCACGAATTTCTCCAGGAATCTGTTGATTTCAGTTTGCATATCCTGGGTCCTCCTTTCCAATGTTCCAACTAAGTTCCTTAATGTAATGACTCTCTTTGCTACAGCAATTGCTTCTGTCCTGTTAGTAATTCCCATGACAGCTAATTGAGAGCTAGTCTTATAGTTCAGAGTGTTGATTATCCTCGTAGCAGCTTCTGGCATGTGTCCAAGGCTTGCCCTGGCTCTCTGTATTTCTTTGTTTGCTTTAGTGATAAGCACCATTTGCTCATCCATGGTCTCAATATATTGCCACTGTTTGGCAATGGACCTTCCAATGTTGCTCCACAGCACTGCTTTCATTTGAGCTGTCACCTTTTCTAATGCAAGCTCCTTCTCCAGTTCAGCAATTCTTCTCTTAAGAGCTTTTACCTCTCTGTCTTTGGCTGCCTCATTCTGCTTGCTCTTGTCAAACCTTTCATTTACCTTAGCCAAGGTTTTCTTAAGCTCATCCAGCTCTTTCATTTGAGATTCCATGGCTTGGATCTCAGCTTGCAGCTTTTGCATGTCTAAGCTAGCAGCCTGTTCTGATGTTGTAGTTGTTGCTGCTGTGGATGGTGCCATAGTTTCTGTTTGCTGAGGAGGAGGAATACTCTTTGGAGGGGTTTCCTCAAGATTTATTATGACAGGAGGAGGCTGGGAGGGTTGGCCCTCTTCTTTTTGCTTCAGTGTTTCCTGTAGTGCTGCCTTTGCAGCTTCAGTTTGTCCTAGCTGGTCCTGAGTCCTGACCAGCTCTTTGTATAAGGACACCAGCAGATCTGTAGCATCTTTCTCTTGCCTTTGCTGGGCAACTTCATCTGTCTGTGGATGGATGGTGGCCGGGAGTTTGATTTTCTTTCTTAGGGCTGCCATGTCTGCATCCCTTATCTTCAGGAGCTCTTGGATGCCTTTGACATCTTTAGGGTCATGCCCTATCTCTATGATTACCTCTTCCAAGGACTTGATCCTATTGTCCTTGGCTTGTGATGAAGCTCTTTCTAACTCCAACTGAGAAGCTGTGTTGTCCAGGCTGCTCTTTAATTTATAATTCTCTAATGTCTCATCTGCCAGGGAGGCATACACCATTTCACCAGTCTGCTTATGCAGTTCAATCTTGTCCATGGGGTGTATGTCTTTGGCAAGAACCTCCATGTTGGTTCTTAGATAGTCCGAGGTGGACTGAGGCTGCAAAGTTGTAGGCATGAAGTGGCTCATTATCATTTTGCCTTCGCTCACATCGAAAGCAGACATGAGTCTCTGCTGGTTGCTAGGAGCTAGGTTCAACAAGTGATCATATAGCTGCACTTTTATTGGATCACTCCTCCTTTTTATGTCGATGAATTGCTGTTTTATACTTGCCTGTCCTTTTCTTGTTTCACTGGAGGAGCTGACCTCTCCTCCCATTGTCATGTCATGTCCTCGCTGGGATGAGCTGGCCGAAAGTTCTCCACTGGGTGGGCCCATACCCATGGCTTGCCTTACTGCAATGTCCTCCTCTTGGGAGTCATTCAGTCTTTGTCTCTTCTCTCCCCTGATGAAAGATGAGGTGTGGGGGGTCTCTCTCTCCCTTTTCCTTATCACATCCTCCTTTTGTGGTGTTTGGAGGACTGATGTGTCAATATTGGTGTCTGTCCTGGGAGGCACATTTGTTTGAGGCTGCTGCTCAGTATTGCCAGGTTGATCTGTCCCCTTTTCCTGCTGCAAGGGCTGTTCACTGGACTGTGCTTTTTCTTGTTGCTGCCCCAGTTCCTGCTGTTCCATTTCTTCTTGCTGCTGTAGCAAGGTGTCCACTTGTTCCTCTGTCAATACAGGTGGCTGTTCCACCTGTTTACCTTTGTCTTTGCTTGCTGCCTGGGATGTCTTCTCAGTGGTTTGCTGCTGTGCTGCTGAAGATCCAGCAGCTGTTCCACTTTGCTTTCTGTAGGAGTGGGGCACCTGTGCACAAGTTTCCAAGTCAGTTTCCTTCTGTACATTCCTAGCTTCTTTCTCAAGCAATTCTACCTCAGTGAGTTGTTCTATCAGTGTACCCTCTTCCCAATCTAGTGCATTGGCATACTTTTCTATTTCCGGTTGTCTTTTATGTGCATAGCTGCCCAGTCTGTATCTAATTCTCGTGAGGGAGATACTATGATTGGGGTCATAAGGAATCCACTCAAAACTGGTCTGCAATCTGAGGCCTTCCAGCATGCTGTGTGCCTCTTTCCATCCTTCCTCTTTCTTGTTATACAGGAAGGAACCTAGCTGGCTTCTTACCTTCAGTTGTGACTTCTTGTTCCTACTCTGAAAATGAAGGTAATCTGAGTTCCCAAACTGCCTGAAATACTCCAAGGCAAAAAGCCTGATGGGGACATACCTTGGCAACCTAAAAGGGTTCATTTCACAGCCATATATCCTAATGACTGTGTGGTTCTGGTAGAAGTACCAGTTGCCTATATTGTAGGATTTGTTCAGATGTAGAATCCTCCTCATTTCATCGGTTAATCTAGGAGGAGGAGAGCCTTGCAGAGCTGTTAGGGCTGGATGAACAAATAAATCAATAAACTCACAGTATGTATAGGGTGATACTGAGGTAGAATGAAAAACAGAGGTCCAGAAAACAACTGATCTTGGAATCCCCTGGGCATTGAGTGGCCTCAAAGGAACGGAGAAGGTAGCTGGCTGGTAGAAAAGGAATAAATGATATATATAGGATGTGTACCTGAACAGTTTCTCCCTTTTCAGATTCATGAACTGATCATGGATTTTCTCTGCTATGTAAGTTGCATAATCATACTGCACAGCTGGAGGCTTACCAGGGGCAAACATGGACAGCATTGCCATTATGCTTTCATCTACATCTTCCAGCCCCCTGAATCCCAGGACATAGCCAATTAGATCCACCAACATTCTGCCCAACTCATTGAGATAGTGGTACCCAATAGGAGGGGTTCTGACTGTTTCTGAGCTTGGTGTGACAAACAGTTGGTTAATTTTGATAATCTGGTTACTGGACAGCTTGATCCCTGTGTTAATCAGATTCTGCATGGACAGAGGGGTCAATTTCTTGGCTGTATTGAAATGCAGCATCTGGTTTATGCTCTCTGGGGTGATCTGGAACAGGACTAGGCCTGTGGGGCTTATGACTGCCCTTTGGCTGGGGTCATAGCACTCCTGGCAGCTATAAATAAGCTCTGGCATTGGATTGACTTGGGGAAGGTTGTATATGGGCAAATTTGACTCCCAAATCCCCAAGATATCTGCTCCATTGAGGTGCTGGGCTCTTAGTTCATTCAGCATTAACACATTATACTTGGTTCCCATGGGAAACCAATCCAGCATTTGGTAGTCCATGTCCCCCAGGGCTTTCCATGCTAGTTCTTGGTGAGGTGCATTGATGGGCTTAATGTTCAGTGCAATAGGGGTCTCCATAGCTGTTCAAGTTACCAGAATTGCAAATAGACAGGTGGAATGGTGAAAACACAGTCTGGAGACAGTCTTCTGTGGAAACAGTTGAGGTTTTGAGTATTCAAGGGGAATTCTCTCAGTAGCAATTGAAATACTACTGGAGTCTAGTGATAGAACCTCTCTGCGGTGTAATTGAACTCTATAACCGGGTGAATTATGTCTATTAGCAATTCTGCCGGGAAAACGCAGAATTACAGAGGTTTAATGGGAATTGCAGGTTCGTAGAGCTCTGCCAGTGTTTCTTGTCCCTCACAATGACAATGCTGGAGGAATGAAGGGGAATGAACGGTGTAAATATAGTTTTTATGGTTCTATTATCCCTGTGAGAAATTTTGAGCTTAATGAAGGTCGTATGGAGGGCGAAATGGTCTAAATACCTGTAATTCGACGAGCAGAGGTTGAAACACAGGTGCACAGGTGCTTTTTGAGGAGGTCGCCCGGGCTAATCGACTGGTTGGCGAAAATTCGAGCTCAAACGGTCAAGCAGAGCGCTCAGTAAAAGACACAGTGAAAATGGTAAAAACACGGGAAAATTTGGTAAATATGGGTCGTTTTACCATTTGACGCTTTTTTCTGCTGACGTCAGCATGACGTCATTGGTGGGTCATGGTGAGGTGACGTCAGCTGACGTCATCGGGCGACGTGGCAGTGGGCGACTGGTCAAAGGTTCGGCGAGGTGGCAGTCTAGTCAGCAGTGAGGTGGGCCAATAACATAAGCGGGTACGGGCAGGCAAACGTGGCGGCGAATTAGCGGCGGGTAGGTGGCGGTTAACGTGCAGCGGTCACGGTTAAGGCCTTAACCGTTGCGGTTTCCCGGGGCGGTTAGGGTACGGCGCGGAGGATGTCAGAGCGGGCTCCGAGATGGTTTAGCGCCCGACGCGTGGAGGAGGCGTGACGAGGCGCAACGTCACTTCCCCGGAAGTTAACGTGCGGCCACGGGAGGCGCTCCGATATTGCTGTAGGCCGTCGGATCTGATGGGCTTGATCCGACGGCTGGCGGAGGGGAAACAAGCGCCATTGATATTGCGGGCGGAAAAATTAAAATTTGTGGGTTTTATGTGGGTTTTATGTGGGTTTTAGCAAATGTTTTGATTGAACCACAATGCGGTAGGATTGGGAAACGTGCCAGAGGCGGGCATTTGACCTTTGCAAAGGTTTTATAGGCAAAATGGGTTTGGAAAGTGGGTTTTAGCAATGCAGAGGTGATTTGAAGGCAAATTGGCTTGCAGCAAAGGGGAAAAAGGGTGGAATAGGTTCACCAAAGTAGCCAGATGCCATTTGGCCCCTTTTGAAAAATACACGGCTATTATGCCTAGGGGAGGGAATATACATAAGATTTGGGGTTTTATACACCTTAGTGTTAATAATATTAGGGGTGGGGTAAGATAAGGGAGGTTATATAGTAGAATTAGGAGTTAATATGAATGAAGGAAGGGAATTTAGAAAGGGGGTGTTAGTGATGGAGTAGAGAGGGAAAGAGAGGAAGTTAGTGATGCTCTTTGCTGTAATTTCATGGACTTCACCACTTTGCTTGCTGATAGATTAATTGCCTTGGCAAGAGACCTATTGATACTTGTGTAATGGTGATCTTATTCTTTCTGCAACCACAACTACCTACCCAACTATTTTGCCTAGCATTTTTTGTTTCTTCTTGGAGGGGCACTTGGACTTGCAACCCTCAATTGCCTTTTCTTTTCTTTGGCTTTTTCCACTTTTTCTCTATCTACTTCTACCCTTATGTCTTCCAAGGTCCCAGATTAAACTTTTGGGAACCTTTGCTTCTCTACCTAAACTACTTGTCTGCCAAGATTAAGCTGTTTGGACAGACCTCTTTCTCTATTCTACAACTCAAAATTGAAACACGGCATGATCCAGATTAAACTGTTGAATCATCCACAAAAATTGAAATAAGGTCCTCAATACTTGAAACACTTTACCCAGCTCTTGCTTTCTAGGAAATATGGGATCTTTGGGATACCAAAGCAGAGCATATTTGGCTTTTCTCTTGCCAATCATGAAATATGAAACCTATTACTATAGGTATCCAACAGTGGCTCCACACGGGGATGGTTTTTCTTTTGAAAGACCAAGAACAGTAGGTCAGATTGCCTTGTTGCTTGACTGCCCATCTTTGTCCTTGAAACCTGCTGCATATAATCTGTCAAAATAGTGTGCTTCTTTCTTGGAGAACCTCTGATTCTATCTGCCTGTTGCTGCTAGGTGCAGCATTTGGGAAAACCTCTTTATATAATTTAAATCAAAAAGAATATGTACAATTGCATATATACAATGAACCTCTGAATTTCTATCATAGTGAACAGTCAAAATAGTGCTTCAGCATCCTGCCATTGACAGGACCTTCATCCATTTCAGTTACAGTCAAACTTTTTAGGAAGTAAGTGTTATTACCTTGTACTGCTTGGACAGCAAATGGTCCTTTCCATAAAGAATCAAACTTTCCATGTTTTCCTTTCTCTTCTCTTCTTGCATCCCACTTTAAAACTTTGTCCCCTACATTGAAATCTTCAGCTTTAGTTCTTCTATCAAAGGCCCTTTTCAGTTTCTCTTGTAGTATCTGCACTCTGCTGAAAACTTGTTCTCTGGTCTGCTGTAGACAAATTATCTGGTTAATCCTTCTTTGCATGTCATTTGGCTCTGCTTGGCTTTCTTGTAGAAGTTTCATAACTGGCACTCCTAGTGATGAAGGAAATCTGGCCTCTAATCCATAGACTAACTCATATGGGCTGGTCCCAATTGATCTTTTGGTGGTTAATCTGTCTGCCCATAAAGCATTTACTAGTTTCTTATGCCAGTTCTTTTTGTTCTCTTCCAGCACTTTCTTTATGATGTTGATCAGGCTTTTGTTTGATGATTCAGCAAGACCATTTCCTTGAGGATAGTAGGCTGTAGAATGGCCCAAAGTAATGTGAAATTTATGGCAAAAATTCACCATCTTCTTGGATCTGAAGGCAGCAGCATTGTCTGTTATTATCTTGTCTGGGCAGCCAAATCTAGCCAGTATATTGTTCTCCAAAAATTGAATGATTACTGAATCATTTGCTTGTCTGCATGGGGCAGCTTCAATCCACTTGGTGAAGTAGTCTGTTGCTGTTAGAATCCATCTGTGTTGCCCTGAAGATGAGGGGTGAATTTCTCCAATGAAATCCAAGCCCCATTGTTGAAAAGGTCTCTCTGTTGCAATGGGCCTCAAAGGGAGTGGCAGCAACTGTCTTTTGCCTTCAAACAGTTGGCACTTGTGGCATGATGTTGTGAATTTCTTCATATCCGAGAACATAGTGGGCCAGTAATAACCAGCCCTTAATATCTTGTCCACAGTGGACTTCCAGTACAGATGTCCACCACAGTCTCCAGCATGGAATTCTTGCATGATATTGTCAGTTTCACTCTCAAGAAGACAGTGCAGCAAAATACCTTCATGGTTTTTCCAGAGTAGATTCTCATCTATCACACAAAATTTAGATATTTTCATTTTTAGGAACCTAGACTTAGTTCTGGACAGTCCTGGGGGAGCACACAGGTTTTGTAACACATAACAGATATCAGAGTACCATGGAGATTGTTCAAAGGCTACATTGATCTTTGGAGTCGCCAGCTCTGTTTCACTGTCCATTTGGTTGATATCTAAAGCTTGGAAATTTGCTTCTGTCATTAACTTGGCCAAACCTTGCCCTTTTATCAGCTTTGTAGGCTTTATTTCAATGTCAAATTCAAGTATGTTTGCAATCCATTTTCCTCTTCTTCCCTCTAAGTTTTCTTGTGTGAGGATGTCTTTGACAATAGGACTTGGTACATAAGCTACAACATGGGAGTAAAGGATGTAAATCCTAAAGTCTTTGATGGCTTTGATCAAGGCATAGGCTTGTTTCTCCATTATTTGGTACTTTAGGGGGGCATCTCTAAGAGCTCTGCTGAAAAAAGCAATGGGCTTTTCATTCCCTTGGTCATCTTTCTGTAATAAAACAGGAGCAATAGTATGTTGGGAGGCAAAGGAGAAAATGATGAAGTCTCTGTCAAACTGAGGGTTAGTTAACACTGGGGTTTGAGTCAAGGCTAATTTTATACTTTCAAAAGCTTGTTTTGCTTCAACAGTCCACTTGACCTTTGAATCTTTCTTTAGCATATTGTTTAATAATCTGATTAACTCTGCTAAATTTGGGATAAACCTTCTCAAAAAGTTGATTTTTCCCAAGAATCCTTGCAGCTCTTTGACATTCCTTGGGTGAGGCATTTGTAGGATAGCTTGTATCCTATCTGGATCAATTCTTATGCCATCTTTTGAAATGATGTGTCCTAGAAGTTTCCCTTCTTCTAAGCCAAATAAAGACTTCTTGGGGTTTAAGGAAATACCATATTTCCTGCATGTTATGAAGATTTGTCTCAGATGTTTTAAGTGTTCTTGGTCAGATTTTGAAAAGGGTGTAAGATCATCTAAGTAAATGACCAAGAAATCATGAATTTCCTTTGCAAAAGCAATGTCCATTGCTCTTTGAAATGTTGCCCCTGCATTTTTCAATCCAAAGGGCATCTTCACATACTTGAAAGTACCCCATGGGGTAGTAAATGCAGTCTTGTCTTGATCATCAGGGTGTACCAGGATTTGATTGAAACCTGAGAAGCCATCCAACAATGATATTCTTGAGGCTCCTACTACTCTTTGAAGGATGTGGTCCATTTTGGGTAATGGGTAGTTGTCTTTGAGTGACACTAGGTTCAAATTCCTTAAGTCTACACAAAGTCTAATCTCACCAGTTTTCTTTCTTGTAGGGACCAAATTTGAAATCCAGTCAGAAAACCTGATTGGTGCTATGATCCCAGCTTTGAACATTTTTTGTAATTCCTTTTCAATGGAAGGAAGAAGCACAGGATTGATTCTTCTCAATTTCTGTTTGAATGGTTTTTGATTAGGCTTGAGGGGAATGGTGTGCTGGATGACAGAGGTATCATAAGACTTCAAGTCTTCATAACCCCAGGCAAAGACATCTTGGAACTCTTTAAAGAGATCAACATATTTGGGTTTTTGATCAGGGGGCAAAGCAGCAGATAGCTTTATTATTTTAGGCTTGTCAGTGGTACCAATGTTACATTCTTCAATTGTTGCATCTAATGGCTGCATCTTTGGTTTCCTGGGGACATCATTTGAGTCAAAAATGTCCTCTAGTGGGGTAAGGCCTGCTGGAAGAAGATTGTCTTTGAGTTGTATGATTTCATCTTCAGCGTTGCTCAGCTCTTCACAGTCAATTTGGCGAATTTGCTGAATGTTTTCTTTGTTGAAAATGGTTGGACTGAGTAGTTGTTTTGCTGTCCTAGGTGACATTGGGTGGGCAGACTGTTGAAACTGTAATTGTGATTGACTTGCTCCATCAACTATTTGAGATTGATTTGCTGTCTCAAGGTCAATATTTAATCCTGTAAACTCTTGTTGCAAGGTTAAAAAGTTGTTTATTTGCCTATCATTCTCAAATACTTGCCACTCTTTGACATTGTTTGGAATAGAAGGCCTATATTTGACCTCTGCTGTGAAACAATTGTTGGGTTGTAGTGGGAATTTGAAGGTGCTGGCAAATGTTGCCAAGCTGTGAGCATGGAGATTGTGGCCCCTTGGAATCTTTGTGATAACAAACTCGGAGAAAGTTTCTAGTATTTCAATTACAGCAGACCTATAGGACCTTAATCTTTTGTCATTGGTGACAAAATCCCCTTTTACTTGTTGAATTACTAGATCAGAGTCCCCCATGATTGAGAGGCTATGTGCTTGTAATGATTTTGCAATCTTGAGGCCTAGTAGCAGAGCTTCATATTCTGCCATGTTGTTAGTGCATTTAATGTTCAATCTATAAGCCCGGCCTTGTGCACAGGCTTTCTCTTTGTTATGTATCCATACTCCAGCTCCTGCCCCTAACTTGTTAACTGAGCCATCAAACTCTAGGACCCACAGACTATCTTGCTGGTCAGGAGATTTTAAATTCTTTTCATGGGATGGCCATGTGAGCATGAGTTGAGGTTTCTTTTCCCATTTGTCTCCTAGGATAATTTCATCATTTTTTTGACAATTTTTGACAACTAAAGGAGGGTGAATGGGTGCCGTTGGGCTGATTAAAATTTGGCAGGTGCCACTTGTTTGATCGATGTTTTTTTCTTGTATGGGTGTTTCGGTCTTAATGTTATTGTTTGAGGAGCTTGTGCTGTTATTGAAGAGGATGAAGGAGTCTATGTCCGAATGGACAGCGTATATTGGAAAATTTTGAGGCTTTTCTTCACTGCTGACCATATATTTCATGAGTGTTTCCCTATAAAGTCTCTTTGGTTGTCCAAAGACAGAGATGGTTGCATATGACATGTCTAATTGCAGGGAGCCTTGGAGCTTGGCTCCCCATGATCTTGATAGGAGCATCCCATATTTGGGTGGGATATCAGCAACAACAACATCCATCAAAATGGTTTTGTTGGGAAATTGAACCAAGGACACACATAAATCCTTTATTAGGCCCAAGCACTCGACTTGACTAGAGTCAAAAGAAAACAGGTCTTTATATGGCCTTGTGATGTCTAAGTTTAATCTTTCCATGACTGCTTTTGGCATAAGGTTGTGAGATGCACCTGAGTCAAACATTGCATTATGCAGTATTTTATCATGAACATGCAAGCTGACATAAAAAGGTAGAACCCCTGTGACTACTGTTTTTCCATCTACCTCTGGGCCAAACAGTAATTCTGGAGTGTCATCTAGCACATTTACATCATCTTTGTTGTTGGTGAGCTGAAGGGATTTTTTGATCTGTTGCTTATATATGTCATGCTTGGCTAGCTCTGAAAGGGGAATTGCTATCTTTAACTTGCCAATCTCTGTTCCTAGGTCAAAGGGTTTATCCACCTGAATTTTAGAGTCACGGATAGCAGTCCTTTCCTTTTTCATTGAATCTTCTTGTTGGATTTCATCTAGATTTTGGAACCTGCCCCTCATGTTGATGTCTTGAGGGGTAATGTTCGGATTTGGGTGAGAGGATGAAGTTGTCGTGGGTTGTTGTGGTGTGGACAATACTTCAGTGACCTCCTCAACCACTACTTCCTTTGTAGGCAAATTTGTTTTGTCATTAGGTTCAGTGACTAAGGTTTCTTTGATTTGCTGTTTCTCCTTTACCTTTTCAGGCTGATTTGCATTTACAGTCCGACTTCTTAGTTTGTATTGTTTATGGACTTCATAGACAGCAGTATCATACCCTTGTTTAAAGTCAAAGGATTCTCCTGATTGTGTTTGGAATGTTTTGTCTTCCTCCTCGTCATGGTCTTCTTGTGTTAGGAAAACATGGCTTTTACCATCCAGACCTATTAAGTTGATCTCAGGATCTTCATTGAGCTGATTAGCTGAGGAAGTTTCTGCATAATTTTCTTGAAAAGGGGGTCTGATATCTTGGTCAGCACCTGTTTTTCCTATGTTGGGGTTCTGTGTTCTCCTAAAATTTGGGTTTCTAGGAGGATTGTTTTGTGGTGCCTCCCATGATGACTTTCTCTCAACTGATTCCACTCTTTCACCAAGTCTTTTCATGCTGTTTAGTATTGCATCCAACTTTTGATCAAAACCTGAGGGCTCTTCTTTGAAACCAACCTTCTTTTCCAGCTTTGCCCTGTTTCTTTTGGCAATTAGGTTGGCCTCTACAGTGACTGCAACTCTTTGGGCTTCTGCAAGGGTTGGAGGGTCTCTTTCTCTCAACTGATAGGCCATATCAGAATCAAAACCATCAGGGAAGTTATAAAGGGCCAAATCAGGAGGGGGCCTTAAGTTCTGGGGGATAGCATTGTATATGTTGTTAAACCTAGCACAATACTCCAACACCGTTTCTTGGGGACCTCTTTTAATAGTGTTATATTCACCAAGTATATGGTGCGGATCTCTCTTTTTCTCCCATCTGTTGGTAAATTCCTGGTATAGAACTTCAGGGGTTGCAATAGAATTTGCATTCAAGGATCTAAACCAAGTTCTGACATCTCCAGTTAAGCTTTGAACAAAAATTCTCATCCTGACACTGTCATCATCTATTTCATAGGTCTCAAAGTGGTCTTGCATCTTTTTAGCATGCTGGATGGCTGTCAAAGGGCCATGGGAGTCAAAAAATGAGAGTCTAGTTTGGTAGTCTTGGGGTAGAGCTGGAGCGTTGGCTGGTATCTGCAGAGGTGCATATCTGTTAGCCATGTTTATGGGATTTATAGGGTTAATAGGAACAAATGGGACAACAGGGATTACAGGTGTAACCGGGTTAAGAGGATGGGTAATAAGTGGGGAACTGGTGGAGGGAGTGTGTGCAGATGGTGAAGATGGGAGAGAAGGGCTGTGAGGTGTTGATGATGAGCTAGGGGAATTAGGTGTGGAACGAAAAAGGACTTTACAAGGAGTTGGAATGAGGATAGGTTGGTCTAAACTTATATCTGAATCAGCAAGCTTCTCCTGCTTTTGCTGTCTCCTTATGTTCTTTGGTATGATATTTGGGTTATCGACGATGATGGGTTGATTAGGGTCAGGGTTTGCCCTAGTGTGCCTTGGGTTTCTTTTGGGAGCCAGCTTCTAAGTATTCTTTAGAACTTTATACAGAAAGTTTTGTATGTACAAGGACTAGGTAAGAATTCTGGAATGACTATATATTTCTCAAAGCTAAGATGGAGGTTCCCTAGTTAGCTTTTCCCTAAAGCTGTCCCTGTGTTTACAGAAACAGTCCTAAGGCCTCTCGGCTAGTTTCAGGCTTGATGGTAGCTTTTGGAAATAGATAGTAATTGAAGAAATCTTAAAGTCCCCAGTGGAGTCGCCATTTATGTTAACACCCAGGTTGTTCCCTATGACTCCCAAGGGAATACGGCCGGGGTAACCACTAACCAGTCTTTGGATCACTGTTTCTAGCCAAACTGTGATCAGAGAGGGCTCTCTCTTTATGATTTGTAACTGTTTGTGATAGGGTTTTAGGCTAGCTATTATGTACTGGTTTTTTGCTTATGTTTTGGTTGATGAAACTCCCTTTAGGTTCTAGTGAAGTAGTTTTCTGAGAGATTGAGTACCATTGGGCAGTGGAGTCTGTGGCTATGTGTGTTTGAAACTTTGAGATGAAAGATGGAACTTACAGGGCCATTTGAGTGCTAAATAGAACAGATTTTTTGATTAGAAGACTGGAAACAGGTAACACAAACAGTGAAAGCATTTAAGAATTTTCACTTATTATCTATATGTTCCCAACAGACAGCTTTGAGAAGAGAAAACAGAGGTCTTAGGGGCAAAAGTTGAATCCCTGAGAATGACTGTCACAGTAAAAGACACAGTTTAAAATGCAGCAATTAAGAATTACAATTCTGTCACTGTATCTGAGGAAAACATGTATAATAGCTTAGTTTGAGTCCAGGGTAAACATGGTTAAATCCTGGGACTATCCTTTCACCTTGCTATCAAGTGTAAAACATTTGAACAACAAAAGAGAACAAAAGACTCAAAAACACATAACAAAGAGATTTGAGAATACTTGCTGTATTATGCAACACCCTGGAATCCTGTAACATTCATCTTTCACCACAATACATCAAAGAACACCAAGCCCTGGAAATTCCATTCTTCCTTTGTATTAATTCTCTGAAAATGTTACAACGAGCTAGAGCTCTTCAAAAGAAAATAACAACAACCCCGCTTTCTGGTGTGAAGGGTCAATATATACTTGCGGTCATTTACAAAATATCTGAGTCTTGAGTTATCTCAGATTTTCCTTTTTTACCAACTACTTAAGATATTATGGGCAAAATTTAATGCAGCATTGATTTCAGAGTACAGGCATTTTAATGCTCTGTCAGAAGATATTTTAGCCTTTGGAGACAGCTAAGTCGGTCGAGATTTTCTGAGTAAATGCTGGAAAATCTGCCTTCAATGCTTCGTACGCTGTGTCTTGGACTTGTCACCTGTGATTGTGACTGCTGCTTGTGGCGAGTTAATGGTCCTGCTGAGTTGGTTCAGCTTCTGCTTCTTCCTTGTAGATCTCTTTCTTCAAAATTGTGCCTGCGCATGTATGCTTATTTGCCTGTAGAAATGGCGTTACTGATTCTGGCCTGACAAAACTGTTTGTGTTAAATTTCTCCAGGCATCCTGTGTGGGCAGTTGGTGTGCTAGGATTGCACCCAGAGTTTCATCTGCTTCTGTAAATTTGAAGAAATTAGGCGGTGTATCAAACAGATGGTCAACTTCATTCATTAGGAAAAACAGGTTCTCCACCCTGTCATACATACTCTGCCCTGTGGCTGGCCCTGGCTCTGCTGAAGTGCTGGGTGGTTGTGCAATCTCTACCACTGCATGTGCATCAATCCTCTTATTATAATTGTCCAGGGTGAGCAGTCTTCCTATACTGCTTAGGATGCTGGGGAGGCCTCTGTTCTGTAGTGCCACGAATTTCTCCAGGAATCTGTTGATTTCAGTTTGCATATCCTGGGTCCTCCTTTCCAATGTTCCAACTAAGTTCCTTAATGTAATGACTCTCTTTGCTACAGCAATTGCTTCTGTCCTGTTAGTAATTCCCATGACAGCTAATTGAGAGCTAGTCTTATAGTTCAGAGTGTTGATTATCCTCGTAGCAGCTTCTGGCATGTGTCCAAGGCTTGCCCTGGCTCTCTGTATTTCTTTGTTTGCTTTAGTGATAAGCACCATTTGCTCATCCATGGTCTCAATATATTGCCACTGTTTGGCAATGGACCTTCCAATGTTGCTCCACAACACTGCTTTCATTTGAGCTGTCACCTTTTCTAATGCAAGCTCCTTCTCCAGTTCAGCAATTCTTCTCTTAAGAGCTTTTACCTCTCTGTCTTTGGCTGCCTCATTCTGCTTGCTCTTGTCAAACCTTTCATTTACCTTAGCCAAGGTTTTCTTAAGCTCATCCAGCTCTTTCATTTGAGATTCCATGGCTTGGATCTCAGCTTGCAGCTTTTGCATGTCTAAGCTAGCAGCCTGTTCTGATGTTGTAGTTGTTGCTGCTGTGGATGGTGCCATAGTTTCTGTTTGCTGAGGAGGAGGAATACTCTTTGGAGGGGTTTCCTCAAGATTTATTATGACAGGAGGAGGCTGGGAGGGTTGGCCCTCTTCTTTTTGCTTCAGTGTTTCCTGTAGTGCTGCCTTTGCAGCTTCAGTTTGTCCTAGCTGGTCCTGAGTCCTGACCAGCTCTTTGTATAAGGACACCAGCAGATCTGTAGCATCTTTCTCTTGCCTTTGCTGGGCAACTTCATCTGTCTGTGGATGGATGGTGGCCCGGAGTTTGATTTTCTTTCTTAGGGCTGCCATGTCTGCATCCCTTATCTTCAGGAGCTCTTGGATGCCTTTGACATCTTTAGGGTCATGCCCTATCTCTATGATTACCTCTTCCAAGGACTTGATCCTATTGTCCTTGGCTTGTGATGAAGCTCTTTCTAACTCCAACTGAGAAGCTGTGTTGTCCAGGCTGCTCTTTAATTTATAATTCTCTAATGTCTCATCTGCCAGGGAGGCATACACCATTTCACCAGTCTGCTTATGCAGTTCAATCTTGTCCATGGGGTGTATGTCTTTGGCAAGAACCTCCATGTTGGTTCTTAGATAGTCCGAGGTGGACTGAGGCTGCAAAGCTGTAGGCATGAAGTGGCTCATTATCATTTTGCCTTCGCTCACATCGAAAGCAGACATGAGTCTCTGCTGGTTGCTAGGAGCTAGGTTCAACAAGTGATCATATAGCTGCACTTTTATTGGATCACTCCTCCTTTTTATGTCGATGAATTGCTGTTTTATACTTGCCTGTCCTTTTCTTGTTTCACTGGAGGAGCTGACCTCTCCTCCCATTGTCATGTCATGTCCTCGCTGGGATGAGCTGGCCGAAAGTTCTCCACTGGGTGGGCCCATACCCATGGCTTGCCTTACTGCAATGTCCTCCTCTTGGGAGTCATTCAGTCTTTGTCTCTTCTCTCCCCTGATGAAAGATGAGGTGTGGGGGGTCTCTCTCTCCCTTTTCCTTGTCACATCCTCCTTTTGTGGTGTTTGGAGGACTGATGTGTCAATATTGGTGTCTGTCCTGGGAGGCACATTTGTTTGAGGCTGCTGCTCAGTATTGCCAGGTTGATCTGTCCCCTTTTCCTGCTGCAAGGGCTGTTCACTGGACTGTGCTTTTTCTTGTTGCTGCCCCAGTTCCTGCTGTTCCATTTCTTCTTGCTGCTGTAGCAAGGTGTCCACTTGTTCCTCTGTCAATACAGGTGGCTGTTCCACCTGTTTACCTTTGTCTTTGCTTGCTGCCTGGGATGTCTTCTCAGTGGTTTGCTGATGTGCTGCTGAAGATCCAGCAGCTGTTCCACTTTGCTTTCTGTAGGAGTGGGGCACCTGTGCACAATTTTCCAAGTCAGTTTCCTTCTGTACATTCCTAGCTTCTTTCTCAAGCAATTCTACCTCAGTGAGTTGTTCTATCAGTGTACCCTCTTCCCAATCTAGTGCATTGGCATACTTTTCTATTTCCGGTTGTCTTTTATGTGCATAGCTGCCCAGTCTGTATCTAATTCTCCTGAGGGAGATACTATGATTGGGGTCATAAGGAATCCACTCAAAACTGGTCTGCAATCTGAGGCCTTCCAGCATGCTGTGTGCCTCTTTCCATCCTTCCTCTTTCTTGTTATACAGGAAGGAACCTAGCTGGCTTCTTACCTTCAGTTGTGACTTCTTGTTCCTACTCTGAAAATGAAGGTAATCTGAGTTCCCAAACTGCCTGAAATACTCCAAGGCAAAAAGCCTGATGGGGACATACCTTGGCAACCTAAAAGGGTTCATTTCACAGCCATATATCCTAATGACTGTGTGGTTCTGGTAGAAGTACCAGTTGCCTATATTGTAGGATTTGTTCAGATGTAGAATCCTCCTCATTTCATCGGTTAATCTAGGAGGAGGAGAGCCTTGCAGAGCTGTTAGGGCTGGATGAACAAATAAATCAATAAACTCACAGTATGTATAGGGTGATACTGAGGTAGAATGAAAAACAGAGGTCCAGAAAACAACTGATCTTGGAATCCCCTGGGCATTGAGTGGCCTCAAAGGAACGGAGAAGGTAGCTGGCTGGTAGAAAAGGAATAAATGATATATATAGGATGTGTACCTGAACAGTTTCTCCCTTTTCAGATTCATGAACTGATCATGGATTTTCTCTGCTATGTAAGTTGCATAATCATACTGCACAGCTGGAGGCTTACCAGGGGCAAACATGGACAGCATTGCCATTATGCTTTCATCTACATCTTCCAGCCCCCTGAATCCCAGGACATAGCCAATTAGATCCACCAACATTCTGCCCAACTCATTGAGATAGTGGTACCCAATAGGAGGGGTTCTGACTGTTTCTGAGCTTGGTGTGACAAACAGTTGGTTAATTTTGATAATCTGGTTACTGGACAGCTTGATCCCTGTGTTAATCAGATTCTGCATGGACAGAGGGGTCAATTTCTTGGCTGTATTGAAATGCAGCATCTGGTTTATGCTCTCTGGGGTGATCTGGAACAGGACTAGGCCTGTGGGGCTTATGACTGCCCTTTGGCTGGGGTCATAGCACTCCTGGCAGCTATAAATAAGCTCTGGCATTGGAATGACTTGGGGAAGGTTGTATATGGGCAAATTTGACTCCCAAATCCCCAAGATATCTGCTCCACTGAGGTGCTGGGCTCTTAGTTCATTCAGCATTAACACATTATACTTGGTTCCCATGGGAAACCAATCCAGCATTTGGTAGTCCATGTCCCCCAGGGCTTTCCATGCTAGTTCTTGGTGAGGTGCATTGATGGGCTTAATGTTCAGTGCAATAGGGGTCTCCATAGCTGTTCAAGTTACCAGAATTGCAAATAGACAGGTGGAATGGTGAAAACACAGTCTGGAGACAGTCTTCTGTGGAAACAGTTGAGGTTTTGAGTATTCAAGGGGAATTCTCTCAGTAGCAATTGAAATACTACTGGAGTCTAGTGATAGAACCTCTCTGCGGTGTAATTGAACTCTATAACCGGGTGAATTATGTCTATTAGCAATTCTGCCGGGAAAACGCAGAATTACAGAGGTTTAATGGGAATTGCAGGTTCGTAGAGCTCTGCCAGTGTTTCTTGTCCCTCACAATGACAATGCTGGAGGAATGAAGGGGAATGAACGGTGTAAATATAGTTTTTATGGTTCTATTATCCCTGTGAGAAATTTTGAGCTTAATGAAGGTCGTATGGAGGGCGAAATGGTCTAAATACCTGTAATTCGACGAGCAGAGGTTGAAACACAGGTGCACAGGTGCTTTTTGAGGAGGTCACCCGGGCTAATCGATTGGTTGGCGAAAATTCGAGCTCAAACGGTCAAGCAGAGCGCTCAGTAAAAGACACAGTGAAAATGGTAAAAACACGGGAAAATTTGGTAAATATGGGTCGTTTTACCATTTGACGCTTTTTTCTGCTGACGTCAGCATGACGTCATTGGTAGGTCATGGTGAGGTGACGTCAGCTGACGTCATCGGGCGACGTGGCAGTGGGCGACTGGTCAAAGGTTCGGCGAGGTGGCAGTCCAGTCAGCAGTGAGGTGGGCCAATAACATAAGCGGGTACGTGCAGGCAAACGTGGCGGCGAATTAGCGGCGGGTAGGTGGCGGTTAACGTGCAGCGGTCACGGTTAAGGCCTTAACCGTTGCGGTTTCCCGGGGCGGTTAGGGTACGGCGCGGAGGATGTCAGAGCGGGCTCCGAGATGGTTTAGCGCCCGACGCGTGGAGGAGGCGTGACGAGGCGCAACGTCACTTCCCCGGAAGTTAACGTGCGGCCACGGGAGGCGCTCCGATATTGCTGTAGGCCGTCGGATCTGATGGGCTTGATCCGACGGCTGGCGGAGGGGAAACAAGCGCCATTGATATTGCGGGCGGAAAAATTAAAATTTGTGGGTTTTATGTGGGTTTTAGCAAATGTTTTGATTGAACCACAATGCAGTAGGATTGGGAAACGTGCCAGAGGCGGGCATTTGACCTTTGCAAAGGTTTTATAGGCAAAATGGGTTTGGAAAGTGGGTTTTAGCAATGCAGAGGTGATTTGAAGGCAAATTGGCTTGCAGCAAAGGGGAAAAAGGGTGGAATAGGTTCACCAAAGTAGCCAGATGCCATTTGGCCCCTTTTGAAAAATACACGGCTATTATGCCTAGGGGAGGGAATATACATAAGATTTGGGGTTTTATACACCTTAGTGTTAATAATATTAGGGGTGGGGTAAGATAAGGGAGGTTATATAGTAGAATTAGGAGTTAATATGAATGAAGGAAGGGAATTTAGAAAGGGGGTGTTAGTGATGGAGTAGAGAGGGAAAGAGAGGAAGTTAGTGATGCTCTTTGCTGTAATTTCATGGACTTCACCACTTTGCTTGCTGATAGATTAATTGCCTTGGCAAGAGACCTATTGATACTTGTGTAATGGTGATCTTATTCTTTCTGCAACCACAACTGCCTACCCAACTATTTTGCCTAGCATTTTTTGTTTCTTCTTGGAGGGGCACTTGGACTTGCAACCCTCAATTGCCTTTTCTTTTCTTTGGCTTTTTCCACTTTTTCTCTATCTACTTCTACCCTTATGTCTTCCAAGGTCCCAGATTAAACTTTTGGGAACCTTTGCTTCTCTACCTAAACTACTTGTCTGCCAAGATTAAGCTGTTTGGACAGACCTCTTTCTCTATTCTACAACTCAAAATTGAAACACGGCATGATCCAGATTAAACTGTTGAATCATCCACAAAAATTGAAATAAGGTCCTCAATACTTGAAACACTTTACCCAGCTCTTGCTTTCTAGGAAATATGGGATCTTTGGGATACCAAAGCAGAGCATATTTGGCTTTTCTCTTGCCAATCATGAAATATGAAACCTATTACTATAGGTATCCAACAGAAGTTACAATAAAGATAAGTACAACATAATTTCTATTACAAAATTAGATTGTTTCCAACCAATTGATCAACAAGAAGATATATTTCCATCCACATTTCAACAAGAGCAAGATGAATTTGGCTTTGCAGCTTTGATTTGGAGGACGGCCGCAACAACAAATCTGAGAAAATTTTTCTCAAAGAACCCTGCGTTTCTCTCAGTACAAGCCGAATTTGGGCAAACCGTTCTTTTTTAACGTTAATTTGGTCCATTCTAGACAAAACCCATGTTCTAGATTTTCCAGATTCATCTTCATTTGCTCAAAATCTCAACCACAAAACTGTCACTTCTTATTCCAACGCATTTCTGAGTTGGCACTTTTAATGATCAAATCTTCAATCTGGAAATTATCTTGGAGGCTAAAAATGGTGAATAATGTTATAACCAATTTATTAAGCTTTCATTGATAAAATCATGCATAATCATCAAATTATTAGAAATAAAGGAGAATAAATAATATTTTTACATAAGAGCATAAATCATTGTAAAATAGAATTATATGATACCTGACGTGATGAAGAATGGTAGAAATGGGTGGAATAAGCGTTCAAAAGTGACAATAATAATGGTATGTTAACGATCCAATAGTAATGCTCCCCATGAACTAGCATGATGAGTTATAACACTCCCCATGCATGAGCCAGGGGTGTTAGTCCCTAGGGTAACTCTGTGTGTTTCCTTAGGGGCACCATTAGTCAACTTTTATGAGGTTCCATAGGTCAAACGAGTGGTTTGACTGAATAATATACCACTTTTTACTCATATGTCAGTGTGAAAAGTGGGAAACATCCATTTTAGACTCGTTTGAGGATATTGTTATTTCTAACAAAGTCTAATAGAAAGGGAAAGATAAATAAAGAAAGGAAACATCCTAGCTTTTTCCAAAGGGAGGTCATGATAGAGTTAGCAATGATTAGCCTCTCATTCTATATATTGGAGGCTTGAGGCATTGTGAAAGAGGTTGGAAGGATGAAGGATTGCCAACTTATTGTCAAAACTTTGTATGAGACATAGTGGTGTACCAAGAGGTTAAGAAGAGAGAGAGAGAGATAGGATCTTGGGGATTAATGGAATTTTGATTCACAAGATGGTTGTAACCATCTTCTCTTATTAATAATATAGACTACAGTTGTGTTGTATACTCTATGTGCTTATGTTATGTTCTGTTACATGTTGATGCAATGCCATAATTTATGAGTAGATTAGATGCACGTTATTTGATATCATTATATATTATTTTCTTGATTAACAAAGTTTATATGTTATAGTATTACTTATCTTTTTGATATGCAAAGTGTTGATCTAGGAGCTAACAAAGAGGTTTTCAACACTGCTACATTGGGTTCTACAGCAAAACTGCAACAATATCTCATGTAATCTCTTCCCTCCTATTTTGAATATCATTCATTAATATGGATATGTATATGCTTCTTCGTGCCAGTTGTAGTTAGTCTGATCTTTCTACCAAGGATCCCGGGAGGATCCTTGAGGGTATTCTATCCACAACCACCTGTGCATTAATCCCTATCGTAGAATTGGCGACTCCACTGAGGACTATACATAGTTCCCAGTTTTATCCTACCAAGTTCCTGGACCTCTCTTTCTTCCAGGCTCTCCTGCACTTTTTGGTTCCCTTTTTGACCATCGAAGACTCTTCAACACCCTCCTCATTGTGCTGATCTTTTGTTCTGACCATGAAAGACTTATTTTTGAGCTTATGCCCCCTAACACACCCCATTAGTGCAACTAGAGAGTTATAATGCTCTGATGTATTGTAGACAGAGTGTTAGTGGAGTCATTAACTCTCTTTACCCTCTTATGAAGTGTGTTAGCTAGCCATATCTTAATCAACAACCAATTCCATGAGCTCTTGGGTTGGGGAAGCTGCCTATAGTTTGATCAAGGATATGTAGTTGTGCATTTTTATTTGGTTGCTTGTTTCGTGAGAATTTTTTATTTTTTAAAAAATAGTTAAAGTTCTACTATTTAGTTGGTTAGATTTTGTTTTTAGGAAAAATAAAAATAAAAAATTGTTAAAGTTTTACTATTTAGTTGGTTAGATTTTGAATTTATTGGGTTACTTGTTAGAGTGCGTTGCATGTTTACAAGTTATTCTTGTGTTTACTGCACTAGATACATGGTGACTAATTGATGTATAAATGATTCTCTCCTTGTATAAATAACTCATTCATCAAAGTCAAATTGAAAAGAATTTTCTACATGGTTTGTTTCAGAGTGCCACAAAACTCCATACATCAACACCCCTTCCATACACATTAACAGAGTAAATTTAAAACTTATCTCGTACTAAAATCGTTCAACAACTCTTTTTTTAGTATACACACATATTAGTCTAGACTAGGATCTTGGGTTAGGCAGTTGTGAGTTAATTATCCAATATTGTAAAATCGAGACTAGTGTCATTAAAGAGGGAAAACCATGTTACACTCATACTATCCAGGACCACTCTAGTCAAAGCGGACCTAAATGCTTTTGGAAATAATACTGAAATGGGGGGGGGGTGAATCAGTAGTAGCCAGTCAATAAGTTTTCATTTCCATAATCAGATTTATATATGCTTTTAGCGCTCAAATCTGCCTCAGGCTAAGGAAGGCAAAACTCGAGGCAACATCAGACCATGCTCAGCCTCGTAGCTAGCCCTACGAGGACAGGAGAGGGCTCTCTCCAGGTCTATCTCGGCAAAAAGTAATCAATGAGGCTCGAGATGAATAAAATTGCAACTGATCTTAGGCTAGGTATTAAGTGCAGAGTTTTGATTTGGTTGTTTTTTAGGGTTTTGTTGAAAACAATGAGAAAGGCAATTTGGGCTCGGGGATGAGACACAGTTTCTGCAGAGGTCTGAATGGAGCAAGGTAGGAAATTTTTTTGAGGCCTTAAAAGCAATGAGGCGAATAGATCAGATAGGTGAGGAGCTAAGGAGAGCAAGAAAACCTCAAGGATTCTCCTTAAACAGATGAAAACATGGAAAATCAAACAAACTTAAAGGCAGAGCATTACAAATTATGGATTCTACCTTAACACTTCATTTGTTCAATTGCAGAAGATGATAGAAGGAAAATGATACAAATAAAAAGCTTACTAGTATTGAAAGAAGCACACCATCAAGACATAAAGCCACAAGAATTCCAAACAGTGCTGCAAAACCCTGGTCTTTCCTTTTCCAAAATGCTGAAGTAAAATGTACAATAAAGTCTCAAAGCCTCTTTCCCAAGAGTCCAACCCTGAAAATGACTAAGAAAATACATAATATAGGCAAGCTAACACATTCCCTTGCCTCTAGGGGTCGAGCTCACCATCCTAGGAGCTGTTTCAACCAATTCTAAGCAAAGCACTACAATCTAGGCAGTCAAAACAACTTGCCTCTATAAGCTAGGAAACCAATTCATTCATTAATTTTTTTGCTATTTTATGAATGAATCATCTGGAATAGGTAAATAAGTGTCAAGTCAACATAAATTTCCATTAATTACATCAAGAAGGGTGAAAAATCCCATCACAAGTCAAAACTGTTCAAAACTGGCCGAATTCTTGAGCTGGAAGGTGAAAAATTGGCCAAAATCCTCAACGCGCAGCGTCGTGATCTCTACACGTAGTGCACTTTTCAGGATGATTTTGAGGCACTTCCCGGCATCCAAATTGAGCTCAGGTTGGCTTGTTAGAAATCCCTGGATGTCTACTTTCCAACCCAAGTGGAATTTTCCCATTTGGAGCTCATTTCTCCCCTCAAACCTACATTCTCCCAGAGGTACTTCCTGCTGTGGCAAAAGGTGGCAGCAAGGTGGTTTTCATGGTGTTTTTGAGCCTTTTGACCATCCAGATCTCGATTAAATGCTTCGGTAATAGCTGAGAAGGTACATTTCATTATGAAAAATCCAAAAATGCAAACCATTTGTGATTTGGACCTCCCAATCTTAGGGGTAGCGCGCTGCGCGCTGCACGTTGAACCAAAAAACCTGTTTTTAGGACAAAATTTTCAAAAATGACAAAAATTTCTCCTAATTTGCCCAAATTCAGAGTAATGACTCATGTATTGTGCCCCACCACTGAAGCCTCGGCCAAAATTTGGAGTGGATCGGGCTTTTTCCACCGTTTAAGTGCCTTGCTCAATCGCCTCTTAAGGATCTTCATTTTCGCTTTGCAAACATGCATGCAGGCCCAGTAATGATTCTTCATGTGACGAAGCAAGCCCTTGTCTCTATTGGCCTTCGCCAACAACCCCTCCAAGTTTCGGTTGACCTTCTCATGCACAAATTGCCGCGCAACAGGTGTCAAATCACCCGGTCTTTTACGGGCCAACCTACGGTCTTCACGGATTCATTGTACCTCTATAAGTGTGTGCTCGTCCTCTAACTGTTTATTACGCTGATCCAAGTATTTGATCTGACATTCTGCCTTCAGCAACTTCTCATTCAATCTATCAATTTCGGTCTTTTCCACATCACTCAATGCAACATCAATATCATGACCACCTGAATGGCCCTCCTCGTAAATTGACTCCTTTCCTCTGTCCTGAACCTGTACCTGTACCAAAGAAGAAGGCGAGACCCCTTCCATACCATGTGGAGATAATACTCGCCGTGCTGATGAAGTCAACGAGAACCCTTCCACCCCAGGTGGAGATAGTACTCGTCGTGTAGATGCAAATAAGGCCCTGTGTCCTCGCCGATATGTCACACATGCTAGAGCGTTGACATGCTCTATCTCAGGAATGTCAAACTGATGTGAAGGACCTCCCTCATCATGAACAACCTCAGGAGGTGGCTGTGGCGCTATGAAAAGGTCTCGAGAAATAAAATCCTCCCAAGTGATGCCCTGTTGTGCCAACTGATGAACCACTACGATCTTGATCAACGCGTAATGATAAATACTATTATGTTGTTGTGCTGGGGTCTTCCTTTGTACAAGAGGCACCATCTTCTCTATGTTGCGAAACATGAAGTATGGAATGTTCATTATACATACCCTTGTAAAATGCATCAACAAACGGACATGGTACGCATAAAGACGGGAGAATCTGCCCTCACAACTGAAATACCGAATGATGAGTTTCATCAAAGGTGCAAACTGATCATTCAAGTATTGAAAAGGAAAAATGCTAGTCAAGTGCCTCATATACCCAGGTTTGATGTATGGCTGATAGTAAGATTTCTCTAATTGCAGACATTTATTCCATTACTCTCCAACATTTGGTATCCCAGTGGCCTGTGCAATAGTTTCTAGTGACAAAATGAAATCAACTCCGGCGATGTTTACATGGCCATCATGTAAATGTAGAATGAATAAACGAGCTAATTCACGATGATGCTGAATTTGTGAAATTAGCTCACAATAGTGATAGCATGACCGATGACGAAAACAATCCATTGCAAGCGGACAAGATTGCAATTGATCCAAAGAAGTAGGCTCTTCCCTACGAGGCTTACCGCCTTTGCCACCTCTGCGAGACCTTCGTGGCACATTACCCTCTGCTGTAGAATCACTGTCATACCCCTGCTCATAAGATGAATCTGTGTCTGACATAGCTCTGGAAACACAATGTCTGCAAAATGTATGCTGTCTGCAATAGTAGGTTATAGGTGTGGTGAAATTACTTTTTCAATACATGCTCAAAAACCAACCGAAATATCATGAGACTTATGCCATAATGAACATTTTGTTTTAGTGTATTGGGCATAAAACAGTCATAAGGACAGTTTGACAAATGGACCAAAATATGAAGTGTTGTTTGGCTCAAAGCTTTCACATGGGCATGGAACTATGTTTCACCAAGGAAAGGCAGAAAAATCTTCACCACTACCCATAGGTCCTTTCATACCCTTAAAAAAAAAATTTGCTAAGGGCTTAGGGTTTCATTTGTTTTCTTACACCCAACACATCATCTCCTCTATTCAAACACACAATAAACACTATCAAATTGATTAAATCAGTTATAGAACACCTACTTGCAACTTTGGAGGCGTTTAGACACGATCTGGGTGCATAGACAAGTTTTTTCTTTGGCTGTGATTCAACGCGCAGCACGCCACCCCAACGCGCAGCGCACGCTCCAACGCGCAGCGCCTGTGTAATTTTACACTGGCTAAAATCACCCAACACGCAACGCTCTACCCAACGCGCAGCGCACACCTGTAAACGGCCCGATTTGGTCACAAACTCACAAAATCGCCTGAGAACAATGCTCTTTGCTCTTGGAATGTGGAATGGGTTGCAAATGAGGAGAAATATCTTCATATAGACTCCTTGTTGATTTTTGCTTGATCCAAAACCCCTTTTCTAATGTTTTCTTGTTGACACTTTTTCAAAATTAATAGGCTCTGACCTTTTTGGTTTCCCCTTTAAAATTGGTTTAAATAATGATTTTCTCTGATAATTTTTTGCAGGGATAGCTCTAATATGCTCTGGAAAAGGAGACCAAGGTTGCGCTTGAACGATTGAAGAATTTAAAATTTTGAAATTTTTTACAAAAATGAGATGGCGACTTGTCTTCAAAACAGAGTTTTGAAGACAAGTCCTAATTCAACTGTACAATGATGAAAATTATTGAAGTGATGATCTATCAAAGACATTCCTCTGGCCTGCTGGTCTTCTAAGACTTTTCAAGACAAAATTGACTCAACCCTAGACCTAAGACCTCAAAATTTAAAACATGATTGTAAATGACCTTTGAAGACTTATTTTAATAAACAGGCCTGAACCAGCAGTGCCAAGCACAAGGGGAATGAATGACACAAACCACTCCATCAGAGTTATGGCATGCCTAACGAAATGCAACTGACCAAAACTGATGCGACACCTAATCATGAAATGCAAAAGATCTTTGATCTCTGATGGAGGGATAACTAGACCGACTCTAACATATGCTACTTCAGTTAAGGAAACTTGCGTGTACACGCAACTATGTTTAAGGCAACTAGCGTATATCCAACAAACTTATGATTCATTTAGTTCATCATATGTTAATCTTTAACCAGTGCATTAGTACTTCATTAGTCATATAAATAGTAACTAGGTGTAGTAAAAATAGAACAGACAATTGCACATAAGCAACACACATGAACACCAAGATATAAGGTGGAAACCCAATGTGGGACAAAAACCACCAGCTGTTGTCTTCTTTTAATATAAGAAAAACCTGTTTAAAATATTGTATTAGCACATACTCATATCAGTATGTAGGCACCCACCTACAAAATGTTACAACCTTCTCTCGTTCTCCAACTTCTACTAGAAGGGAGCTACAACGCCCTAGCTCTTGTACTAGCCGAGATGTTTACTAGTACGTAGGCGTCAGCCTACTGAAGGCTCCAACCTTCACTTGTTTTGTAGCTACTACTAGAAGTGAGCTCCAACCCCTAGCTCTTGTATTAGCCAATATGTTTACCAGTTCATAGGCACTGGCCTACAGAAGGCTACGACCTTTCCATAAATTTTCAGAGTAGATACTCCTGGAACACAACACCATAATATGAAGGCCATGTTTCATACAATTTTCATACTAGACCCATCAACAACATTGAAGCACAAAATCAATAACCATTGCAATACAACCATAAACTATATCTACATCATCAATCTCTGAATCACCCAACACTGAATCACTGAAACCGTGTCATCAAAACACAGTCACCAAAACACAGAGCAGAACCCATAACTCTGCAACAACCACTAGATCCAACTGCAACTTCAGATATCAAACTTCATACTGTATACGCGACTCTCATGATCTAAACCAGCGTGTATATTTGCTTTCACCAAGGCTAACCCGCGTAAAGATATGCAAATATTAACTCAAAACTTTGCAGCTATTCCATACATTAGTTATACCCAGATCATAATAGTTATACAATAAAATGTGCTTCCGTAATTAAGATCTAGACTATCCATGATCAAACCACATAATGATAATACATTCCAAGCCTTAAGATCTTGATCCATCATCCATCATCATCCACATAGGTTCATCCTTAGTTCATATCAGGCAAAGCATCACAAACCCATAATCTACATACTGGATCTCACACTTCATCAGATATTCAATACTTTCACACCTGGCCTAATGATCTTCTTCTCCTTATATACTCTTTTGCCTTTCTCAATACCATGGACCAAAACCACTGAGGACCAATACCTTGGACCAAATACCTAGGGTCAATAACTCAGACCAAATACGTTAGACCAATACCATTATCATAATACCATGGACCAAATACCTTGGACCAAAACATAGTTTTTCAACATGTACGTGCTTTCCCTCTTGTGAAAGTGCACGTGTACGTTATACGCTCCTTTGTTATATTAACCCACATGTATACGCTTCTTTGTCAAGGTGAAGCTACGTATACCTCTCTTTCTTCATTCTTTGTAGTCTGATCATTAATTACTTGCTATTGACCTGCTGCACTATGATCTCTCATCTGAATAAGTTGCCATCAAGGACAACACCTTAATCATAATGCCAACAAATTCGAGACAACATTGGAATGTTAAAGAAGTTAACCCACCTTAGATTGCATCTCCATTGGGTATTCTATGTATCGGGGATCCCTTCAGGGGTATCAGAGCTGTGTTGGGTACTCATGTATCCTACCCACACAATGTATTGTTTGCGGCCATGTCACCCCCGGTAGTGTCTCTGATTTGAGGTAGCCATAATGGCCATAATTTTTAGGGACAAACACAAGGTGACTTGGGCAGACTATCCTGGTACCTAAATAGATGAACCTACTTTGCCTTTGATTTTTTGGAGGTTTCTCATCTTCAAAACAGTACCTGGCCCCTTAATCGGAGGTTCAGGCGAAGCTCAATAGAAATTGTAAATATACTTTTTTCCAGCTCTCTCTCTTATCCATTGTAATACTGGGTTTCATCTCTAGAAAATGGTGGTTATCAAAAAAATTCATATCCCATGCTTGCTAATTAACTTTTAGAGTATGTTTTATTTTTTAGGTGTGGGTTCCTTATCACTGAGACTATAATTAATATCACTATAATTTTTTTTAATAAAATATATTGGTCACTGTGGTACATATCCCACTCATCATCAATCTTAGCGACAGCAAGGTCTTCCCCCACTGATTGTGGGGAATCTACCGAGCCTCGTTGATACGTATTACCCATCTTCAGGTAATTAGTCTCCAGTATCTGACAAAAAATTAATCAATACATCCCAAGACTCAATACTGCCAGAAGATTTTTTCATTCAAGGTTCTTTACACCCTTATAATCCTCCTATCACTGATCCTTTGGGACTACTATTGATTCAAGTTGCACCTGTCCCTACCATGTCTTCCACTTTACCTACATCCACCATTCCGTCAATGACTAATAGATTGTGGGATTTTGTGGACAACCTGGGTCCACCCTCACTTCCCCAGTTGACAATTAGTAATACACCACTGATCAGAAACCCCGTTATCCAAACTGTGCCAAGTCTGAGCAACTTAATTACACCTACCATGAGCAGAGCCGAGTACATACCAGTTTATGTCCCATTTGTGTCTGCTCCTGGACCTTCAGATAACACTCCAAATAACATTGTTAGCAAAGGCCCCTTTAGTAATCCCTTTGTTTGGAATCCTTTATTTAGTTAAAAACGTCAGGTTCAAATTCCATGGGGCATTGTTCCCAACATGCACATATCGGCAGCAGAAATTATGGTTCCCCCTACACTTATAAGACAATATGGATAGCCATTAATTGACATCAATCCTCCATATGTCAGTAAGTGCCGGTGGTGAAGTACCTCGCTGGCAGGATCCCTCAACCTGGTCTCTGTCAATCCATTTGAGAACTCCATTACCAACCTCAATTGAGTCAATGGGGCAATTATTATCCTGGGGAAAATAAATTTTATTTCCCCCAGCCTAACAACCAATATGGATAGCTACACTATATGAGTATTCCTCAAGTAAATTATTAATCAACAAGCCCTATGTATAATGTTGGGAACAATATGATGGGCAGACCTCAAGGTCCCTCAATTCATTCGTCATCATCATGATCAGAGTCAGGGAAACCAAATACTTTTCCTTTTTTTGCAACACTCGAGATCCTTGGTTTCTACAAACTGACCAATGATCCCATCTACCATAACTTACATTAGCTCCCAATCCTGCACAAAATACCTACCAACATCTCAAAGTTTGAAGGAAAACAAGGGGATGATCCAGGTACACATGTCACCACCTATCACCTATGGTGTGTATCAAACTCTATGGTGGATGACATTATCCGACTATCACTCTTCCCTCGCACCCTTACTAGCAATGCTACCATGTGGTACATTGAGCTACCACACATGTTAATTAATACCTTTGGTGCTTTGGCAATGGAATTTTTAAATAACTTTCAGCTACCCATATGCTACAAAACAGTGACAGAACTCCTTGCTACCTTACGCCAAGACAACTCCACCCACATCTAGGATCACATTCATGAATGGAGATGTAGGCGAAGGCTGGTCGAAGCCCCCATTCTAGATTATCCATTAGAAGATTGGTTTTGTAAATATATTCTTCACAAAATCACCAAGGATGTTTCCTTAGGTGGTGTGGTCACTGAAGACCAATTCATTTGTCATGCCTAGCTACCCAGCGACCTGGGGCGTACACTGATGGTATTATCGATTCCACCTCAGGGTCTACTATAAAACAACTTAGAGGGCACATTACCCAGTTTATGCTGATCCTGCTATCCAACCTACTGCTCTTCCTACCACTGTGATAAACTCTATGAAATCTACATAAAAACTCAATGGTAAGAATAAGAAGAATAAGAGAAAGACCACTCCTTTTAAAGGGAAGACATCCAAGGAATCCAACCCAAAGAAGAAAGTTGTTGCACAACCTGACTGTGGAAAGGACAAAGCTATCAAGTTCCCTTGTAAAATCTGTATGGAAGACAATATGGCACATCATTGTCTGCGTCTCCAGGAATGCACATATATTTTTGCTAAAAGGACACTCGTCAGACCCCCGTGGTCCTACACAATCCTTTCATTACTGAACAACAACAACCTAATATTACAAACCCACCTCAACCCCTACAAGTGGGAAATGATGGTTCATATCATCCTTCAGCTGGTGAAGTATCATCAATCATTTACACCTTTGAAATGGTTAATATTCAAACGCGATCCAAAAGTTATGGAGCTCCAGTTGCTAATGCTCAAGACATTGCCTCAAGTTCAAACCCATCTATTATCGGGAAATCTAATGTCCACTTGGAGCTGCTAGTCCCACTAAGACTGGTAGCTATCTTAGAAACAAAAAAACTAAAACTACTTTCGTTTTCCTTTATGAGAAGTAGATAAGAGAGGAACGAAGGACACCAACCTTAGTCTTGCACTTGGTTCCTTTCTCAGTTCCTCTCCCTTCTGACAGATCCTTGCCGCTTCTCCTTCATATACCTAGCTTCAAAGAGCACCTATGGAATCAAAGCAGCATAATACTATCGAAGAACAGAGATCTACAATCATAAACAATATAGGACTACATATATATTGACCACACAAATGCATATATCATCAAACATACAAGAATGTGGAGGAAAACTTGAATAGTATTATTAATATCAAGAATAGAAAAGAGGATTACAATCAATTGTTCTGACCCAGCGTCATCCTCCAGCATGAAAGCCCTTCTTTCACCTGATGAAAAGCTTAGATCACCAAACACTATGATATTCCACCAAGAAACCAACATCACTTCCTTACAAGATACAAAATTCCAGCCTCTGGATCTCTGGTATGAGGGATCCATATATAGATTATTGCAGGGGTTGAGTCAGCTTCTGGGATTTTGATTAGTGTCCTCTCTCTAATAGTTCTTGATAACACTTGGAGATTGATGATCTCTTACTCATCCCTAGGTGAATTTAGAGAGGCAAGTGTCACAGGAGAAGTTTTTGGAAGATTCCATGACGATCCACCTTGCAAACTGTCTCCGCCATTTGTCTACTCTCATCCATCGCACCCTACAGAAGGGATTTTCAGTATGCATCACACCCTTTTTAACTGAGAAGGTGGCATGCATCGCACCCTCTGCACTAGGCAGTCTGTATGGTCCAACTTTCACCAGTTCTGAGCAGTTTTATGTGGAGAACTTTTGGGAGATGATGTAATCAGCTGACCTTGTTCCTTTAGGGTATGAAACAATGCTTTTAGGGACATAGGGGCCCTTGGTTTATGGACATGTATGATTGGGTTTGCAGTTCCCAAAAATTTCTATAACAGTTGCCCCCTAAAGCAAGAGGTCGTTAATCTTTTGATGTCAGGTGAAATGCTTTATCATAAGGATTCAAAGTTTTTTCGAGCTGGAAGGTGACCTGTAATAAGATACAATACAATACATTATCTTCATAATATTTTTCATGATCTAGCTGAGGCGGGCATTGCTCAGCTTTATAAATTCATTTTCATGTACATGAGACAGATAGCCGTCTGTGTGGCAGAGTGATGATTCTGATAGAGTCATCATCCTTTAATTCAGATGATCATCTGTGCAGCAACAATGTACATTTGATGTCTTTGTTTTCCTAAATATATCACAGCCGAGATGGATGAAACTATATTTGGGGTCTTCAAACTCGTCCAATCTTCACTCTGAGTGCAAGTCGATCCATGTGAAAGATGTTCTGGAGTCAAACATGGAAAAACATTGTCTGATTACTAGCCAATGATGTAAGCTGTTAACAGGTGCGAGAGGAATCACCGATAATGCTGATGACCCTCAAGGTAATATAGTACAATCCGCGTGGTGTGAAAAGGGACTTGGTGTCAAACACCACGCAAAATCTTTCGATCGAAGGACATTGATGTAAACCTATCGCCGGAAGTGAGAAACTTGCCATTGAGGCATGCAAGCTTCAAAGTATTGAAATGGTTGTTCCTAAGTCAACTTCTTGGATAATGAGTTGATGTCGACAAGAAGTGACCCATCATAGGAAGGCCTTAATGAATCCCACATCTATGACACGGAATGGAGTAAGTGATTTTTGGAGGTGAAAACGATCTGATGATACAGGGTTCAGGGTGGCAGTCATAAAAGAATGGAGGGTGAATGTACTGCAGCGGATGAGACACAGGCGAATTCTCTGAGCGACTTCTCTTGAACATACCAGCGACACTGACATGGATTGGTAGTGTTAACCCCAAATATGGATGGTGTGATGGACCAATGGTGATATTACCAGTGAACGGAATAACCCAACCTGACTCGGATGTGGAGTGAAAGTGTCATGTTCAAGAGCGACTTGCTACCAACAAAGTTTCTTCAAGTTATCTTCCCAGATTTTCCCCAGTCATTGCTGACCAGTACCTCTTTATTTTTGTCAAGCTTGAGGTGGATAACATATGCTTGTTCTATAATTTTCACTTCGGGAAAACCCGTCGCTATGTTTTAACGAGCCTAGCAACAGTGAAACTCGTTCTTCTCTATATGGAAAAGTTTGTCGCTATTCGATTTTAATGAGTTTAACGACAAAGATAACTCGGTCCTTTCAATTTTAGAGAGTCTGAAAGGGACATAAAGGAAACTCCAATAATCCTTTTTCGTCATATAATCCCTTAAGTCTGAGAAAGTAAAAAATAATATGAAAGGGATGAATTTTCGGTAATTTTAACGAGCCGAACAAAACAAGTGCTCGATCTTTTTGTGTAATAATCCCTCAAGTCAAAAAATATTAAAATCTAGAGGAGGGATAGCACTTTCGGTCACTTTAACGAGCTAGAGAGGCCAATCGCTCGACAATCTTCTCATATTTTATGAGTTAGATGAAAAGAGCTTAAAGGAGACTCGTCTTTTGAGGAACGAGTGATAATTTCAGGTAGCAGCTGATTCTAGGTAAAGTTTGGAATTTTCCATTCACGACACTGTCACAAGGATGGCTAACAGGATCACTCTTCACAGTTGTTCCTCAAAAGGGGTAAAAAATCAAATGGAGGTGAATGATCGGCTAAAACATAGTGGAGGTGATGGTAAGAACACGACCAAGGCTCAAAAAGCTGATGATAACGTGTTCACAATGGTTATTTACCGGAAATTGGTTCATTTTTTAATGAGCTTAAACTCTGGGGGAACATTTGCTCATTTGTAAGGTTTAATTTTTAACGAGCTTGAACTCCACATAAAAACTGCTCATGCCAGTCGTATAATAAGGATGTCTCATTGATAGGTTCAATTTTTAAGGAGCTTGCACCATTCAAAACTTTTCTCTAGATCCTTTCATTATTCAAGCTAGGAACGACCAATCCTACGAGTTTAAAGGGTTGAGAAACTACAAACTAAGAAAATAAATGGTCGCTCTTTAATTTCAGGCAAAAAGGTTTGCATGCCCCCAGGTATAGCGAAGTAAAGTTCCCAGGTTACCATTTAGAAGTTCTTGTATTCGCAAGATAGTTTCCATCCGTACAGTAGACAGAAACACTTCCTCGGCTTAGTCCATCTAGACAAAGGTTCCAATCACCTAATCTTGATGAAAAATCGTATCCCGGTCTAACTCCCTCTTCCTACACAGATGGGTGTCAGACCAGTCTTAAATCTTTCGTGAAAATTTACCCTATACCCAAGGTTTTCCTGCCGAAACAAACCAGGGTGCATGCCCCTTGGGTTTCAGTCATGTCCTCCCGAATCACTCGCGCTCTTCAGGTGGACGGATTGGAGATTGATGAGACATTCCTTGCGTGAAAAACCATTTATGGATGGCATTTGACTATTAGCTATGTGTGAGCCGGGGAACAAAAGCTGGTCTACGAGCTTGACCACTCTGCCTTCATGCAGAAAACACATTACTCTAGAGAGTGAGGAGACAATGGCTCCCATGCTATAAATATAGTCACACCCAAGGAGTAGATTATAATCTAGAGGTCCTCGGACTACCATTATGTTCATGTAAACGGTTTTCCTTCTCAACGTTATGGGCACATTGGGAAGGATCCCTAACGGTTGACTGGTTCCTTTGTCAAAGCCTGTCAGATTTCTCATCTCAAGCAGAAGCGATGGTGAAACAAGCACTTCCCAAGTAGTTGAGGAAAGGATACTCACAGAAGCCCCTTCATCTATGATGGTACTGACCATGATCATTTTGTAAGATTTTATAATGATTCGGAATGGTACACTAGCCGGTACATGGGGTCTGCCTAGTAGATTCCAATCGAAGGAAATGACTAGGTTTCTTAGAGATGGGACCGAATAGACGGCCAGATATGACTCTAACGAACTTCCTTCCTATGGTAAAGGAACGGGTAGATTTCCCCCATGTTCATCAGAGTCTATGTTTACAAAAAGGATTTGAGTGCTGTCATTCTCATTCTCTTTGGTGATTGTGTCATCTGAAGATGGACCTTTCGAAGATGAGACCGGGTCGACTGCCGCCTCAACCTTTTGAGTTTCGTCTAGTATGGATTCAGCGGGTTTATCTTCAATGGCAGATGCTTTGACCGACCAAAATGGCGTGTCGGTCGGATTTTCAACTAGTGACAAACTCGGCAAGAGTTTCTTATATCCAAGAGGAAGTTATAGCGGTGAAGCCGGACGGTTATCCAAAACTCTTTTAGCTTCTTCTACGAAAGGACAATGGTGGACGACATGATCGCCTTCACACAGTTTACAAAGAAATTTACATTTCCTTTTCTTCCCAAATGCTTTGCTTTCAGTAGTTGATGGTGTACTTTCAACATGATCTTCAGAGGCTGATGACACCGGATTGTGCAAACGAGCAGACCAGTCCCTTAAGATCCGAGGGATGTAAGGACAATCTCGATGATAGTGGTCTCCTTTGCAAATGACACATGGAGATTTAGGCTTGGACAGTGCAGTGTGTGGATTTTCACTAGACGATGCCCGGTTACCCATTTTTTCCTTTGGCTCCTTCTTCTTCTTCTCTTTCTTCTCCTTCTTAGTTACTAGATTTTTGGCTTTACCAGCTTTATCAAGCGAAGAGGAAGGAGGAGAGGGAAAATCGGATGAAGTAGGAGGTTGGGGGGTAACTTTAGTATCATCCAGTTGCTGACTCGATTGTTCAGGAATCACGGTATTCTAAACGATGGAGGTCGAGAAGAGCCATATTTGCAAGCCAATCGTCAATCCTGGAAGTGACAATGTGGCCATATGAGGTGCACCAACATCTCCCCAAGAGGAAAAAGGACTAGGATTTCCTCCAAGGAGAAATCCTTAGTTGGTGGACTCCATTTTTCTCAGCCTAAGACCAACGCGGGAATGGTGATATTATTCTGATTAAAATAAATTTTAGATGCTTTGACACAACTTTCTTTTTCAATTTTTAAGAGTCGAGAAAAAACAAAATATGACTCTAGTCGCCTTCGAATTTTAATGAGCCTGAAGTGAAAAGTGCTGAGATGGACCTTTTCCTTTAATGAGTCTGAAAAGGAACGAAAGAGACTACTCTAGTAATCTAGATAGAGGGATTACCTAACCAATTGCAAAACTATAGAATACTTTTTACGGTATGGCAGTCAATCTTCCTGAATGTTGTGTTTAGTGCATTACGATCGATAGGGCGACATACACGACTTCCTATGGATAAAGGATATAGCCTATTGTGGTCTCCCAATATATACTCGATGGTACGTGGTAGCACAAGTCCGTACTGGCATTTTTCGTCTCAAAGAGGATGAATCACCCAACCAACAATGAAAGCGATAGTTACCAGGCTTTACAACACTGGAATACATCTCTAGCCTAGACTTCTAGATGTTGTGCTTTAGGTTCCAAAGCGGTTTTATGTTCATTGAATTTATTTTAGAGTTAATCTTTCTTAAGAAATTTGCCTTTTAGGTTCACCGCATGATGTAGATATACAATTCCAAAAATGCAATCTAAGATTATAAGCAATCGTTTAATCTTCTTTTTGCAAATGAAAATCCTAGCTACTAAAGAAAGAGAGACGATATTATTTCAACATAGAGTAGAGAGCACACACTAGATGCACTGTCCTAAATCAAACTAACAAGCAGTCTAAATGCAAATGCACATGCATGTATTTGTTTTCAGCTTTCTTAATGTGTGAATGACAAGAAGAATGTTGTGTACAAATCTGAATTATCTTTTCAAAGCGACAGTACAAACAAATTTCTCTTCAAAAACGAAAGGAAGATAATGATGACACTTTGCTATTTTGAATTGAAAACTGCTTTCGACAGTTGAAAAAATACTAATTCAAATCAAATACAAGTGTAACTGTATAATCGACCATCAAGAACAATAGAATTCTTTTCTTTGAATGAAAATGATACGTGTGACACTTCAAATCAAAAGACGACAATTTGATTATGCTACTTCTTTGCAAAAGAGAACTAAAATTGGCGCACAATACATAGAAAAATTCACAGTTCTTTGCACAATGGAGGCGGAATGATGGAAAGGAAAGGAGTTTCCACAATGGTATATTTATCACAGACATAAAAACTCCTAAATAAAGCTGAAGAGAGTGTGTTATCACTCAGGTTGTCCTTCTGGTCAGCTCAAAAGGATACGCCCTAGGTAACCACAGACCAATCTTTGGACTGCAGGTTCTAGCCCACCTGCAATCAGAGAGGGTTCTCTCTTTCTGATTTAGCTTTGTTGATAAGATTTTTAGGCTAGTTATTGAGTTCAAGGGGTTTTGTTTTGGTTTTTGGTGGGAAGGATGATGCTTTCAAGTAAAGAGTCAGGGATAGCATGAAAGTTTTAGAACCATTGGGTGTGGAGTCAAGAAGTAGGACTTCTGGTGCGTTTTCTTGGTCACAAGAAGGAATATGGAGCAAGCTAGCTGCATATGAAACAATCATTCAAGGTAAAAGAGATGGATTAAAGGCTAAGGAATGAGGGGCAATTAAGAATCTCTCATTCAGGTTAGCAGAAAGAAGATAAATGAGCCCTATCTAGGAGCAGCTAAGAATTCCTAGATAACAGTCATTCATATGTGAAATAGATCAAACATGAGCCATAACAGAATTCATATTTATGCCTAAATCAAGAGGAAAACATTAAGAAGTCACAGAAACTGAGCATAGAGTGCAGCTAAGCAAATTCTAAACCAACCCTTTGTTCCGTGACTTGAGCATATGTGAAATTGAAATAACAGAGGTGAGGAACACTTATTGATTCATATTGCCGCACAAGAATTCCACATTCAATTCTTCAAACCATTAGACACAGAGCAGACAGTCATTCCTCCAAAGCTTTTCAGCAATCTTTGATTAAGTAAAACATCTCAGATATCCAGTGTGAGTCTCTAATGGAGATTATCAACCAACCAACCCCTTTAAACAATACATAGGGTTGGTATAAATAGGGAAAATTATCCAAAATTAATCTATTACAGCCGGCCTAAATAGGTCTAAAAGAAAATGATTACTTTAACCTAATCTTATCCAGAAATAAATGCATGAAACTATCTTTGAGTTGCGCTGAGGGCAGCTGTATCAAACTGAGTTAATGTCTGTCCTGGGTGGCTTGGTGCAGTCTTTCTGTAATAACTGTGATTTGTATTTTATCTCCACCTCTAACTTGATTCTGCTATTGTTCGGTGCCATTAATGTGCACTAATCCCAACCAGATAAGTTTTTAAATGGCCTTAACTGCTCTACTGACTTTGATGGAGGCTTTTAATTTTCACCTGCTTTGATGTTGCTGAACTGATACTCTTTGCCGCTTCATCTTTCCTCTGATACACTTTGGTGCTGAACCTGGCTTCTTTAATGTCTTCTCGGTGCTTTAAACTGTCCTATTGACCTCTTATGGCTGTTGCTCGACCCTCTGTTTCTTAAAAAATTGTGTTTGCCCCTTTCTATATGCCTCGTAAAGAAATTCTGGTCATTTTGCGTCTTTTGGGCCTGCTGGAGGCCGAGCGGTGACGGGCTTTCCATTTCGGCCTATTTTCTGTAGCCATGCGCGATTAGCACTAGGTGCTAATCGCGCATGAAAAACTGCCTCAGATTCTGATTCTGAGCTTCCTAGGCTGCGATTTGCGCCTTTCGCACTTTTTGATGATGATGTTAGCATGACCGCAGCGGTGGGTCCCAGTATGGCGGTGACGTGGTAGGATGATGTCAGCAGTACGGTCGGGTGATGTGGTGGTACGGCAGAGGAGGTGACGTGGCGGTATGGTGGCAGCTACATGGCAAGGAAATGGTGGCAAGAGGCTGACATGGGATGGTGACGTGGCAAGGTGACGTCACGCTGATGTAGGAGGGGGGAGAGCGGTATCCTGTTTTGGGCACACCGCCTTTCCGCATAGGTGGTTTCAGCAGAGGGAGCTCCGCCACAGTCGGGAGGGTGACGCGTGGTAGGAGTACGACAGGAAAACAGCCGATCTCCCGAGCGTTAACCCTCAGTGGCTTCAGAGATGAGAAGACCCGCCCACCATAGATCTATGGTGCGGGCGATCGGACGACTGGCGGAATGGATGAGGCGGCGAAGGGATAATGGATGGGGCCCGCGTGAATTTCGAATTTGTATAATGCCGCGGGGGGGTGGGGTTAGACTTTGCTTTAGTGGGTTTTTTGTGGGTTTTTCATGGTTTGAGCGCTGGGTAATTTAATCAAATATTTTTTGAAACTAAGCCTGAACCTGTGAGCGCGAGGGGTTAAAAGGGATGAAACATTATGGATAAAGGGGTGAGAAAAAGGTTATTTAACTTAACCAGATGTCAAGCTAATCCCAATGTTAGGACGCGGTAGGCTAATGCTGAGTCCCAGATGAACTCAAAATTTCCCAAACTGATATCTCTAGGGCTAAAATGCCAGGGGATGGGAATATGTACATAGGGAGATTTATTAACATATTTTTAGTAGGGGAAGGGGGAACAAATAGGGAGCTACATAGTAAGAATTAGTAGTTGATATGATAGTGTGAGGAAAGCGCTAAGTATGTGAATCTTTAGGCTATTCGGGGGGATAGAACTTGTAGAAGAGATATCAGCACTCCTAAGTAAAGCAGATTTCTACTTAGGCAATTTTTTTATGAAATATGATGAAACTAAGAGGCTCAAGCAGATCCTGACCTCTTGAGAGAAGTTAGTGAGTGATTTAGGGAATTAGAAGAAGGGGGAGTTAGAAATGCCTCGCTTGACCTGCTTCAAATGAAAAACTGCCATACAATTGTGATCTGTAGTAAAATATCACTTTGAAACATAAAATTGATCATAACTCAACATTCTGCAACCTCAAAACTACCTACCCAGCCTACTTACCTAGCATTTTTTCTTCTTTTGGTTTGGGTGCACTTAGACTTGTAGACCCTGCTTTACAATTTTTCTTTTGACTGCCCTCCTATCTAAATCTGCACTTATTTCTGCCAAGGGCCCAGATTAAACAGTTGGGCTCCTTTGGTTCTCTACCTATCTACAAATCTGCCAAGATTAAGCTGTTTGGACATATATTCATTCTCTATTTCTAAAGCAAGAAATTGAAACCTAGGGAAGGCAAGATTAAGCTGTTTGGAATTCTCTTAACACAACATTCTTCAAAAAATGGTTAATTCATCAAAATTGGAATACAGTAGTGGCATTTAGACTAGCACACTTTCATGGCCTCTTCTTTGACCTCTTTCTGGAAATATGTAGCATTGTAGGATGCAAAGTATGACATATTTGGCATGTACAAAATGTCAATCGTGAAAGATGAACACTTGTTGCAACAGGAGGCTAACAGTGGCTCCACTTGGGGATCGCTTTTCCTTGTGAAAAGCCAAGAACATTAGGTCAGACTGCCTTGATCTTCTATTGTTGTTGTAGACTGAAAAAACTTCTTTGTGCTGGCTGTTAAGAGTGTGAAACTTTGAAATATGAACAACTCTCTCCTCAACTGAATTACTGTGAATTGTATAGCATCTCCTGCTTTCTTCTGCGTGCTTAATGTTATGTACAATATTGCTTGAGCATCTGCCTTTGAAAAACATAAGATCAAACTGATAAATTTCTCTTTAGCCTTGGTCTAGAAACAGTTGCTGATGTGAAATTAAAAAGTGCTCCTCTCTTATTGATACTGTTTGACTGAAGACTGCAAGCTACAAACAGTTTGCTTTTACCATGAATTTCTGTGATATAACAGTACTACTCTTGCTGTTTTGCTGAGTTTAATGCAGAGACAGAGCTTTAAAAATGGAATACTGGCATTGGTTGTGTCTTAGCAAACTTTGCTACTTCTCTAACACTTGGATTACTTATACAAAAAATAAAAACAAAGTGCTGATATATACAAATATCAATGTACAAAGAAATATGTACAAAGAGCTGCATTGTATCCCTTTAAAAGCGATCATGGTAATGTTTTAACATTCAGCCATTAACAGGGCCTTCTTCAACAGTGCTGCCCTCTAGAGATTTTAGAAAATATGTGTTATTCCCTGAACAATAGAAATAACAAACGACCCTTTCCCTAAAAAATCAAATTTTGCATGTTTTCCCTTGTCTTCTCTTCGTGAATCCCACCTTAGAACTTTGTCGCCAATGTAGAAATCCTCAGCCTTAGCTCTCTTATCAAACATCTTTTTGAGCTTTTCTTGCAAAATTTGAGCTCTGTCATAGACTTGCTCTCTGGTTTGCTGAAGATGGATGGTCTGATTGATTCTTCGTTGAATGTCATTTGGTTCAGCCTGAATCTCCTGTAACAGTTTGATAGTAAGGATGCCTAAGGATGAAGGAAATCTGGCCTCCACACCATATACTATCTCATAAGGGCTCATCCCAATGGATTTCTTGGTTAAAAGTATGTCTGCCCATAGGGCATTTGTGAGCTTTTTGTGCCAGTTCTTCTTGTTTTCTTCTAAGATCTTCTTGATAATATTAATGAGACTTTTATTTGAGGATTCAACCAAGCCATTACCTTGAGGGTAATAGGCCGTAGAGTGGCCCAAGGTCATATGAAATTTATGGCAAAAGTTGATCATCTTTTTGGATTTGAAAGCAACGATGTTCTCATTAATGATCTTTTCAGGGCAGCCAAATCTAGAAAGAATATTGCACTCAAGGAATTCGATAATGATGGTGTCATTGGCTTGCCTGCATGGGATGGCTTCAACCCACTTAGTGAAATAGTCGATGGCCGTTAGAATCCACTTGTGCTGGCCCGAGGAGGAGGGATGGATTTCTCCAATGAATTCAAGACCCCATTGTTGAAAAGGCTTTTCAGTTGAGATGGGTTTAAGGGGCAGGGGCAACAACTTCCTTTTTCCCTCAAAGATTTGGCATTTGTGACATGAAATGGCAAACTTATTTACATCTGCAAAAAGAGAGGGCCAATAGAAACCAACACTTAGAATTTTATCAGCAGTGGACTTCCAATATAAATTTCCTCCACAGTCACCTGCATGGAATTCTTTCATGACGCTGTTAGTTTCATTCATGGTTAAAAAATTAAGCAATATGCCTTCATGATTTTTCCAAAATAATGCACCATCTATGACACAAAACTTTGAAGCCTTCATCTTCAGAAATCTTTTCTTAGTTCTGGACAATCCTGGGGGAGAAAATAGGTTTAACAATACAAAGCATATATCAGCATACCATGGGGATTGCAAGAAGGTTTCACTGATCTGTGGAGTCACCATCTCCTGTTCATTGTCCAATTGGTTAATGTCTAAGGCTTGAAAGTTTGTTTCGGACATCAGTTTGGCTAAACCTTGTCCCTTTATGATCTTGGTTGGTTTTATTTCTATGTCATATTCAAGGATGTTTGCAATCCATTTGCCTCTTTTTCCCTCTAATCCCTCTTGGGTTAATATGTCTTTTACAACAGCATTTGGGACATAGGCAATCACATGTGAATATAAAATGTAGACTCTGAAATCCTTGATGGCCTTAACAAGGGCATAGGTCTGACTTTCCATGATTTGGTAGTTCAAAGGGGCATCTCTTAAGGCTCAGCTGAAAAATGAAATTGGCTTTTCACTTCCCTGATCATCCTTTTGCAAAAGGACAACAACTATGGTCTGATCAGATGAAAAAGAAAATATGATAAAGTCCCTATCAAATTGTGGACTTGTGAGGACAGGGGATTGAGTTAAGGAAGCTTTTATGCCCTCAAAGGCTTGTCTGGTTTCAAGAGACCATCTTACCTTGGCATCCTTTTTTAACATGTTGCTTAACAATCTTATCAACTCAGCTAGATTTGGGATAAATCTCCTCAAGAAGTTGATTTTTCCAAGGAATGCTTGCAACTCTTTTATGTTTCTTGGATATGGGACTTGGAGAATGGCTTGGATTCTTTTAGGATCAATTCTAATCCCGTCTTTTTATATGATATGGCCAAGAAGCTTGCCTTCTTCAAGGCCGAAGGGGGACTTCTTGGGGTTCAAGGAAATGCCATATTTCCTACATGTCATGAATATTTGCCTCAATTGTTTTAGGTGCTCTTGATCAGATTTGGAGAAAGGGGTTAAATCATCAAGGTAGACAACTAGGAAATCATGTATTTCTTTGGCAAATGCAATATCCATTGCCCTTTGAAGGTAGCAACAACGTTTTTAAGTCTAAAAGGCATCTTCACATACTTAAATGTTCCCCACGGTGTGGTAAAGGTTGTCTTGTCTTGGTCATCCAAGTGAACCAGTATTTGATTAAAACCTAAAAATCCATCTAGCAAAGAGATTCTAGATGACCCCACTACTCTCTGCAAAATATGATCCATTTTGGGCAATGGGTAGTGGTCTTTGAGGGAGACTTGATTTAAATTTCTTAGGTCTACACATAACCTAATCTCACTTGTCTTTTTTCTTGTGGGAACAAGATTGGATACCCATTCAGAAAATCTGATGGGTGCTATGATACCTGCTTCAAACATTCTTTTCACTTACTTTTCAATCAAAGGGAGAAGCATAGGATTGATTCTCCTTAGTTTCTGTTTGAAGGGCTTTTGGTTTGGTTTTAAGGGAATGGTGTGTTGGATTACTGAGGTGTCATAGGACTTCAAGTCCTCATAACTCCAAGCAAATACATCTTGGAATTCTTTGAACAAATCAACATATTTAGGCTTTTGATCAGGTGGCAAATTTTTGGATAATTTGATCATTTTGTGCTTCTCTGTTGTTCCGATGTTATGTTCCTCTACAGCAGCATTTAGGGGTTGCATTTTTGGCTTCTTGGGAACATCATTAGCATCAAACATATCTTCTAATGGAGTGAGGCCAGTAGGGAGAAGGTTATCTTTCAGATCAACGATTTCGGCCTCTGTTTCGGCTATTTCCTCCCAATGCATTCGTTTCAGCTTTTCTATGTTTGTATTATCAAAAATAGTTGGGTTCAGCATTTGTTTGGCTGTTATAGGCGTTACACCCTGCTGAATTTCATTTGTTTGCTGTTGTTTATCCGTCATAGCATCCATGTCAATGTTAATATTTGAAAACTCATGCTCAACAGTGAGGAAATTGTTAATCTGGGCATCATTTTCGAACACTTGCCAATCTTTAACATTATTTGGGACAACATGCCTATGTTTTATCTCAGCAGTAAAATGGTGATTTGGCTCAAAGGAGAGCTTGCATGTGCTAGCAAAAGTGGCTAGGCTATCTGCATGAATGTTGTGCTCTCTTGAAATCTTGGCAAGCTTGGATTCAATGAATGCATTGAGTATACTAGTGGCAGTAGTCCTATTGGACCTCATTCTATTGTCATTGGTAACAAAGTTACCTTTCATATGTTGTATGATTAAATCGGAGTCACCTAGGATGGACACCTTTGCAGCTCCTAGAGCTTTGAGCAGTTTAAGGCCTAACAGGAGAGCCTCATACTCTGCCATGTTATTGGTGCATTTGAAATTTAGTATGTAGGCATGGCCTTCGGCATGATTGTTATGTGTATTGGGAATCTAAACACCTGCCCCTGCTCCTAACTTGTTGATAGAGCCATCAAACTCTGAATACCATGTGGTTTCTTTCCCAAGTGGTTAGTGTCAAGAGTTTCAGTCATTCTTGCAGTGGACATATTTGAATTTTCTGTTTGGGGAGGTTCTTCTAGCATGCTGGTTGCATTAACTGTTTTGACAGTTTCATCAGTATGAGCAACCGATTCTTCATTGTTGTGTGTGTTCAGTTCTAAAGCCAACGGCTTGCCATCAATGGGAGGACTTGTTTCATCATTAAATAAAATAAAAGAATCCATATCAGAATGGATTGAGTAAATGGGAAAATTTCCAGGCTTCCTCTCACTAGTTACCACATACTTCATCAGTGTTTCTCTATATAGTCTCTTTGGTTGCCCAAAGACAAATATAGTGGCATAATAGAGATATAATTGGAGGGATCCTTGGAGTTTTGCTCCCCAAGATCTTGACAATAGCATGCCATACTTTGGTAGAATGTCATCAACCACCACATCCATGAGGATTGTCTTGTTAGGAAATTGGACTAAGGAGACACACAGGTCTTTGATGAGGCCTAAACACTTGACTTGACTTGAATCAAAGGAGAATAGATCTTTTTAGGGTCTTGGAACATCAAGGTTAAGTTTTTCCATTACAGCTTTGGGCATAAGGTTGTGTGAGGCACCTGAGTCAAAAATAGCATTGTGCAGGACTTTTTCATGTATATGTAAACTGACATAAAAGGGTAAGACATATCCATATGTTGATTTTCCATTAAATTCTGGACCGAACAGTAGTTCAGGTTGATCATCAAGAACATTGACATCATCCTTGACTTCTCGCATTTGAAGTGATCTTTGAATTTGTTGCCTATACATATCATGTTTGGCAAGTTCAGATAAGGGAATGGATATCTTCAATTTGCCTATTTCTGCCTCTAAGTCAAATGATTTTTCAGATTAGGTATTAGTATTGTGAGAGGCAGGTTTCCCTTTTTCCACTGGAGTATCAACAATTTGGTCTTGTTTATCAACATTAAGGGAAGTAATTGCTTGCAGTTTTTATGTTTTAGGAGGCCTTTTTGGAACGCTTTTTGAATTCTCTTTTGAGGAAAAGGGTGGCAAAGGCTGATCAATAGAAGGCTGCATTTTTGTTATGTCCTCTACAGTCACTTGATGCGGGTTTGGGACAGGTATATCAGCTGGTTCTGTTATGACGGCCTTGCCTTTAGTCTTGTTGGGTTGTTTTCCATCCTTTGGTTTGCTAGGATCAGAAATATCAATGGTCCTAGCTCTCAGCTTATATTGTTTGTGGACCTCATACACTACAGTATCATAGCCTTTCTTAAAATTAAAAGACTCACTAGACTTAGTCTGAAATTGATTAAAGTCATGCTCATCTTGGTCTTGTTGAGTTAGGAAAATTTGTTGCTCATCCCTTGAATCCACTAAGTTTATGTGAGTGTCCTCTATGGGCTCACTAGATGTAGATGCTTCTGCATAATTTTCATGAAAAGGGGGTCTTATATCATGGTCTTGGCTAGACCCACCAGCATTTGTGTTCTGCGTTTTCCTAAAATTTGGGTTCCTTATGGTATTGGACTGTTGTCCTTCCCATGATGATTTCCTCTCAACACTTTCTACTCTGTCTCCCAACCTTTGCATGCCAGTGATAATAGCATCAAGTTTCTGATCTAAGGCTAAGGGTTCTTCTTTGAAAGTGGTTCTTCTCTCCATTCTAGCTCTGTTTCTTTTGGCAATTAGGTTAGCCTCTACGCTAACAACAACATTTTGCATGTCTGCAAGGGTTTGAGGGGCTCTTTCTTTTAACTGGTATGCCATATCCGGGTCGAATCCATCAAGGAATTTATACAAGACAAGGTCAGGTGGAGGTCTTAGGTTCTGTGGTATTGCATTATAGACATTGTTGAATCTTGCACAGTAATCTGGGACAGACTCTTGAGGGCCTCTTTTTATTGTATCGTATTTAGCTAGTATGTGCAAGGGGTCTTTCTTTTTCTCCCATTTGTTGGTAAAGGATTGGTAAAGCTCATCCAGATTGGTTATGGAATTTGCTGCAAGTGGTCTGAACCAAGTTCTTACATCAACTGCTAGAATTTGGACAAAAATTTTCATTCTCACACTATCATCATCTATTTCGTAGTTATCAAAATAGTCTTGCATTTTCTTTGTATGCCGAAGGGCTGTGCAAGAACCAGTTCCATCAAAATATGTGATTTTAGTTTGATAATCCTGAGGCATAGCCCCAGGATTTGCAGGTAATTGCATGGGTGCATATCTATTAGTCATGTTTACAGGGATAAGTCGAACAACAGGAACAACAGGGACAGCTGGAACAGCTGTAACAACAGTGGTGGTATGTGCAGTGAATGGACGTGTGGAAGGAGTGCTTTGAGATGTGGATGATGAACAAGGGGAAGCAAGGGTTGAACGAAATAAAACTTTTGCAGGGGTTGGAACACTGCTTGGGTGAACTGCTTCAGGACTATTATCAGCAAAATCTTCTCTTTGTTCTTGCTTCCTAAGGATCTTTGGGATTAAGTTCGGATTTTCAAAAGAAGCTAAGGGATTTGGGTCTAGATTTGACCTAGTATAACGAGAATTCTTTTTGGGAGCCAAATTCTGAATTTGTTTTGGTATTTTTTGTGAATGTTCTTTGGAATTAGCGAGGAACTGATCAAATTTTTGGAACAACTATCTGTAGTTTTAAAACTAACATGAATATTGATTGAAGCAGCTTTTATTTACTCCTGTAAATGCAAAGCAAGAATAGTTTCAAAGACTTTCTGGCTGACATTCAGACTTCATCTGTAGTTTTAAGGAATAGACAACACTGATTTTTGTTCCTATCGATTTTTCCAACCTAATTTGTGAAATTAACTGAGGATGTTCCCCAGTGGAGTCGCCATTATGTTATCACTCACGTTGTCCTTCTGGTTAGCTCAAAAGGATATGGCCGAGGTAACCACAGACCAATCTTTGGACTGCAGGTTCTAGCCCACCTGCAATCAGAGAGGGCTCTCTCTTTCTGATTTAGCTTTGTTGATAAGATTTTTAGGCTAGTTATTGAGTTCAAGGGGTTTTGTTTTGATTTTTGGTGGGAAGGATTATGCTTTCAAGTAAAGAGACAGGGATAGCATGAAAGTTTTAGAACCATTGGGCGTGGAGTCAAGGAGTAGGACTGCTAGTGCGTTTTCTTGGTCACAAGAAGGAATATGGAGCAAGCTAGCTGCATATGAAACAATCATTCAAGGTAAAAGAGATGGATTAAAGGCTAAGGAATGAGGGGCAATTAAGAATCTCTCATTCAGGTTAGCAGAAAGAAGATAAATGAGCCCTATCTAGGAGTAGCTAAGAATTCCTAGATAATAGCCATTCATATGTGAAATAGATCAAACATGAGCCATAACAGAATTCATATTTATGCCTAAATCAAGAGGAAAACATTGACAAGCCACAGAAACTGAGCATAGAGTGCAGCTAAGCAAATTCTAAACCAATCCTTTGTTCTGTGACTTGAGCATATGTGAAATTGAAATAACAGAGGTGAGGAACACTTATTGATTCATATTGCCGCACAAGAATTCCACATTCAATTCTTCAAGCCATTAGACACAGAGCAGTCAGTCATTCCTCCAAAGCTTTTTAGCAATCTTTGATTAAGTAAAACATCTCAAATATCCAGTGCGAGTCTCTAATGGAGATTATCAACCAACCAACCCCTTTAAACAATACATAAGGTCGGTATAATTAGGGAAAATTATCCAAAATTAATCTATTACAACCGACCTAAACAGGTTTAAAAGAAAATGATTACTTTAACCTAATCTTATCCAGAAATAAATGCATGAAAATATCTTTGAGCAGCGCTGAGGGCAGCTGTATCAAACTGAGTTAATGTCTGTCCTGGGTGGCTTGGTGCAGTCTTTCTGTAATAACTATGATTTGTCTTTTATCTCCACCTCTAACTTGATTTTACTGTTGTTTGGTGCCATTAATGTGCACTAATACCGACCAAATAAGTTTTTAAATGGACTTAACTGCTCTGCTGACTTTGATGGAGGCTTTTAGTTTTCACCTGCTTTGATGTTTCTGAACTGATACTCTTTGCCGCTTCATTTTTCCTCTGATACACTTTGGCGCTGAACCTGGCTTCTTTAATGTCTTATGAGTGCTTTAGATTGTCCTATTGACCTGTTATGGCTGCTGCTCGGCCCTCTGTTGCTTAAAAAATTGTGTTTGCCCCTTTCTGTATGCCTCGCGAAGAAATTCTGGTCATTTTGCATCTTTTGGGCCTGCTGGAGGCCGAGCGGTGAGGGGCTTTCCATTTCAGCCTATTTCTCGTAGCCATGCGCGATATGAAAAACTGCCTCAGATTCTGATTCCGGGCTTCGTAGGCTGCAATTTGTGCCTTTCGCACTTTTTGACGATGACGTCAGTAGTGGGTCCCAGTACGGTGGTGATGTGGCATGATGATGTCAGCAGTAGGACCAGGTGACATGGCGATATGGCAGAGGAGGTGACATGGCGATACAGTGGCAGCTACATGGCAAGGAAACAGTGGCAGGAGGCCGACGCGGGATGGTGATGTGGTAGGGTGATGTCATGCTGACGCAGGAGGGGGGAGAGTAGTATCCAGTTTCGGGCTCACCCCCTTTCCGCGTAGGTGGTTTCGGTAGAGGGGGCTCCGCCACAGCCGGGAGGGCGACGTGTGGCGGGAGTACGACGGGAAAACTGCCGATTTCCCGGGCAGTAACCCTCGATGGCTTTGGAGATGAGAAGACCCGCCCACCGTAGATCTATGGCACGGGCGATCGGACGATTGGCGGAATAGATGAGGCGGCGGAGGGATAATAGATGGGGCCCGCGCGAATATTCGAATTTGTATAATGCCACTGGGGGGGGTTCGACTTTGGTTTAGTGGGTTTTTTGTGGGTTTTTCATGGTTTGAGCACCGGGATCATAATTTAATCAAATATTTTTTGAAACTAAGCCCGAACCTGTGAGCGTGAGGGGTTAAAAGTGATGAAACATTATGGGTAAAGGGGTGAGAAAAAGGTTATTTAACTTAACCAGATGTCAAGCTAATCCTAGGGTTAGGACGCGGTACGCTAATGCTGAGTCGCAGATGAACTCGGCATTTCCCAAACTGATATTTATAGGGCTAAAATTCCAGGGGATGGGAATATGTACATAGGGAGATTTATTAACATATTTTTAGTAGGGGAAGGGGGAATAGATAGGGAGCTACATAGTAAGAATTAGTAGTTAATATGATAGTGTGAAGAAAGTGCTAAGTATGTGAATCTTTAGGCTATTAGGGGGGATAGAAATTGTAGAAGAGATATCAGCACTCCTAAGTAAAGCAAATCTCTACTTAGGCAATTTTTTTATGAAATATGATGAAACTAAGAGGCTCAAGCAGATCTTGACCTCTTGAGAGAAGTTAGTGAGTGATTTAGGGAATTAGAAGAAGGGAGAGTTAGACATGCCTCGCTTGACCTGCTTCAAATGAAAAACTGCCTTACAATTGTGATCTGTAGTAAAATATCACTTTGAAACACAAAATTGATAATAACTCAACATTCTGCAACCTCAAAACTACCTACCCAGCCTACTTACCTAACATTTTTTCTTCTTTTGGTTTGGGTGCACTTAGACTTGTAGACCCTGCTTTACAATTTTTCTTTTGACTACCCTCCTATCTAAATCTGCACTTATTTCTACCAAGGGCCCAGATTAAGTAGTTGGGCTCCTTTGATTCTCTACCTATCTACAAATCTGCCAAGATTAAGCTGTTTGGACATATATTCATTCTCTATTTCTAAAGCAAGAAATTGAAACCTAGGGAAGCCAAGATTAAGCTGTTTGGACTTCTCTTCACAGAACATTCTTCAAAAAAAGGTTAAGTCATCAAAATTGGAATACCACAGTGGCATTTAGACTGGAACACTTTCATGGACTCTTCTTTGACCTCTTTCTGGAAATATGGAGCATTGTAGGATGTAAAGTATGACATATTTGGCATGTAAAAAATGTCAATCATGAAAGATGAACACCTATTGCAACAGGAGGCTAACAGAGTGAACACAGAAACAAAAATCTGAGAGCAGAAGAGGTCTTGTCTAATCAGCACGCCTGCAACACACAGAAAGTGCGATGTAGTGCACCTATGACACATGGTAGGTGTGATGCATCTAGATTCCCAGGAGGAGAAGGTGCGATGGTCCAGGGATGAGACTTCAACTGGGTTCCAGGTCACAGTTTGCAGCTCAGTTCAGGGATTTAGGCCGAGAAAGTGATGTTCAGTAAATATAAATCACAGGGGTTGATCTAATGAGGTTACTAGAGCCAACACTAGGGTAATTAGAAGGTTTGCAAATCGATTGTTTAGTTTATAAACAAAACCCAGAGATAGACTGAAGTAGCATTGATCTAATTTTCACTTGCATAGCAAACACAGTTTGAAGGCTAGCTGGCTTGACTTCAGGCTCCATCTGTAAGTTTATAAAACAAACAAATATAGACAAGCAAACAATCTATTCGCTCCCCAGTGGATTCAGCGTTTTGTTATCGGGAAATCTAGTGTCCACTCGGAGCTGCTAGTCCCACTAAGACTCGTAGCTATCTTAGAAACAAACAAACTAAAACTACTTTCATTTTCCTTTATGAGAAGTAGATAAGAGGGGAATGAAGGACACCAACCTCAGTCTTGCGCTTGGTTCCTTGCTCAGTTTCTCTCCCTTCTGACAGATCCTTGCCGCTTCTCCTTCTTCTACCCAACTTCAAAGAGCACCTATGGAATCAAAGTAGCATAATACTATCTAGGAATAGAGATCTACAATCATAAAAAATATAGGACCAGATATATATTGACCACACAAATGCATATATCATCAAACATACAACAATGTGGAGGAAAACTTGAATATATTTATTAATATCAAGAATAGAAAAGAGGATTACAACTAATTGTTCTGACCCAGTGTCATCCTCCAACATGAAAGCCCTTCTTTTACCTCATGAAAAGCTTAGATCACCAAACGCTATGATATTCCACCAAGAAACCAACAACACTTCCTTACAAGATACAAAATTCCAGCCTCTGGATGTCTGGGATGAGGGATCCATATATAAATGATTGCAGGGGGGTGAGTCAGCTTCTGGGATTTTGATTAGTGTCCTCTCTCTGATAGTTCTTGATTCCACTTGGAGATTGATGATCTCTTACTCATCCCTAGGCAAATTCAGAGAGGCACGTGTCACAGGAGAAGTTTCTAGAAGATTCCATGACGATACACCTTGCAAACTGTCTCTGCCATTTGTCTACTCTTGTACATCGTTCCCTATAGAAGGGCTTTTCAGTATGCATCGCACCCTTTTTCACTGGGCAGGTGGGATGCATCGCACCCTCTGCACTGGACAGTCTGTATGGTCCAGCTTTGACCAGTTCTGAGCAGTTTTCTATGGAGAATTTCTAGGAGATGATGTAATCAGCTGACCTTGTTCCTTTAGGGTATGAAACAACACTTTTAGGGACTTAGGAGCCCTTGGTTTATGGATATGTATGATTGGGATTGCAGTGCCCAAAAATGTCTATAACACCATCGCTACCCAACGATATTCATATCGAAAGTCTGGTTGTTGATCTTGTAATTCACCCCCAAAAAGGAGAACTTCATTTCGCAACACATAATACATTTGCAACTGCTACACATAGCTAAAGTATTTTAGAAGACTTGGCACAAGCACCATCAACTATGTCTGCACTTGAAGTATTGCAAACTTGTCAAACACAAAGGAAAGCTTTGCTTTCATTTATTGGTGCGGTTGACCCTCAGGATTCCATGCTTGCAATATTCGAAATGGAGAAATGTAAACCTCTCCTTTCACACCAGCTTGCATTCGAGGTGAAAATGTTTTCAAAAGGGTGAGGTGTACATAGAACTGTCATTGACGAAGGCACTTCAACCTACGACATGTCTACTTCACGTTGGCTCGTCTTGGGTTCTCCAACCCTCTCTTCACCATCGAATTCCCTTAAAGCATTCGATGGCCATACATTCATCCCAAAAGGTTACCTTTCTGACTACCCCATCACTTTGAGTGAAAAAATGGTAATGGTGGACATTGAAGTCATGGATCGAAAACTTGACTATAATCTACTTTTGGGCCAAATTTGGACTTATGCCATGAATACCATCATGTCTACCATTTTATGCATCATACTATTTCCATTGGATGGAAGAATAGTCATGGTGGACTAGCTATCCTTCTGCACCCCATATTACTCCCCGTTGTCAAATGACATTGTACCTTTATTGGGTGGCATACCTGACTCTTATGTTAGTATCATTAGCATTCTTTTGAAGGTTTCTTCCCTGATGGGTTTCTTTCCTCTCCCGTTGCCCATGATTCCACATGTGATTTCTATCATCGCCACTATTCCTCATGAACCAACCAATCCATTAATCCTCGCGGCCCCTTCCAACATTGACTCTTATGGAGAACAAATTTTTCTATCACTAGTCAAATTGGCCTATTAAGCCATTCAATTTGCATCTGATTCTCTTGTCACTTCGGTCTTGGCCAAAGGTACCATATCCTCTCCCACATCTTCATCCTCTAGCGATATCCTCAATCAAGTCCTACCTTTGGATGAAGTTATTCAAGAGATCATGTGTTTAGATAAGTGACCTTGGGAAAACTCTCACCATCGCATTTCAATATCTGATTTGGATGCGACCACTATAAAAATCCTATCCTTTGAACCACTTGAGGTCATTCCCTTATGTTATACAACCGTCTAAAATTTGGATTCAGAAGGGAACATAGGAAATCCTTCAAAGAAAATGCTCATTGATCTCAGTCAAGACAGTCATCGTGGAAAATATACAGATTGGAGCCGATTACAATCTTGAGGAAATTGCAAGCTTCACATACCTTTTCAAGAAATTCTAGGATGTATTCACTTGGTATTATGTGGAAATTCTTGACATATATCCATCTATCATCAAGCATGAGATCGAGGTTTATGAGAAATTCAGACCTGTCTGCCAAAGACTCCATCTAGTTCATGTTGAAGAAAGTGTAACTAGGTTTGGTCTTAATAAGACATGATATTTTAATTTGATGTAATAAAAGAGAATAAATTATTTTTCGTAATCTTGCTGCATGGGTTTCATGAGCAAGAAGTGGCACTAGGTAAAAGATTTCTTCTTTATTTCCTTAGGATTTATTTAAATATCAAAGAGTCATTTCATGTGTATAAAAAATCTTTATGAGTTCCTGTAAATATGTACAAGTCTTCCAAGTTGTCTAACAACCCTCCAAGGGCAAGATCAATGGCTCAAAAGAAATCCTACAAATGTTTACAAGAAAAATATCCAAGGATCTTCATTTCAGCTCAAAAGTAAATTAAGCATATAAATATATTTAATGTGGGCTTGAAACAAGAGTCACATCAGTACATGGGATCACGTCGCCTCATATATGGAATGCTCATCACTATAAACATCCACAAAGGGTCAGCTCAAAAATACATAACTTCACACTTCTACCTCTCTGAAATTTCAGGTAATGAAGCCGCAGTAAGGAGCCACAGTCATCAGGAGATGAAACCCTAATCAAGGTGTGGAGATGAAGTCACGAAGAAGAGGAGCCATAGTCTCGAGCAAGTGTAGTGGACGTTAGCACATGGAGCTGTAGTCATGAAGAAGGAACCCATAATTGGATCGACATTGAGGTAAGGTATGTCTAAGGGTTCAAGCTACCTCCTTGGATGGGTTAAGTAGTAGTAGGACCAAGGCTTGTCACCCTCTCGACATACCTATAGATTGCAGGTATCCTCATATGGAGAGAGAAGTAAAGAAAGGATGAAGTCTCAACATCTCAACATGTCGTTCTTGGATGGATGATAGACATTGGATGAGGCAAAGATCATGTTGTTACTCCTATAGCAGATAGCCCATAGTCTCGATGATGGTCACTGTGGTATAGAGGGAACAAGAATACTTCACCGTGAGCAGTATGACTTAGATCTATATGTCTCAACATACAAAGTAGTCTTACATTCTATAAGGAGGAAAAGTTCTAATGCTTTAGCACACTAACAATAAAGAAATAATATATTCTAGGCATCATGACGTAGTAATGATAATCACTGTCTCAACAAATATACAATGATGACAAAGATATATTGCAACAGTCATCATGATGATGTCTTCAATGAAGAGCTCATTGACATAAAGTAATGACTGTCTCAGTGAATCAAGGAAAGCATAGAGATCACAGTGAATGGATCATGTTGATATGAAGCAACACTGAAGATCTCAATATTGATGGCTTCAATGATGTAGCAATGAGGATGATCTCAACAACAATGGAAAGTAGGATTGATATCTTTGTCTTGGAGATGCAAAGTTTGTCAAGGGTCTTGGTCTTGGTATTCATCAATGGAATCTCTATAAGAAGAATTTATGCATGGTTTTTCCTCTCTAAGAAGAAGAGGGTTCGGTTGCAGCAAAAATCCAATCACTTTTGTTCTTGTCTCTTTTGTTTTGATAGAAGTTTGATGAAGCTAACTCACACATGTCAAAAATGATGTAACATCAAGCTAAGATAAAAAAGCATAAACACTTCACAGATTGTTATCATGTATAATAATGATCATCCTAATTTTGCTTTCTGCAACATGGTATCCAAGGGTTTCATTTGACAGTCAAGGAAATGCGTTCAATGAAGAGCTCATTGACATAAAGTAATGACTGTCTCAGTGAATCAAGGAAAGCATAGAGATCACAGTGAATGGATCACGTTGATATGAAGCAACACTGAAGATCTCAATATTGATGGCTTCAATGATGTAGCAATGAGGATGATCTCAACAACAATGGAAAGTAGGATTGATATCTTTGTCTTGGAGATGCAAAGTTTGTCAAGGGTCTTAGTCTTGGTATTCGTCAATGGAATCTCTATAAGAAGAATTTATGCATGGTTTTTCCTCTCTAAGAAGAAGAGGGTTTGGTTGCAGCAAAAATCCAATCACTTGTGTTCTTGTCTCTTTTTTTTTTATAGAAGTTTGATGAAGCTAACTCACACATGTCAAAAATCATGTAACATCAAGCTAAGATAAAAAAACATAAACACTTCAGAGATTGTTATCATGTATAATAATGATCATCCTAATTATGCTTTCTGCAACATGGTATCCAAGGGTTTCATTTGACAGTCAAGGAAATGCGCTGAAAAGAGACATTGAGAGGTCAAGGCATCAATCTACATGAAGGATCTACAATAAAAGGACAAGACCTAGATTCAGGAAGCAGTTTATATCATCAAATCTATAACAGTGAGATTCGTTGAATAACAAGAATTTTCACATCTCATAGCTACACCTTCATCATCTCAGTGATAGTTACTATCTTAGTCTAAATATGTTTCAAATTAATTCGAGAGAATATGGAAAGTACTCAAATCAGATGTTGAACTATCGAGTTACATCATGGTGAGCAACCTCTAGTCAATGCTGCAAGGATCAGATATTCAGGTCAATCATTTTTGAATATTTGAAGATAAGCTTCAACAAGGATCCTATCCAAGCATCAACACATCTACCTTAATCGAGGTGAATATCTCATCTTCACATATCAAGTAAGTATCTTTTATTTTATAATAAAGTTTGGTTTAATGAATTCATCATTGCAAGAAGATCTATGGGTTAGATATGTCATCAAAAGGTCTTGTAGCAGGATTAACAAAAACCCTTATGAACTAGTAAAGTCAATATATAAAGGTCTCCTTTGAAGACACGAGAACTCTCAAGGTTATATAAAGTAAGAAAGTAGACATAAGAAGGTTACATGAAATGATGGAGGATATACTCTCTGAAATGAAGTATAGAAGGTGCCAAAGAATAAATAAATATCTTCATGAGATCTCTCAGTTACGAGATATGGGAAAAATGGTGAGAAAATAATCATCATTGGTATAAATATTGATAAGTAAGGTAACAAATGTGCATGAAAAAAGAGGGTTACCTCAATCAGTAGTCTAGGGTTTCTATGTCAGATAGAAAAAGGAGAAATGATGAGTCACATATAAGTGTAGATAAGTAAAAGTAAGGTTGATAAGACAAAACAATATTATGGAAGAAGAACTCATATAGTCGGAAGGATGGAGGAAGCTGACGAAAGGATCAAGGAAAGAGGGAGTAATAGACCTCCATTATGAATGAGATAGTATCCCTCTCAAAATGAGATCCTTTTAGAAGTCCTTGCAAATATGAACAGAGTAATAAGATGCATCATGGCATCATGGAAGTAAGAGATCATATGAAATCATGAAGAACATGGCTCTTGGGAGTCTCGTTGCACATTGTAAGAGAGGAAGAGTTTATCTAGGTCAAAGGAAACATTTTCCAGATGGGGATATACTAAAGTATATCTGATAGAGATTTCAATGGAGGATCTTCGAGTCTAGAAAGGCATTAAATGTTTTAGCAGAAATTCCAACTCTTGGATCTCATGAGATGGTGGTTTAATGACATGAAGAATGAATTACATCAAGGGATTTAAGAAAGATTCAATCAAGGAAGCTACTGAAAGATACCTAAAGAAAAATAAGGTATGTATGATTGTGTTTGTATTTGCATTTGATATTGTAATGTCATGGTATATGGTTGCAGATAAAATGTATCAAGCATGATCAAAAGGGAAAGGATCTCCTCCTCTGAAAGGATGCAGAAAGACATAAGTCTAAATAGATGAAATCAACATAATATGTCCTCATATGAAATATGAGGTATGTGATTACAATTGAAGAACTATGGGAGCTCCTAGAAATGAGAGACATGTGGATGAAAGAGATCATGAAACATGAAACCATGATGAAGGAAGTCAACATCCACAGGATCAGGATGACATGACCAGAAAACCTCCTGAATGATGTGAAGACTCTGATGGAAATCTGAAAGGATGAGGACCCTTGACAATAAATATTATTGGGAGATGTTTCAACATGTATGCAGGATGATTGATACATCTAAGAAGATTCCACTGGAAGAAGGCCATCACCATAAGGTAATATGTGATTTGGTTTTGGTGTCTGACCTCTTCGAAAAGTCTGGGTATATGTGTAGGATCAAGGAAAGCAGAGTTGTGAAGGATGTCACAACTATGTACCTTGTTATCCAGAGAAATCACTGCTAAAGAAGAGTGAATATAGATGAACTTATGAAGGAAGCCCCAGATGTAATACCAAGGAGGAGAATTTCTGAAAAAGAAGGAATGACATGATGAAGGAAAGTAATGAATGGCTAACCCTACATGTGAAGAAATTTATGACATTGAAGTCTTGAATCATCAATCAACTAGAAGACCCTATAAAGTAAAGATGATAGTCCCTCGTTTAGAGGGAGCTCTTGGAAGTTCCTATGAGCAAAGCAAGTCAAGCAAGTTTCGGAGTAAAGAGAAACTTGGAACTCATCCCTAGTTAAGAGGGAGATAGTTAGACATGACATTCTTGTCCTCAGTTCGGAAGAAAGAATGGAGGATTTTGTAATCATATAGCATCCGACACTCTTTGAGGATGTGGTAGGGCATCCAAGACAAGAGTGGGTGAGAGGACCAATATTCTTGAGGGCTAGAACCTAAGATGAGAATATTCCTAGTGAGGCATACTTGGAGAACACCCAGGTGGGTATGACCTTAAGAGAGACAATGATGATGCATGTATATCAGTAATTGGTCTCACCAAAATTGTGTGTGTTGATCTAAGTAAGAGATAGATTTGTTAGTCAAGGCCTTGCTAAATGGATACAATGTTGGTTGAAAGGATGCTATAACAGATGGATTGCGAATCTCATTCTTCTTATGAGAAATTTTCAGATTGAGAATGACCAAGTACCATTATGAATACCTCCCTAGTTAAGAGGGAGAGTTGAGGAAAGTGTAACTAGGTTCGGTCATCATAATTAAATGATATTTGTATTTGATGTAATAGAAGAGAATAAATTATTTGTGTAATCTTACTACATGGGTTTCATGAGCAAGAAGTGTCACTAGGTAAAAGACTACTCCTTGATGTCTTTAGGATATATTTAAATATCAAAGAGTTATGTCATGTGTATAAATTATTTATGAGTTCATGTAAATATGTACAGGTCTTCCAAGTTGTCTAACAACCCTCCAAGACCAAGTTTAATGCCTCAAAAGAAATCCTACCAAAGTTTACAAGAAAAACATCTAAGGATCTTCATGTTGGCTCAAAAGTAAATTAAATATATAAATATATTTAATGTGGGCTTGAAACAAGATTCACATCGGTTCATGGGATCACGTCATCTCATATATGTAATGGTCACCACTATAAATACCCATGAAGGGTCATCTCAAAAATACAAATCTTCGCACTTATACCTCTCTCAAATTTCAGGTAATGAAGCCACAGTAAGGAGGTGTAGTCACGAGGAGGTGAAGCCAAAATCAAGGCTTGGAGCTACAGTCATGAAGAAGAGGAGCCACGGTCTTGAGGAGGTGTAGCCACAGTCAATGCATTGAGCTGAAATCATGAAGAAGGAATCCACAATTGGATCCGCATTGAGTTAAGGTATGTCTAAGGGTTCAATCTTCCTCCTCAAATGGGTTAATTAGCAATAGGACCAAGGCTTTTTACCCACTCAGAATACCTATAGATTGAAGGTATCCTCATATGAAGAGAGCAAAGAAGAATCAACATATCTATCTTGGATTATGATAGACTTCGGATGAGGAAGAAGAGATCGCGTTGATACTCCTATAGTATATAGCCCATAGTCTAGATGATGATCATTGTTGTATAGAGGGAACAAGAATACTTCACAGTGAGTAGTATGAATTGGATCTATATGTCTCAACATACGGAGCAATGTTATAGTCTATAAGGAGGAGCAGTTCTAATGCTTCAACAAACTGATAATAAAGAAATAATATAGTATGGGCATCATGAGGTAGTAATGAGAATCACTGTCTCAACAAATATACAGTGATTACAAAGATATATTGCAACATTCATCATGATGATGACTTCATTGAAGAGCTCATTGACATAATGTAATGACTATCTCAGTGCATCAAGGAAAGCATAGAGATCACAGTGAATGGATCACGTTGATATGAAGCAACAATGAAGATCTCAGTATTGATGGCTTCAATGGTGCAACAATGAGGAGGATCTCAGCAACAACGTAAATTATGATTGATATCTTGGTCTTGGAGAGGCAAAGTGTGTCAAGGGTCCTGGTCTTGGTATTGGTCAATGGAATCTCTCTAAGAAGAATTTATGCATGGGTTTTCCTCTTGAAGAGGTAGAGGTTTTTGCCTTGGTAGAAATCCAATCACTTGTGTTCTTGTCTCTTTTGTTTTGATAGCATTTTGATGAAGCTAACTCACATATGTTAATAATGATGTAACATCAAGATAAGATAAAAATGCATAAACACTTCACAAATTTTTATCATGTATAAGAAGAATCAACCTAATTGTGCTTGCCCTAGATTCTTCAATAGTCCACCCCCATAAAATTGTAGCCATGAAGACTGAGGTGGAAAAATTATTATGTACTAGTTTTTTTTATCCCATTCCTTTGACAGAATGTGTTTCCAATCTAATTCCTGTACATAAAAAACAGGGTACCATCTGAGTCTGTGTAGACTACTAGGATTTGAACATTGAATATCCAAAAGATAATTATCTGACACCATTCATCGACTAGATAATCAACAATTTTTCTGGTTCCGAACCTTTCTCCTTTATGGGTGTTTCTTAAGCTATAACCATATTTCCATAAAACCCACAGACCAACACAAAACTGCCTTCATTTTCCCTTGGGGAATATTTGCATATAGAAAACTCCAATTCGGTCCAAAGAATAATGGAGCAACCTTTCAATGGGCCATGGAGAACACATTCCATGATATCAGACACATTGGTCAATATTACTTAGACGACCTTCCATCCCATTCTAGGAAGCAAGCCTAGCACCGAGTTCATCTTCGAGAAATTATTCTTAGGTGCAGGTTCTATAACATACGTCAGAATCCACAAAAATGGACTTTCTTTGTCAAGTTTGGACGCCTACTTGTTTTCATTGTCTCCAAACATGTGATTAGGGTTGATCGTGATAGGATAAAGGAAATTACTAAATTACCCGCACCATAATCCATGTTACAACTCCAACGTTTCGAAGGAAAGGAAAACTTATTACAACAATTCATTGTGAACTATGCCAAGTTGATGAAAGGATTTATGTTCCTTGTTATCACCTGGATTGAACCTCAAGTTGAAGGAAGGTAATGCCAGGGTAACCACAAACCATGCTTAGCCAAGTAGCTAGCCCTACTAGGCCAAGAGAGGGCTCTCTCCATAAGTATCTTAGCCAAGATGACTAGATCAAGAAGATGATATTAGGCTAGGTATATTAGCACAAAGTTTGATTTGATTTTGAAGGGTTTTACCGGATCAGGAGGAGGAAAACAATTTAGGGCAAGGAAATTAGGTCAAAATCACAGGTTGTTCAATGGAGCAAGGTAGGCACATTGATCAGAACCTCAGGGTTTGATGGATGAGGTGAAAAGATAGTTGAGGAGTTAGGAAGAGCATGTAACTTTATGGATTCTTCCTAAACTAAAGAAAACATAGACAGTGAAATGTTTACCCAAAATAAAGCATAAAAGATATGGATTCTTCATCCCAGACTTGTATACATTCACATAAAGAGCATGAAATGATGAAATGGAGTTAAATACATTCAAACACATGAAAACATAATAAAAAAATTAACTGAACATCATACCACATGGATATGAAAGAAATAGCTGAAATGTTTCATTAATCTCCTGCTAAACTGATACAAAATGATGTCTCTTCAAAGCATAAGCATCCAACTAAGTCCAACCTGTAAAATGACTGAGAAAATACATAATATAGGCCAAAAACCAACTCATCCTACGTATCAGGGGTTGAATCCATGAGTGGAGGAGCTGTTTCTAACAAGATCTGAACTGTAAACAAGAAAATAGGGTGGTCAAAGGGACTCATCCCTAACCCAAACAAAATGATACATTACACCTCATGAACTTCTTTTACCTGATGAATCTACCCTAGTAAGCTCTAGAAGAATCACAATTACATTTAACTGATCAATTAAAAAGATAAAATCATGATTTTCCATGGTGAAAGTGAAAATTGGGACAAAATAGTGAAAAACTGGACAATTTGTCAATTGCACAGCAGACCTAGTAAATGCTTAGCGATCGTGCTCAAATGCACAGTGTCCAAATCTAGACTAGGATAGCTAATTGGAAAGCCTATCCTGTTTAGTTTCCAGAAATTCCCTTTGTCTTCAAAATATGCTTCATTTACCACTCCAAAATTACAATCTCGCAAGAATTCTCAAACACGCAGTTTCTAGGCCACAAAAGAGGTAGAAAGGTGTTTTTTGGGTAGTTTTTGACCCTTTTGGCTGACCATTTTTTCTCCAAATTCTTAGAAAAATTACAAGGTGCATGTCCTCATCATTATGAATCCAAAAATACTGACCATTTGCTCATTGTATTCCCCAAACAAAACCACAACGTCCTAGGTGTTGTGTGTTTGACCATGATGATTGTGCCAAAGTTTCTTCAAACATAACAACAAAGCATATCTTGCTAAAATTGTTCAAAAATTGCCAAAATTGGTGGCCTAATAGATGGCTATATTTTTTAGTCATGGAGTGATATCTCGGCAAGGATATCGAACCTCTTTTTCTCCTCTTGCTTGGTCAAAGCCTCAATCTTTGCGTGTGCTCTTTTGAGCTTCACTCTTTCAATTTTGTCTCTCATAGCATGTTCTTTTCCGTCCTTATTTGAATATCATTAGCCTTGGCCTTGCCTATGAGGTTCTCCAGATGATCATTTACCTTCTCAAGCCAATCTTCCCAGTTTTCATTTACCATCTTGGCAAATTTCTCATTCAAGGTGAGTTGAATGACCATTACTTCCTCCCTTTTCCTTTCCTGCTCCAAGGCTCTTTTTGGGCCTCTAGTCCTTGGCCTTATTCTTGGCACGTATTCATCAAGTGGTTCACCATATTTTCCATATTCCTCATCAAGTAAGGCCTTTGCCTTTTCAACCTCTCCCTTTTCCTTTCTAAGCGGAGTCTCCATGAGCTCATTTTTGACCTTAAGTTGCCTATTTTCCTGCTCATAGTAGGAAATGATCCATTTGGCCATTTGAAAGTTGACCTTGAGCTCTCCTATGAGTGTATTCTTCTCCTTGATGACAAGAGCAATGCTTTTATTGTTATCATGTTCATCAGATTCAACTAATTGAAAGTCATGCTCTATCTCATGGAGGTCTTCCTCTTGCTGCTGGACCTTTGCCTCTACAAATTTTTCCTTACCTGTTGTTGGGAAAAGTATCCAATACGGAATGACCCTATCCCACTCTAAGGGTGATAGTACCTCAAAAACAATCAAAGCAAAGCTATTTGAGATTACTTCTTTATGAGATGTAAGAGAGAGGAGGAAGAGATCCACTAACCGATGTCTTCCGCTAATGATTGATCCAATCTTCTCTCTTTGCTGCTTGCTCCTAGCTCCTTGCTCTTTCACTGGCCCAGCTACACCAAGATCCTGCAAAATAACTAGAGAGGGAAACTACAAGAAGCATACATTCATAATTGATTCAAGGATTAGAATAAATCAAATACACAAGTATAACAATACACCATTGAGACACATGCATATAGAAGAACCTCAAATGCTTTATTAATGGAAGAAGTAAAGTTCAGGAAGTGATACAACCATAAAAGGCCCAATCCATCATCACCTCCCAGTAGAGAGAAATCTCCTCTTCACCTCCTTCAAAGCAAATCACCCAATAGTTCTATACTCAAACCAACAGCACTTCCTTACATTCACCAGATTCCAACCCCCCTAGACCTCATGAGAGAGCTCTATATATAGGAGTTTTGGAGAAAGGATGAGTCAGCTTGAGGCTGGCATGAAGCTGACTAGTGTCCCCTCCCACTTCAGTTATTCTTCAGTTCTTGAGTCCACTTGGAGGTTTTTGCTTCCACTTGGAGATCTAGACCCTCTTACTCATCACTAGGCGAATTCTCTGATCCAAGTGTCATTTTGGAAGCTTCCTGGGCATTGACACCTTGAGGAATGACTGTGCCACTTGGCCAAACACGCCCAGCGCAGGTAGCCTTCTTTGCAGTTGACATTCAGCGCAGGTACACAGTGGAGCAGTTGACATTCAGCGCAGATGCTCAGTGGCGCAGTTGACCTGATCCAGAATTAGCTTGTTTTTGAGTGTTTTTAGGTGGAGAACTGATATTCAGTGCTGTGGTTTGCTGACCTTGTTCCTCTAGGGGTAGGAACAACATGTTTCGGGACTTTGGATCCCTTAGATTATGGACATTTCATGCTTCATGCTGTTAGGCACAAAAATGTCTATAACAGTTGCCCCCTAAAGTATGAGGTCGTTTATCGGGTGAGATGCTTTATCAGGAGGATCCGAAGTTCATTCAATCGCTGAGAGGTGACCTGTAATAAAATACAATACAATACATTATTTTTCATTCTGCTTTCATGATCTAGCTGAGGCGGGCATTCCCATGCTCAGCTTTATAAATTCATTTTGGTACATAGAACAGACGATCGTCTGATGATAGACTGATAATTCTCTGCTCAAATTATCATCCTTTGAGTAGGATGATCATCTGCTGCAATGATGTACATGTCAAATCTTTTTATATTTCCTGAATACGTATCACAGCTCGGATCGATGAAACTAGATCCGGGGTCTTCAAATTCGTTCGATCTTCACTCTAAGTACAAGTCGATCCATGTGAGAATTGCGCTGAAGTCGAACATGGAAAGACATCGCTTGATTACCGGTCAATGATGTAAACCGTTAACAAGCGCGAGAGGAATCACCGATAATGATAATGACCCTCAAGGTACTGCAGTACAATTCACGTGGTGTGAATAAAGGACTTGGCGTCGAACACCACGCAAAATCTTTCGGTCGAAGGTCATTGATGTATACCTATCGCCGGAAGTGAGAAACTTGCCATTGAGGCATGCAAGCTTCAAAGTACTGAGGGGCGTGTTCCTAGATCAAATTCTTGGATAATGAGCTGAAGTCGACAAGAAGCGATCCGTCAAAGGAGGGCCTTAATGAATCCCACATCAGTGACACGGAACGGAGCTAATGATTTTAGTGGAGGTGAAAACAATCTGTGATATATGATTCAGGGTGGCGATCATGGGTGGATGAAGGATAATGTATGGCAGTGGATGAGACACGGTTGACTCTTTCTGAACAACATCTCTTGAACATATAACGAAACTGATGCGATGGATCGGTAGCATTACCCCAAAAGTGGATGGTTTGGCGAGGACCATGGTGATGAGACCGGTGAATGAAACAACCCAACCCGGTGTGATACGGAGGAAAAGTGTCATGTTCAAGAGTGACTTGCTACCATTGAAGCTTCGAGGTTCTCCCAATTTTTCCCCAGTCATTTCTGACCAGTACCTCTTTATTTTTGTCAAGCTTGAGGAGGATAACATATGCTTGTTCTATAACCTGCCCTTCGGGCAAGCCCATCGCTATGCTTTAACGAGCCTAGCGATAGGGAAACTCGTTCTCGTCTAAAGACAAGTTTGTCGCTATTTAATCATTTTAACGAGTCTAACGACAAGGAAAACTCGGTCCTTTTCATTTTTAGAGAGTCTGAAGAGGTACAGAAAGTCAACTCCAAAATTCCTTTTTCGTCATCTAATCCCTTAAGTCTGAAAAAGTATAAAACAATACAGAAGGGATGAGTTTTCGATAACTTTAACGAGCCGAATAAAACAAGCGCTCGACCTTTTTGCGTAATAATCCCTCAAGTCCAAAAAGATTAAAATATAAAGGAGGGATAGCTCTTCCGGTCACTTTAACGAGCTGGAAGGCCAAAACTCGGCAATCTTTTCATATTTTACGAGTCAGTTGAAAAGAGCTTAAAGAAGACTCGTCTTTTGAGGAACGAGTGATGAACAGGGATAGTAGTTGATTTACAGGTTGGAATTTTCCAATCACGGCAGTGTCACAAGGATGGCTAGGTGAAATCACTCTTCGCAGCTGTTCCTCAAAATGGGTAAACAATCATATGGAGGTGAACGATTGGCCAAATGAAAGTGGAGTCGCCAATTTGTTGTTGGGAAAAGTATCCAATACGGAATGACCCGATCCCACTCTAAGGGTGATAGTACCTCAGCAACAATCAAAGCAAAGCTATTTGAGATTACTTCTTTATGAGATGTAAGAGAGAGGAGGAAGAGATCCACTAACCGATGTCTTCCGCTAATGATTGATCCAATCTTCTCTCTTTGCTGCTTGCTCCCAGCTCCTTGCTCTTTCACTGGCCCAGCTACACCAAGATCCTGCAAAATAACCAGAGAGGGAAACTACAAGAAGCATACATTCATAATTGATTCAAGGATTAGAATAAATCAAATACACAAGTATAACAATACACCATTGAGACACATGCATATAGAAGAACCTCAAATGCTTTATTAATGGAAGAAGTAAAGTTCAGGAAGTGATACAACCATAAAAGGCCCAATCCAGCATCACCTCCCAGCAGAAAGAAATCTTCTCTTCACCTCCTTCAAAGCAAATCACCCAATAGTTCTATACTCAAACCAACAACAGTTCCTTACATTCACCAGATTCCAGCCGCCCTAGACCTCATGAGAGAGCTCTATATATAGGAGTTTTGGAGAAAGGATGAGTCAGCTTGAGGCTGGCATGAAGCTGACTAGTGTCCTCTCCCACTTCAGTTATTCTTCAGTTCTTGAGTCCACTTGCAGGTTCTTGCTTCCACTTGGAGATCTAGACCCTCTTACTCATCACTAGGCGAATTCTCTGATCCAAGTGTCATTTTGGAAGCTTCCTGGGCATTGACACCTTGAGGAATGACTGTGCCACTTGGCCAAACTTGCCCAGCGCAGGTAGCCTTCTTTGCAGTTGACATTCAGCGCAGGTACACAGTGGAGCAGTTGATATTCAGCGCAGATGCTCAGTGGAGCAGTTGACATGATCCAGAATTAGCTTGTTTTTGAGTGTTTTCAGGTGGAGAACTGATATTCAGTGCTGTGGTTTGCTGACCTTGTTCCTCTAGGGGTAGGAACAACATGTTTAGGGACTTTGGATCCCTTAGATTATGGACATTTCATGCTTCATGCTGTTAGGCACAAAAATGTCTATAACAGTTGCTCCCTAAAGTATGAGGTCGTTTATCGGGTGAAATGCTTTATCAGGAGGATCCGAAGTTCATTCAATCACTGAGAGGTGACCTGTAATAAAATACAATACAATACATTATTTTTCATTCTGCTTTCATGATCTAGCTGAGGCGGGCATTCCCATGCTCAGCTTTATAAATTCATTTTGGTACATATAACAGACAATCGTCTGATGGTAGACTGATAATTCTCTGCTGAAATTATCATCCTTTGAGTAGGATGATCATCTGCTGCAATGATGTACATATCAAATGTCTTTATATTTCCTGAATATATATCGCAGCCCGGATGGATGAAACTAGATCCGAGGTCTTCAAACTCATTCGATCTTCACTCTAAGTACAAGTCGATCCATGTGAGAATTGCGCTGAAGTCGAACATGGAAAGACATCGCTTGATTACCGGTCAATGATGTAAACCGTTAACAAGCGCGAGAGGAATCACCAATAATGCTAATGACCCTCAAGGTACTGCAGTACAATTCACGTGGTGTGAATAAAGGACTTGACGTCGAACACCACGCAAAATCTTCTGGTCGAAGGTCATTGATGTATACCTGTCGCCGGAAGTGAGAAACTTGCCATTGAGGCATGCAAGCTTCAAAGTACTGAGGGGGTTGTTCCTAGATCAACTTCTTGGATAATGAGCTGAAGTCGACAAGAAGCGATCCGTCAAAGGAGGGCCTTAATGAATCCCACATCAGTGACACGGAACGGAGCTAATGATTTTAGTGGAGGTGAAAACAATCTGTGACATATGATTCAGGGTGGCGATCATGGGTGGATGAAGGATAATGTATGGCAGTGGATGGGACACGGTTGACTCTTTCTGAACAACATCTCTTGAACATATAACGACACTGATGCGATGGATCGGTAGCATTACCCCAAATGTGGATGGTTTGGCGAAGACCATGGTGATGAGACCGGTGAATGAAACAACCCAACCCGATGTGATACGGAGAAAAAGTGTCATGTTCAAGAGCGACTTGCTACCATTAAAGCTTTGAGGTTCTCCCAATTTTTCCCCAGTCATTTCTGACCAGTACCTCTTTATTTTTGTCAAGCTTGAGGAGGATAACATATGCTTTTTCTATAACCTGCCCTTCGGGCAAGCCCATCGCTATGTTTTAACGAGCCTAGCGATAGGGAAACTCGTTCTCGTCTAAAGACAAGTTTGTCGCTATTAATCATTTTAACGAGTCTAACGACAAGAAAAACTCGATCCTTTTCATTTTTAGAGAGTCTGAAAAGGTATAGAAAGTCAACTCCAAAATTCCCTTTTCGTCATCTAATCCCTTGAGTCTGAAAAAGTATAAAACAATACAAAAGGGATGAGTTTTCGATAATTTTAACGAGCCGAATAAAACAAGCGCTCGACCTTTTTGTGCAATAATCCCTCAGTTCCAAAAAGATTAAAATCTAGAGGAGGGATAGCTCTTCCGGTCCTTTTAACGAGCTGGAAGGCCAAAACTCGGAAAACTTTTCATATTTTACGAGTCAGTTGAAAAGAGCTCAAAGAAGACTCGTCTTTTGAGGAACGAGTGATAAACAGGGATAGCAGCAGATTCCAGGTACAGGTTGGAATTTTCCAATCACGGCAGTGTCACAAGGATGGCTAGGTGAAATCACTCTTCGCAGCCGTTCCTCAAAATGGGTAAACAATCATATGGGGGTGAACGATTGGCCAAATGAAAGTGGAGGTGGCAGGTGCAAACATGACCAAGGCTTTTATGGCTGATAAATTTACGATCACAGCGGTTATTTACTGGGATGGGTTCATTTTTTAGCTAAAAATGAGCTTAAACTCTGGAGGAAACATTGCTCACTACTTATATTTATTTTTTAATGATCATGAAGACCGCGTTAAAACTGCTCGGATCTTGCGTTTATTTTTTAACGAGCAAGAACTTTATGCTAAAACTGCTCGATGATAAGTTTGCATGCCCCCAGCATAACAACGCAAATCGAGGTGCATGCCCCCCAAGCTTCATTGCATTCAACTTGGTGGTTGGAATGAAGGTTTACCTTTGAGATTTGGAAAGGGGATTGTTTTTATTTTTTAATGAGGTTGACATAGTAAATGAACTATCCTCATGACTCCTTGTTTCATTTTTTAACGAGGTTGACATGAGATAAGAACCGTCCTCGGAGCCCACTGAATTTACAGTATTTCTATTAGGGCGATGATCCACGCTGACAAAATGTTTAGGAATCTTCCGAATCCATTAGATATAGAAGATTTCATATTGTAGGTTTCCAATGTGGCCACTTCCATCAGATTACTTGCAGGCGGTAGGGAAAAAGTACCCATTAAGGCAGGGTCTTTTAGGAGGCCTACTCCAATATTTTGAAGCGAATGATTACTTCCATGGATCATTGGAATGCTTCCCGCAACTTGTGAACTATCGGGGAGGAAAGTTTGTTGGTCGACGACTGTAATTCCTCCTTGAAAGGGAAATGCAATCTTCCTGAAGTAGGTCGACACAACTGCGGCCATGGCATATATCCAGGGCCTTCCCAGTAGGATGTTGTAATCGAGGTTTCCGTCGATTACTTCAACATCAACTTCTACTATTTTGCCCCCCAGCTCAACTTGCAAGTTACTTAAAATCCCGTATGGAGTGTATGATCGTCCATCAAATGCTTTTAACATCGTCGACGATTTTGACAAGGGTGGTGAGCCTAAATTTTTCCAGCAACTCATCGACATAAGACATGTAGATGCCCCCTCATCAATAATTGTCCGATGAACAGTTTTGTTGAGGGCTTTCACTTGAATAAGGAAAGCTAGTTGAGCTGGTAACTGAGGGTCATATCCTTTATGATCAAAGGCCACGAGATTGGAATCCATTGGGCCAATCCCACCCATTGCTGATAATAAAGCTTGCTCTTGGGAGGAGTAATTTTGCGGTACCTCGAGTGTCGACATAGTGGACGACGATTGAGCTAGGTCCTCTATTATATTATAATTTTGTGCTATTTTTGCACAAGGAGTAAGTGTCGATTTGGGTACTACTCCCTTTGGCGACTTTATCATCTGTTCAGGAATGATGGGTGGCACAACTTTGGTCAAAGTTGTCGTCGAACTACTAGGTTGTTCATCAGCCTTGTTATTCGACCGCTGTGGATTCCCGTAATCTTTATTCCTTGTCAAAGCATCATTCTGCTGCTTTGAGGTAGACAACATAAGCACTTGGGGTCGGGAAGTATTTTGATTAGCAACCAGATTTTGACCTAGATTAGGAAACGGATCAGTCAATACTGCTGGGGTTTTTGAACTCTTAAAGAGTTTCTTAACTTCAGCTATATGTGGACAATCTTTCGTCCAATGATCCTCATCACATATATGACACCCTGCTGGGGGTTTCCTTTTTCTCCCTTTCTTTTTCTTCTTGCCCCCTGGTTGCTTCAGTTGTTTGCCCTTGTCAGTCGACATGGCATTCACTTCCGAGGCAAGAAGTTCCTCATTTGCATTTTTACTAGAAATTTGGTGTTTGCCAAACACGCCATCGTTGGCGCGAGAGTCATTGTTTGATTTAGGAGGAGGAGGAATTGAGAATTCCGGTCTAGGGGCGTCAGGTATTTTATCATAGAGCATGCCGGACTGAGTATATACTAAGTCTAGATATTGTGCATGAGCAATAACTTGCTCCTCCATTACGACTCCCCCCTTGGCCACATCTTCCGTTATAGCAGGAAGTAACGACTTTATAAACCATTCAGCTAACAGCTGATCTGGAACGTAAGTCTTTACCATCCTGCGACGACGACGCCACTCATGTATATGATCGGATATATGTGTGGCCGTCGTCTGCTTGAAGTTGGTTAAGATTTCCGTTCCAGTTTCATACCTTATCGGTAATTGAAAATGGGTTAAGAAAGTCGTGGCTAGGGAGATAAAATTGTCGAACGAGGCTCTAGGTAATTCAATATACCATTTAGCCGCTGGACCTGTCAATGTCCTCTGAAAAAGGCGAAGCCTTATCGAATCATCGTTCAGGGTGTTCGACGAGCACCACAGATGAAACGTCATCACGTGATTCGACGGGTCTTCACCTGGATTTCCATTGAATTTAGGAATGTCCGATGGAAGTTTATGCGGAATCGCTGGCCACCAAGGGGCATAAGCAATTGGATCATTCGTCAGCCGGTTTAGATCTGGTAATTCTAGAGTTGCTACAAAGGGCAACTGTTGACTCAGGTTAGGCGGAGCATACCCAGGATAAGATGGAATCTCCTGAGCATTAGGTCTTTGCATACCAGCATAATGTATTTGATGCTGGCAACTTTGACAAGTTTGATGGGCACAACCGTTATTATGTGGTTGCCCATTACTTACAAAGACTTGTTGCTCGGGTCCTTGATATGATTGCTGGAATTGCGGTTGTTGGGTTTGAACCAGCTCCGGTTGTTGGACCATTTGCTGTTGTCCAATACTGGATGATCGACCAAGATGAGGAGTCCTAGTACTCATTTGAGCCTGAGTCGCTCCAGATAAGGAGGCACTAACCGGAGGTTGTGATTGGGTTGTCGAGACAAGAGGTTGTTGTATGGCAACCTGAGAAACTTGGGGTTGACATACAACAGGTAGCGCTTGTACTTGCGACGCAATTAACATACCAGGTATAGTGGTGACATTCGACACAGGGTGGACTGGTTGCATTGAATATGCAACCCTTGGTTGCTGAGGCAGTATTGGTACCCATCCACTGGATGTAATTCCAGTTTGACCTGAACTTTGTTGTAAACACCCATATGGTTGTTCTCCGGGGGGGAACAATGAAAAGACATACTGCCCCCCATATGGTGGCAATCCAGTGCTTAAAGGGTAGATTGGCCTTTGAAGACACATTGGATCAAGTTGTTGAGTTTCAACATAAGAAATACCAGATGATAATCCGGATGAAGAAATACGAACTAACCATGTCGTCGAAACAGTCTCTGATTGGGCTCTAGCTTGTTGTTGACAATTTGCCGGGATAGATGGTATACCAGCGAACATTGTTGGAGTAGCAGCAGGAGGCTCTGCCGCTGTTGTGTCGGATGACACGGTCCTGGAAGTCGACGGTTGTTCAGACATATTTAGTCTATCCAAAAGATTTCCTAGCGATTCTACAAGAAATTTGTGATGAAGGTAGACTAACTTCGAAGATCAACGCAGGAATAAAGGGTGATTCTTCCGTTTAAAATAAATTGTTAACGACGCTTTAGACACAACTTGCTTTTTCAGTTTTAAAGAGTCGAGAAAAAGCTAAAGATGACTCTAGTCTCCTTCGATGTTTTAACGAGCCTGAAGTGACAAATGCTCGGATGGACTTTTTCAGTTATAGAGTTTGAAAAAGGCCAAAAGAAACTGCTATGGAGATCTAGGCAGAGGGTGTGCCAAACCTTTCGCAAAACCACAGAATACATTTTACGGTACGGGTGGTCGATCTTCGTGAATGCTGTGTTCACTGCATTGCGATCAGTAGGGCGGCCGACACGGCTTCCTATGGATAAAAGATATATGCCTATAGGGGTCTCCCAATATATACGCGACGGTAAGTGGGAGCACAAGTCCGTATTAGTGCCACCGACTCTCAGGAGGAATCACCCACCTTCTTCGAGATCGACAGTCACTATGTTTAACGACGCCGGAACACGTCTCTAGCTTAGACCTCTATGTGTTTGCATTATGTTTCAAAGCGTTGTTAGGTTCATTCAATATATTTTAAGTTGATCTTTTTAAAGTTTTCCTTTCAAGGTTCACCACGAGATGTATGATACAAATTCCTAAATGAAGTCTAAGATGAGAAGCAAGCTTTTTCAATCTTTTCGACTTATGAAAATCTTAACTACTGAGGGAAAAGAAAGACATCATCTTTTCACACAGATCAAAGAGCACACACTAATGCACTTTTTCCTAAATCAACATACAAACTTATCAAATGCAAAATGCACAATGCAGGTATTTCTTTTCTCTTTCTTAATGTTGATGTAATACAAAAAGAAAGCTGTTGTATAATTTCGAATTCAATTTCAAGTGAAAACAAACAAGATTGTCCAAAACCAAAAGACACTTTAAGATTTACTTGTTTCGACACTAGAAACATATAAATTCAAACCATATGACGAAAGCAAAAGCTCAATCAGCTATGAACAGCAAACAAACTAACTCTTAAGATCGAAACGATACTTATCACAGGTCTAGATCTAAGAGGCCACAGCAAGACTAGTTCACTTTCGTTATGGGAAACTGCAAATGATATAAGAAATACACAAAGAACAAATGCAGTTTCTTTATACAACCGAGGCGGAATAGTGGCAAGGGAAGTTGGTTTCAGATAGGTACATTGACTGACAACAGGCTGCAAAAACAAGGATGAAAACAGGGCAATAAACAGTAGGGAACCCCAGTTGCACAAGGCAAAACTAGTTTAGCGCAGGTGATACACTGTCAGTTTGACATTTAGCGCAGGTAGCCCCTTCGGGACCTGCGATGAAATGCCGACTGCCTTCACAGTGCTTGCAATGAATAGATAAACTTTCGTTTTTCTCAGTTTCCGGGTCACAGATTGCTAAAAAATCAACAGTTTTTGGCCAAATCAGAAGCTATCAGTCAAGTACACAGTAAGGGATGAAAAGGAGGATGAAAAGCTATCACTAAGAGCTATTCAGAGTCCTTGTGGATCAGCTCTTCAAATCATAAACGTGCCCAGAAACTGAGCTAGAGTAGCTGCCCTCTACTTTGCATTTGAAAGATCCAAATGCAGTTCGATTCGGTACTCCCTGTGTTTATGAAATGAATAGCAAAAACATAAACAACCAACAAGATACGATCCCCAGCGGAGTCGCCGATTTGTTTTTGGGAAAAGTATCCAATACGGAATGACCCTATCCCACTCTAAGGGTGATAGTACCTCAGCAACAATCAAAGCAAAGCTATTTGAGATTACTTCTTTATGAGATGTAAGAGAGAGGAGGAAGAGATCCAGTAACCGATGTCTTCCGCTAATGATTGATCCAATCTTCTCTCTTTGCTGCTTGCTCCCAGCTCCTTGCTCTTTCACTGGCCCAGCTACACCAAGATCCTGCAAAATAACCAGAGAGGGAAACTACAAGAAGCATACATTCATAATTGATTCAAGGATTAGAATAAATCAAATACACAAGTATAACAATACACCATTGAGACACATGCATATAGAAGAACCTCAAATGCTTTATTAATGGAAGAAGTAAAGTTCAGGAAGTGATACAACCATAAAAGGCCCAATCCAGCATCACCTCCCAGCAGAAAGAAATCTCCTCTTCACCTCCTTCAAAGCAAATCACCCAATAGTTCTATACTCAAACCAACGGCACTTCCTTACATTCACCAGATTCCATCCCCCCTAGACCACATGAGAGAGCTCTATATATAGGAGTTTTGGAGAAAGGATGAGTCAGCTTGAGGCTGGCATGAAGCTGACTAGTGTCCTCTCCCACTTCAGTTATTCTTCAGTTCTTGAGTCCACTTGGAGGTTATTGCTTCCACTTGGAGATCTAGACTCTCTTACTCATCACTAGGCGAATTCTCTGATCCAAGTGTCATTTTGGAAGCTTCCTGGGCATTGACACCTTGAGGAATGACTGTGCCACTTGGCCAAAATCGCCCAGCGCAGGTAGCCTTCTTTGCAGTTGACATTCAGCGCAGGTACACAGTGGAGCAGTTGATATTCAGCGCAGATGCTCAGTGGAGCAGTTGACATGATCCAGAATTAGCTTGTTTTTGAGTGTTTTCAGGTGGAGAACTGATATTCAGTGTTGTGGTTTGCTGACCTTGTTCCTCTAGGGGTAGGAACAACATGTTTAGGGACTTTGGATCCCTTAGATTATGGACATTTCATGCTTCATGCTGTTAGGCACAAAAATGTCTATAACATTACCCTTCTGTACCTCCTTTGTCAATGAAGAAGGCAAGGCCCCTCCCACAATTAGTGGGGAAAACACTTGCCTATGCCCTCTTTGATAGGTATGTGCCAAGGTACCTAAACCGACCCTTTTGGGCTTGATTCTCTCACCATGCTCAATATGTTGCTACTCAGTTCCTTTATCTCTACTAGGTGAACGAATAGGCTAATGAAAAGATGACAGCCTGGCTGACTCATGAGATGAAGTTGAATGATGTATAGGCTAAGGTGGAGGAATGGAGGTGTGTGGATGAGAGGATAGAGGGGCTCCTTGTCTATGTTGACCAGGTCGGACTGTGAAAATATCATTGGATATGAAAGTGTCCCATGCAATGTTAACCAGATCAAGGCAGTGTAGGACTATCATCTTGATGAGAGAATGGTGAAATATTCTATGCATTTGATGATCAAGATCTTTCCTTTAGGCAATGTATGACATCTTATCAATATCCCGGTAAAGATAGTAGGGGAGATTGAGCATTCTGACTCTTGTGAAATGCATGAGTAATTGACTATGATAGGAATAGAGCCCAGAAAACCTACCCACACATGTGAAGTACTTCATGATGATTTTCATCATAGGAACATATATGTCTAGGAGGTAAGAGAAAGGAAAAATTATTCTTCTTTTATTCTTGTGGTTGGGTTTAAGATATGGCTTATAGTAGTAGTAATCCAAATCTACATATTTAAACCATTTTTCCCCAACATTTGGGATCCCAGTAGCAGCTAATATGATAGCAGAAGATATGGTAAAGGTGACACCAGCAAGGGTTGCTTGGTTTTCATGGAGGTTGATGATGAACTGTCTGGTCAATTCAAAATGATGTGTTCTTTCCACCTTCTCAAAAAACTCAAAATAGCCCACATGTTTGAAGCTTGTGACAGTGATGGGAGATTCCATAAGTTCTCTGGTGTTTATTGGATCATATCCGATTATGTTTCCTCCTTTTCTATATTTCCTCCTCTGTTGTGCTTCTTCCTCACTCTCACTTTGATGTTCTTCTTCTACCATGATTTGTTGATATCAAAACCCTAGGGAAATGGTAGAATGGACTATAGGTATGGGAAATGTTGAATGATGTGAGGAGAGATGATGAGGAGGATATGGGGATGTGTGGAATGAGGGAGGTGATAGGGGATAGTTGTTAAGTGAAGGGGGAATAGTGATGAATGCTATGAAATGTGTTTTGAGATGGTGGGAATGTATGACTATGGTTTGATCTTAGGAATAACAACAAACAACATAAACCCTATGTAAGTGAACAATAAAGGGAAGGAGTGAGTAAATTTTCCACCAACCTGATTTGCTAAAGTATATGATGAGAAACTTGGAAACTTGGTGGTGATGGAGGGTTTCTAGCACGTTTTAGCTCCTTCCAGGTGAACGCGCAACGACCTAGTCAAACATGCAGCGAGCTCTACAAGAGTGTAGCGCCATTTTAAATAACATTGTGATCTTTGGCAAATGCACAAAGACCTTTACAGGAGTGCAACAACTAGGCTAAATGCGCAGCGACCCTATTGAATGCATCCTCTTGTTGTTTTACCCAACTTCACCTTAAAATCACCAATTTTATTTTGCTAAGAGGTTGTGAGAGTGCTAGAGTGAAAATGAGGCTTTCATGAGTGTCCTCAAAGGCTTTATACTTTAATTAAATTAAATTTGTTAGTTTTCATACCCACTTTCTAAAGTTCTTTGTCATTTTTCCAATTCTCACTTTAATGCCTTTTTTTACTTTTTGACCCTTTTTTGCTCTTGACAGGTGGATGATGCTTTGATTGAACACATTTATTCAATGGTTTCATTTGTTGTAGCAAGGAGACATGCTTTGGCAGCATTGGGAACAATTATTACATATAATGACTTAAATTACATCAAGAAATATAAGCAAAATAAATAATCTGTTTTCATGTCAAAAACATGTTTTTGAGATGAAAATTATATTAGTGACAAAATATATTTATAAAATCATTATGACTTATTGAAAATTACTCTTTGTTTATTGGTCATCCTCATGCCTTTGCTTCCATTTATGTACATTTGAAATCAAGCTTTTGAACTTGGAAATGAACCCTAAGATCTAATGGAAAGACAACTACCTTGACACTTATAGAAACATATTTGAAACCTCAGCTAAATGAGAAGAATAATATTGCCAAATAACAAATAAACATCAAATGATGCAAGATGTAAATTGAATAACAATTGAACAACAATTGAACAACGATTGAACAACAAATGAGGCAAGAGGTCAATTGAACAACATCAGTGGACCACTTCAACATGATCTAATCGAATGATTAAAAATTCAATATGATACACCTAAAATGAAAATGCAAATAGAAGATTTGATCCCTGATGGAAGTATGCATATACTAACACTAACATTGGCCTTATTGGGGATGGAATCTCCTTGGAGGTGTCAAGAACACCATAAACCAAGTGCCTAGCTGATTGGGCCAATACAGTCAAACAAATGAAAGACTAAAAATTCTTTTGAAAATTTTGAATAATTATGACTCAATACAAACCAAAAACTGACTCACAACTAACCCTAAACTTACTCAAAAACCAACTAAACATAGCACAATTCATTAAAAATTTATAGCCTTCACTTCGGGCACTAAGCTTAAATGACATTGTACTTCAAAAATTGCAAGGAAAGAAAATTGGTATATACAATGATAGTGAAGCAACTTCAACAAACTACATCAAAAATAGTAGTGTTTCAGGAGCCTACCATTCACTGTTCCTCTTGAGCATTCATGACCATCCATTTCCTTTAATAAAAATGCATTTTGTCGTCGATAGATTGAGATTTTATATGGTCCTTTACATAGATTGTCAAACTTACTGTTGAGCCTCAAACATGCACCTTCCTATACACCCTCTCAACCTTCTTTTCCCACTTATTTCATCTACCCAACTATTAAATCATTGCATTGTAGTTTAAAAAGAGCTTTTTACATGGTTTTCTGACTATGCTTATGACTGTTGTTTGGTTTAGTTTTTGTTCATGCAGCTCCGGAAACTTCTCAGTTTCTGCAGCGAGTACAGGTTTCCATAGCCAGCACAGGATTCCGTAGCTATTTTGTTAAAAGCTGTGCTACATGTGTCCTATGAAGAAACGCGCCACATGGGAAAGTTATAGGTGATGGATACATGGAACGTGTCCCTTCAAATCATCCAAATCATCCATGGAAGGTCACGGTCAACGAGGGTCAAAGGCAAATCCAACCAAGGAGTTCAGCGGTGGCACGTCTCTGTTTTGGGCACGTGAACGTTTACGTGGCACAGTCCTCAGCCCACGAAGACACCGGCACACCTGAAGATCATCCCCATAACCTGAATCCAACAGCTACCACTCCGAAGATTTAATAGACGTGATGACAGTTACGCTAGATCTCGGCTGAGGAGATCTACGTGTCTTTGGCAACACAGTTAATAGTGTAGGATTCAGTTAGTTAGTTTCAGCATTTTTTCATTATAAATAACGCATTGATGAACGCTGTGTAGAAGCTTTTTGATATGTATTTCTGAACCGTTGTTGTTATTACCCCATTGTACTTTTTTTTATCTATGTTGCTGCTTTAATACATGATAATACTCCTTTGCTAAAGCTCGTTCTCGTGACTGATCATTGACTGGCTGAGGTGGCAGAGGGCCCCTGCGTACTAAAGCCCTGTATAGTTGTTATTTGATTTCCTTACGTTTCTGTTTTCATAATCATTAGCCTGTACATAGCAAGTTGTTTTGATGCTCCTTAATTCACTGCTATTTATATTTTCATTTCTGTTTTCTTGTAGCTGTCAGCTGATCAATGTTTTTTTGCAGGTTTTCTTAGGCAGCCTGGGCAAATTTTCATCTTTTTGATAACTATTGGCATATGATATCATCTTGTCCTTCCTGCTAACTTTCATTTTCTGAAGTTTAATTCCAGCACTGTCCTTTTTCAAGTTGTGATTTGCTTATTTATTTTTCTGTTATTTAGACATCATACTACTCATCCGTTTATGGTTTCTTTCTTTAAGTCAGGTGACTCTATTAGTAAGAAATCAAAATATTACTTATTGTAGTGTGATTTAGTTATCATATTGCTTAAACTTGTTCATGATTGCTTCCCACAAGGTAGATTGAGCTGAAGGGCAAAGGATTAGAAGAGTTGAAGTAGTGTGACTAGTTTCTTTTATGCAATTTAATTTCTTGCCATTTAGTTATCATATTTCTTAAACTTATTCATGATTGCTTCCCACAAGGTAGATTGAGCTGAAGGGTAAAGGATCAGAAGAGTTAAAGTAGTGTGAATTAGTTGCTTTGCTTTGAGTTGCTTTAAGTTCAATTTTTACTTTCTTTTCATTCAGCAGCAAGGATACTAGGCCATTGTCATCAGTTCACTGTTTTTCTTAAGAATTGATTCCATTACAGTTGTTTTAAAGCTTTCTTTTTGAGCACTTTCTAAGTTTTGAAAAATCACTGTAGAAATCATCATCATCATCCATCCATATTCCATACTTAACTTTCATTTCCGCCATCACACATTAGGGAAAGATAAGTCCAAAATCAAATTAAAAAACTCAAAAACGACAAAAGACTAAGGAAATGGTTATCTAGTACATATAGTACACTTCACTTCCTCAGTTTATGAATCTCAGATTGACATTTTAAATAGAAATTTAGAACACACTAAATTGACCAAACACTTACCATACTTTCCTTTTTCTTCATTTTGTGCATCCCATTGCAACACTACATCTTCCAGCTAAAACTTTTCTGCCTTGGTTTTGCATTCATAAATCTTGTTTATCTTCTCTTGCAGCTCGAAAGTGTTTTGAGAAACCTCCTCTTGTTTGCTAAAGGTGAATCATTTGATTAATCCGGCAATGAATATCATCTTCTTCACTATCGGCTTCTTGCATTAATATCATGACCGAGACAACAAGTGATGTGGGAAACACTAAATAAATACCATAAACCAATTCAAAAGGTGACATACCTATTGATTTCTTGCTGCTCACTCCGTCAGTCCACAAAGCATTGACAAGCTTCCGATGCCAATTCTTTTTGTTTGCTTCCAACATCTTTTTAATAAAGTTTACCAAGCATTTATTTGACGACTCAACTAATCCATTTCCTTATGAGTAGTATTTGTGGAATGACTGTTATAGCTCCAAATCTCACTCTTGATGTTTGTGATGCTACACTCATGGACTAGGGCAACCCCTCCTTCCAGACCTGATCCAAATACTTAAATAACAGTGTTTTACTCCTTATACGCGACATTTCCCTGAGCTAAACATGTGTGTACACAGGTCTGTGTATACCCAACCCATGTATATGTCTTAAAACATTGAAAAAAAATCTCCTTAATTTCGAGTGGAGATCTCGGGTTTTACTTATTGATTACCTATTAGTACCTGTGGCCCAACTATTCTCAACGAATTCCCAACTAAAAAACTACTTTGGGAGAAGTATAAAAAGGCTTCAATGGGAAGGCCTAAGGAGGAGAGAAGAGAGAGAAAAATCACTCTACAGAGATTATCCCTGACCAAGTCTGAAGATCCCTATGCTTCTAGCACTTCCCCCATTACAGGAAACCCTTGTTTCCTTGAGTTATGGTGTCTTTCCATTAGTTGAGGTATCTTGGAGTGAGTCATGGAAGGATTTTGTTGAAGGCTTGAGACTGGACGAATCCAGAGGATGGTTCTGCTTGGAGCCTGTGAAAGGAATACTCAGGTGAAATCATTCCTTTCTGTACTTTAGTTATCTATAATAAAAGAAACACTTGTCTTGTTCCTGACATTGATATTCTTCATGCTTATGGTATCAATGTTATGATTCATGTATGAATGGTTGTTTTAATTTTATAACTAACTACTTTTCGATATGCTATGAAGTTGATTTCTTTATGATGCTTGTTCCATATATTGTTATGCTTTCTAGAATTGATTATTTTGTAGGTTGAAGGATCAAAAAGAACTCCAAGAGGGTTTTGACCCTGGCTGGATCTTCCCAAATGAAGGACCCCCAGGTGCACCTGTCTTCATGTAGTTTGTTTATATTAGCATCATCACTGTGTGGAATACTTGTTTTTCTTTGTAGAGAATCCGAAATCTACTATCTGATATTGTATTTGTTGCAAAACTCAACCATTATTTTCAACTTAAATGTTGCTGCATTATCTGTAATAATCTTGTGAGGGCAACCAAAACGAGACAAGATATTGGACTCTAAAAATTGAATGATTACCATATCTATAGATTGCCTTGTTGGAATGGCTTCAATCTATTTGGTGAAGTAATAGGAGTCGTCAAAATCCATATATGTTGTGCTGATGATGTAGGATGAATTTCTCCTACGAAATCAAGTCCCCACTACTGGAAAGGCGCATTTACTTCAACCGGATTCGAAGGAAGAGGATGCATCTTCCTTTTTCCCTGAAAAACTTGACATTCATGGTAGCTCATGACTATCTTATATAGATATGAAAATAAAGATGCCCAATAATATACCACTCTCAAAACTTTATTTGCCGTTGTTTTCCAAAACAAGTGACCACCACAATATCCTCTATGAAAATAATTTATTACCTTTTGAGATTCATCTTCAACCAAACAATTAAGGAGAACCCCTCTCGTATCTTTCCAATAGAGAGAACTATCCAGAATGTAGAATTTTGTAGAGTTTAGTTTTAGAGATATACCTTTACTTATTGACATTCTAGGAGGAGGAGAAAGATGTTGAAGAACATATACTATATTGGAATACGAAGGTGAGTTGAGAAACTTCTTTGATACTGAATGAGTGTGCTACCTTCTTCATCATCTAACATTGCTACAATGAGATTTATGTCTAGAGCATGAAGATTTGACTCAGCCATGAGATTTTCCAAGCCTTGACCTTTGATCAGTTTGGTAGGCTTAATATCAAGATCATACTCTAACATCGTGGCTATCCACTTACCTCTTCTTCCCTCTGGATCAGTTTGCATGAGGACATCTTTGACAACTACGTTAGGAACATATGATATGTTGTGTGAATGAAAAATGTAAACTCAGAAATCCTTCAATGCCTTAATAAGAGCCAAAGATTGTTTCTCAATGATGTTATCCCACGAAGAAGTATTTCTGATCGTCCGAATGAAAAATGAAATGGGTTGTTTCACCTAATCCTTCTTTTGCATCAACATTGTAGCCAAAGTGTACTCAGATGCGAATGAAAGTATAATAAAATCATGGGTATAATTGGGATTGATAAAAAATAGGTTTGTGGTCAAAGCAAGCTTTACCAAGTTGAAATATTTCATGGCATCCTCGGTCCATTTCACAGCCTTGTCCTTCTTCAACATATTAGTTAAATCACATAAATTCACAACCAATTTTGGTATAAACGGGCATAAGAAGTTCATCATCCCGTTGAAAGCTTGAATCTCCTTTTTCTTGCGTGGAAATATTTGCTGGATTGCCTCCACCCTTGAAGGATCAATGCGAATACCATCTCTAGAAATTATATGACCGAGGAGTTTACCTTCCTCCATGGAAAAAATACTTTTCTTTGGATTCAAAGAAATCATGAACTTCTTGCATTTCTGAAAAACAATCCTTAGGTGGTGTAAATTCTCATCATCAAAACTAGAAAATACTGTTAAGTCATCTAAATAAACTACCAAGAAGAGATCCTTCTCATTAGAAAAATCTATATCCATTTCCCACTGTAAAGTGGCTCGACATTCTTTAGCTCAAATGGCATCTTGGCATACTGAAAAGTCCCCTATGCTGTTGTGAAGGCAGTTTTGTCTTGGTATTTTTCATGCACCAAGATCTCATTGTAACCTTAGTAACCATCTAGTAGTGACATCTGTGATGCTCCAACTACTCTTTCCAAAATATGGTCCATCTTAGGAAGAGGGTAATTATCTTTCGAGGACACGTTATTTAGGTTTCATAAATCAATGCACAACCTTATCTATCTTGTTTTTTCTCGTACCAGGACCAAATTTGAAATCCAATCAGAGAATCTAATTGGAACAATGATACCAGCTTTAAACAATCTATTTACCTCTTTATTGATGGATGGCAGTAGCTTTGGATTGATTCTCCTCAACTTTTTTCTAAAAGGTTTTTGATCTGGCTTGATAGGATAGTATACTGAATGATGTTCTTGTCATATACTTTCAAATATGAGTAATACCATGCAAAAGAATCAGAAAATTCAGAAAGAAATTTAATGTACTTAGCCTTTAATTCGGGAGACAATGTTTTTGATAACTTTACAAGCTTGGGTTGGTCTGCTGTTCCAAGGTTTACATCTCCAACTCCCTTGTCAGTAGGAACCAAAGTTGGTTTTCTTGCCACATCATCTTGATTAAACAACTCCTCTAAAGGTATAAGACCTCTAGGAATAACATTATCCTTCAGCTGTAAAACATCCATCTAATTTACCTCAATGTCTTGTTCATCAGAATCACAAACATCATCGATGAAAGCATTCCGAAACTTCCCTTCATTCTACAAAAAGGCATTAATTTCATTGTCATCCCAAAAAACTTGCCAATATCTTAGATTATCAGGAACACTAGGCCTATGTTTGACATGAATTTCAAATTTATTGCTAGAATTCATTGGAATTTTCAAATTGCTTGTTGTTGTATCAAGTGAATCTGCAATGATATTTTGACTTCTTGGCACTACTGTCAAGGTGTATTCTAGAAACATTTTCAATATATCCAGGACTGCATTCCTATAGGCTCTCATCCATATATGCTTCTCCTGATATTCTCCTTTTACCTGTTTAATCACCAGCTCTGAATCACCATAAATAGAAATCCTTTTCGCACCTAGCTTCTTCAAAATTTTTAGACCAGTAATCAATGTCTCGTACTCCGCTTCATTATTAGAACAATCAAAAGCTAGTTTATAGGAACACACTCTAACATTACTTGGGACTTTTTCTGGCTGAAAAACTAGACTTCAAATCCAAATTCCAATACCTGCACCATCTTTACCCAAAGCACCATTGAAGTCCATGCTCCAAAGGTCGTATTCATCTTCTAGATGTTGGAATTTTGCTTCAGTTTTGATCCTACCTTTGCTGGCTACTTCACTTTTCTACTCTTCACTGACTTTCTACTCCAGTGGAGGGTGTTTAGAAGAAATTTCTATTTTTTGCTTTTCTTGATTAGGAACTGATCTAAAACTTTCAAAAATTCCTAGTACATCATCTACTTCTACAAGCTGAATATCTACATCATTCAATCCACTATCAGTGTACAAAACAAAAGACTCTAAATTTGTATCTACAACATTTATTGGATGATTTATGGGCTTCTCTTTACTGGTAATCATATACTTCATCTTCTTTTCCCGATACAACTTCCTCAATTGACTGAAAGCAGGGATTGTAGAATAAGAGAAGTCAAGTTGTAAAGTGCCTTGAGCTTCGCTCCCCATGATCTAGACAACAACATACCAAATCGTGGTGGTCTATCAGCTACTACCACATCCATCAAGACATTTTTGGCTCTGATTTGATCTAAAGAAAGCACCAACTCTTTGATGAGACCAATGCAGCAAACTCTACCAGAATCAAATGAGTACAAATCATGATATTTTCGGGTGATATCCAAGCCCAACTTTTTTATGATGGCTTTGGGCATCAAATTGTGGGAAGCTCTGGAGTCAAGCATAGCATTATGAAGAATATATTCATGCAGTCTAAGACTCAAATAAAAGGGTGGGACTTTGCTATCTTCTAGCTCACCTTCTATAGCTGGACCAAAAATAAGTTCAGGGTGATCATCCTCAACATTCACCATGTCAGACAAAGGATCAATTTGCAGTATTCTAGATACATGATGTTTGTAATGGCTATTCTTAACAAGCTCAGTCAAAGGAATGGACACTTTTAGTTTAGAAATTTAACTTTCTAAATTAAAAGATGTGCATTTTTATACCTCTTTGAAACTCATGTCTCTCTTATATGTTTGATCCTTCATTGCACTATCCTTGCGCTGATCATTTTGCTCTTTTGTAGTTGTGCTTGTTGATGGCTGATTTACCTTGCTGGAATTCTGATCGGCAAGCTACTTTCCCTTTTTTTTATTGTTTGAGGGATCATTCTTCAATTAAACATCCTTCATATTTTGAATAGGACTGACTAGTACATCTCCACTCCTCAAAGGATATTTCCTCTGTTGTGCACTCAAAGCATTCATGTAACACACTGATAATCATCAGACTGGACCTCCAAAACAACATCATTTGCAAAGATGTAGTCATCATCCTTTTGAATGTCAAAATTTTTTGTGTACTCTTCATCTTTAGTAAAAAATATAGGCATACCATCAAAATTGAAAAAGTGATTCATTTCAATTACCGAATCATCCTCATCTTCTTCTTCCACTCTTTGAACATAATTCTGTTGTAAGGGAGTTCTAATCTGTTGTGGTTGTTGTTATGGTTGTTCCGGTGCTTTTTGTTCTCTTTTCTTGATTTGGAATTAGGGTTGTTACTGCCCTCTAAAGTTTAGATTCTATATCTGTGTTTTAGGTCTGTCTGTTATGGACAACTGATCAACCATCCTTTCCATTGTTCGAATCAATGTATCCATTTTTACATTTGAAGTAGATGCTTCTTCTTTTACAGTCGCTCGTTTCTCTGATCTTGTCCTTGCTCATTTGGTTATAAAGTTCACTTCTATGCTCACAACATTCTTTTTCATGTCTTCTATAGTTGTAGGGTCACATTCCCGCAAGTGATATACCATATCAGCATCATATCCATCTGGAAAATTAAGCAAAGCCAATCCTTCAGGTGGTTTGATGTTTGCAGGGATATCATTGTACACTGCATTAAATCTTACACAATAGTCTTGCACACTCTTGCCAAAATTTCTTTTGATGTTCTCATATTCAGACAAAATTTGAAGAGGATTTTTCTTCACCTCCCACCAATCTAGGAACTTCCTATGGAGTATAGTTAAAGTATGGATAGAAGTCGTTGGTAGGGCTCTGAACAATTTCCAAACTTCTCCTCCAAAAATTTGTACAAACAACCTCATTATCATATCTTCAATTTCAACTTCATGGAGGTCAAAGAAATCATTCATATTGTATACATGTTGTTGTGCTGAAATGCTTTGGGTGATGTTAAAGAAAGGTATTTTGGTTTGATAATGAGTGGGCATGGAACTAGGATTTTGAGGTAAAACAAGGGGTGCATATTGGGTAGCCATAACTAGAGGTGGGGGAGGTGGTGGATTTAAAGAAAGGATTGGGGGTACTCGGTATACTCAAAGGGCGATTAACGATGGCTTGAGTAGTGCAAACAATATGTAAAGAAGAGGGAAGTGGGTAAGGGATTGTTTGTGTGGCAGTAGATGCCAATGTGATATTTTGAAAATCAAAAGATGGCCTATGAGTCTTATTTTGTACCCAAGTGTTTGAGTTTGAAGAGAGGTTTTGCAACTGATCAAGAGTATGAAAAATTTGTGATCCTGATGTACTTTGTGGAAACAAGTTTTCAACGGGGTTATAAAAATATAAAGAGGAATCAATAACTATCTGATCAATACAACTTAAATATTTACTATGAAATAGACTTTGTTCAAAATTAACATCAAACTTAATGTCTTGCAAAGTGTCTAAACTTCCTGAGAATGAATTAACATGAGGAATCATATCTTCACTTGATTGTTCTTCAGCTAAACTGGATTTCTCTGTAGACTTCTTAGATTTTCACCCAATTTTATGAGGATCACTAATAATGATTGTCAGATTTGGATCTCAATTGGATATGGTGTACTTTCAACAAGCCATAATGTCTAATTAAACTTTATATATTGCTTTACAACTTTCCAATTTAGCCTAGTAGATTCTAAAACTTATCATCCATAAGCTTAAAAATTCAAATGAAAGATATTACTAGGGTGATTAATCTTTCGTTCCCCAGTATGGTCGCCACTATGTTATCACCTAGATTGAACCTTAGTCTGAAGGAAGCCAATGCCAAGGTAACCACAAACCACACTTAGCCAAGTAGCTAGCCCTACTAGGCCAGGAGAGGGCTATCTCCGTAAGTATCTCAGCCAACATGACTGGATCAAGAAGATGATATTAGGCTACATATAGTAGCACAAAGTTTGATTTGAATTTGAAGGATTTTGTTGGATCAGGAGGAGGAAAACAGTTTAGGGGAAGGAAATTAGGTCAAAATTGCAGGGTGTTCGGTGGAGCAAGGTAGGCACATTGATCAAAACCTTAAGGTTTAATGGATGAGGTGAAAAGATAGGTGACAAGTTAGGAAGAGCATGTAACTTTATGGATTCTTCCTAAACTGAAGAAAACACAAGTTGTGAAATGTTTACCCAAAACAGAGCATAAAAGATATGGATTCTGCTTCTCAAACTTGTATACATTCACATGAAGAGTATGAAATGATGAAATGGAGTCAAAAATACATTCTCACACATGGAAACATATGAAAAATTGAACTGAACATCATACCACATGGATCCCAAAGAAATAGCGACAATTTTTCATTAATCTCCTGCTAAACTGATACAAAATGCTGTCTCTTCAAATCATAAGCATCCAACTGAGTCAAACCTATAAAATGACTAAGAAAATACATAATATAAGCCAACAAACAACTCATCCTAGGCATCAAGGGTCAAATCCATAAGTGGAGGAGTTGTTTCTAACAAGATCTGAACTGCAAACAAGAAAATAGGGTGGTCAAAGTGTCCCATCCCTAACCCAAACAAACTGATACATTACACCTCATGAACTTGTTTTACGTGATGAATCTACCCTAGTAAGCTATAGAAGCATCATAATTCAATTTAGCTAATTAATTACAAAGATAAAATCATGATTTTCCATGGTGAAGTGAAAACTGGGACAAAACTGTGAAAAAATAGACAATTTGTCAAATGCGCAGCAACCCTAGTGTTATAGACATTTTTGTGCCTAACAGCATGGAGGATGAAATGTCAATAATCTGAGTAATCCAAAGTCCCTAAACATGTTGTTCTTACCCTTAGAGGAACAAGGTCAGCAAACCACAGCACTGAAAATCAGTTCTCCACCTGAAAACACTCAAAAACAGGCTATTTCTGGATCATGTCAGCTGCTCCACTGAGCATTTGCGCTGAATGTCAACTGCTCCACTCTGTACCTGTGCTGAATGTCAAATCTAATGAAGGCTACCTGCGCTGGGTGAGATTGGCCAAGTGGCACAGTCATTCTGCAAGGTGTCAACTGCTCAGGAAGCTTCCAAACTGACACTTGAGTCAAGGAATTCGCCTTGTGATGAGTAAGAGGGTCTTGGTCTCCAAGTGGAAGAAAGAATCTCTAAGTGGACTCAAGAAATGAAGATTAACTAAAGTGGGAGAGGACACTAGTCAGCTTCATGCCAGTCTCAAGATGACTCATCCTTTCTCCAAAACCCTATATATAGATCTCTCTCATGAGGTCTAGGAAGGCTGGAATTTTGTGCAAGTAAGGAAGTGTTGTTGGTTTGAGTATAGAGCTATTGGGTGATTTGCTTGAAGGAGGTGAAGAGGAGATTTCTTTCTGCTGGGAGGTGTTGCTGGATTGGGCCTATTATGGTTGTAACCCTCTCAGAACTTTACTTCTTCTATTAATAAAGTATTTGAGGTTCTTCTATATGCATGTGTCTTGATGATGAATTGATGCTTGTATATTTGATTTATGCTAATCCCTGAATCGATTATGGATGTATGCTTCTTGTAGTTTCCTTTTCTTGTTCTTTTACAGGATCTTTGTGTAGCTGGGCCGGTGAAAGAGCTAGGAGCAAGCAGCAAGGAGTGAGGATTGGATCGACTATTAGCGCAAGATAACGGTTAGTAGATCATCCTTCTCTTCTCTCTCTCATCTCATAAAGAAGTAATCTTGAATAGCTTTGCATTCAGTTGTTGCTGAGGTACTATCACCCTTAGAGTGGGATAGGGTCATTCCGTATTGGATACTTTTCCCAACAACACCTAGTAAATGCGTAATGACCTTGGCCAAACAAAAAGTGTCCTATTCAAGATGACTTTTTACTCGCTTCTTGATGTCAAAATCTAGCCCAGGATAGCCAGTTGGAAAGATTATCCTATCTAGTCTCCAGAACTTCCCTTGGTTTTCAAAATGGGCTTCATTTACCCCTCCAAAATTGAAATCTTCCAAGACTTCTCAAAAGGTGATTTTTTGGTAGTTTTTGACCCTTTTGGCTAACAAGTTTTGTTCCACATTCGTAGAAAACTACAGGCTGCATGTCCTCATCATTCTGAATCCAAAAACGCTGACCATTTTCTGATTGGATGCCCCAAACAAAAGTGCATTGTCTGAGGTGTTGCGCATTTGACCATGCTGTCTGTGCCAAAAATTCTTCAAAAAACACAACAAAACATATCTTGCTGAAATTGTTCAAAAATGACCAAAATTGGTGCGTTGACATATGGCTATATTTTTTAGGCATGAAGTGATGCCTCGGCAAGGATATCCAACCTCTTTTTCTCCTCTTTCTTGGTCAAAGCCTCAATCTTTGCATGGGCTCTTTTGAGCTTGGCTCTTGCAATTTTGTTTCTCATAGCATGCGCTTTGCCATCCTTCTTTGAATATAATTGTCCTTATTGGCCTTGCCTAAAGATTCTCTAGATGATCATTTACCTTCTCAAGCCAATATTCTCGGTTTTAGCTATGGGGTAGAATTCACGGTGTATAGAGAATGAAAACTACCCTCAAAGGCCTTCCCAAGACCTTTGATAGACTGTAAGATTATCTGCAAGTGTTACAAAGTTATACACATGTTCATAGACAATTATCAACTAGCAAAGTATGGAAAGAGGATAACCTCATATCTCTGTATGGATTTGTTCGGAGATCACAATGCATCCAAGCAAAACTCCCTCGAAGCCGGCTCCAAATCAATTCCTGCACAAAGAAGAGGCAAACACAATCACCGCATGAAACCTTGAAAACCAATATATGAATACATAAAGAACATATAATTGTATACAACTAAGCTACTCATATAAATAGGTATCAAATGAACAACTTAATGAACTATAGTACCGACACCATAGAGTAGGGAACACAATCACAGTTCTATATTAATAAAGGAAGAGTGATTAAAACCATCTGTTGTATTAGTCTTTCTTTCCCCCTTCCGCTTCTCTCTCTCTCTCCCTTGCCAACTTCTTAAGCTATGAAACAATTCTCAACAGCTAAGTAGGCTATTCTTTAAAATGCTCTGACCGCTTTCACAATGACCCTCTCATTGCTTATGCAGCAATCGAGTTAGGGTTGCCAAGCCCCTCATAGAGTTCACTAGGGAAAAAGCAATGAACTTGCTCTGCTTTTTAGCTCTTTCCTATTTGCCTCCTTTGTTCAGATTAGAAATTCTCCAAATAGGTCGATTTTGGATGTTTCCTTGCTTTTCTTGAGTTTTTTTAGGAAAAAATATCTAGATATTTGTGAGTCAATTCATTCCTTTGACCCTTGGAACTACATCTAGTTTCACTAATATTGTCCCCTGCCTAACAACTTGAGTTAGTAGGGTCACTAACGCACCCTTAGGCTTGGTAACAAGCTTTATAAAGCAAGTGTTCAGTGTGCAACTAGCGTTAGTGTGGAACCAAGGCCTGTAATTGTGGTCTTTGCTTCAGCCATCATGTCTTTCCCCTTTGATTTGATGAGGAGGTCATTTTGTTGTATAACAGATGCCCCCTAAAGTATGAGATCAGAGGTTGTGATGATGGTTGAAATACTTTACTTAAACTGTAATTTTCCTTTCAAAAAGAGAGATAGGATCGAAGCTTCAGGTGGCAAGGGAAACCTGATACAACACACACACACACACATATATAATTGCTAAAATCATGTCCTAAGTTTGGTATTCCCATTCTCAGTAGCTATGTTAGAGTGATTTTCTCCAAAGAGATATGACGATATCGGCCGCCGATAAGCACAATGTGGATCCAGTGTCATAATAGGATCATTCTGATAAGCTGTCTCCAAAAAACAATATTCGTAGCTTGGGAGAGGAAACAAGGTTTAATGATGCAAGCCTCTACCCAAGGTCTTGATTTTTGCTTCGTCGAACATGCATGAAATCATCTGATTACCAGTTAATAATGGAGACCGTTAATAGATGCGAGGAAGGCCACCGATAATGGTGATGGTCTCCAAGATGCATAGTACAAACTAACAAGTGTGAAAGATGTCTTTGTCGTCGAACACCCGTAGAATCGCTTAACCAGGAGCCAATAATGATAACCCTTGATAAAACACAATGCAACCTACCACTAATGTTTGCAAGTAACAAGGCACTGAATATGTTTCCAAGTTATCTTCCTAGATAGAGTGTTGAAGTCGATAGGAAGAATCCTGTCGAAAGGTAGGAAATAATGTGTCCTACGTCAATCGATACGAAACGGGACAAGAATGATTTCTTTTTTGAGGAATCACTTGAGTAGTTGGGTCTAAACAATAGAGGGCATGATGAAATAATATGTTTGATGGGTTGATGGAGGAAACAAAAGGTTAACCCTTCAACAATAGAGGGCATGACAATGGTTTTAACCAGACAACACTAGACTCATGAACACTAAAGAGTGTTAGGATACAGAGATGCAATCATTAGAGTATATACACTTAACTCATAGGATGGTAGGGTTGATATTGAGAGGATGTCAAAAGGAAGGTTTATCTGAGGGAGTGCCATGTTCAAGGGAACGACTACTTCCAAACCACGCTTTCTAAATATGAAATACAATTGTATTGTCCACTTTCCCCATCTGATTAATTTAATGAGTCTAGACGGGTAAACTCATTGATCTTTTAATATTTAAAGAGTTTGAAAAGGACCATGAAAAGAATGACTCTCTACCATATATGATTAGTTTAATGAGTCCAGACATGAAAACTCGTCGATTTTTTCATGTTTTAAGTGTCTGAAAACTATTGTAAAAAGAGTGACTCTATATCTTGTCTGTGTAATTTAAAGAGTCTATACTAGACAACTCAATGGTCTTTTCATATTTAGAGAGTCTGAAAAGATCGTAAAGAGCAACTCCATGGTGGTACCTTTGTCATAGTTGTTAACCAGGTGTGACAAAAGGTTAATAGTATACTTGGATCAGGTACTTTTCCATTAGTTAATCTATTGAATCTGGATAAAGAGAAACCTATTTTCAATAGTTGTCGAACTCATTTTGTTACGAGTACGAGGCGACGGACTAAACTCATTTTTCGTCATGAATTTTTAATGAGTCACCCGATGACAAACACAATACCTTCATCAAAAATTTTAATGAGTCAAATGAAGAAAACTCAGGGTATCTTTTTCAGTTTAGTGAGTGAGAAAAAGAGGTAAAAGAACTGCTCATTCCTTCTTCATAGATTTAACGAGCTCGAAGGAGGGGAAAAACTCAGGGATTTTTTGATTTAAAAGCGAGAAATGGTCCCAAAAAAGAAAGTGCTCTTGCTGCTGCCGTATATTTTTAATGAGCCCGGTGACAAAAACTTGGGATTTTTCAGTTTAACCAGCGAGAAAAGTACCTAAAAGAATGCTCAAGTCATCTTTATAAAGTTTAATGAGCCTAGAAACAAATCTCGGGATTTTTTTAGTTTAACGAGCAAAAAAGAAGCACCTAAAAAGAATGCTCGATTGGTATTTTTCAGCTTAATGAGCTAGAAAAAGATAAAAAAAGAGTCACTCAGACCATTGTCGTATAGATTTCATGAGCTCAACGATGAAAAATCAGAGATGTTTATATTTTTTAAAGAGAAATAAAATATCTCAAAAAGTGCTATAATCTTCGTTGTAGTATTTTAACGAGCCCAAAGAAGGAGACTCGAGGTTTTTCAGATTAAAAAACAAGAAAAATACCATAAAAAGAATGCTCGATCTTCCTTGATCTCATGCTTGACAATAGAAGGGTCTAGTTAGTGTCGGTATATTAATCCCTCCATCAGTGATCAAAATTTATCTTTTTGCATGCATACTAGGTGTCTCATCCAATCAGTTGCACTCCATTAGGTCATGGATCATCTGATGGTAGTGGCTTTTTGTCAAATTTCCCTCATGCTTTTCATCTGCTAGCCTATTTCCATATGTACAAGTCATCTTCTCTCATTTTTATTTCATTTCATTTGCAATAGTCATTTTAGGGTTTTCAAGACTCATTAGGTCTAAGGTTTCCCACCATGATCTTCAAAATCTCAATAAGAGGCCAACATTCACATGAGGATTTTCAATAAGTTCATAAAATCACAAATCTTATTGATGATTTTCTCCATAAAGGGTTTTTACGTCAAAACTCTGTTTTGAGGTGAAAACAGGGTTTTTCCATTTCTTGTACAAATTTTATGTAATTTTATTGTTTTCATATGTAATAAAGCATCATCTGTAGCCCTTGGTCACCTTGCCAAACTCTTTCACTCCCGCTCCTGCAAAAGAGACAAGAAAATCCAAGCATTAGTCCATCTAATGAAAAAAAGAGCTAAATTACAAAAAATAGGGTTTTTAAAAAGCAAAGTAAAAAGCAACTTTAGAAAGTGGGTCTTTCCTAAATGAAAAATTAAAGTCACTTGTATATAAAGGGATGATTTGTGTTAGAAGGCATCATTTTGTGCAAAGGAAAGAAGGAAAGAGCAAAAAATCGCGTTTGAGAAAAGAAACGGCAAAATTGCAGCAAAGTTTAGGTTTTTTCTTTGCACGGTGCACCTGGGCACTGATGCAGCGCACTTGCTCGGTGCTATGCACCAAATGCAGGAATTACAAAGAATTTTCAATGGGCATGGCGCGCCTGGGTGTTGGCACGGTGCACGAGTCTGCCAAGCCAAAAATTCATCCCATTGATTCTCTAAGGCTCCCAAATTTCCAAATACCATCCCTTCAAGTAAGTAAACCGTCCCATTTTCCATAGCAAGAGATTTAGTCATTCTCGATGATGTTTTGAAAGGTGAAAAATTAAACCCTAAGTTGTTTCAAAGTTGCCTTGACAAGACTGTCTATGGTTTTGCAGTTTTTGTCATTCTTGTTGTTTATAATCCCTTGCATAATTTTCCCATATCCCATTCCATTCCACTAAACTTCCCTAATTTTATTTACCTTACCTCTCTCGTTTACACTCATCTTACCCCCTTATTCCCAAACCCTAAGCCCTACACCTAATTCCCACTATTCCCCAAACCATAATCTTCATTCCCAAAACCCTATCATTCCCTAGTAACCCTATAGCTAGCATCAAAACCTTCCTTTCCACTTATATTATCAGTCCACTCATCAAATCCAAAAGAATAAAATAGCAGTCACCTATTCTTCATAAAATCTCTTCATATTCATCATTCTACACCATACATTGGCAAATATGGAAACAGATTCAACTTATGACAGGGATGAAGAAACTGTGAGTGATTCCTCCAAAGAGATTCATGCACCAAGAAGACCACATAAGGGAGGAAAACACATATGGGAGGAGCCCACCACAGTCACAGAGTTATTAGCTTGTCCTCTTGCAGTAACATGTTTTAAACATCAGTCTTGCTACTAGTTTTGTGAGATGGTGGAGAGGGTGAAATAACACCATGAACTTGCTAGGCTATTTGTCCTTCATCTTCACAATGGCTAGGTGAACTTAGCAGGTGTTTCCATCACTTTGACGCTTGAAACTATAGCTGCAGCAACATGTATTCCAAATGTACGTGAACAGTGTGTTGTGGCCACCAACAACCCCCCTCTTTGTTTGGTATTAGCGATAACACCAAGAAAATGGGGACCCTTAATAAGAATCCAAAAAACATTTTATCAAATTTTTTTGTATTTTAACTCCCTAAAGCTGTATCGCATCACGAGAAGAGAGTGAAACATTTTCCTATGTGCATAATAAGCTGCGAAGAAGCGATGCGAAATTCATCACATCGCATATATTATGAAGCACTCTTAAATGAAAAAAACTTAAGGAATCTCCGACGGCTGATATGCGACGTCGCATATCACAACATCGCATAAGCAGCACACAATGATTGGATGACTAAGCGCGATTTGCCATTTGCAATATGCGATGTTGCGATCTGTGATGAATGCGATCATCAATTCCTGTGATGACACATCTTGACGACGCGATCCTTGATACTGCGATGCGAGTCGCAGAAATCACCCATCGCAAAATTTCCTCAGCACAGTGTTCAAGGAAAGCTGTCTGTGGACCAAAATTGGGCGCGCGCCTTAAAAGAAATTAATGATTGTACGCCAAAGTATCCAAGAAGGATTGTGTTGTGTTTTTCAAAGAGTCAGTTCATTATGGGTGTCATGATTATGCATTCATTAGAGATTAAAGCTTTCATGTCAATCTTTTCATCATTAGTCTTTTCCTTTGCGTAAACTGTAAGACAACAAATAACATAAAGCAATGTGCAGGAAACATCTAAGGAAAAGGGGAAAGTGTCAATGCTCGGAGAACAGAGAAGAGATGCCTTCACAAACGGATGCCGCATGCAACAGGACCACAGATTCCAGAGTATCACTCAACAGATACTGATGTCAATAGGCCATCCAAAACTCAGAATCAAAGGCGCACAAAAGCAGCATGTTTGCAAAAGATCCTGAAGCTTATGCCCGCTAAAGCAAAAATAAAAAGGCGCTAAAGAGGGAAAATGCACAAGAAAAGCCTGGAACAAAGAACGGAGGTAGTTTTCAATACATAAAATTGTTCAGAGAGCAAAGTCCCTAACTTATTCTGTGATTTGCAATGCCGGAAATCGAAATAGAAAAAGCAGAATTAGTTTGAGAGAAATTTGGGTTATTACCAAGTATACACATAGTGAATACACCAAGCCAGAGGAAGATTTTCGAAAATATCTTCTAGTTTACCAGAAAGTGGTGCCAGCGCTTGTTATTTCTATTTTCGTAGCTCAAACGAAAGGAGAAGACGACCAGCCAACTCTTCCCAAGCAAATGTTGCATACTTACAGCACTAAGGAGCAAATACAGAAACGGTTAGGAATTAGATTCAATTTTTAGAAATAATTTTGATTTAGTAGAAGGGCGGTCATTTAAAACCGTGTCCTAAATTTATGTAATTAAGATTAATTAGTTAGCAGTATTTAAACCCTTCTCAGGCATTTGGAGAAGGGTCCAGAAATTTGTCAAAAAACTTGTCCTCAGAACATGCACTTTTGCACCCTCGGAGGGGATTTTCGATGAATGGTTGGATCGAGATTTATCAATGTTTGCATTTGATATCTGCTACTGATGTTGCCCTTTTGTACTCTTATTAGATGTTAGAAAAAGTAGAGATAAATCATTGTTGCTTGAAGCTTATGAGTGGAACCAGTCATAACTGGTACTTTTATCTCTTTACCATTTCTGCTTATATTCTTAAAGTGATATACAGTTTTCAGTTGTTTATATGTTAATGCATGAATGTTTGGGTTACCATTTGGCACTTCTGTATGGTGGAGTCATTTATTTATGTTTGATATATGAATAGCTTATTATGTGATATGTTGTTCACAATTGTTTTGCTTAAATGTTTATGCAGAGTGGTTTATCTTAATTGATTTCTATTCTTATGATAGCTGAATGATCTTTATTACCAGTTATTGTTCAAAATCTCTTTAGATCGCATAATAGAAGAAATACACCCTGGGTTAGCGTAGATTAGATGTGTTGTTTCTCATTAGATTACAATAGCATAGAGTTAGTTTAGAAGTTTGAATTAAATTAGCTTTAAGTACTCCTAGATCAACATCATCCAACTCTACACACACACACATCCCCCTTAGATTGGGAAACTAGTCCCATTATCCCCAATCGGACCCGCTATACAAAACGGATAAGGAGCTGCCAACCAAGGTCCGAACCGGGTGGGTATCCCCTTTGTTTTCGACCCGATTTTCGGGGCCTCAACATACTTGGCGCTAGAAGGAGGGCACGAACTATGAATGGCACCTAAATCAAAATATAAATACCATTCTGAGAGTAAATCGCCCTCATCAACTCCCCCGACTTCCCCAGTACGTTTAAATCCATAGTCAGAAGTCGCTTGAGTATCAACCACTGCTACATACCCTAATATTTTAGACCAATTTACCATTGAACCCTCTGAAGTTCAAACTCTGATTCGCAAACTCCAGGGATTTTATATTTTTACAAAGAGGTCTAATAAATCTCAAAGCAGCATGACTTTGCAGTACAATCCCGCTCATCCCTTGACCAGATTAAAGAGTGAAAAATTTGGCATCTAGCCAACTGAATTCCCTCTCCCCACCAGGAAAAGAGCAAGGAAAACATCACCAGAGTCTGACAGTGAGACTCTTTCATCTACGTCGTCCATTTCAACTCCCTCACCGCAAAGTCAGCCACCCACATCTTCATTCCAAACCACTCATCCATCTTCTACAACCCCTCCTCTTCAATCATCAAAGATCATAATATCTTCATCTTCCCAGCCTTAGGGATCATCCTCTGCACTTTCATTTACTAGCAGCTCAACGATGGCCCAGTCTCCATGGAACAATCCTGGGGCAGTTTTAATGCCTCCACTCCTGAGACAAATACCGGCCCATCCTGAGAAATGGCTACCCAAATTCAATCCAGAAGCAGACATGCTAGCTAAAGAGCATATTAATAATTTCATGCTTTCTGTCAATCTCAACGGAGTTACCAACGAGGATGCTGTTGTCCGGATTTTTCCCTATACAATGCAAGGAACAGCCGGGTCATGGTACTTTTCATTACCTTCTGGGTCTATCACAAGTTGGGACATTTTTCAAAGTCAATTCCTTACCAAGTTTGGTGATGACAGATCAACGGCGATGTTAATCAATGACCTATCCAATCTTAAAGTTGAGGCTAGAGAACCCATCAAAGATTTCAATTTACGGTTCAATAAAATCGTCAACAAAATTCCCGCTACTTCCCAACCCAGCGTAGAAGTAAGATGTGAATGGTATATTACGACCTTACCATCAAACTTGGCAATCTTCGTGGATAGGGCAAATAATACAACCTTAGTTGAAAACTTGACAGAGGTTATAGCAGTAGAGAAACGCGTAGTAGCCCTGGAAAAAAGATCTGCGATAGAGGAACGCAAATCTAAGAAAGTCTCCTTCAAGGAAGACCCCAAGAAGAAACAAACGAAAGACCCTTTTGATTTGGAAGGATTACAAAAAGTGTTAAAAACCATGTCCAATGAGATGATTGACATAAAAAAACAAGTAGCAGAAACTTCTTCAAAAAATCCCTACAGAGCTTTTAAAAGAAGTCCTTCAACGGATGTGAAACCACCCAACGCTATCTCAAATGTCGAATCTGAAGAAGAGGAAGAAGAAGAGAATACCACTGAAGGGCAGACCGATGACGAAGAAGTTGTGGAACTATAAGGAATGTGGGATTTCATCCTCCCGCAAGAAGAAGATCAAGAAGCATTTCCGGTTAGCACACGAATCAAAAATCAACTTGATCCTCCCCAAACTACCCTTAAGCAGAAGGGCGCAAGCCCTGCAGCAAAAGATAAAGTCGCAACAAATAAAACAACCGCTAAAGCGACTCAATCTAGCCCAGTCCAATCAGACCAAACACCTCCATCAAGAACACTGATTGTGTCGGATGAAATGGAGTACAATATTATTGATCACATGAAAAGGACTAGGGCTAATATCACTCTTTATGAATTGAGAAAATTGAAACATCAACAGAAGATAATGATGAAAGAATTACATGCCGTGCCTACTACATCTTTTCCTACAGCTGTAGCTTCCCACAACATGGGAAGACATCCAACCAACACGATCAATAAGGTTGATCCAAATGACATCGCCTTGATTGGAGGAAGATCAAGGTCTCACACTCCCCCTTTTCTTCTCACTTATGAAATTTTCAATAAAAATGTTCACAACTGTTTGGTAGATTCTGGTGCTTCAACGAATATTTTACCCAAATCAATATGTGCCAAGTTGAATGTGCAACCACAAAAATCTGCAGTGCGCATAGTTCAGCTTGATCGATCTCAAGTCGAAGTGATTGGTGAACTTAATCAAGTGACCATAAGATTGTCGTCTAACCCAAAGGTATGTCAGGTTATTGACATTCTAGTTGCTGATATCCTAGAATTCTATGGCTTGATTCTTAGCAGGGATTGGTCTGAAAAACTCCATGGATACTTCTCAACCGACTGGTCGCACATGTGGTTACCCTACAATGGTAAACCGAATCAAATAAAGGTTGAACGAGAGTTACACCAGAAGTACATAGTAACGGAATTGGAGGGAGAAAATGAAGCAATAGCATACAACAACAATATCATAGGCAATTACTCGGTAGATTCTTTCCTCGACAATTTCAATGCTCATACCTCACCTTACTTAGAAAATTTAGTTTTGTCCCAAGTCGAAATTTTTTTCCCAAACTGATAATTCAAAGTGTGTTAATTTTTTAGATAAACCTGTAAATACATCTTTGTTTTGGAAATTATATTTTGATGGCTCTAAATCTAACGAAGGAGCAGGAGCAGGATGCGTTCTAATTAGCCCAGAAGGAAATAAGGCCATGCTTACATGCAGACTTGAATTCAATTGCACAAACAATACAGTGGAATACGAGGCCTTGGTGCAAGGCCTATACAAAGCAATCGGGTTGAACGTTAAGTACCTTCAAGTCTTCGGAGACTTTGAGATTGTCGTCAAACAGGTACGTAACACCATACATTGCCTATCAGGTCATTTGAAACACTATCAATCTTTAGTACAAGATCTGACTGCACATTTCATAGCATTCAATATTTCGTCAATCCCAAGACTCCAAAATGCGAGCGCAGACCTGTTAGCTAATGTAGCCTCTAGACTTATTCCCTCCGAAGATTTTAGTCCAGATAGATTCTCAATAGAATTAATCTTTAGACCGTCCATCCCTGACAACATTACAAACTGGAGAGTATTCAATGACGATCCTGACATTGTAAATTTCCTCACTTCTGAAGGATCCTACTCCAATCAAATAATTGACGAAGACCATCATGATCAACAAATACAACAAAATAGCACTGATAATGCTATACCTAAATCGGTGGTTAAGTTAGAATACTTAGATGATTTAAAAAGTCGGTTTAAAAGGTCTACCAATTCTAAGCTCCGCATTTCAACTTTGAACTATGAATTAGTAAACCTAGGAACCGATGATAAACCACAAAACGTTAATCTAGGCCATGGCCTAGCCCCTGAAGAAAAATTAGCGTATATCCGTCTTTTGAGACAATACAAAAATGTTTTTGCCTGGAATTACGATGAGCTGAAGACACACGACACTTCTATCATTCAACATACTATCCCTATGATTGATAATGAAAAACCTGTCCAACATAAACTCAGAAAAATCCACCCCAATTTAGAAAATCAGATAAAAACTGAGCTAAATAAGTTATTAAGAGCCAGAATAATTTTCCCCGTCAGACATTCCAAATGGGTCTCCAATATGGTACCCGTTAGAAAGAAAAACGGAGATATTAGAATCTATATCGATTTTCGGAATCTCAACAAAGCCTGTCAAAAAGACAATTTTCCCCTCCCACATATGGAGCAAATATTACAGGCAGTAGCAGGCTCAGAATTAATGTTTTTTTGGATGGATTTTCAGGATACAATCAAGTGTTGGTACATCCTGATGATCAGTGAAAAACCACATTCCGAACTAAATGGGGCACATATGCATATCGGAAGATGCCATTTGGTTTGATCAATGTCGGCGCTACATTTCAGAGAGCCATGGACATCGCATTCAAGGGTTTAGTCAATAAATCTGTAGTGATTTACCTGGATGATATAACAGTGTACTCCAAGAAGCGAAGTGACCATCTCAAAGACTTGAAACAAATCTTTCAACGATGTTTAAGGTATGGGATTTCACTTAACCCAAAGAAATATTTTTTCGCATTAAGTGAAGGAAAACTTCTAGGATTCATAGTGTCAAAATCTGGTATTCACATTGAGCCTGACAGAATCAAAGAAATTTCCGAAATATCCATACCTCATAACAAAAAAGCCATGCAATCTTTCCTTGGTCAAATCAATTTTGTGAAGAGATTTGTCCCAGATTTTTCACGGATTATTTCTCCTTTGCAAAACATGATTAAAAAGAATTAAAATTTTAAATGGGGTCAAGATGAGCATGGAGCATTCAACCTGATCAAACAAGCTATCATTAACGCTCCATCTTTAGCAACCCCGAATTTTTCAGAATCTTTTATCTTATACACATTTTCCTCAGAGAAATCATATGCCGTGATTCTAACTCAAGCAAATCAAGAGAAAGCGGAAGCTCCAATCGCATTTTTTAGCTCGAATTTACAAGGTGCTGAACTCAACTATTTAGACATGGAGAAACAGGCATAAGCTGTTTTCAAAGCGATCAAATATTTCAGACCTTTCTTACTTAAAGCCCATACTAAGGTCATAGTATCATTTCCAGCTGTAAGAAATCTTCTAATACAGAAGGATGTGGGTGAAAAAAGAGCAAATTGGATCACCGCTTTACAAGAATATGATCTTGAGATCAAACCAGCAAGCATTGTAAGAGGTCAAGGCTTCTACAAAATGTTGGCTGGAGCATCGCAAATTCCTGAGAATTCATCTGAAGAGGTACAGACGCATGAGATAAGCCTAAACGATGCAGAATCATTATATGCTGACACCATTTATTATCTTAAGAATGGGTATGCTCCATCACACCTGGATCACACCAAGAAAAGAGCTCTAAGAATGGAAGCTAAACAATACCAGCTCATAAATGATGTTCTGTTTAAAAGGAATTACGATTCTGTGCTTCTTAGGTGTCTTGAGAAAACTGAAGCCGAAAAGGTTTTGCAGGAACTCCACAATGGACCAGCAGGCAGACACTATGCTGGAGATGCTACTACACATAAAATCTTACGTTTAGGATATTATTGGCCCACGATGTTCAAAGACTCACACAGTTACGTGAGGAAATACCAAGTCTACCAGACTGCTGCAGGGAGACAAAAGAAACTGTCCATGCCTCTACAGCTGGTAAACATCAAGCAACCATTCAGTCAGTGGGGCTTGGACATAATAGGTGAGATCGTTCCTCACTCTTCTAAGCAGCATAGGTACATCCTCACAGCAACAAATTATTTTACTAAATGGGTAGAAGCAGTTCCTCTCAAGACAGCTAATTCTGAAAACATTATTGAAATCATAGATCAATTTATAATCACTAGGTTTGGATTGCCAACGGCTTTAATGTTTGATAATGCCTCGTACTTTTCTGGAAATACAATGATTGAGTTTGCACTTAAAAGAGGGTTCAAGCTGAAATATTCGGCCAACTACTATCCGCAAGGTAATGGATTGGCTGAGTCGACAAATAAAAACCTGATCAGGATTATTAAAAGAACAGTTGACCAGAACCAAAAGAATTGGCACAAAGCGTTGGTAAATGCTTTATGGGCAGATAGAATAATGAAGAAAGCTTCAATCAGCACTTCTCCCTTTAATTTAGTTTATGGGAAAGAAGTGGTTCTTCCAACTCACTTAGTCATCCCCTCTTTGTCTTTAGTACAACACATCGATGAGGTATCTACTTCCTCCATACAACTAAGACAAATGGAAATAATTAAATTAGAAGAATGACGAGAACAAGCTAAGAAAACCCATGCTCATCACCAAGCGCTGATAAAATCCTCTTTTGACTCAAGCATAATGACCAGAAAGAATTTTCAGATAGGAGATTTAGTTTTGAAATGGGATAAGGCTCATGAAGAAAAGGGCAAACATACAAAATTTCAGAAGATGTGGCTTGGTCCTTTTCAGATTGTAGAAGTCATAGGCCCATCAACGTTTGTGTTGCAGGATTTAGCAGGTAGAAGGGATTCTTTGCCTGTTAACGGACAGATCCTTAAAAAATATTTTCCATAGAAGATCACTCTTCTATTTTGTAGGATAGTTTTAGTTTTTATTTGTTTTTCCCTTTCTTTAAAATAAAACTAGTTGTAGATGGTTACTAAAGGGGTTCATGAAAAAGACACCAATTCTCTGTCAGATTTTGAGCTTTTTCGCTTGTACAAGTAGCAAAATTTTTCGAAAAATCTGATCTTTATTATTGACAGGTAGAGTTAACTTTAGCCTAGATATGATACTAGTTTCAACTTCAAAACATTTGATGAAAGCAACCTTTGGTAAAAAATTGTTTTACATTAGCACAATGAAAGGTATCAATAATAAAATAAATATTCTCTGTAAAACAGCTGTTTTCAAACTCTATTATTGTCGTCCAGAGCTTTCTTCAGGAAAAACAATGACTTCCTCCCTGCTAAAGGAAATTGCAGCATTCAGAGGAACAATCCGAGAAAACACTGTATCTCAAAGAATAAGAGGTCTCATCATGAGCCGGCTTATCATGATCACAAATATTATAACTTGCTGACTTTACCAATACTGTCCACCAAAACAGGGCAACGACTCAAGATTGTTGCAATCAAAAGACAAGGGGTCTCATCACGAGTGAGCTCGTTCAGAAAAAGTGTAAATCAATTGAATGACTGTGTCATAATTTGGCCACCAAACCAAGACATTGTTCTTTAGAGAATAAAAAAGGAAAAAGTGTCAAAAGGGGTTTTTCTCTGAAAAGTTGTAAATAGCCTTAAGCAGGATAAAGGATCATTGCTGGGTAATAGGTAATCTTGTCGAGGCTATGGATGCTTGCGAGCAGCAGAGGCTCTACCTACGACAAATGGGCATATTTTAAAAGCCAGCATGCAGAGAAGACCTTATTTTTTCTTTAAAATACCAAGTAATGTCTGATGTGAATACAAGGACTAAGCCTGAGGAAACAAACAATTGGAATATGAAAAGGTTGAGACAAAATATCAATGATAGGATAAGGCGTAATGTATTCTATCTGTCCATAACAAAATTTAGACGTATGAAAATTTTTCTGCTTTGGAAGTTAAAATTCAATAGAAAGAAGATAACTGGTTCTTCACAATGAATCGCCATTGTTGTGGCCACCAACAACCCCCCTCTTTGTTTGGTATTAGCGATAACACCAAGCAAATGGGGACACTTAATAAAAATCCAAAAAACATTTTATCAATTTTTTTTGTATTTTAACTCCCTAAAGCTGTATCGCATCGTGAGAAGAGAGTGAAACGTTTTCCTATGCGCATAATAAGCTGTGAAGAAGTGACGCGAAATTCATCGCATCACATATATTATGAAGCACTCTTAAATGAAAAAACTTAAGGAATCTCCGACTGCCAATATGCGACGTCGCATATCGCAACATCGCATAAGCAGCACACAATGATTGGATAACTAAGCGCGATCTGCGATGTTGTGATCTGCGACGTTGCAATCTGCGATGTTGCAATCTGCGATGTTGCGATCTGCAATGTTGCGATCTGCGATGTTGCGATCTGTGATCATCAATTCCTGCGATGACACATCTTGACGACGCAATCCTTGATACTGCGATGCGAGTCGCAGAAATCACCAATCGCGAAATTTCCTCGGCACAGTATTCAAGGGAAGCTGTCTGTGGACCAAAATTGGGCGCGCGCCTTAAGAGAAATTAATGATTGTACGCCAAAGTATCCAAGAAGTATTGTGTTGTGTTTTCCGAAGAGTCAGTTCATTATGGGTGTCATGATAATGCATTCATTAGAGATTAAATCTTTCATGTCAATCTTTTCATCATTACTCTTTTCCTTTGCGTAAACTGTAAGACAACAAATAACATAAAGCAATGCGCAGGAAACATCTAAGGAAAAGGGGAAAGCGTCAATGCTCGGAGAACATAGAAGAGATGCCTTCAGAAACGGATGTCGCATGCAACAGGACCACAAATTCCAGAGTATCACTCAACAGATACTGATGTCAATAGGCCATCCAAAACTCAGAATCAGAGGCGCAGAAAAGAAGCATGTTTGCAAAAGATCTTGAAGCTTATGCCCGCTAAAGCAAAAAGAAAAAAGGCGCTAAAGAGGGAAAACGCACCAGAAAAGCCCGAAACAAAGAACAGAGGTAGTTTTCAATACAAAAAATTGTTCAGAGAGCAAAGTCCCTAACTTATTTAGTCATTCGCAAGGCCGGAAATCGAAATAGCAAAAGAAGAATCAGTTTGGTTGAAATTTGGGTTATTACCAAGTATACACACAGTGAATACGCCAAGCCAGAGGAAGATTTTCAAAAATATCTTCTAGTTCACCAGAAAGTGGTGCCAGCGCTTGTTATTTCTATTTTCGTAGCTCAAATGAAAGGAGAAGACGACCAGCCGACTCTTCCCAGGCGAATGTTGCATGCTTACAGCACTAAGCAGCAAATACAGAAACTGTTAGGAATTAGATTCAATTTTTAGAAATAATTTTGCTTTAGTAGAAGGGCGGTCATTTGAAACCGTGTCCTAAATTTATGTAATTAAGATTAATTAGTTAGCAGTATTTAAACCCTTCTCAGGCATTTGGAGAAGGGTCCAGAATTTTTTCAAAGAACTTGTCCTCAGAACATGCACTTTTGCACCCTCGGAGGGGGTTTTTTATGAATGGTTGGATCGAGATTTATCAATGTTTGCATTTGATATCTGCTACTAATGTTGCACTTTTGTACTCTTAGTAGATGTTAGAACAAGTAGAGATAAATCGTTGTTCCTTGAAGCTTATGAGTGGAACCAGTCATAAATGGTACTTTTATCTCTTGACCATTTCTGCTTATATTCTTAAAGTGGTATACAGTTTTCAGTTGTATATATGTTAATGCATGAATGCGTGGGTTACCATTTGGCACTTCTGTACGGTGGAGTCATTTATTTGTGTTTGATATATGAATAACTTATTATGCGATATGTTGTTCACAACTGTTTTTCTTAACTTTTTATGCAGAGTGGTTTATCTTAATTGATTTCTATTCTTATGATAGCTGAATGATCTTTATTACCATTTATTGTTCGAAATCTCTTTAGATCACATAACAGAAGAAATACACCCCGGGTTAGCGTAGATCAGATGTGTTGTTTCTCATTAGATTACAATAGCATAGAGTTAGTTTAGAAGTTTGAATTAAATTAGCTTTAAGTACTCCTAGATCAGCATCATCCAACTCTACACACACACACACCCCTTAGATTGGGAAACTGGTCCCATTATCCCCAGTCGGACCCGCTATACCAAACGGATAAGGAGCTGCCAACCAAGGTCCCGACCGGGTGGGTTTCCCCCTTGTTTTCGACCCGATTTTCGGGGCCTCAACACAGTGGAACAAAGCACAGCTTGTGGGAAAAGAGCATTATGAGCCATATGTCAAGGCTAGTTATCAAAAGCAAATTAGTAGGGTCTTTCCTTTTAGAAACCTATAGGTTACTCATGCCCCACTCATGAAGCTTATTATCAAATACTTCACCTGTGAAGGGAGAGTTTCTCGCTTGTACACTTATCATGTTAGATTATTGATGCATTTCACTAGAGTGAGGATGATGAACATCCCCTATTTCATATGTATAAATATTGAGAAAATGGCTACGTTGGTGGAAAGAAAACCTCTACATCAACAGTTCAACATCATTTATCATTTTTCATTGATCAAGATTTTTGTTTTGCATCAGCTGAGTTTGTTGAATGTTTCATGGGATACTTTCATTTCACATGAGGTTTTCAAAAGCCCTCAAGCGACCTCATCAGTGTTTCAAGAGGAAGGAGGGCCTTCAAATCAGCCACAGGTTCATAAGACTCAAGCTACAGGAGTGCAAATATTTGTTATTTATGAAAAAGGCACAAGGATATTATTTGCAGCTGCCAAACGAGTATTATCTCCACCTGGGGTGGCAGGGGTCTCATTTCCTTCACTAGACAATAGGCAAATGCTATCTTCACCTGGGGTGAAAGGGAATTTGCCTTCTTCTTCAGCAGAGCAGGTACAATATAAATGGAAGCAACCATTGCATGAGGAATGGCCTTCTGAAGGTCATGAGAGAGATTTTATTTTGATTCAGGAGGAGGATACTGATTTCGGCTCCCAAAGCTCAAGACTCAAGGAGATCATCAAAGAACAAGAAGCTGACATACATGCCTTATCTCTTAACCTTGAAAGGGCTAAGTGGATCATTAATTACCTTGAGCAACGGAACAAGCAGTTGGAGGATAAACAAACAATCATGGATTTGTAAACCATAAGGGAAAATAGGCAAGCACCCAAAAGAAAGAAAGTCAAATTGACACCCCTTGAGCAAGAGATTGATGCTGACTAGGAATCATGGCTAGAGAGGGCGAATATGCACTTGTAGAAGCTACTTGAGAAAGCCAACAAGGAGAAAAAGATGTTGTGGCACATGGCTTATCACTATTTAGCACGAAACAAAATTTGTAAAACAAGGATAAGAAGCCTAAAAACCAAGTTAAGGAAGACTTTGAGGAGCAAGAAAGAACAAGATAAACTCAAGATCTTGGCTGAAGCTTCATTGGCCCAGAATAACACTTAACATAGATCACTCATGCCAAATTCCAAGAAATTTGGTAAACTTTTTGACAATTTTGAATTTTTCATTGAGAAAACAGGTTTTTCCGGCAAGTGCGTAGCGCCACCTGGTGCTCGCTTTTGATAGGGACCTCCATTTGCAGAAAACTTGGCATTTTTGGATTCATTATGAAAATTTATGCATGCTCAAAAATTACTAGGAAATTTTGACAAGTTTTGAACCTCCAAAATGGCCAAAAACACCTCAAAAATGCCCTCTCTGCCACTTTTTGCCCACAAAGGAAGCAGTCTTGGGATATTGCAATTTTGGAGGGGCAAATGGACTCCAAATAAACAAATTCAAGTTGTTAAAAAAATTAGACTCACAAGGCTTTCCAACGAGCTATCCTACACCTGATTTGGACCTCAGGAATCCTTCCGAAATCAGCTGGGAAAAAGAGCTACGCACAGAAAAAGTGGCGCTACACACAGGATGAAAAAGTGCTAATTTTGCTCAAAAACTCTATTTTTCACCTAGTCTTCTTCTAGTTTGTCATTTTCTCTCTTATGGTAAAATTCATGATGTGACATGATGTAAACTGATGTACTATTGTGTAAAAATGATAAAAATTGACTTGATAAGGTAGATACATCATTTGTAGGTGGTTTAGAGTTGAATGAATCAGTTTCCTAGGTTTTAGAGGCAAGTTGTTCCACTACCTATTTTTGTGTTCCTAGTTTATATATGGTTGAAAACATCCCTCTTCTCATGGATTCAATCCCTGATGGATAGCACAGGTGCTTTGGAGGTTTATCTCATGTGTTCTTTCAGTCATTTGTCAAGGTTGGACTCTTGTGAATGCTTTGAGCACTATTGTACATGATCTATGCAGTTTGGCAAGGAAATAGGCCAGGGTTTGCAACATTTTGTGGGATTCTTGTGGCAAGGTGACTTAGTATTATTTTTCCTTCTGTGATTCAAGTTATCATGTGTTTATGTGTGCCATTATCTCTCTCTTTTCTGCTTAACTGGATGAATCAAGTATAAAGGTGGAAATCATTGATGTTGTAGTGCTCTACCTTAGGGTTTCATTAGTTTTACATGTTTTCTACTATTTGAAGAGGACTCATGACACATTCATGCCCTCTCCAACTCCTCACCAGTCTCAAGACTCACCATTACACCTAATCTGAAGTACTAAAGCACTTTCCTACCTCGCCCCACAGAAACCTCTGCAAGACTGAATTCATTCCCCAGACCCAAAACTGCCTTTTACTTTTGATCCAACAAACCAATATAAAATTCAATCAAAATCCTCTGAGCATATACCTAGCCTAAAATTAGTCTTCATATCAGTCATCTTAAGCCTTATTTTCAATATTTTCTTTGAGATTGACAAGGAGAGAGCCCTGTCCCAACCTGGTAGGGCTAGCTACCAAGTTAAGTGTGGTTTGATGTTACCCTAGACCTGCTTTTCTCATCCTAATGTAGATTTAGGCCCTAACAAGTCTATGCCATGCATTTCCTCATAAGACCAAGGAAAACCATCGTGGAGGTCCCTAAATGGGTAGGTGAATCTCACAATTTCCTCAGGATTGTGATTGGCTCCAATCTGTATGTTTTCCACGATGCCTGTCATGATAGGAATGTCAAGGAGAAATGTTTTTGAAACATTGCCCCTGTTTCCTCTCCAGTCCAAAGTTTGGATACTCACATATGGTGAGGAAACGATTTCTGGTATGTCAGGTGGCAGGATTTGAAGAGGCATCATTTCTGAATTAGATATCAAAACATGATGGTGTGAATCCTCCCAAGGTCTCTCTTCTAAACCCGTGATCTCTCCAATAGTTTCATCCATAGGTAGGACTTCATTGAGTGGATCAGAAGAAGGAGCGGTTATGGGAGGGGTAGTGGTACCATTGGCCGATCTAAAGTAACTAGAGATTAAGATGAAAATTCAATGGCTTGGTAGGCTGATTTAGTTGGTGACAACAACATTTTCTCTCTGTATGTGTCAATATGTGAAAGAGATGGTAGGATCCATCGATTGGTCTATTCATGAGGAATATATGAAACCATATTGACCATCTATGAAACCTTTTCATCTAAAGAGGGAAACAACCCATGAGGGAAGAAGCCTTCAGTAGACTGGTACCGATACTGACGTAAGAGTCAGGCACACCACCTACTAGGGGTACGAAGCTGCTAGGTAACAGAGAGTAATCTGGGGTACAAAAGGACAGCTAGTTGACTGTCACTATCTTTCCATCCAAGGGAAAGAGGATGATATGGAAGACTGAAGACACAAAGGCCTCCATGGCATAAGTCAAAATGTGGCCCAAAAGCAGATTATAGTTGAGTTTAGGATCCATGACGTCAATATCTACCATTACCATTTTCCCACTCAAGGTGATGGGATAGCTAGCTAGGTATCCTTTTGGGATAAAAGTGTGGTCGTGGAAAGCTTTCAGGGAGTTTGATGGCGAGGATAGGGTTGGAGAACCCAGGGCGAGCGAACATGAAGACAACATGATATAGGTAGAAGTACCTTCGTCGATGACAGTTCTGTGTATACCTTTACCTTTCGAATTTATATGCACCTGGAATGCAAGCTGTTCAGAAAGGGGAGGTTTACACTTGTCCATGTCGAAATAGTAACAATGGAATCCTTTGGGTTGATACCACCAATAGCTAAAAGCAAAGCTTTCCGTTGTATTAGGCATGTTTGTAATACTTCGAGCGCTAACATAGCCGATGGTGCTTGCATGAAATCTTATACAATGTTGTAGTTTTTGGTGGCACGTGCAGATGTATTATGTGTTGTGCGTCGCAGTGCCCCTTTTGTGGGTCAAATTACAAGGTCCAAAACTAGCCTTTCAATATTAAAATCGTTGGGTGGCAGTGGGTTTTGACCTAAGGAAGGTTCTTCTGTAGGAGCGATAGGAGCTCCATAAGGTTTGGCTCTTGTGGCGACTTCTACTGTTTCAAATGTGTAAACGGTAGAAGATCCTTCACGAGCTGAAGGACGTTGTGAACCATCATTGCCCACTTACAAGGGTTGCAGTTGGTTTGCAATAAGATATTGTTGTTGTTGAGTGGGAAAAGGATTCCTAAGGATAGTAGGGGTCTTACCAGTATCACTTTTGGCAAGGTATTACATGCATTCCTGAAGACGCAGACAATGCCAAGTCATGTGGTCTTGAACACAAATTTTGTTGGGAAATCTGGTAGGTTTATCCATTTCCTCATCAGTAGGCACGACGGCCTTCTGTTTTAGGTTCGGCTGCTTTATTGACTGCTCTTCAGAAGGAGCATTCTTTTTCTTATTCTTCTTTTTCTTACCACTGAGATTTTATGTAGACTGCACAGAGTTTATCTCAATGGTAGGAAGAGCAGTTGATTTGGTAGTAGTGGAAACATTAGCATTGCCAGGGGCACTGGGGATTATGTTATAAAGAGTGCCAGACTTTGAATATATCAGATCTAAGTGTTGGGCACGACATATGGTTTCATCTTCTGTGACCGCACCGCCTAGAGTGACATCTCTAGCGATTTGTGGGAGTAAGGACCTACAGAACCAGTCTGTTAAGAGAAAGTATGGGAGGGGATCTTTGACTAACCTCTACCTACGTCTCCATTCATGTATATGGTCAGAGATATGGGTGGTTGTATCATAACGAAATGAAGTGAGGAGCTCTGTCCCAGTCTCATAGCGAATGGGTAGCTGGAAGTGCTTCAGGAATTCCATCACTAAAGTGTCGAAGGTGTTTACTGATCCGCGTGGTAACTCAATATATCATTTAGTTGCGTTGCTAGTGAGGGTGCGGGGAAAAACATGTAACCGGACACTATCATCCACCATGGAGTTAAAAACACTCCAAAGATGGTAGGTGGGGATATGGGTGCCAAGATCCTCCCCTTGCTTTCTGTCAAATTTAGGGATGTTCGTTGGTATCTTATGCGGGATCGATGACCATTTTAAGTTATGATAGATGGGGTCATTTGTCAGCTTATATAAGTCAGGTATATCCAGCGTTTCCAAGATAGGAAAAGAGTTAGGTGCCCTCAACTCAGACCATGGTGATGATGGATTACTTGAAGAGCTTTGCGCTCGTCCCATCGTTTTTCTCCCCATATTACACATGGGTTGTGTGGTGTAGCAGTTGCTTTGATGTATGGTGTTATAGAGTGGATTTCCATGAGGATTTTGATACTGGGGTATAGAATTTCTCCCAGGATAAGTATTGCCCCCTTGACTCATTTGAATATGTGAGTAGGGTGCCCCCATGGATTGGTTGGGAATCCCTTGAGGATTCCCATCTGACACAAAACTAACCATTTGTCCTTGATTGACAGAGGGAATGCTCATGTCAATTAGCGACTGACCATGCATACCTGAGAATGGAGGGGGAACTGTTATGTTCCCTACCGACATGTGCATATAGGGAACCCCCCCAAGTATATGAATTTTGGGGTTTGAACTGTACATTGGTGGTTGACCATATTGTTGCTAAATGGGAACCGTGCCCATAGTGCCGCATTGAGTGTTATAGGGAGTGTTGTATGTGGCACTTGTCGAAGGTATCCAGTTTGAAACCATAGGGGTGGAACCTGGCATCGGCTAGGTTCCACTCGCAGATGATGTCATGTGAGTTGTTATACCAAGGACAAACGGGAGAGTGGGATTTGCCATTACCAATGTTGTGGTGACTATTGACTGGGGAAGTGGTGGAGGACCAAAAGTGTCCCTAATGTCCCACAACCCATTAGTTGTCGACGGGATAAATGGAAATGTTCCAACTACTAAAGCAGGAAGTACAAGTACCATGAGAGCTAAGACAGGTTCCAATGGATTCGTGAGCGAGGGTTAAAGGGAGGAAGAAATCCTTCAGTAAAGGAATCCTCTAGCAAAATTGAGTCGTCGGTTGTATAAATAGATCCTGTGTGAGATATAAGAGATTGATCCCCTGAAGATGGGGAATCCAGTTCAGTGGAACTTGGCGGATCTTCCATAATGAGTGGAGGAAGTCCTAACAATCATCTGGAGTGACGAAGAGGGCCAGATGTAACCACATTGACTGTTAATTTTTATCAATAAATTTTATCATGATATTCGCTAAAGTCTCAAATGATAGCACTCAGGTACTTAAAAAATATAAAAAATACTCTAAATGGATCAATCAACAAACAGAGGTGAATTGCCTTGTCTGATAAGCACCAATCACCGGAGATGAAACCCAGTATCTCAATGAATAACAGAGAAGGATGGGTAGATGTACGGTTACAGTTATTCTAGAGCTTCACCAAAACCTCAGATTAAGGGGCCAGGCACTCTCGTGAAGACAATCATCCTCCCAAAAACTAAAGACAGAGTATATTCATTCGTGTTAGGTACCAAGATAGCCCGTCCCAGTCACCTTGTGTAAGTCCCTATAAGTTTGGCCATTAAATATACCTCAGATCATAGACACCACCGGGAGGGACATAGTCGTAGACAACATGCTTTGTGCAAAGGATACCTGAGTCCCCGACTCAGTTCCAAAATCCCCGAAGGGATCACCAATACATAGAATACCCAAAGGATTTGTAAGAGAAGGCGGGCTACCTTCACTTACAGTCTAATGTTGTCTCATATTTCACTTCGCTTTTACTAGAGTGGTCCCGGTAGTATGAGTGTAGAAGGAATTTTTCTCTCTTTTACTGACACTAGTTTGGTTTTCGACCTTGGGTAGTTCACTCACATGCTTATCCCAAGATCCTAGCCTAACTAATGTTTGTTTGCTCAATAAATAGTTACCAATTGATTTTAGGTAAATTTTATGTGTACTTGATTATTTTATTCAGTAGGGGAGTTGACGTATGAAATGTGATGAGACTCTTGACTCAATAAATCATGCACAAAACAATTCTTTGAAAAACGTTTCAATTCTATGAAAACAAGTTGTATTCTACATATTCATAGTTTCTTCCATCTATCTTTAATCATTCGACACATGCATAACCAAAATATTATTTTCCAATGTTTCGTAACAACTACTGGAAACCAAAATGAAGCAACTTATAGCCAATTAAATAGAAGGATGAACAAAAATTGTGAGTCTTTCTTTCAGAAAAGATGTTTTTAAGAGAGAAAAAAATACTCTTTTTCCTAAAAATAATTTTATAGGACACTTATTTTGCTGACAAAACGCAGTTACAGATCTTATTTCAGCCCATGAGAAGATTTTGTATCCCTTTTGGCTCATAGACAGAGTGGAAAATCAAGGTATTGGGAGACTAACGCTCTATAACAGTGGCTACAGAGAGTTAGTAGGCCCACTAACTCTCCTTGTGAACAGGCACAGTGCTTTATAAAGCTCTATGTAGCCTGCTAACCTGTGTTAGTGTGGGAAATTAGTCAAAAATAGGGCTTTCAAGATTAGATTTATAGGTGAATTCATGTAAGCAAGATGTAGTAAGATTCTTGGTGGGTCAGAAAGGGATTGCAGAAGTACAAGGATCTCTTAGGAGGAGAGAACCGAGAATAGTCTGGGTAAAGTGGGAACTAGATGTATAGTCCCCACTGGAGTCGCTAATTCTACTATGGGGTAAAATGCTTGGTGTCTGGAGAATGAAAATTACTCTCAAAGGCCTTCCCGGGACCCTTGACTAACTGTAAGATTATCTATAGATGTTACCAAGTTATACACATGTTCATAGACAATTATCAACTAACAAAGTATGGAAAGAGGGTTACCTCGGGTCTCTGTATGGATTTGTTTGGAGATCACAATGAAGCCATGTGGAACTCCTGTTGGGTAGCATAGGTCCCGCGTAACGGTTTTGAGATAGAAAGCCTAGAAATTAGGAGTAAATTATTGTAAAAACTCCGAAGTATGCGGAGTGCGAAATGTAAAAGATCGAGTCAAAGGGTTGTCTGCCCAAGAAATAATGTAAACAAATAACGAGTAAGTCAGTCCGCGGACCATAGTTAGGCATAAATAGAGCGCAACTCTATGGGGGGAAAGGCAGTTCTTGGTGGAGTAGGATTTTGGAGATCTAAAATGTAATGGGTGTTTGAGAAGAGCATTCAGAGAGCGTCTGTAAGTCCAATTCAGGGGTTTGGGTAGAGGATAGAGGCTCTGCAGGTGTGTGTGTAGGGTCCTAGAAGAGTCTGCGGCTATGTGCATAGACCCCTGCAGCTGAGTACGTAGGGTGGATCTGGATCTAAGGGTGATAAGTGGAATTAAAGATAAGTTCTTCTGAATTATGTGTTAATTCTATCATAACTTTGTCCTGTTATGGTGAATGAAACTGTTTTGATCTGCGTACATATACTTATTGAATACTTGTGAATTAGGTTTAATCATAATGCGTGAACTGAATGAAAGTAATAAATGTTTGCTTAAAGGCCTCTCTGAGGATATCTGAGTAATAATACTTAGTCAAATAAATAAGATCTATAATCAGCACAGTAAAGGAAAGCTAAGGTTATTTGGATCTATGCGGATCTAGCACAGTGTGAGGTTACAAGAGGGCATGTGAACCTCTTGAACCACATCTAGACATCCCAAGGGTGCGGAAACCTAGTTCCAGGACCCTCCCCTACTACTTAGGGTGAGACCGTAGTCCGCGCTTCGCGAGCTATTGCTGAAAGGGTCAGTAGCTACGGGACTTGCTTGGCTAAATAATTCTTCCAAACCTAGGTTAGGCCCATATAAGCCAACAAATGGTTCTGTTATCAAGACCGAGATCTGCCTAAGGGGTGTCTGGAGTGAAACGCGAAAAGAGAACACATTGAAGGATCAAAAGGATTAGGGATGGTAATAGATCAAAGGTAACTATGGTAGGCGCGATTCGGTTGCTAGTATTCAAGGGAGCAAGATGTAAAGACCTTGTTATCGGGAAAGCTAGTGTCCATTCAGAGCTACTAGTCCCACTAAGATGGGTAGCTATCTTAGAAACAAACAAACTAAAGTTACTTGTGTTTTCCTTTACAAGAGATAGATGAGAGAGAAGCAGAGAGTACCAACCTCAGTCTTTCGCTTGGCTCCTTGTTTGTTTCCTCCCTCCTTTGACAGAGCTTCGCCACTCCTTCCTTACTTGTCCCACTTCAAACAACACCTGTTGAGTCAAAGAAGCATAATACCATCAAAGCATAGAGATCTATAACCATAAAAAATATAGGATCAGATGTATATTAACCATACAAATGCATATACCAATACAAGATTCAAAGATATATAAGAATATGGAGGAAATTTCAAACAGCTTTATTGATAGAAGTGGTAGAAGAGAGGATTACAACCCATTAGTTTGGCCCAGCACCATCCTACCAGCATGAAAGCCCTATTCACCTCATGAAACGCTAGATCACCCAACACTATGATGTTTCACAGAGAAACCAACAACACTTCCTTACAAAATACAAAATTCCAGCCTCTTTATCTCTAGGATGAGGGATCCATATATAAATATTTGTAGGTGGGTGAGTCAGCTTCCGGGATTTTGATTAATGTCATATCTATGATAGTTCTTGGTTCCACTTGGAGATTTCATGATCTCTTACTCATCCTTGGGTGAATTCAGAGAGGAAAGTGTCAAATGAGTAGTTTCTAGTAGATTCTTTGGGTTTCCACCTAGCAAACTGCTTCTACCATTTGTCTGCTCTCTCTCATCGCACCCTACAGAAGGGCTTTTCAATATGCATCACACTTTTTGCATGTAGCAGGTGAGATGCATCACACCTTTAGCATTGAGCAATTTGTATAGTCTAGTTTTGACAAGTTCTGAGTAGTTTTTCAAGGATAACTTCTGGGAGATGATGTAATCAGCTGACCTTGTTCCTTTAGGGTATGAAACAACACTTTTAAGGGCTTAGAAGCCCTTGGTTTATGGACATAAGAGATTGGGGTTGCAGTGCCAAAATATGTTTATAACAATTGCCCCCTAAAGCATGAGGTCGTAAATCTTCTGATGTCGGGTGAAATGCTTTATCATGAGGATCCGAGGTTTTTCGGACTGGAAGGTGACTTGTAATAAGATACAATACAATACATTTTCTTCATAATATTTTCATGATCTAGTTGAGGTGGGCATTCCCATGCTCAGCTTTATAAATTCATTTTCATGTACATAGGACAAACAACTGTCTGTGTGGCAGACTGATGATTCTGGTAGAGCCATCATCCCTTAGCTTGGATGATCATCTGTGCAGCTATGATGTAAATTTGATGTCTTTATTTTCCTGAATATATCACAGTCTGGATGGATGGAACTAGATCCGGGATCTTCAAACTCATTCAATCTTCACCCGAAGTACAAGTCAATCCATGTGAAAGGATGTTCTGGTGTCGAACATGGAAATACATCACCTCATTACCAGCTAATGATGTAAGATATTAACAGGCACGAGAGGAATCACCAATAATGATAATGACCCTCAAGGTACTGCAGTACAATTTACGTGGTGTGAATACATGAGTTGATGTCGAACACCACGCAAAATCTTTCGATCGAAGGCCATTGATGTAAACCTGTTGCCTGAAGTGAGAAACTTGCCATTGAGGCATGCAAGCTTCAAAGTACTGAAAGGGTTGTTCCTAAGTCAACTTCTTGGATAATGAGCTGATGTCGATAAGAAGTGACCTATCGTAGGAGGGCCTTAATGAATCCCACATCTACGACACAGAACGGAGCAATTGATTTTGTGGAGGTGAAAACAATATGATGATACAAGGTTCACGGTGGCAGTCATGAAAGAATGAAGAGTGAAGGTATTGCAACGGATGAGACATAAGTTGGGTTGGTGAATTCTCTGAGCGACTTCTCTTGAACATATCAGTGACACTGAAATGGATTGGTAGCGTTCACCCCAAAAATGGATGGTACAGAGGACCAATGGTGATATGACCGGTGAATGGAATAACCCAACCCGACTCAATCATGGTGATGGGGTGAAAGTGTCGTGTTTAAGAGTGACCTTCTACCAATAAAGTTTCTTCAAGTTTACTTCTCAATTTTTCCCCAGTCATTGTTGACCAGTACCTCTTTATTTTTGTCAAGCTTGAGGAGGATAACATATGCTTGTTCTATAATTTTCCCTTCGGGCAAACCCATCGCTATGTTTTAACGAGCCTAGCAACAGTGAAACTCGCTCTTGTCTACATGGACAAGTTTGTCACTATCTTTTTAACGAGTTTAATGACAAAGATAACTCGGTCCTTTTTAGTTTCAGAGAGTCTGAAAAGAGACGGAAAGGAAAATCCAGTAATCCTTTTTCGTAATATAATCCCTTAAGTCCGAAAAAGTATAAAATAATACGAAATGGATGAATTTTCTATAGTTTTAACGAGCCGAATAAGACAAGTGCTCGATATTTTTGTGTAATGATCCCTTAGGTCCAAAAAGATTAAAATCTAGAGGAGATATGGCACTTCCAGTTACTTTAACGAGCTGGAGAGCCCAATTGCTCAGCAATCTTCTCATATTTTACGATTCAGATGAAAAGAGCTTAAAGTAGACTCGTTTTTTAGGAATGAGTGATATTTTCGGATAGAAGCTAGTTCCAGGTAAGGTTTGGAACTTTTAAATCATGGCAATGTAAAGCAGGTGGCTAACAGGATCACTCGTTGCAGCTGTTTCTCAAAAGGGGTAAACAATCAAATGGGGGTGTATGATCAGCTAAAAAGGAGTGGAGGTGATGGTAAGAACACGACCAAGGTTCAAAAGCTGATAATTATGCACTCACAATGGTTATTTACCGAAGGTGGGTTCATTTTTTAGTGAGCTTAAACTATGGTGGAACATATGCTCATTGCTCGGTTTATTTTTTAACGAGCTTGAACGGCACGTAAAACTACTCGTGATAATGGTCAGAGATGTTCGATTCACCATTAACACTATGTTCTCTTGATAGTCATACTACCTATTCAATTGCTCCATCAAAATGATTAGAAATGAGAATACATGCTTGAAAAATGAGTTACAAAACTAATAGCTTACTTGAATTACGTGAAAAGTAACTTAAAAGTAGTTTTTACCCCTCATTTTACCATTTAATTCGAATTTGGGATTATTGGAGCTTTGAAGGTGTTTTCCCCCTTGTTTTTCATCAGCTGATTCTGGGAGATTCTGTGGATGATTTTCGGTGCCGTCAGGACTAGGTAGGAGCTAATCCTGAGCTCTTCAATTGTATTCTTTCCTTTCTTGATTCTGAGCATGATTTCCTGCTTTTTTGAGCCTCTAGGGTTTGAACACTTTGTTCTCTCCCCATCACACCTAGTATACATCAAAAGGTGTGATGCATACTAGGCTGGCCATTGGCTAGTCAGTATGCATCCCACTCAGTACATAGCTAGGGTACGATGGGCGCAAGGAGGAAGGTTTGTGCACTGATTTTTCATCGAAATTTTTCCTGGTTTTTGCGAAATCAGGATCCTAACTCTTCTCTTGTTTGTTTTTTAGAGATTCATTGGATCAAGATGGTCAGTATATGGCGTGAATGTGAGCATGAAGAGGAGGATATGATTTCCTTACATGATCTAGGTATGGTAACTACATTACAGAACTATGGCTTGCTCAAGTACTTCCGCATATCTAGCATGAGGCAACAAATCAAATTGTAGCAATATTTCCTCGATGCATGGGATCCTACCAACCAAGTGTTCTAGATTAGAGGTAAATCCATCCCTTTGAATGTTGAGGATGTCTACTTTTTGACCGATTTGTCGAGGTGTGGTGCCCTCCCTCACTATCAGGTTCCGCCCATGGAGGTGAATCCATGAGGGATTACATTTGCCGATATTGTAGAGATGGATCTCAGCCGAGCATGGATGGCAAGATCAATATTAGAAATGTCACTGACTAGTCCTTGAGGACTATATTATTCACCTTTGCGAGATTGGCTGGTAGCATGGCTCTTCACTTGGGCAACAGGTCCTATATGCAGTATGCCTTGGAATGCCTTGAACCAAAGGTATTCAACTAGTGTGATGCAGTACTTCCGGTGATAAAAGAACACCTTACTAATGTGAAGAATGAAATATCCAAGAACTTTGGTTATGGTTCTATTCTGACCACTTTTTCCTTGGAGAAGATCCCACTGATGCAAGCATAGTACATTTCTCTCAGAGTGTCAGCGCCAACAGAACCACGGATGCAGAGATGGGTCAATCTCATGGGCATACATGTTGGTTAGTCGTAGTTTTCATTTTCTGATGTCTTCTTTGAGTGGTTCAACCATCACCATATGGTCTATGCCGAGTATCCATATGCTAGGATGGATTGCCAAGGTGAGCCAGATTTGGTGATGTCGGCTGGCGAGTAGTGGGGTGTCATAGGTAAAAATATCTAACCATATCTCTGTTCATTGCTTTTATAATGTTCTTGTGCTTTTCCCCCTTGATTTTCATCAGCTGATTTCGAGAGATTCTATGGATGATTTTCAGTGCTGTCTGGACCAGGTATGAGTTAATCTTGAGCTCTTCAATTGCATTCTCCCCTTTTCTGATTCTGAGCATGATTTCCTGCTTTTCTGAGCCTCTAGGGTTCGAAAAATTCGTTCTCTCCCAATCGCACCTAGTATAAATTGAAAGGTGCGATGCATACTAGGCTGGCCATTAGCCAGTTAGTATGCATCCCACCTAGTACACAACTAGGGTGCGATGGGCGCAAGGAGGAAAGTTTGTGCACTGATTTTTCATGGAAATTTTGCCTGTTTTTTGCCAAGTCAGGGTCCTAATTCTTCTCTTGTTTTTTTTCAAAGATTCATCGGAGCAAGATGGTCATTACATGGTGTGAACGTGAGCATGAAAAAGAGGATATGATTGCCTTACATGATCCGGGTACGGTAACTACATTGCTGAACTATGGCTTGCTCAAGTTCTTCTGTATATCTAGCATGAGGCAACAAATCAACTTGTTGCAATATTTCCTCAATGCATGGGATCCTACCAACCAAGTGTTCCAGATTAGAGGTAAATCCATCCCTTTGAATGTTGAGGATGTCTACTTTTTTACCAGTTTGTCGAGGCATGGTGTCCCTCTCTCATTATCAGGTTTCGCCCATGGGGGCGAATCTGTGAGGGATTACATTTGCCGATATTGTAGAGATGGATCTTAGCCTAGAAGGGATGGCAAGATCAGTATTAGAGATGTCACTGACTGGTCCTTGAGGACTATCATATTCACCTTTGCTAGATTGGCTGGCAGCGCGGTTCTTGATTTGGCAAATAGGTCCTATATGCAGTATGACTTGGAATGCCTTGGACCAAAGGTATTAAACTAGTGTGATGTAGTACTTCTGGTGATAAAAGAATAGATTACCAAGGTGCAGAACGGAAGATCCAAGAACTTTGGTTATGGTTATATTCTGACCACTTTCGCCTTGGAGAAAATCCAATTGATGCAGCCATAGTACATTTCTCTCAGAGTGCCAGCGTCGACAGAACCACTGAGGTAGAGATGGGTCGATCTCATGGCCAGACATGTTGGTGAGTCACAGTTTTCATTCTCTGATGCCTTCTTTGATTGGTTCAATCGTCACCAGATGGTCTATGCCAAGTATCCATATGCTAGGATGGATTTCTGGGGTGACCCATATTTGTTGCTGCCGGCTAGCGAGCAGTGGGGTGTCATAGGTAAAAATATCTGACCATATCTCTATTCATTGCTTTTATAATTTTCTTCTGCTTTTTTAAATGTTATCAAGAATAATCAAAACTCATGCATTCGTGTAGATATTGGACCAGTGCAACCATCAGTGAACCCGAGAGTAGCATCTATTGTTCCAGCAGGAGAGGTTGTAGGGAGGGATGTCCTTCGAGATCTGGACATAGTTGAGACCTTTACAGTATTGCAGGATCAGATCGAATGTCTCACCCTTGGCATCCAAGATGTGAGGATTGACAAGCTACCTCTGAGATTACAATGCCATACCACTAGTGTGCCAAGCCAATGGACTATACTCTTACTTATGATCACATAAGCGATGACCTGTTATCACCAGCAGCATTAGTCTAGGGTGCTTCCTTGCATTTTTGAGTTTTTGCTTCGTATGACCGATTTTGTCCTGGACACAGAACGTTATGTAAAAACTATACATGGTTATATATATTTTTTATTTTTGGAGCTTTATTTTGGTTAATTTATATGATCCTGATGCAAATTTTGATGAAATTCTTTTCTTTAATAAATGTTGCAAATTTCTATCTAACACATAATTTGCTAATGAATTAGTTAATGTGTTTAAGTTTCTGGAAATGTGTTGATATTGAATAGAATCAAACTGCCTTTCCAAAGTCATGACCCTTAGGAACATATGATAGATAGTTAGATTCCGAACGGAATAGATGCTGGTAAGCTATAGAATGACGAGTTGTGAGTCTAGCCTGACAACAAGTCAGCATATGCCATGTGTGATGGCATCAGAGAGAAGTTCTATCAAGGCGCTATACTTAGCGATGTTGTTCATTGACCGACCAATACATACCCCTCTGAAACTCACTAATTCACCGCTTGGATAAAAAATGGCCCAGGCTACAGAAGATAGATTCTGCATACTACGACTAGCTCCATCAATGTATCCAACAAATTATTCCAATAGGTTCAACATCTACAACAAATGTCAAAGTGGATTACCTAACCAAAAAAATTACTCTTGACAAAAAAAAATGTAACAAAAGCATATGAAGAGATTACTACGCTTAGTCAAGCATAGTAATGCTTAAGATACAACCCATTTCAGAGTCGCGGCAGTGGAATCCCATCGTAATCTACTAGCTTGTAGGCTCCTTTTTCTAATACACACTTAACAGTATAGGGACCCATCCACAAACACTGGAACTTACCTACTCCCAATTTATCAGATTCTTGATCATAAAGTAAGACCATGTCACCTTTTGAGAAGACATAGGGTTTGACATTCTTTTCAAACTGTGCCTTGACTCGTTTCTTATGCACTTTGTTAGCCAAGGTGGCATCACGATGGGTTTCATCCAATTGGATTAATTCCAAGAAATTAACCTCTTCCTCTGAAGTTCCGGGGAGAAGGTCAACTGCGAGCTTGAGAGATGAAATTTCACACTAAACTGGTAAGATTGCTTCCAGGCCATACACCAGCTGAAAGGGTGTAAATCCGGTCACATTTCTCACCGATGTCCAGTATGCCCACAAGGCTGAGTACAGGATTAGGTGCCTACTCTATTTATGGACTCCAATCACCCTTTGCAGCATGTGCTTCAGGACTTTGTTGATCGCCTCAACTTGCCCGTTAGCTTGTGGATAATACGTAGTAGAGCTATCGTGGGACAGTCCTAATTTGGAAGCCATTTCAACCATCATGTGATTGTGGAAATGTGATCCATGATTTGTGACTATAGCTTGTGGAACACCGAATCTGGAGACTACATGATTGAAAAAGAAAAGAGCAGTCGTTTCGTCGCTGTTGTTTAATGTAGGCATCGCCTTGGCCCATTTCGTAAAACAATCAACTGCAACTATGATATACCCATGCCCCCCGGCTAAGGTGGGGTTACATGTCATGAAATATATGCCCCATTTGGCAAATGGCCCAACAACAAATACTAGATGCAGAGGTGCAAGTGGAATTCTAGTTTTGCGGTCGAAGATTTGACAAGCATGGCAATTTCTAATTGCGGTTGTGCAATCTTTGAGCATTGTTGGCCAAAATTAACCTGCTCGTAAAATATTTTGTGTCGTAGCATAACCAGATTGATGCCCCCGACATGCACCTGAACGACAATCATTTAGGACTTTTTCGACCTCCACATGGGTGAGGCACCTTCGCAGAATTGTATCAATACCATGACGGTAAAGTGTATACCGACGATCATGTAGTCTTTTTCTTGGTATCGAGTACGTCATTGATCTGAGCGAGAGGTATTAGGCCTATATGTTTGGGTTTGGAGATAGATTATTATATCTCCATACCATGGATCACTTGACGATATCAGAAACAAAGATTCATCCACGATTGATGCTCTAGATGTTGAATCATTGGATGATGATGGAAAGTCGCATAGTAACTCGACGAAAAATAGAGATTTCTTTGATTTGGATTTTACGAATTCCAGATCAAACTCTTGCAAAATAGCTATCCATTTCAAATATTTTCCCCCAAGTAACCATCGCGAGAAGATGTAAGTGATAGGGTTGCAATCTGATAAAATGGTAGTTTTGCAAAAGAGGATATAGTGTTGAAATCTATGTACTGCTTGAACAGCTACGAGAGCCAGCTTTTCAACATAGGAGTACTTTCTTTCTATACCACTTAAGTTTTGACTTAAATAATAGATAGGATTTTCGATTCCATTGTCTTCTTGAACTAAAACCATGTGATGGTCGTATCTACTGCAGCTAGATACAAGTTAAAGTCTTTTTGATAGTCAAGAGTGTACATTAATGATTCTTTTATTAGGGATTCCTTTAGAGCATCAAAGGAAGCTTCTGCAACCTGATCCTAGTTGAAGGGCACTTCCTTTTTCAAAAGACATGTATAACCTTTAGCAAGTTCGGCGTAATTTGGAATGAACCTCCTCAGAATGTTTGCTTTCCCTTGGAGTTTCTGAATCTGAAGAAAATTTGAAGGTTGAGGCATATCGATGATCGCCTGAACCTTACATGGGTCGAGACAAATCTTGTCCTTTGAAACCACAAAGCGAAGTAAATGACTAGAACCGACAAAAAACACACACTTGCGTGGATTGAGTCATATCTTGTAGTGTCGGCAACGTAGAAATATAGCTCTCAAATGTTGCGGATGATCAGTACGCTTTCGCAAATGAGCCGGAAGATCATCGAGATATTGTTGAATGATGTTCTTGATGTCATGGAAGGCATAATTCGTAGCCCTCTGAAAAGTTTCCCCTGTGTCCTTTAAACTAAAAGGTAGCTTGTGGTACGCAAATGTGCCCCACGGACAAATAAATATAGTATTTTACTGGTCCCGTGGGTGGATATTTATTTGATTATACCCAGAAAATCCATCCATAAACGAAAATATCTTGCATCTGGTGCATTCATCAATTATCTGGTCGATGAAGGGTGTGTGGTAGTTGTCCTTTGGACAACCTTGGTGTACATCCCTGTAATCGACGCACACTCTAATCGTTCCCTACTTTTTCATCACAGGAACAATGTTCGATACCCAATCAGTTAGACGAACTGGGTAAATGAAACTGACATGTAAAAGTTTTTCAACTTCTGCCTCGATGGCAGTGGCTTTCTTTGGGTGAACCTACTGAAGCCGTTATTGTATCGGTTTGACATCTGGATACATCTTAATTTCGTGTTCAACTATGCTCGAGTCAATGCCTGGAATTTCTTCATATGACCATGGAAAGACATCTTTGAACTTGCAAAAGAGAGCGTAATATACTTCCAGTTCTGAAGAAGAGCATGATTTGCCGACATGAATATTCTTTGCAACATCTGGTTTGGTCGAAATATTTATGGTGACAGTTTCTTCAATATTGGAAATTTTTTTCTCAGAATCCACCATATCTATAGTATTTGATAGAAAATCAAAAACTGAAGGATGATTAAGGTCATTGGAACAATCTTCGTTGTAATACAAAAGATGGGAACGATGGTGGTAATCTTCCCATGGTGTCTCTCCTATCATCATTGACTAAACAATTCCTTCGTCTGTAGAATGTACATGTGACCAAGGATCTAAAGAGGTACCATATTCCTTATGCCTATCTACCCAAACACTCGATGAGCATTGATTTGGGTTTGCCACCCAGGCCAAGAACATTGATTGCTACAATATTTTTATCGGGCTTGGAGGCAATACCTGGTGATGATCCATGCTAACATCATGTTCATAAATCCTCTGAATAGAAGATACCATATTTCACGTTCCCACCGTGGCCACTGCCACCAAATTGTTTGGAGGCGATAGGGAAAAAGTAGTCATCAATGTAGGGTCTTTTAGCAGGCCTACTCCAATATTTTGAAGCGATTGAGAGCTTCCATGGATCATCGAGATGCTTCCAGTAACTTGTGAACTATTGGGGAGAAAGGTTTGTTGGTCGATGATTGTAATTCCTCCTTGAAAAGGAAATGCAATCTTTCTGAAGTATGTTGACACAACAACGGCCATAGCATAGATCCAGGGCCGTCCCAGTAGGATGTTGTAATTGAGGTTTCCATAGATAACTTCAACATTTATTTCTACTGCTTTTCACCCTAGTTCAACTTGCAAGTTACTTAAAATCCTGTATGGGGTGTATGTTCATCCATCGAATGCATTTAATGTCGTTGATGATCTTGATAAGGGTGGTGATCCTAAAGTTTTCCAGCAACGCATTGACATAATGCATGTAGATGCCCCCTCATCAATAATTGTTCAATGAATAGTTTTGCTAAGGGATTTCACTTGGAAGAGGAAAGTTAGTTGAGCTGGTAACAGAGGTTCATATCCTTTATGATTAAAGGCCACAAGATTGGAAACTGCTGGGTCAATCCCACCTATTGCTGATAAGAGAGCTTACTTTTGGGAGAGGCAATTTTGCAGTACTTCAAGTGTCGACATAGCGGACGGCGATTGAGCCAAGTCCTCTACTATATTATAATTCTATGTTGCTCTAGCACAAGGATTAAATGTTGATTTGTGTACTACTCCCTTTGGCAGCTTTATCGTTAGCTCGGGAGTGGCACAACTTTGGTCGAAGTTGTTGTCGAACTAGTAGGTTGATCAATAGCCTTGTTGTTCGACATCTGTGGATTCCCGTAATCTTTATTCATTGTCGATATCAAAGCATCATTTTTCTGTTTTGAAATCGAAAACATAAGCACTTGGGATGGGGAAGCATTGTCGCTAGCAACCAAATTGGTTTCTGGGTTTGGAAATGGATTGGTCAATACTGCTGAGGTTTTTGAATTCTTAAAGAATTTTTTAATATCATCTTTATGTGGACAATTTCTCATCCAATGGTCTTCATCACATATGAGACACAGCTGACCAAGTTTCTTTTTCCTACAAGGGTTTTCAAAAATATTTTTCAGGAGATGAATCATCTTGTTTCTTCTTTTTTCCTTTCTTTTTCTTCTTTCCCCGTGGTTGCTTCAGTTCTTTGCCTTTATCGATCGACATGGAATTAACCTCCGAGGTAAGAAGTTCTTCATTTGCATTTTGACCAAAAACCGTACGGGATTTATTAGATGTAGCCTTTGCGGTTTTCGTGTTGCTCATGCCTATCAGGCCATCTCTGGCATGAGAGTCTTTGTTTGATTTAGGAGGAGGAGGAACGGAAAGCTCTGGTCTAAGAGCACAGGGATTTTGTCATAGAGCATGCCATAATGAATGTAGATCAAGTCTAGATATTGTGCATGAGAAATGACTTGTTCTTTAGTGACAACCCCCCCCCCCCCCCCCCTTAGCCACATCTTCTGTAATAGAAGGTAACAATGACTTAATAAACCATTCGGCTAGCAACTGATTAGGAACATATGTTTTCACCATTCGATGACGACGCTGCCACTCATGAATATGATCAAATATGTCAGTGGTTGTTGTCTGCTTAACATTGGTAAGAAGCTCCGTTCTTGTTTCGTACTTTATGGGTAATTGAAAATGGGTTAAAAATGTGGTGGCAAGGGCACTGAAGTTATTGAATGAAGCTCTAGGCAACTCGATGTACCATTTTTCTACTAGACGAGTTAACGTTTGCTGAAAAAGGGAAAGCCTAATCGAATCATCATTGAGAGTGTTGGATGAACACCACAGATGAAAGGTCATCACATGATTCAACGGATCTTCACTCGGATTTCCATTGAATTTAGGAGTATCTGACGGAAGTTTATGAGGAATCACCAGTCACCAAGGGGCATAAGCAATTGGATAATTTGTTAGCCGACTTAGATCTAGTAATTCTAAAGTCGCAACAAAAGGCAACTATTGATTTAGGTTTGGCAAAGCATACCCAGGATAAGATGGGATCGCCTGAGAAATGGGTCTTTGCATACCAACATAATGTATTTGATGCTGATAACTTTGATAAGGTTGATGGGCATAACCATTATGATATGATTGATGGTGACCGTTTTGAATATACGGTTGCCCATTACCCACAAAGCTTTGTTGCTCATGTCCTTAGTAAGCTTGTTGGAATTGCGGTTGTTGATATTGCACCAGCCATGGTTGTGAAGCCATTTGCTGTTGTCCAATACTAGATGTTTGACCAAGATGATGGGTGATAGTACCCCTTTAAGCCTAAGTCGCTCCAGTTAAGGAGCCAATAATCGATGATTGTGGTTGTGTCGTGGAGATAAGAGGTTGTTGTATTATGACCTGAGAGACTTGAGGTTGACATACAACAGGCAACACTTGTACTTGCGACACCATCACAATAGCCGGTGTAGTGGGGATATTCGACATAGGTAGATTTGGTTGCATTGAATATACAACTCTTGGTTGTTGAGGTAGTATTGACACCCCACCACTGGATGTGATTCCAGCTTGACCCAAATTATGTTGTGAACTCTCATATGGTTGTTCTCCCGGAGGGAACAATGAAAGGGAATATTGCCCCCCATATGGCGGCAATCTAGTGTCCAAAGGAAAGATTGGCCTCTGGAGACTAGACTGACCAAATTGATACTGTTGCGAAGGATCAATTTGCTGAGACTCAACATAAGAAATTCCAGATATTATTCTGGAAAAACAAATGGGAACAGACCATACTGTCAAAAAAGTCCCCATGTGGACTTCATCTAGCAGTTGAGAGCTAGTTGGGATAGATGGTATACCAGTGAACATTTTCAGAGTTGCTGCAAGAGGTTCTACTACTGTTATGTTAGATGACATAGTCCTAGATGTCGATGGTTTTTCAGACATATCGAGTCTATCCAAAACATTTCCTAGTGATTCTACAGGAACTTGTGATGAAGGATGACTAACTTCTGTCATAGAAGGATATAGGTGGATCCCATTTCCAAAATGAAATGGGGGACTGGATGGAAGATCCTCCATAATCTCTTCTATAACAATCAGTCTAGGTGGAAGAGGTAGATCATTAGGTATGTAAAATATTTCTGGTGCCGAAGAAGGTGTAGACTCTGCAGCGATAGATGTTGGAGGGGTGACACCTTTTGAATCAGTCCTAGATGGAGTTGGTTCAGGAATAGAAGTGTTTACCTTTACACTAGGATCAGTTCTAATGTCCTCTTGTAACTGCAGAACTTCTTCTGTAGAGGCGGGGATACCAGAAATAGTTGGAGTAACTAGAGCCTCTGAGGATGTTGAAACACAAGTTTCAAACAAACCAGGAGACTTTGACCAAGTTAAACGAGTTCGCTTGGCCCGGAATGGTTTCATTTCCAAAGTCAAAGATGGTTGACTCGTTAGTCTCCACAAACAATAGGGTTTTGATTGACTTTCTTTGATGATTGTGGATTACTTGATCAACTCAAAACAAAAACGGGAAAATGTTATTCAGAATTAAATGAATTTTATGACGCTTTGACACAACTTGCTTTCTCAATTTTTAAGAGTCGAGAAAAAGCTAAAGATGGCTCTAGTCACCTTCTATTTTTAATGAGCCTGAAGTGACAAGTGCTCAAATGGACCTTTTGTTTTAAGGATTCTGAAAAGGAACGAAAATGACTACTCTGGAAATCTAGACAGAGGGATTACCAAACCAATCACAAAACTATAGAATACTTTTTACGGTATGGCAATCAATCTTCCCGAATGCTGTGTTTAGTGCATTGCGATCGATAGGGCAGTAGACATAGCTTCCTAAGGATAAAGGATATAGCCTATTGTGGTCTCCCAATATATACTCAATGGTATGTGGGAGCACAAGTCCGTAATGGCACTTATCGTCTCAAAGAGCAGGAATCACCCAACCTATGATGAAAGTGATAGTTACCAGGCTTTACGACGCCAGAATACGTCTCTAGCCTAGACTTATAGATGTTGTGTGTTAGGTTCCAAAGAATTTTTATGTTCATTAAAATTTATTTTACAGTTGATCTTTCTTAAGAAGTTTTCCTTTAAGGTTCACCACGTGATGTAGATATAAAACTCCTAAATATGCAATCTAAGACGATAAAAGTCATTTACTTTCTTTTTGCAATGAAAATCCTAGCTACTAAGGAAAGAGAAGTAAAATCCTTTCAACATAGAGCGGAGAGCACACACTAAGATGCACTATCCTAAATCAATTTCCACAAGCAGTCTAAATGCAAATGCACATGCATGTATTTTTTTTCCACTTTCTTAATGTGTGAATGACAAAAAGAATGTTAAGTACAGATCTGAACTATTCTTCTTTCACAGCGACAGTACTAACAATTTTATTTTCAAAAATGAAAGGAATACTAAGACAACACTTTTTGAATTTAAAATTACTTTAAACACTTGAAATACTATTAATTCAAATCAAATACAATGGAAAAAGTGTAATAGACTATCAAAAAGAGGAAGACTCTTTTCTTTGACTGAAAACGACACTTGCGACACTTTTAAATCAAAAGACGACAGTTCGATTAAGCTACTATTTGACAAGGAGAACTGTAAATGATGAAAAATACATGAAAACATTTACAATTCTTTATCAATGGAGGCTGAATAATGCAAAGGAAGGGAGTTTCATCAGTGATATACTGATCATAGATAGAAAAAATACTAAATAAAGTTGAAGATAATGAAGAAAAAACCAAAATCTGGAGGCAAAAATAGTCTTACCTGATCATCGCACCTGTAACACAGGGAAACAGTGATGCATCTCACATATAGCACACGGGAGGTGTGATGCATCCAGACTGCCAATGAGAGACAATGCGATGGTCCAGGAACGAGACTAAGCTTGGTTGTTTCTCACAGTTTGTAGCTAAGTTCAGGGGTTTAGGCTGAGCTAATGATATGCAATAAACACAAAGTATAGGGGCTGATCTAATGAGGTTACTTGAGCTACCACCAGGGCACTTAGTATGTTTGCAAGTCAATTGTTCAGTTCATAAAAAAACCCAGAGATTGACTGAAGCAACATTGATCTACTTTGCACTTGCATAGCAAATGCAATTCAAAGGCTAGCTGGTTTAACTTCAGGCTCCATCTATAGTTTATAAAGAAAACAAATAGAAACAAACAAACAAGCTATTCGGTCCCCAGTGGAGTCGCCATTTTTTTACCAGGAAAACTAGTGTCCATTCAGAGCTGCTAGTCCCAATAAGATGGGTAGCTATCTTAGAAACAAACAAACTAAAGTTACTTGTGATTTCCTTTATGAGAGATATATGAGAGAGAAGCAGAGAGTACCAATCTCAGTCTTTTGCTTGGCTCCTTGCTTGTTTCCTACCTCCTTTAACAGAGCTTCGCCAATCCTTCCTTACTTCTCCCGCTTCAAAGAACACCTATAGAGTCAAAGAAACATAATACCATCAAAGCATAGAGATCTATGACCACAAACAATATAGGATGAAATGTATATTAACCATACAAATGCATATACCAATACAAGATTCAGAGATATACAAGAATATGGAGGAAAACTCAAATAGCTTTATTGATAGAAGTAGTAGAAGAGAGGATTAAAGCCCATTGGTCTGACCCAGTGCCATCCTCCCAGCATGAAAGCCCTCTTCACCTCATGAAAAGCTAGATCACCCAACACTATGATGTTTCATAGAGAAACCAATAGCACTTCCTTACAAAATACAAAATCACAGCCTTTGGATCTCTAGGATGAGGGATCCATATATAGATATTTGGAGGTGGTTGAGTTAGCTTCTGGGACTTTGATTAGTGTCATCCCTCTGATAGTTCTTGGTTCCACTTGGAGATTTCATGATCTCTTACTCATCCCTGGGTGAATTCAGAGAGGCAAGTGTCAAATGAGCATTTTCTAGAAGATTCTATGGGTTTCCACCTAGAAAACAGCTTCTACCATTTGTCTACTCTTGCCCATCACACCCTACAGAAGGGCTTTTTAGTATGCATCACATGTTTTGCATGTAGAAAGTGAGATGCATCGCACCTTTAGCACTGAGCAGTCTGTATGGTTTAGTTTTGACCAGTTCTGAGTAGTTTTTCAAGGAGAACTTCTGGGAGATGATGTAATCAGCTGACCTTGTTCCTTTAGGTTATGAAATAACACTTTTAGGGGCTTACAAGCCCTTGGTTTATGGACATGTGAGATTGGGGTCGCAGTGCCCAAATATGTATATAACAGACCCAGAGAAATTCCAGTTTGTGCTAACATCAGTATGGAACATGCAACAAATCGTAGATGATAATATCAGGAAAGCTACCTTAGTCAGTGCACTACAGGATTGAGCACTAACATCGTACATGAAGTATTTGAGTAGTAACCCAATAGTGGGGGTCGCAGAAATCTTGACCAAACTAAAAAGGAATTTAGCTAGCCGAAGTCAGGAAAACAGTCGATCATAGGGTTCAAAGAGATTGTAATGATGTTGGGTGAAGCTACGTGGGTTCTAGATCAAAGGTGTAAAAGAGCTATCCGCGAGGCCAACCTAACACTAACAGATGAGTAGAACTGTGCTTGGTTCGTCGCATCATTAATGCCATATCTGAAGTCAGCTTTGTTACAAAAAAAGATCTCAATCTAAGATGAAGCATTGGAGGCAGCAATGTGTCTGCATGAAATCTCAGTACCAGACCCAGGGTTGGGAGTTTAGAAAATTCAAGCGTATGTCCAAAACTTATGCTTGGAAATGCAGAAGTTAAAACAAGAACAAACACCGCACTCAGAAGTCCAAGAGGAAGTATGTTGTGTAAAGTGTAAGAGCCAAGGACATGATAAAGATCACTATCCGGTCTCAGTGAATTTTGTGGTAATAGGGGGACCAACACCATTGCGACTAGAGGCACAAGCAGGACCAAGCACAACCACCCCACTCTGGTGTGCAATTTTTTAGGTGGGAGGAAAGCATGACACTAATAACTGTCATCTATTACCAAAATACAACCAGACCCCCCAGCAGCTCTTTTGAAACTTTTGTAGATTAGTGGGCAACGAAGAAAAGGATTGTCATAGCTATCAAATGCTGATGGATCAGTCATCTTCCTATAGAATGCAGACAGAGGCGAGAAGTTAGGATCGAACCATGGTGATTGCGTGCGGTGGGTTCGAAGGGCATGATCAAGGATAAGGAGGAATGGGACTAGGAAGGGGTCGCAAGCAGTTAATTTGCTAAAACTGTGGAGGACCAGGACATTACGCATGAGATTGTACCAACCCAACTAGAATTTCATATAACTATTGTGAGCAATTCGATCATGAGCTCTTAGACTGTCCTTCATGTTAGGATATTCCGACACATAGGAAATAGTTAAGTTCAACTTGGTCTAGTATAGAGTTAGGTAAAGTGTGTTTCTTTACCGTTGTACATTTTGTAACTTACAATCCGATGGTCACGATATGTAGTGATCTGACGGTTCACTCTCTCCTCGGTATTACCGACACTTGATCCATGGCTTGACACCCGATTGGTCCATGAGTTCTATTTAAAGCGCATGGAGGGTCATTGTTCGGGTAATCCGTGCATGAGAGAAGCTTATGTAAATTTTCATTCTTTGATTAATAAATTGCCTGTAGTAGCCACGTTGGCACAGGCCGTGGACTGTTTCCCTCTTTGAGGGTTTTAACCACGTCAAAAATACTGGTGTATTGATCTGTGATCTGGTTGTGAGCGGTGTCCTTTTGGTGTTCTTTCTGAGGAACTTACCCTGTAAATTCCTACATGGTATCAGAGCTATGTGAGGGCCGCGTCCGTTGGTGATCCAAATCTGAAGCCGGTAGAACTGCATCCGACTGCCGTTTCCTAGATCTGCTGTTTCTGACTGCTTTCGGGCTGAGAGGACTGCTCTGTTGTGTTCGGAGCATCTGTTCCAGTGAGGAACCCCTTTCGTTTCACGCGAAAAGGTTTCCGGTAGCCCTAGGTGCGTCATTTTTAAGATCTGGAGGTATACAGTCTTTATTTGCAGTTTACTGTTATTTTCTCTCTGCTTATTTCGATTTCGGCTTATTTAGCTTTTTTTTAACCGGATCTATACCTTTCATTTCTGCGTATGCTCTTTGCCCTGCGACTCTGTGCGATCTGGGCAAATCAGAAACAGAAAGGAAGGATTTTTCTCATGCGTATGCTCTTTTCCCTGCACCTTAGTGTGATCTCGGAAAATCAGAAACATTGAGAAAAATATTTAGTTTTTCGGCTAAAGCTAACTTTGAACCGCAAGGTTCATTTTTTAAAATATCTAGTTTTTTGGCTAAAGCTAACTTCGAGCCATAAGGTTTGTTTTCTTTGCATGTCCGTGTAGGGTTTTGTGTTTTGTGTTTTGTAGGGAAAAAAAGCTTTCTCAAGGCAAGCACGCAAACCAAGGCCCCCCCCCCCCTCTCTCCCTCTCTCTCTCTCTCTCTCAAATTTTTTGTATAGATCAATTGGTTCAAAGCTATTTTAAGAGAGTAGAGGTCTTGGGTTCAAGTCTCCATTTTGTGGGGGCGGATTTTTTCATTTCCGCACATTCGCACTTTGCCGACAACTTCAACAATTTTTTTTCAAAAAGCCATAACTTCTTCATCCAGAAGCCTTTTTCAGAGCCGTTTTTTTTAAAACCGCCTAATTTTTCGAGATCTATCCATTGGAACACTTACTTTCAGCATCTTCAGCTTTAGTTTTTTTTAAAATGGAAAGTCCATGCCAAGTCATTCTTGACAGCACTAACTACTTCCAATGGATATCCTACATGGAAGATTTACTTAGAAGTAAAGGTCTCTACAGAATAGCCACAGGCCAAGAGAAGAAACCAAAAGATGAAGACAAGGCTGCAAAATGGGAAAATAGACAAGATCAAGCATGTGGTTTGATAGGGATGTCTATTTCTCCTGATCTTAGATTCCATATTGCAGAACTTGATACTCCTCATGAAGCATTGGAACAAATCACTAAAGTTTTTGGGATTAAAAATGAAATTAGAGCCCATCAACTTGAAAATGAGTTGCTTACATTGGATCCTAATAATTTTTCTTGCATTGAAGATTTCTTGTCCAAATTCAAGACCCTTAGATATCTCTTGGAAGGTGTTAAGGTTAAGAAAGAAGATAGTAACCTTATTTATTCCATCCTTACTAAGTTGGGACCAGCCTACTCTGTATTTGTTTCCACTTTCCATTCTACAAGGGAAGCTTTCATTTGTCAAGGAAAAGACTACAAGGCCCCTTCCTTTGACTCTTTTTGTGATTCTTTAATAAGAGAACAAGAAAAACTCTTACACCTTGGTCTTCTTAATCTTGGAAACTCTTCCAAGAAAGCGTTAGCCGCCCAACAGCAACCAAATTCAAAGAATCCTAGGAAGTCCTATCCTAAAAAGAATGGTGCTAAACCAAACAAGGGTCCTAAGCAAACTCAGCCTCAAACTGAAAGATCATTTCAGCAAAATGATAAGACCAATAAAAACAAATGGAAGAAGACTGATAGACATTGTAACTTTTGTAATCGAGATGGCCACTTAGAATCTAAATGCTTTAAGAAGATGGAAGCCTTGGAAGCTGCAATGAAGAAACATAACATCCATGTGGAGCATACTTCAACTTCAACTTCAGGAATGGCACTTTCTGCATGTCGTTGTCAATCATCTCAGTCTGGTTATGCATTAAATGTATCTTCTTCTTCTCATTCTCATGAGTGGCTCATTGATTCTGGAGCCTCTTATCACATGGCCAAAAACCAAGCCATGTTTTCTTCTTTAAATGATTGTAACACCAAAAATATATATGTTGGTGATGATAGATCTCTTAATGTTGTAGGGACTGGAACTGTTCATCTAGATAATGGTCAGTTTAATGATGTATTATGTGTTCTAACCTTATCCTGCAACCTTCTATCTGTATATCAGATAACTCATTCAGGTGAAGGTAAAATTGTTGAATTTTCACCTCATGATGTTGTAATCAAGGATCTGAGAGATCCTAAACAGATTCTAGCTACTGGTATTGCTGATGATTCCACAAGGTTGTATAAGTTTCACAACTTTGGGTCATCAAATCTTCCCTCAGTATTTGTTGCTCATACTGATGAAGTGAGCAAACTTTGGCATGAGCGATTTGGTCACTTAAACTATAGCTCCCTTCAGCATCTATGTAAAGAAAATATGGTGACAGGTCTTCCTATGGTATCTTGCAGATATGGCGTTTGTTCCGGATGTGTACTCGGAAAACATCATCGGGACAGTTTTGAAAAACGTGCCTCCTGGCACGCCTCAGCCCCTTTACAGCTTGTGCACAGTGATTTATGTGGTCCACTTCCTGTTGCTTCATTCTCTGGCTGCAAGTATTTCTTAACTTTCATTGATGATTTCTCCAGACGCACTTGGGTATACTTCTTAAAACTCAAGAGCGAAGTATTTAACACATTTTTGGCCTTCAAAGACTTTGTTGAAAAACAATCTGGACATCAAATTCTTAAGCTAAGAACTGATAATGGTGGAGAATATGTTAAAAACACATTCATCAACTTTTGCACCGAAAATGGAATTCAAATGCAACATACTGTTCCATACACTCCACAACAAAATGGTGTAGCTGAAAGGAAAAATTGCACCTTAAAGGAAATGGCTAATTGTATGCTACAATCTAAAGGACTCAGTCTTAGTTTTTGGGCCGAAGCAATTAATTGTGCAAATTATATAATCAATCCCACTCCTACTAAGGTTCTAAAGAATATCACTCCAGAAGAAGCTTGGAGTTCCATTAAACCAGATGTAAGTCACTTTCGTGTTTTTGGAAGTGAAGCATGGGCCCATATTCCAGATGAAAAGCATAAAGCTTTAGAACCTAAGATTGAGAAATGTACTTTTGATGGATATTCTGAAGATGTAAAAGGTTATAGACTTATTCCATTTAAGTCCAAAAATGTTATCATTAGAAGAGATGTAAAATTTGATGAAAATAAATCGGCGTGCGAGCCTAGTTCGGCGGATGTGCCACCTCTTCCTATCTCTTCTACTTTTGAAAACATTTCTTCTTCAGATGATGAAAGTGAGGATGATAATCCTCCCCCACCTTCTCAGGATCCTCAACTTCCAAGATGGGTTCGTGCTACTCGGGATGCAGCAGGTGATCTTGTCGGTGATCCTACAGATCAGCGACGTACACGTTCTCAGTTTGAAAGAGCCTCTTCTTTACTGGCTCAAGCTCCAGTAAATCATGATCCTGACACTTTTGCAGAAGCTTCAGGCCATCCACATTGGGAAGCAGCTATGAATGAAGAATATCATTCATTGTTGGCAAATGATACATGGGATCTTGTTCCTCTACCAAAGGGACGCAAACTTGTTAGATGTAAATGGGTTTACAGAACCAAGTATGGACCAGATGGGAAAGTTGATAAACATAAAGCTCGTCTTGTTGCTAAGGGCTTTTCACAGGTTGAAGGCATTGACTACACTGAAACCTTCTCCCCTGTTGCCAAAATGAACTCTATCAGCCTTGTTCTTTCCCTTGCTGCCTCTTTAAAATGGGAAGTCCATCAGATGGATGTTAAATCTGCCTTCTTGCATGGGGACTTGCATGAAGAAATCTATATGGAACAACCCATTGGCTTCATCCAAACAGACTCCAGCCTTGTATGTCGACTTAAGAAATCTCTTTATGGTCTCAAGCAAGCTCCTCGGGCTTGGTATGCCAAAATGGATAGCTTTCTTTTAGAATCTGGCTTTTCTAGGTGTTATTCTGATAATATTGTCTACACCAAGAAAGTGGGAAACTCCCTTATCATCCTTGTTATTTATGTTGATGATCTTATTCTTACTGGTAGTGATCCCAACCTTATAAACCATGTGAAGTCCAGCCTCAAAAAGAAATTTGAAATGACAGACTTAGGACACTTACACTATTTTCTCGGTCTTCAAGTCTTGCAATCCAAGGAGGGTATTTCCCTTTCCCAGTCCAAGTATGCTTGTGATATTATTCGTCATTTTCACATGGAAGACTGTAAGCCAGCCCCTTCTCCCTTTCAGTCTGGAGTCAAACTTTCAGTCTCTTGTACTTCTCCTGAAGTTGATGCTACCTTATACCGTCAACTTGTAGGAAAACTCTTGTATTTAACCCATACTCGTCCTGACCTTTCCTTTGCTGTTGGCCTTGTTGCTCGTTTTATGCAAAACCCCCGTGAAAGTCATTGGAAAGCAGCTAAAAGAATACTTCGTTATGTTCGAGGTACAGTACAGTTTGGGATTCATTACAGTGCCAAAGCAGCTCCTCTATTAGTTGGTTTCACTGATTCTGATTGGGCTGGTGACCTTGATGATCGGAAGTCTACTGCCGGTTATGTCTTCACTCTTGGTTCAGGACCTATTACATGGGCTTGTAAGAAACAGGCTACCATTTCTCTTTCGTCAGCAGAAGCAAAGTATCGTGGTGCCGTGGAAGCTAGTAAGGAAGCCTTGTGGCTTCGTCAGATCCTATCAGAGTTTGGCTTTGAGCAGCAGCATCCAACCACACTTTGGTGTGATAATCAAAGTGCCATTCAGCTATGCAAAGATCCAGTCCAGCATCAGCGCAGCAAACACATTGAACTACACATGCACTTCATTAGAAAGCTCATTCATGACCATGTTCTTGAAGTGCAATATTGTTCAACAAATGATCAGGTTGCATACATCTTCACAAAGGCTCTCACAGAGGCGAAGTTCACTAAACTTCGATATATGCTTGGAGTTCAGGAAGTTGTCACTAAGGGGGGATAGGCTCTAGTGCCTCCTTCCTTCTCCTATTGTGTCATATTTGTAAATCCTTCAATCCTATCCCAAGTTGTTCTTAAGGGGGGATGTTAGGATATTCCGACACATAGGAAATAGTTAAGTTCAACTTGGTCTAGTATAGAGTTAGGTATAGAGTTAGGTAAAGTGTGTTTCTTTACCGTTGTACATTTTGTAACTTACAATCCGACGGTCACGATATGTAGTGATCCGACGGTTCACTCTCTCCTCGGTATTACCGACACTTGATCCGTGGCTTGACACCCGATTGGTCCATGAGTTCTATTTAAAGTGCATGGAGGGTCATTGTTCGGGTAATCCGTGCATGAGAGAAGCTTATGTAAATTTTCATTCTTTGATTAATAAATTGCCTGTAGTAGCCACGTTGGCACAGGCCGTGGACTGTTTCCCTCTTTGAGGGTTTTAACCACGTCAAAAATACTGGTGTATTGATCTGTGATCTGGTTGTGAGCGGTGTCCTTTTGGTGTTCTTTCTGAGGAACTTACCCTGTAAATTCCTACACTTAATTGATAGCACAAATTTGGGAAAATAGGGTAGCGCAACTAACCACAACCCAGAATGTCCAGATGATGAGGTCCAAACCTTGCGAGGAAGATCCCAAGGTCAATATGATGCTGAGGAGTAGCATAGCCACAGAAGCGACTAGACAGAACCCAGGAGGTCATAAGGGGATGTATCGGGAAGCACCAGGAAGCTTCGCGGAGGTCCCTACCCCAGGCAATAAGGATCAACCCGAAATAGACAAGGATCCATCGATGATAACTACCTTTTTAGAGATGTGTATAAAACTACTTCGCAACCATAGGGCAGTTAAAGGCTTACATGAGTTGATAAATAGGCGTGTAGGGTGGAGTGAGCCTCGCATCATTCGAAAGTTCGGAAGACATGCATCATGGACCGGAAGCGAAATGCAGTTAAATGCACAGATCGGCGAATATGAGATGGAGCGGATCATTTTGGATCTGGGCTCAGATGCCAACATATTGCCGAAACAGACCTGGGAGCAGATGGGTAAGCCTACACGACAATGTTCTCCTATCCAATTGTGGATGGAAAATCAACAAAAGGTCTTGCCCATGGGATGGTTGCAAGGGGTGACAGTAGACCTTGATGGGACCAATACCAACATGTATTTTGAAGTTATTAAGCTCATGAATGAAAATACACCCTATCCTGTGCTATTAGAAATAGATTGGGCCACCGACATGAATGGAGTTATTAATCCAAAGAAGAGTACAATGATATTTGAAACAAAGGCACTCCATTTCATTATTCCGCTAGATTTGACTGAAGGACCGTGCTACATCAAACTGATGCACAACGATGACGATGAAGATTAGAGTTATAGAGTGATTGCTGAGGGCCGAGGATGGGTGAATACATTAGAGGATAGAAGAATATTACAAGGGGATGGAGAATCCTGCACTGATGATTTAGATGAGGAAGACGAGCGGTGGTGAAACCAGTTGAACAAAGTAACCACACTTCACTACAACATGGTGACGAAATCATTGTACTGCGTAAAGACCCAGGATCACGAATTGCCAAACTATGATGGGTTGACAGTGGTGGATGAATTTCTGACCAAATTTGAAACCACAATACAAGAGCACCAATGGTTTGATGCAATGAAATGGACACAGTGCACAACACTTGCACGATGGTGGGGCACACATGAAGGAACGTTAGAAGATTGGCGTGCCTATTCGCATATGATGATGATCAAATTTGGGAAGCCAAAAGTATGTATAATAGAGAAATACGATGGAAGTGATGACCTACGCATGCACCTTACTAGATGGACCAAAGCCTATTGTTGTGGGGAAAAATGCCTATGCAGGACGATCCTATCCACCTAAGGTGTGACAGTGCCTTAGCAACAAACAGAGACAGCTATTCTAGTATTCGTCCTTTATGAATTAAGAATGAAGAGAGATAGATGGACTAACTGATGTCTTCCGTTTGTCCCTCGATCAAGTCTCTCTTCTCTTTGGGTGTTCACAGCTACTTGCCTTCTCGCTCGCCCAGCTTCAACAGGTTCCTGCAAGATCACAAGAGAACAACTACTTGCGACAAGAGAACAGCTACTTGCGACAAGAGAAGAACACTACACAAAGACAGATATTCACATTCATAACTGATTCAGGATTAGAAATAAATCAAATACACTAATGCAATCATACATCAAAGATACATCAGTATATAGGAGAAAACCAAGATAGCTTTATTGATAAATAACAAGGTTCAGGAAGAGATACAACCCAGAGGGCTCCAATCCAGCATCTCCTTCCCAGCAGAATGGAATTCCTATCTTCACCTCCCTTCAAAGCATTAAGCACCCAATGATTCCAGTCTCAAACCAACAACAATTCTTTGCAATAACAAAATTCCAGCCTCTAGATCTCATGGAGGAGAGATCCATATATAGATGTTTTGGAGAGAGGATGAGTCAGCTTGAGATCTGACTAGTGTCCTCTCCCTCTGTCAGTTCTTGATTCCACTTGGAGGTTCTTGCTTCCACTTGGAGATTTGGAACCTCTTACTCATCACCAGTCGAATTCCCTGAGGCAAGTGTCATTTTGGAAGCTTCCTGGGTTTTGACACCTTGAGAAAGGAGCCTGCCACATGTCCACTCTCGCTCAGCACAGGTAGCCAGTGTTGGCTTTGACATTTAGCGCAGGTAGCGAGTGTTGCCATTGATATTCAGCGCAGATGGTCAGTGTAGCCATTGACATGATACTGAATTGACTTGTTTTGAGCAGTTTCTGGTGGAGAACTTCTGTGAATTGCTGTGGTTTGTTAGCCTTGTTCCTCTAGGGGTAGTGTTGTTGGGAAAAGTATCCAATACGGAATGACCCTATCCCACTCTAAGGGTGATAGTACCTCAGCAACAACTGAATGCAAAGCTATTCAAGCTTACTTCTTTATGAGATGAGAGAGAGAAGAGAAGGATGATCTACTAACCGTTATCTTGCGCTAATAGTCGATCCAATCCTCACTCCTTGCTGCTTGCTCCTAGCTCCTTGCTCTTTCACATGCCCAGCTACACAAAGATCCTATAAAAGCACAAGAAAAGGAAACTACAAGAAGCATACATCCATAATCGATTCAAGGATTAGCATAAATCAAATATACAAGCATCAATTCATCATCAAGACACATGCATATAGAAGAACCTCAAATACTTTATTAATAGAAGAAGTAAAGTTCTGAGAGGGTTACAACCATAATAGGCCCAATCCAGCAACACCTCCCAGCAGAAAGAAATCTCCTCTTCACCTCCTTCAAGCAAATCACCCAATAGCTCTATACTCAAACCAACAACACTTCCTTACTTGCACAAAATTCCAGCCTCCCTAGACCTCATGAGAGAGATCTATATATAGGGTTTTGGAGAAAGGATGAGTCATCTTGAGACTGGCATGAAGCTGACTAGTGTCCTCTCCCACTTTAGTTAATCTTCAGTTCTTGAGTCCACTTGGAGATTCTTGCTTCCACTTGGAGACCAAGACCCTCTTACTCATCACAAGGCGAATTCCTTGACCCAAGTGTCAGTTTGGAAGCTTCCTGGGCAGTTGACACCTTGCAGAATGACTGTGCCACTTGGCCAATCTCGCCCAGCGCAGGTAGCCTTCATTAGATTTGACATTCAGCGCAGCTACAGAGTGGAGCAGTTGACATTCAGCGCAGATGCTCAGTGGAGCAGCTGACATGATCCAGAAATAGCCTGTTTTTGAGTGTTTTCAGGTGGAGAACTGATTTTCAGTGCTGTGGTTTGCTGACCTTGTTCCTCTAAGGGTAAGAACAACATGTTTAGGGACTTTGGATCCCTCAGATTATTGACATTTCATGCTCCATGCTGTTAGGCACAAAAATGTCTATAACAGTTGCCCCCTAAAGTATGAGGTCGTTTATCGGGTGAAATGCTTTATCAGGAGGATCCGAAGTTCATTCAATCGCTGAGAGGTGCCCTGCAATAAAATACAATACAATACATTATTTTTCATTCTGCCTTCATGATCTAGCTGAGGCGGGCATTCCCATGCTCAGCTTTATAAATTCATTTTGGTACATATAACAGACGACCGTCTGATGATAGACTGATAATTCTCTGCTGAAATTATCATCCTTTGAGTAGGATGATCATCTGCTGCAATAATGTACATATCAAATGTCTTTATATTTCCTGAATATATATCGCAGCCCGGATGGATGAAACTAGATCCGGGGTCTTCAATCTCATTCGATCTTCACTCTAAGTACAAGTCGATCCATGTGAGAATTGCGCTGAAGTCGAACATGGAAAGACATCGCTTGACTACCGGTCAATAATGTAAACCGTTAACAAGCGCGAGAGGAATCACCAATAATGACAATGACCCTCAAGGTACTGCAGTACAATTCACGTGGTGTGAATAAAGGACTTGGCGTCGAACACCACGCAAAATCTTCTGGTCGAAGGTCATTGATGTATACCTGTCGCCGGAAGTGAGAAACTTGCCATTGAGGCATGCAAGCTTCAAAGTACTGGGGGTTTTTCCTAGACCAACTTCTTGGATAATGAGCTGAAGTCGACAAGAAGCGATCCGTCAAAGGAGGGCCTTAATGAATCCCACATCAGTGACACGGAACGGAGCTAATGATTTTAGTGGAGGTGAAAACAATCTGTGAGATATGATTCAGGGTGGCGATCATGGGTGGGTGAAGGATAATGTATGGCAGTGGATGGGACACGGTTGACTCTTTCTGAACACATCTCTTGAACATATAACGACACTGATGTGATGGATCGGTAGCATTACCCAAATACATATGGTTTGGCGAAGACCATGGTGATGAGACCGGTGAATGAAACAACCCAACCCGATGTGGTGCGGAGGACAAAGTGTCATGTTCAAGAGCGACTTGCTACCATTAAAGCTTTGAGGTTCTTCCAATTTTTCCCCAGTCATTTCTGACCAGTACCTCTTTATTTTTGTCAAGCTTGAGGAGGATAACATATGCTTGTTCTATAACCTGCCCTTCGGGCAAGCCCATCGCTATGTTTTAACGAGCCTAGCGATAGGGAAACTCGTTCTCGTCTAAAGACAAGTTTGTCGCTATTTAATCATTTTAACGAGTCTAGCGACAAAGAAAACTCGGTCCTTTTCATTTTTAGAGAGTCTGAAAAGGTACAGAAAGTTAACTCCAAAATTCGTTTTTCGTCATCTAATCCCTTAAGTCCGAAAAAGTATAAAACAATACAAAAGGGATGAAGTTTCGATAACTTTAACGAGCCGAATAAAACAAGCGCTCGACCTTTTTGTGCAATAATCCCTCAGGTCCAAAAAGATTAAAATCTAGAGGAGGGATAGCTCTTCCGGTCCTTTTAACGAGCTGGAAGGCCAAAACTCGGCAAACTTTTCATATTTTACGAGTCAATTGAAAAGAGCTCAAAGAAGACTCGTCTTTTGAGGAACGAGTGATAAACAGGGATAGCAGCAGATTCCAGGTACAGGTTGGATTTTTTCCAATCACGGCAGTGTCACAAGGATGGCTAAGTGAAATCACTCTTCGCAGCTGTTCCTCAAAAGGGGTAAACAATCATATGGGGGTGAACGATCGGCCAAATGAAATGGAGGTGGCAAGTGTAAACACGACCAAGGCTTTTATGGCTAATAAATTTACGATCACAATGGTTATTTACCGGGATAGGTTCATTTTTTAATGAGCTTGAACTCTGGTGGAACCCTTGCTCACGCTTTTCTATTTTTTAACGAGCATAAATTCCGCGGTAAAACTGCTCGAACTTGCATTTGAACTTCATGCTAAAACTGCTCAAACTTGCGTTTATTTTTTAACGAGCATGAACTTTATGCTAAAACTGCTCAATATACCAGTCATAAGATAAAAATGTCTCCTGAAAGATCCCATTTTTTATAGAGCTTGCGCCTTACCAAAGCTATGCTCCCTCTCATCCTTTCTTCATGCAAGTTTGGAAACGGCTAATCCTACGAGTTTAAAGGGTTAGACCTACAGGTTTAAAGGGAGGACCTAAAATTTAAAAAAATAAATAGTCATCCCTTGCTTGCATTCCAAAAGGTTGCATGCCCCCAGGTATAAAACAGAGTTTCAAGGTTACCTCTACTTACCCTCCGCCAAAACATTTGTTTTAATCGAGAGAGGCTTACCTCTTTCTGGTTACCCAAAGATGGTTCTATTTGCTGCCGCAAATCAATCTCTTTCTTCGGCACTGTCTCCCATAGTAGACAATGGTGAATGACCTTTGTCAAACAAGTAACCTTAACAAAAGAATCCTATCCCAGAACAACCCCTCTTCCACATACGGACGGGGTACGGACTAGTCATATTCTTTCGCGGAAATTCTACCTTATACCCAGGGTTTCCTCTGCCCGAAGCAGACCAGGATGCATGCCCCCTGGGTTCCAGTCCCATCTTTCCGAATCACTCGCATTCATCGGGAAGGAGGACTGGGGGTGGAGACATTTCTTGAGTGAATAGACCATTAAGGGTTGGTATTTGACTATTTGCGATGCGTGATCCCGGAAATGAAAGTTGGTCTACGAGCTTGACCACCCTTCCTTCATGTGGAAAACACATTACTCTAAAGAGTGAGGAGACTATAGCTCCCATGCAATATATATAGTCTCGTCCAAGGAGTAGGTTATAATCCAAGGGTCCTTGAACGACCATCACGTTCATTTGAAGGGTCTTCCCTTTCAATGTAACAGGCACATTGGGGAGGATCCCTAATGGTCGACTGGTTCCTTTATCAAAGCCCGAGAGATTTCTTATCTCAGGCAAAAGCGTCGGGGAACCCAGTGCTTTCCAAGCAACAGAGGAAAGGATACTCACAGATGCCCCTTCATCAATGATAGTTCCAGCCATCACCATTCTATAAATTTGGACTATGATTCTGAATGGTATACTGGCTGGTAACCGGGGTCTGCCTAGTTGGTTCCAATCAAAGGACACAACCAGGTTGCTTGGTGGTGGGACCGAATACACGGCCGGATATGATCCTGACGATGTTCCCTCCTGCGATAAAGGAATGGGCGCATTGCCCTGATGCTCATAGGAATCTGTGTTGACGAAAAGAATCTGGATGGTGTCATCCTTATTCTCTTCCGTGAGGGTGTCATTTGAAGATGAATCTTCAGTGACGGTGTCATTTGAGGATGAAACCTCTGAAGGAAGAACCGGGTCAACTGCCGTATCGACCTTTAGACTTTCGTCTGGTCTGGATTCAGTAGGTTCATTTTCAATGACTGACGCCTCAGCTGACCACTTGAGCGGGCCAGCTGTGTTTTCAACTAACGAAGGACTTGGCACGAGTTTTTTGTATCCAGGAGGAAGTCTCAACGGTGAAACCGGACGATCTTCCAAAACTCTCTTCGCTTCATCTAAGAAGGGACAACGGTGGATGGCGTGATCGCCTTCACACAGTCTACAGGGGGATTTTGCTCCCCCCTTTTGTCTTGATCCTTCACTTTCGCTGGTTGACGGTAAGCACTCAACCTGGCTATCAGAGGTTGAAGCTCCCGAATTGTGCAATCGAGGGGACCAGTCCCTTAGTATCCGGGGAATACAGGGACAATCTCTATGGAAATGGTCTCCTCTACATATGACACATGGCGATTTAGGCCCGGTCTGTGCTGTGTGTGGGTTTTTGTTAGATGTCTTTTGCTTGCCCCCAGTCGCCTTAGGCTCCTTCTTCTTCTTCTCTTTCTTCTTCTTTTCCTTCTTCTCCGTGGGAGCTTGGCTTTTGCCGGCTCTACCTTTTGAAGATGAAGGATTGGAGGAAGGGTTAGAGGAAGTAGAAGGCTGGTGGGAGGCTCTAGACTCATCTAACTGTTGACTCGACTGCTCAGGAACCATGGTGTTCTGAACTACACTAGTTGAGAATAGCCAAATAGGCAGGCCAATTGTCAGTCCTGGAAGCGACAATGTGGCCATGTGGGGCGCACCAACTTCTCCCCAAGAGGAGAAAGGACTAGGATTTCCATCATGTGGAGTTCCTTGGTTGGGGCGTTCCATGTTCTCAACTTAAAGATCAACGCGGGAATAGGAGGTGATTATGTTCCGTTTAAAATAAATTTTATAACGACGCTTAGAGACAACTTGCTTTTTCACTTTTTAAGAGTCGAGAAAAAGCTAAAGATGACTCTAGTCTCCTTCGATGTTTTAACGAGCCCGAAGTGACAAATGCTCGGATGGACTTTTTCAGTTATAGAGTTTGAAAAAGGCCAAAAGAAACTGCTCTGGAGTTCTAGGCAGAGGGTGTGCCAAACCTTTCGCAAAACCACAGAATACGTTTTACGGTACGAGTGATCGATCTTCGTGAATGCTGTGTTCACTGCATTGCGATCAGTAGGGCGGCCGACATGGTTTCCTATGGATAAAGGCTTTGATCCTATAGGGGTCTCCCAATATATACGCGACGGTACATGGGAGCACAAGTCCGTATTGATACTTATCGCTTCACCGTGGAGGAATCACCCAACCACTCAACGCTAAGATATCACGTTTAACGACGCCGGAACACGTCTCTAGCTTAGACCTCTATGTGTCTGCGTTATGTTTCAATGCGTTGTTATGTAAATTCAATTTATTTTAAGGTTGATCTTGTTTAGCATTTTGCCTTTATGGATCACCACGAGATGTATAGTAACACTCCTGAATGCAGTCTAAGATGATAAGCAAGCTTTTCAATCTTTCAACTTTGAAAACCTTAACTACTGAGGGAGAAGGAAGATAACACCTTTTCACACAGATCATAGAGCACACACTAATGCATTTTCCTAAATCAACATGCAAACTGTCATAATGCACATGCACAATGCAAGTATTTCTTTTCTCTTTCTTAATGTCGATGAAATACAAAAAGAAAGCTGTTGTATAACTTTGAATTCAATTTCAAGCGAAAGCAAACAAGCTTGTCCAAAATCGAAAGACACCTTAAGATTTACTTGTTTCGACACTAGAAATATATAAATTCAAACCATATAACGAAAGCGACAAGCTCAATCAGCTATGAACAGCAAACAAACTAACTCTTAAGATCAGAACGACACTTAATCACAGGTCTAGATCTAAGAGGCCACAGCAAGACTAGTTCACTTTCGTTATGGGAAACTGTAAATGACACAAGAAATACAAAAGAACAAACACAGTTTCTTTATACAACTGAGGCGGAATAGTGACAAAGGAAGTTGGTTTCAGATAGGCACACTGACTGGCAACAAACAGCAAAAACAAGAGTGAAAACAAGGCAAGAAACAGCAGGAAACCCCAGTAGCACAAGGCAAGACTGGTCCAGCGCAGGTGGAACACTGCCTGTTTGACCTTCAGCGCAGGTAGCCCCTTCGGGAACTGCGCTGAAATGCAGACAGCCTTTGTACAGCCTGCACTGAAGAACGAGACTTTTGTCTCTCTTGGTTTCCGGGTCACAGATTGCTCAAAAATTCACAGTTTTTGCTCAAATCAGAAGCTATCAGTGAAGGACACACTAAGGGATGGAAAGGAGGATGAAAAGCTATCACTAAGAGCTTATTAGAGTCCTTGTGGATCAGCTCTTCAAATCATAAACTTGCCCAGAAACTGAGCTAGAGTAGCTTCCCTCTACTTTGTATTTGATAGATCCAAATACAGTTCGATTCGGTACTCCCTTTGTTTAGGAAATGAATAGCAAAAAACACAAACAACCAACAAGATACGATCCCCAGCGGAGTCGCCAATTTGTTTTTGGGAAAAGTATCCAATACGGAATGACCCTATCCCACTCTAAGGGTGATAGTACCTCAGCAACAACTGAATGCAAAGCTATTCAAGCTTACTTCTTTATGAGATGAGAGAGAGAAGAGAAGGATGATCTACTAACCGTTATCTTGCGCTAATAGTCGATCCAATCCTCACTCCTTGCTGCTTGCTCCTAGCTCCTTGCTCTTTCACCGGCCCAGCTACACAAAGATCCTGTAAAAGCACAAGAAAAGGAAACTACAAGAAGCATACATCCATAATCGATTCAGGGATTAGCATAAATCAAATATACAAGCATCAATTCATCATCAAGACACATGCATATAGAAGAACCTCAAATACTTTATTAATAGAAGAAGTAAAGTTCTGAGAGGGTTACAACCATAATAGGCCCAATCCAGCAACACCTCCCAGCAGAAAGAAATCTCCTCTTCACCTCCTTCAAGCAAATCACCCAATAGCTCTATACTCAAACCAACAGCACTTCCTTACTTGCACAAAATTCCAGCCTCCCTAGACCTCATGAGAGAGATCTATATATAGGGTTTTGGAGAAAGGATGAGTCATCTTGAGACTGGCATGAAGCTGACTAGTGTCCTCTCCCACTTTAGTTAATCTTCAGTTCTTGATTCCACTTGGAGATTCTTGCTTCCACTTGGAGACCAAGACCCTCTTACTCATCACAAGGCGAATTCCTTGACCCAAGTGTCAGTTTGGAAGCTTCCTGGGCAGTTGACACCTTGCAGAATGACTGTGCCACTTGGCCAATCTCGCCCAGCGCAGGTAGCCTTCATTAGATTTGACATTCAGCGCAGGTACAGAGTGGAGCAGTTGACATTCAGCGCAGATGCTCAGTGGAGCAGTTGACATGATCCAGAAATAGCCTGTTTTTGAGTGTTTTCAGGTGGAGAACTGATTTTCAGTGCTGTGGTTTGCTGACCTTGTTCCTCTAAGGGTAAGAAAAACATGTTTAGGGACTTTGGATCCCTCAGATTATTGACATTTCATGCTCCATGCTGTTAGGCACAAAAATGTCTATAACAGGTAGGAACAACATGTTTAGGGACTTTGGATCCCTTAGATTATGGACATTTCATGCTCAATGCTGTAAGGCACAAAAATGTCTATAACAGTTGCCCCGTAAAGTATGAGGTCGTTTATCGGGTGAAATGCTTTATCCAGGAGGGTCCGAAGTTCATCCAATGCTGGGAGGAGACCTGTAATAAGATACAATACAATAAATTATTTTTCATACTGCTTTCATGATCTAGCTGAGGCGGGCATTCCCATGCTCAGCTTTATAAATTCATTTTTGTACATAGAACAGACAATCGTCTGATGGTAGACTGATAATTTTGGCAAAATTATCATCCTTTGAGTAGGATGATCATCTGCTGCAAGGATGTACATGTCAAATGTCTTTATCTTTCCTAAATATATATCGTAGCCCGGATGGATGAAACTAGATCCGGGGTCTTCAAACTCGTTCGATCTTCACTCTAAGTACAAGTCGATCCATGTGAGAATTGTTCTGAAGTCGAACATGGAAATACATCGCTTGATTACCGGTCAATGAGGTAAACCGTTAACAAGCGCGAGAGGAATCACCGATAATGATAATGACCCTCAAGGTACTGCAGTACAATTCACGTGGTGTGAATAAAGGACTTGGCGTCGAACACCACGCAAAATCTTCTGGTCGAAGGTCATTGATGTATACCTGTCGCCGGAAGTGAGAAACTTGCCATTGAGGCATGCAAGCTTCAAAGTACTGAAGGGGTTGTCCCTAGATCAACTTCTTGGATAATGAGCTGATGTCGACAAGAAGCGATCCGTCAAAGGAGGGCCTTAATGAATCCCACATCAATGACACGGAACGGAGCTAATGATTTTGATGGAGGTGAAAACGATCTGTGACATATGATTCAGGGTGGCGGTCATGAATGGATGAAGGATAATGTATGGCAGTGGATGGGACACGGTTGACTCTTTCTGAACGACTTCTCTTGAACATATGACGACACTGATGCGATGGATCGATAGCATTACCCCAATTATGGATGGTATGGCGAGACCATGGTGATGTGACCGGTGAATGAAACAACCCAACCCGATTGTGGTACGGAGGAAAAGTGTCATGTTCAAGAGCGACTTGCTACCATCAAAGTTTTCTTTAGTTTCTCCCAATTTTCCCCAGTCATTGCTGACCAGTACCTCTTTATTTTTGTCAATCTTGAGGAGGATAACATATGCTTGTTCTATAACCTGCCCTTCGGGCAAGCCCATCGCTATGTTTTAACGAGCCTAGCGATAGTGAAACTCGTTCTCGTCTAAAGACAAGTTTGTCGCTATTTAGTGATTTTAACGAGTCTAACGACAAAGATAACTCGGTCCTTTTCATTTTTAGAGAGTTTGAAAAGGTACATAAAGTTAACTCCAAAAGTCCTTTTTCGTCATCTAATCCCTTAAGTCCAAAAAAGTATAAAACAATACAGAAAGGATGAGTTTTCGATAGTTTTAACGAGCCGAACACACAAGCGCTCGATCTTTTTGTGCAATAATCCCTCAGGTCCAAAAAGATTAAAATCTAGAGGAGGGATAGCACTTCCTGTCCCTTTAACGAGCTGGAAGGCCAAGGACTCGGCAATCTTTTCATATTTTACGAGTCAACTGAAAAGAGCTTAAAGAAGACTCGTCTTTTGAGGAACGAGTGATAAACAGGGTTAGCAGCTGATTCCAGGTACAGGTTGGAATTTTCCAATCACGGCAGTGTCACAAGGATGGCTAGGTGAAATCACTCTTCGCAGCTGTTCCTCAAAATGGGTAAACAATCATATGGAGGTGAACGATCGGCCAAATGGAAAAGTGGAGGTGACGGTGCAAACACGACCAAGGCTTTAATGGCTGATAAATTACATTCACAGTGGTTATTTACCGGAATAGTTCATTTTTTAACGAGCTTAAACGCGGGTTGAAACATTTCCTCGAATCTGTTTATTTTTTAACGAGCATGAAATATGGACTAAAACTGCTCGGATCTGTTTATTTTTTAACGAGCATGAACTATGGACTAAAACTGCTCGAATCTTGCGTTTATTTTTTAACGAGCATGAACTTTATGCTAAAACTGCTTGAAATATACCAGTCATATGATAAGAGTGTCTCATTGAAGATGTTATTTTTTATGGAGCTTCATCTCACGTAAGCTTTGCTCCGGATCCTTTCGTTATGCAAGTTCGGAAACGACTAATCCTACGAGTTTAAAGGGTTAGACCTACAGGTTTAAAGGGAGGACCTAAAAATTTAAAAAATAAATAGCCGCCCCTTGCTTGCACTCCAAACGTTTTGCATGCCCCCAGGCATAAAGTACGATTTCAAGGTTACCTCTACTTCATTTCCGTCAAAACATTTGTTTCACCGAGAGAGGCCTACCTCTTTCAGGTTACCCAAAGATTGTCTCGTTAATCTTTCAAACAAAACACTTCCTCGGCAATGTCTACCGAAATAGACAGAGGTGAGTGACGATGCCCGCCAACTCACATAACTTTGACAAAAGAATCTTATTCTAGAACAACCCCTCTTCCATGCCGGACGGTGTACGGACTAGTCATATTCTCCCGCGGAAACCTACCCTATACCCAAAGTTTTCCTACCGAAGCAGACCAGGACGCATGCCCCCTGGGTTCCAGTCATATCCTCCCGGATTACTCGCGCTCATCAGGAGGACGGACTGTGGGTTGAGACAGTTCTTGCGTGAACAGACCATTTAGGGATGGTATATGACTATTTGTGATGCGTGATCCGAGAAATGAAAGTTGGTCCACGAGCTTGACCACTCTTCCTTCATGCGGAAAACACATTACTCTAAAGAGTGAGGAGACGAGGGCCTCCATGCAATATATATAGTCTCGTCCAAGGAGTAGGTTATAATCCAAGGGTCCTTGAACGACCATCACGTTCATTTGAACGGTCTTCCCTTTCAATGTGATTGGCACATTGGGGAGGATCCCTAAAGGGTGACTGGTTCCTTTATCAAAGCCTGATAGATTTCTCATTTCAGGCAAAAGCGCAGGCGAACCAAGCGCTTTCCAAGCAATAGAGGAAAGGATACTCACAGATGCCCCTTCATCAATGATAGTGCCAGCCATTACCATTCCGTATATTTGGACAATAATTCTGAATGGTGTACTAGCTGGCAACCGGGGTCTGCCTAGTTGGTTCCAGTCGAACGAGACAACTAGGTTGCTTGGTGGTGGGCCCGAATAGACGGCTGGATATCTCTCTGACGAACTTCCTTCCTGCGATAAAGGAATGGTGGCATTGCCCCCTTGTTCATCAGATTCAGTGTTGATGAAGAGAATTTGGACGGTGTCATCTTTATTCTCCTCTGTGATGGTATCATTCGAAGATAGAGCCTCTGAAGGAAAAACCGGGTCAACTGCCATTTCAACCTTTAGACTTTCGTCAGGTATGGATTCAGACGGTTCATCTTCAATGACAGGTGCTTTGGCTGACCACCTGGGCGGGTCAGCCGGGTTCTCAACTAGCGAAGGACTTGGCAGGAGTCTTTGATATCCAGGAGGAAGTTGCGCTCGTAAAATCGGGTGATCTTCCAGGACTCTTTTTGCCTCGTCTAAGAAGGGACAACAGTGGATGGCATGATCGCCTTCACACAGTCCGCAGGGAAATTTAGCTTTCCCCCTCTGTCCTGGGGCTTCACTCCCACTAGTTGACGGTGAGCAGTCAACATGGCTATCAGAGGTCGACGCTACCGAATTGTGCAAATGGGGAGACCAGTCCCTTAGTATCTGAGGGATCCAGGGACAATCTCTGTGTTAGTGGTCTCCCTTGCATATGACACATGGCGATTTAGGCCTAGTGAGTGCTGTGTGTGCATTTTTGTCAGATGACACTTGTTTGCCCCCAGTCGCCTTTGGCTCCTTCTTCTTCTTCTCTTTCTTCTTCTTCTCCTTCTTCTCCTTAGGAACTCAGTTTTTTGTTCTACCAGTTCTGTCAAGCGAAGAGGAAGGAGGAGAGGAAGAATTATATGAACTCGAAGGCTAGTGGGCAACTCTTTTCTGGTCTAACTGTTGACTCGACTGTTCAGGAACCGTGGTGTTCTGAATGACATTGGTTGAAAAGAGCCAGACTGGTAGGCTAATTGTCAGTCCTGGAAGCGACAATGTGGCCATGTGGGGCGCACCAACATCTCCCCAAGAGGAGAAGGGACTAGGATTTCCACCAAGGGGAATTCCTTGGTTGGTGTGCTCCATCTTTTCAACCTAAAGATCAACGCGGGAATAAAGGGTGATTGTTCCGTTTAAAATAAATTTTTAACGACGCTTTAGACACAACTTGCTTTTTCACTTTTAAAGAGTCGAGAAAAAGCTAAAGATGACTCTAGTCTCCTTCGATGTTTTAACGAGCCCGAAGTGACAAATGGTCGGATGGACTTTTTCTATTATAGAGTCTGAAAAAGGCCAAAAGAAACTGCTCTGGAGTTCTAGGCAGAGGGTGTGCCAAACTTTTCGCAAAACCACAGAATACTTTTTAAGGTACGGGCAGTCGATCTTCCTGAATGCTGTGTTCAGTGCATTGCGATCAGTAGGGCGGCCGACACGGCTTCCTAAGGATAAATGTTATATTCCTATAGGGGTCTCCCAATATATACGTGATGGTACGTGGGAGCACAATCCGTACTGGCGCTCTCGTCCCTCAGGACGAATCACCCACCTTCCACGAGATCGACAGTCACCAGGCTTAACGACGCCGGAACACGTCTCTAGCCTAGACCTCTATGTTGTGTGTTATGTTGCAAAGCGTTGTTAGGTTCATTCAGTTTATTTTAAGTTGATCTTTTTAGAAGTTTTCCTTTCTGGATCACCACGAGATGTATGGTACAATTCCTAAATGCAGTCTAAGATGATAAGCAAGCTTTATATCTTTTCAACTTTGAAAATCCTAGCTACTAAGGGAAAAGAAAGACACCATCTTTTCTCAAAGAGCAATCAGCACACTCTAATGCACTTCTTCCTAAATCAAGCATGCAAACTTATCAAAATGCAAATGCACAATGCAGGTGTTTGTTTTCCTCTTTCTTAGTATTGATGCCTACAAAGAAAGATTTTTGTACAACTTTGAATTTGCTTTTAAATGACAAGTGCAAACAAGTTTGCTTTTTCGAAATCAACAAGGGTAGAAGAGATTACAACACTTTGCAACTTTCGAAATGAACACTTGTTTCGACATTTAAAAGAGACAAACTCAAACCAATAAGAAAAAGCAAATGTATAATCAACTGTAAACAGCCAATGAACTCTCTCCTAAGATCACAGTCAACAGATCTGAATCAAGGGCTACAGGATGATTATTTCACTCATGCAAAGGAAAATTGTAAATGACACCACAAACACATAAAAACACTCACAGTCTTTTTATACAAAAGGAGGTAGAATTTAAGCAGAGAAAAGGAGTTATCAGACTGGTACCTATGCTGGTTACAGGCTACAAAAAACAGAGATCAAAACAGGGCAACAGAGAGCAGATAGCCCCAGTTGCACAAGGCCAAACTGGTTCAGCGCAACCTTAACACTGTGGTTTTTACATTCAGTGTAGGTAGCCTTCACGGGACCTGCGTTGAAATGCAAAATGCCTTCACAGCAGTTGCGTTGAAGGAGAAACTCTCGTTTCTCACTGGGTTCTGGGTCACAGATTGCTCAATAATCAACGGTTTCAGGCCAAATCAAAGACACAAGCAAGGTACAATCAAAGGGATGCTTTGAGGGGGTACTAAGATCTATCACAAAGGATCATCAAATCATTTGTGAGTCCATTTTTCAGATCATAGATAAAATCCAGTGAAGGATCAAGGCAGCAACTCTCTACTTTGCAACTGAGAATAGCAGAAGCAGTTCAATTGTTGCTGTTGAGTCTATGAAAGAAACAATGATAGAAACACAAATAAAATTACTAAAACAAATCTCCCCAGCAGAGTCGCCAATTTATTGTGGGGAAAAATTATTATGCAGGACGATCCTATCCACCTAAGGTGTGACAGTGCCTTAGCAACAAACAGAGACAACTATTCTAGTATTCTTCCTTTATGAATTAAGAATGAAGAGAGATAGATGGACTAACCGATGTCTTTCGTTTGTCCCTCGATCAAGTCTCTCTTCTCTTTGGGTGTTCACAGCTACTTGCCTTCTCGCTCGCCCAGCTTCAACAGGTTCCTGCAAGATCACAAAAGAACAGTTACTTGCGACAAGAGAACAGCTACTTGCGACAAGAGAAGAACACTACACAAAGACAGATATTCACATTCATAACTAATTCAGTATTAGAAATAAATCAAATACACTAATGCAATCATACATCAAAGATACATCAGTATATAGGAGAAAACCAAGATAGCTTTATTGATAAATAACAAGGTTCAGGAAGAGATACAACCCAGAGGGCTCCAATCCAGCATCTCCTTCCCAGCAGAATGGAATTCCTATCTTCACCTCCCTTCAAAGCATTAAGCACCCAATGATTCCAATCTCAAACCAATAGCAATTCTTTGCAATAACAAAATTCCAGCCTCTAGATCTCATGGAGGAGAGATCCATATATAGATGTTTTGGAGAGAGGATGAGTCAGCTTGAGATCTGACTAGTGTCCTCTCCCTCTGTCAGTTCTTGATTCCACTTGGAGGTTCTTGCTTCCACTTGGAGATTTGGAACCTCTTACTCATCACCAGTCGAATTCCCTGAGGCAAGTGTCATTTTGGAAGCTTCCTGGGTTTTGACACCTTGAGAAAGGAGCCTGCCACATGTCCACTCTCGCTCAACGCAGGTAGCCAGTGTTGGCTTTGACATTTAGCGCAGGTAGCCAGTGTTGCCATTGACATTCAGCGCAGATGGTCAGTGGAGCCATTGACATGATCCTGAATTGACTTGTTTTGAGCAGTTTCTGGTGGAGAACTTCTGTGAATTGTTGTGGTTTGTTAGCCTTGTTCCTCTAGGTGTAGGAAAAACATGTTTAGGGACTTTGGATCCCTTAGATTATGGACATTTCATGCTCAATGCTGTAAGGCACAAAAATGTCTATAACACCTATGGAGAGGAACCTCAGCCAGAACGGGTGCACTTATTCTATCACACCCTGTATGTCATTCCCAAAAATTGGTATACTGAAGCAGAGGTCTGACACGACACAAGCAAGTGGGACATCTTGCCTAAAAGGTTATTAGCAACATTCCTCTTTGAAGATCAATGGATGGACCCTGTAGATAAAGCACTCCAGCTGGTACAGGCTGCCATGTTCAAGATGCCAATAGAACCAGAAGAAACTTCACAGCCCAACTAGTCATGGCAGCTAAGGCAAGTCCTTGCACGCTATAATATCGAGGTACAAGATGATGAGGATGATCCACGAAACGTCAATATTTTGGAATCAGAGGGAAACGCGAGGTGTGCAGACCCAAAATCGAAGATCCTGATATGATGGTGTCGTTGAAAACAAAACAAGTCAATATAGGGACTGAAGAAGAGCCGAAGTATGCAACACTCAGGGACTATTAGGACGTCGCTACAGTGGAAAAGGTCCTCGAATTACTCCATGAATATCAAGACTTGTTTCCAACAAAGATCACAGAGCTAAAAGAGATCCTAGGGGACTTGGGAATGATGAAGATAACATTGAAGCCAGATGCAAAACCAGTTAAGCAATGGCCCTACCAATTGAACAGAAAATATAAAGCAAAGGTCTGTGAAGAGCTGGACAAGATGTTGTCAGAAGGAATCATTGAGCCTGTCGAGGAATCTGATTGGGTAAGTTCAATGGTTGTGCAGGAAAAGAAACAGAAGGGCAAGATTTGAATCTGCGTGGACCTCAGGAAGCTCAATGATGCCTGCGTAAACGATACTTTTCCAACACCGTTTATAGATGAGGTACTAGAAAATGTGGGGGGGGGGGCAAGAAGCCTACTCATTCACGGATGGGTTCTCGGGATATCACCAATTCAAGATTGCACTAGAAGATAGGAGTAAAATAATGTTCGCTACCGAATGGGGTTGTTTTAGTACACAATGATGCCCTTTGGTCTGAATAGTGCGTCGATGATATTTTCACAAATAGTGGTAGCAACATTCAAAGAATTTATACACAAGTTTTTATAGGTCTATTTGGATGACTAGACTGTGTTTAGACTGGTTAAGAAGCATGTAGTGAGCTTACGGTTAATGCTGGATACTTGTCACCGACATTAGATTGCGTTGAATATCAAGAAGTGCACTTTCCTTGTCCTATTCTGGAACCTGCTGCGCCATGTGGTTTGCAAGCAAGGCTTGATGGTGGACCAGGCAAAGATCATCTTCAAACTCACTCTGCAAGTGTCGCGGAGTGTCAAACAATTACGCGCCACTCTGGGTCACACAGGGTACTAACGGAAGTTCATCAAAAGTTACGCCCAGATCACGGCTCCAATGGAACTGAAGAAGGATGCTACTTATTTTTGGAATGAGGAATGAAACAAAAGCCTAGAGATGCTTAAAGAGAAAATGGTTTCAGCCCCTATATTTTTCTTTCCAAAATGGGATGTCGAGTTACATGTTCATGTTGATGCGTCATGTATCGCACTGGGGGCGGTACTTACTCAACCGAGAGTGGAGGGACTGTACCATCCAATTGAATTCGAAAGTCACCAGTTGTCAAAAGCTGAAAAAAATTACTTCGCCACTGAGCGCAAGGGATTAGCGATGGTATACACGCTTTAAAAATTCCGCCATTATCTGCTAGGAGGTCACTTTAAGATGTATGTTGATCACTCGGCGTTAAAATACCTAGTGAATAAGCCTATGTCGGGAGGCCTAATCTATTGTTGGTTATTGTTATTCCAGGAGTATGAATTTGAGGTCATCGTCAAGCTAGGACATTTGAATGCAGGCGCTGATCACCTATCCCGAATTGAGACCGACAAAGAACCCACAAATCTAGAAGATGGACTTCCGAATGCTCAGCTCTATGCGGTGCGCATAACAGATGGTCATTTTGAATATATAATCCATTTATTAACTACAGGGACTACATCGTAGGTATAATTTGCTCAACAGAAGAAGGAATTGGTGATACGTGTAACAGACTTTACCGTGATTGCAAGACATCTCTACAAAATGGGCAACGATGAGATCCTGTGTCGGTATGTCCTGGAGTTTGAGCGAGGACAGAACCTAGCCGAAACCCATGGGGGGCTGCTAGCAGACACTATGCAAGTCGTGGCACAGCCAAAAAGATACTTCGCGCAGGATTATGGTGGCTCACTCTACATCAGGATTCAAAATCTCACTACCGAGCTTGTGACATCTGTTAACGGACAGGGAAACCATCATGGAGAGATGAAATGCCACAATAACTATAGATGACAGTACAACACTTTGAGAAGTGGGAAATTGACTTCGTAGGACCTATTGAGTGATGAGGAAAAATGGGGGCACGCTATATCATCATCGCAACATATTATTTAACTCGATGGGTCGAGGCAAAACTGGTTAAAGATTGCATGGCTGCAACAACTGCAAAGTTTTTGTTTGAGAATGTACTGACAAGGTTTGGCTGTCCCAAAATCCTCATGAGTGATCGGGGAATGCATTTTCTAAATGAAACCATCAGCACACTCACTGAGGAATTCCAAATATATCATCAATAGAGTACGTCGTACCACCCAAAAGCAAATGGGACTGTGGAGGCATTCAACAAAATCTTAGAGACTGCATTGACCAAGGTTTGTAATACATGACGAAATGATTGGGACTGGTGCATCCATGTTGTGCTATGGGCATCTCGAACCACGTGCAAGAAATTAACAGGCCAGACACTTTTTCAGTTAGTCTATGGCAAGGAGGCCGTCATGCCTATGGAATATATTGTACCTAGTCTACAGATCACGGTAATCATAGGTATGGCAGATCATGGGGCTTTGGAGGAAAGGCTCGCACAGCTCGACGAAATGGAGGAGTAATGACTATTTGCTTTATTCCATCAGCAATTGCAGAAACAACGGGAAAAAGTGTGGCATGATTGCCATATCAAGGCATGCAAGTTCAAGGAGAATGATCTAGTATTGCTATACGACAGTAAATTTGAGAAGTTCCCTAGCAAACTCCAAATGCATTGGTTGGGACCCTATGTCGTCAAAGAATGTATCGATGGGGGCACAGTTCACCTGGCTAAAATTAATGGAGACCCCTTCCTGGGTCGAGTGAATGGCAGTTGCCAAAAGCTCTACACGGGAGGGTTCCTAACTAACCGTTCAAGGAGCAGTCTCACCACTCCAATCAATTAAAAGAGAGTGCAAGACGGTAAAGTAGTCTGGAGGAAGGTGCGCATACTAGGCTACATGTCAAGCTAGATCAGTGATAAGTTCGGGGTCGTGTGACCAGAAGTGTACCACTATGTGGCTACAAAGAAAGGTGACCATATCTGTCACTATTCATGACATGATGTTTGCATTATGGAAAAATGGAGTGGGCGGGAAGCAATTAAGAATAGAAGTACAAGTCAGATATGGTACGAGCTACCACAGATTTTACATGAAGACGCTAGAACAGGTGGGAATAAATGAATTTGAAATTCGCATGACTTATAAATCACCGAGGGGCATCCACCGGGTGACATTCACTACTGGAAAATATATGCTGGGTGTCGATATGGGGCTGCTAATTCTTTCTAAATGAGGAGTATGCTCGAGGGTGGTGATATGGCCACTGAAGAAGTGGGACTCTCTAAGGCGCATAGTGGTGACAACTGTTTTTATCCTGCAGATGGCATCATCAACAGTGGGGGATGTACTGGAAAAAGGGAGACACGAAGCAGAATTGGTCTGAATATCACTTCTCTGCCTAAGGGTTGGCTAGTGAACTAAACCAGAAAAGTGAAAGGATCAACCAATGGAGACCACAAGTAGATATGTAGATACTAATTCGGCTCTCCTGTCTCTTCAAAATTCGGATCTTACGGACAGTAGCAAGGGTCTTGAAAAATTGCAACACAAGCTGCAACAGATAGTGCTAAGAGAAGATACAAAGGTTAGAAGCGACTGCGGTGGTACCAAGGGGTCCCATAGGTGGCTTCTCCACTCATGCTAAAATCTTGTCTGGGCATGTTCTGTGTTAACCGAGTAGAGCAGAATGAACATTATCGGTTGTAGGAAGTAGGAGAAACAGCGAAGCCAGAGTCAGACGAAGCATTGCAGTAGACAATAAAGGAGCAGCGGGACGACAAGCATCACTCAAAGGGAGGCGAACCGTGAAGCCAAAGTAGAGCATCTCGCTGCGCTAGTGAGTGACTCTGGATGATTCATGATGATTGTGTTGGGGGAATGTTGGGTAGCGGAGGTCCTGCATAATGGTTTTGAGACAGAAAGCCTAGAAATTAGGAGTAAATTATTGTAAAAACTCTTAAGTATGCGGAGCGCGAAATGTAAAAGGTCAAGTCAAAGGGTTGTCCGCCCAAGAAATAATGTAAACTAATAGGGAGTAAGTCGGTCTGCGGAGCATAGTTAGTTATAAATAGAGCGCGGCTCTATGGGGGGAAAGGTAGTTCTTGGTGGAGTAGGATTTTGGGGATCTGAAATGTAATGGGTGTCTGAGAAGAGCATTGGATAGCGTCTATAAGTCCAAGTCGGGGGTTTGGGTAGAGGATAGAGGCTTTGCAGTTATGTGTGCAAGGGCCTAGAAGAGTCCGCGGTTGTGTGCACGGACCCCTATGGCTGAGTGCGTAGGGTGCATCTGGATGTAAGGGTGACAAGTGGAGATAAAGATAAGTTCTTCTGAGTTTTGTATTAATTCTATCACAGCTCTATCCCATTATGGTGAATGAAACTGTTTTGATCTACGCACATATGCTTATTGAATACTTGTGAATTGGGTTTAATCTTAATGTACGAACCGAATGAAAGTAATAAATGTTTTCTTAAAGGCATCTCTAAGTAGATCTGAGTAATAATACTTAATCAAATAAATAAGATCTGTAATCAACACGGTAAAGGGAAGCTAAGGTTATCTAGATCTAAGTGGATACAGTGCAGCATGATGTTATAGGATGGTGTGCAAACCTCTCGAACCACATCTAGACATCACAACGGTGTGGAAACCTGGCTCCAGCATCCTCCCTTGCTACCTCGGGTGAGACCTCAGTTTGCACTTTGCAGACTGTTACCAAAAGGGCTAGTAGGTGTAGGATTTGCTTGGCTAAATAATTCTTTTTAACCTGGGTCAGGCCCATATAAGCCAACAACTCCCTCGAAGCCGACTTCAAATCAGTTCCTGCTAAAAGAAGAGGCAAACACAATCACTATATACAACCTTGAAAACCAATATATGTATATATAAAGAACAGATAATTATATACATCTAAGCTACTCATATAAACAGGTATCGAATAAACAACCTAATGAACTATAGTATTGACACCATATAGTAGGGAACACAATCGTAGTTCTGTATTAATAATGGAAGAGTGATTACAACCATCTATTATATCAGTGTTCCTTTGCCCCTTCCAGTTCTCTCTCTCTCCCCATTCTTGCCAACTTCTTAAGATATGAGATAGTTCTCAATAGCTAAGTATGCTATCCTTTCAAATGTTATGACCCCTTTCACAATGACCCTCTCATTTCTTATGTAGCAATCAAGTTAGGGTTGCCAAGCTCCTCAGAGAGTTCACTAGGGAAAAAGAAATGAACTTGCCTTGCTTTTCAACTCTTTCCCATTTACCTCCTTCGTTCAGATTAAAATTTTTCCAAATAGGTCGATTTTGGATGTTTCCTTACTTTTCTTGAGCATTTCTAGGAACAAATATCTAGATATTTGTGATTCAATTCATTCCTTTGACCTTTGTAATTGCATCTAGTTTCACTAACGATGTCCCCTACCTAACAACTTGAGTTAGTGGGGTCACTAATGCACCCTTAGGCTTGGTAACAAGATTTATAAAGCAGGTTTTCAGTGTGCAACCAACGTTATTGTGGAATCAAGGCCTGTAATTGTGGTCTTTGCTTCAGTCATCATGTCTTTACCCTCTGAGTCGATGAGGAGGTCATTTTGTTGTATAACAGTTTTCATTTACCATCTTCACAAATTGCTCATTCAAGGTAAGCTGATTGGCCATCTCTTCCTCCCTTTTTGTTTCCTACTCCAAGGCTTTTTTTATGCCTCTAGTCCTTGGCCTTCTTCTTAGAATGTGTTCATCAAGTGGATCACCATACTTTCCATATGCTTGATCAAGTAAGGCCTTTTCCTTTTCAGCCTCTCTCTTTGCCTTTCTAAGCTGAATCTCTAGGACCTCATTTTTGACCTCAAATTGCCTATTTTCCTGCTCATAGTAGGAAATGATACATTTGGCCCTTTACAAGTTGAACTCAAGCTCTCTTATGAGTGAATTCTTCTCCTTAATGACAATAGGTGTGCTTTTACTGTCATCATGTTCATCGAATTCAACTAATTAAAAATCATGCTCTCTCTCATGGAGGTCTTCCTCTTGCTGTTGGACCTTTGCCTCTACAACTTTTTTCTTACCCTTATGTACCTGCTTTGTCGATGAAGAAGGAAAGGCCCCTCCAAAAATTAATTGGGAAAACACTTTCCTATGCTCTCTTTGATAGGTATGTGCCAAGGTATGTAAACCAGCCCTTTTGGGCTTGTGTTATAGCTCCAAATCTCACTCTTATGGTTTGTGATGCTGCACTTATGGCCTAGGGCAACCCCTCCTTCCAGACCTGGTCCAAAAATTTAAAAAACAGTGTTTTATTCCCTATACGCGACTTTGCCCTGTGTTAAACGCGTGTACACGCGGGTATGTCATACCCAACCCGCGTGTATCTATTAAAACACTTAAAAAATATATAATTTCCTCTTTTTCGGGCGGTGATCGCGGGTTTACCTGCTGGATCACCTGTTAGTGCCCGTGGCCCAACTGTTCCCAACCAACTCCTAACTAAAAAACTACTTTGGAGAGGGTATAAAAAGACATCAAAGGGAAGGCCAAAGGGGAGAGAGAAAGAAGAAGGGAACTCCAAGAAGGGTTTGCACCCTAACGGTCTTCTCGGACGTAGGACCTTAGGTATGTACCCTAAACATTAGGATTTGCTTAAAAGTAAAAAAGATGGCTGTGTGTGTGTGTTTCTTTGTATAAGCAATTTTCAGTCTGGTAGAGTCTCAGCCCAAAGGACTCTAGGGGTACTTTCCCTTCAACCAGCTTGCTGCTCTCACCATGCTCAATATGCTGCTACTCAGTTCCTTTATCTCTATGAGGTAAATGAATAGGCTGATGAAAAGGTGATGATGGAGGTGATTGTGTGGCTAACTCATGAGATGAAGATGAATGATGTATAGGCTGAGGTGGAGGAATGGAGGTGTCTGGATGAGAGGATGAAGGGGCTTCTTGTTCATCCTGACTAAGTGGGACTGTGAAAATCTCATTGGATATGAAAGTGTCCCATGCAATGTTAAGCTAATCAAGGCAGTGTAGGACTATCATCTTGATGAGAGAATGGTGAAATATTCTATGCATTTTATGATCACAATCTTTCCTTCACAAAATGTATGACATATTATCAATATCCCAGTAAATATAGTAGGGCAGATTGAGCATTCTGACTCTTGTGAAATGCATGAGTAGCGGAATATGATAGGAGTAGAGCCTAGAAAACCTGCCCTCACATGTGAAGTACTTCATGATGATTTTCATCATAGGAACATATATGTCCAATAGGTAAGAGAAAGTAAAAATCCTCCTTCTTTCATTCTTGTGTCTGGGTTTAAGATATGGCTCATAGTAGTAGTAATCCAAATCTACCTATTTAAACCATTTTTCCCCAACATCTGGGATCCAAGTAGCAGCTAATATGATATCAGAAGATATGGGAAAGGTGACACTGACAAGGGTTGTGTGGTTGTCATGGAGGTTGATGATGAACTGTCTGGTCAATTCATAATGATATTGTGTGCTTTCCACCTTCTCACAAAACTCAAAACAGCCCATATGTTTGAAGCTTGTGACAATGATGGGAGATGCCATGAGTTCTCTGGTGTTTGTTGGATCATACCTGACAATTCTTCCTCCTTTCTTATATTTCCTCCTCTGTTGTGTTTCTTCTTCACTCTAACTTTGGTGTTATTCTTCTGCCATGATTTGTTGCTATCAAAACCCTAGGGAAATGCTAGAATGGAATATGGGTATGGGAAAAGTGGAATGATGTGAGGAGAGGTGATGAGGAGGAGATGGGGATGTGTGGAATGATGGAGGTGATAGGGGAGAGTTGCTAAGTGAAGGGGGAATAATGATGAAAGCTAGGAAATGTGTTTTGAGATGGTGGGAATGTATGACTAGGGTTTGATATTAGGAATAACAACAAACAACATAAAACCTATGTAGGTTAATAATGGAGAGAAGAAGTGAGTAAATTTTCCACCAACCAGATTTGTTGAAGTATATGATGACTAGCTTGGAAATTTGGTGAGGATGGAGGGTTTCTAGCACGTTTTAGCTCCTTCAAGGTGAATGCACAGTGACCTGGTCAAACACGCAATGACCTCTATAGGAGTGTAGCACCATCTTAAATAACACTGGGGTCTCTGGAAAACACGCAACGACCTTTACAGGAGCATAGCGACCAGGCTAAACTTGCAGCGACCCTGCTAAACACGTCCACTTGCTCTGTTTTACCCAACCTCACCTTAAAATCACTAATTTTCTTTTGCTAAGGAGTTGTGAGAGTGCTAGAGTGAAAATGAGGCTTTCATGAGTGTATTGAGAGGCTTTATACTTGAATTGACTTTAAATTATGATTTTTCATACCCACTTTCTAAAGTTCTTTGTCATTTTCCAAATTCTCACTTTAATACCTTTTTTTGACTTTCTGACCCTTTTTTGCTCTTGACAGGTGGATGATGCTTTCATTGAACTGATTTCTTCAATGGTTTCATTTCTTGCAGCAATGAGACATGCTTGGGTAGCATTGGGAACAATTATTACATATAATGACTTAAATTACATCAAAAAATATAATAAAACTAAAATACTCTCATTACATCAGTGACAAAATATATTTATAAAATCATTATGACTTACTGACAATCACTCTTATTTATTGGTCATCCTCATACCATTGCTGCCCTTTATTTACATCTAAAATCATGCTTTTGACCTTGGAAATGAACCCTAAGACCTAATGGAAATACCTTGGAAATGAACCCTAAAATCTAATGGAAAGGCAACTATCTTGACACTTATAGTAACATATTTGAAACCTCAACTGAATGAGAAGAAGAATATTTCCAAATCGCAATTAAACAACAATTGAACAACAAATGATGCAAGAGGTCAATTAAACAACAGTTGAATAGAAATTGAACAACAATTGAATAGTTATTGAAAAAAAATGAACAACATCAATGGACCATTTTAACATGACCTAATCGAATCATTAAAAATTCAGTATGAAACTCCTAAAATGAAAATTCAAGGAGCAGATTTGATCGCTGATGGAAGTATGCATATACTGACACTAGCATGCCTACTGAAGAAAGGAGTACCATACTTGTGGGATGATTAAGCCCAATGATTATTTGATGCCTTGAAAGAGACACTTATATCCGCTCCACTCCTTAGTGCTCCCAACTATTCATGTGAATTTCTCCTATACCTGGAAGCCTAACCATCCTCCATTATCATGGTGTTAGTTCACACCCACGATGATCTTCGTGAGCATGTGATCTATTATCTCTTGAAAGGCATCGCTCGGCCCAAACTTCTATATTGACATGTGGAAAAGTTGTCCTTGATAGTTATCTTTGTTGTCAATTGTTTTTGATACTATATACTATTGCGATAGACTATCTTCACTGTGTTGGAGAACCCCATGAGACAAATTTTCTCTCGTCAAGTCATCGGAGTAAAATAATCCAAATGGATTGTTATCCTCCATCAATTTGATTTGGTTATCGCCACTGCCAAGGCGAAAAAATCCTTAGTCTTCATAGAACTATTGTCAGATGTCGATAGTCGATCCAAATGAGATATCCCATGATACTCTTCCAGATGAATTTGTCTATCTAATTGACTGAACTAACCCTTGGTATGATGAAATTCTTGTTTACCTCCAAGCACAACGATTCCACCCTGAACTATAGCCAGGTGACCATCGTTGCGTCCACCACCAAGCTTGACACTATTTAGTGTTGAACGATACTTTATATTGTTGTGGCACTGATACAATTATTCGATGTTTCCTCACTCATGAAGAAGCTGAACACATTTTAAATGATCGCCATGTTGGAGCCTGTGGCAGTCATATTTTTGCCATGGCTACTTCCCAGAAAATTCGATGCACATGATACTACTCGCTGAACTTGTTTAAATATTATATCAAGGCAATCCAATGGTGTCACCCTTGTCAAATATTTACAAAGAAAATGCGAGCATCGCCAACCCTCTACACCTAGTTATCTCTATTGTCCCCTTTTCCAAATGGGGCATTGACTTTGTAACATGCAACCCCACTTCCTCTGATGGAAATACCTACATTATTGTCACTGTGAGGTACTTTACGAAATGGGCCAAAGCCATTCCCACTTTCTGGGCTGATGGAGAAACCACGACATTATTCCTATTCAATCAAGTGATAAGTCATTTTGGCATGCCTCGCACGATTGTGATAAACCATGGTTCTCACTTTTAGAACCACATGATGTATGAATTAACATCATTGCTCAGTTTTAGGCAAGAGCATTCTTCCTCCTGCTATGTCCCCCAGGCTAATGGCCAAGTGGAAGCCATTAACAATGTCCTAAAAACTATGATCTGTCAGTTAGTAGGAAATCACAAAACCCATTGGTACCATATGTTATATCCAACATTTTGGGAATACCAAAATTTAGTCAATACTGCAACAGGATTTACCCCATTCCAACTCGTGTATGGCCTGGAATAAGTGCTACCTATCGAGTGCCAAATTCCTTCACTAGAACTCGTTGTTGAAATCTTATCTCACACCAATACTAAAGAAGAGCACTAACTATCTCTCAATTAGCTGTATGAGACTCATGAAGATGTTACAATAGCCCTTGAAGCCCACAAGAAACAAGTCAAAGCCCAATATGACAAAAATTTCAAGCCTCATTTGTACCAAGAGGGTGATCTTGTTCTACTCTATTATCAAAATCACAACTTCTTGGGGGCAGGCATGATTCAACCATTGTGGATCGGTCAATATGTAGTCACCAATTACCTCTCAAAAGGTACCTATGAACTACAAAAGTGTGAAATAATCCTGCTCAAGGAGCCCCGAAATGGGCTCTATCTGAAAAAGTATTATGCCTAGTATTACACTAGGCATGTGCTTTGTAATTTTGTGTGTTTATAAGTTTTGATTCTTTTGTCTTGATTGGATTTTTTGTCTTTTTACAAGTATTTGTATGATACATGTCTCTTGTTGCACAGATGTCTTCATCACCCTTATGATACATAGGATATGCGGATGGTGCCTATTGTCACACATGACACATTGCATCAGCTACTTAGGTCATTTAGACACCCGAGTCAGAACTACTTTATTTTGGGGGAGTTTTTCTTAGCACTTCCACCAACAATATTGCTGAGTATATGTATGTAATTACACTCCTCACTGAAGCATCATCTCGGGACATCTCGAATCTAGTGGTCAAGTTAGACTCTCAGCTAGTCATATGCAATTGACAAATCATTATCACATTCACAATCCAATCTTGTTACATCATTATTTAAGGGTATGACTCTTGGAGCGTTAATTTTAATTTATTAGATATGAACACATTCCTCGAGAATTTAATACAATCATTGAATCATTAGAAAATTATGTATTAGATTGGCAGTTGTCTCATTTATTATACATACATGCTGTTATCCACCTAATTTTGTCTCTTTTTTCCATTTTTCCCTTTCTAAATCATAACCATTTACCATTGTTTTACCTCTTTTATACACCCTCATCTTGCACCAGTCCAAGCACGGTGACATATTTCGTATAAAATTTATTTTTCATACATTTAATTTAACTTAGCATTTATTAATCATTTATTACATTATTTGTTACTTTTAATCACACTTTGTAACTTATCGATATCTCCAATGTTTATTTTGTAGTTAGAGTACTTACTGTGATCGCTGATCCTAGTGCAGGATTAGGTCTTGCACCATTGCCAGCACAACAAATCCTTGCAGTAGATCTGAACCTCCTTGATCACTGCCTCATTTTGAGCAGCTTCAACCATGATAGCAAGATCGATCCAAAGGCAGCCGAGATCGAATCTGTGAAGGACGAAAGCTGGAGATTGGCTACGACCAGTTTTGCTAACTATCTAATTTTGAAGGCTGAAAAGCTAAATTCTGCGTTTGGTTATGTAATTGGTTGAATGATCTATTTTGTCCTTTGGCCAAAGATCTATATAATGTAGAATGTAAATAGGACAAGGGGAAGTTTTTGATAGTAGAAGAGAACAGAGACATAACCAGAGAGGTAGTAACAGGTTGTTGTATTTTGTTATCACCAGAATCTAGGTTGGACGATGCATTAATGTATGTACTTGCCTCAGTGAATTAATAAATGGGAGCTCTGCCACATGTTTCACAAATTAAATTTCTGTATTTGAGTTGATGAACTGATTAAGGTAATGAGAAGCATTTTTATTTAAAGGGGAAACACGATGGTTGGCTAGGGCCCATCCAACCCAGCACGTTTAACCCAATTCCCATTTTCCTGTAATTTGTGTTTACATTGTCAACTGTGATTTAATTTTAAGTACATGCATTCCTGTCTGAGTGAAAGTGGATCCATTGTGTGAAGTAGATAAATTCCCTTTCCTGCACTTGATTTCAGATTAGTTTTCCTCCGCCTGGTCCAAGCAGGAGAAACAACCCTGCACCAGTGTATGTTGTTGTGATATCTCATTTTATGCAATTTTGTTTGATTGGGTTTCCCTGCCCGGTCCAAGTAGGAGAAATGAACATGCACCAGTGCATGTTGGTGTGATGCAGCAAGCCTTCTTAGTCTTCTTCTCACAATTTTGTTTCTTTCATTAAATGTTCATGATAGGATGAATGTATATTGATTGTTTCTTTATTCTTGCACTTTGTTAAGATCAGAAAAATTCACTTTTTATGTCTGCAATTTGATTTAACAGTATAATAGAACTTGCAATAATTAAGCACTCATTTTAAGAATTAAATGCTAAGTGCAAGAAGCTCTAATCCGGTGCAAGAACTAGTTTCTTGCCATGTGATATGATTGCTTTGAACCTGGAAAAGTTCAAGCCCTTGCAGGAAGTAAAAATCCTTTAGTAAAGACACCATTTATATCTTCTACATAAATCTTTGTTCCTGCACTAGTTGAAGCAGACTATGATAGTACAGGATAGATTAGTGCAAGAAGGAAATCTCTAAAGGAGCAGGTTTAAGGGCCCATCTGATGAGACTGCTATGTATCTCTACTAAAGAAAAACACACACTCAATAGTTAAACAATAATTAGCTAGAGTGATTTCCCTTTATGTAATTCCCTCTTCCAAATGCATTCTTCCTTGCTCCAGTCTTAGATTAGTTTGATGGTTCAAGTCTCCTTTTTCTCCTTTTAATTTGATTATGTAATCTTTCCTTTAAAGAAAGTAGATTTATATTAGGAAGATTCATACCATCTTTGGCATTGTCAGTGCTTCGTCTCTAAGTTTACGGATCCCCTGGGTTGACAAATTAAGGGTTGAAGAGTTTTCTTAAGTTTAATTCATGTACCCAACACAAGCATGAAAGTAAAATTTCACACTATTAAAAATTTGCAAAAACATGAAAAAATACATTTACATCATAAAGTGCAAATCTCTCTCTCTCTCTCTCTCTCTCTCTCTCTCTCTCTCTCTCTCTATATATATATATATATATATATATATATATATATATATATATATATATATATATATATAAATAGAATCCAATCTTTTACATCAAAAATACCCAAAACATTGGCGTTTTAAGCACAAAATGGCTTTACTAAGCCTCACTATGACACCCACTGGCTATATCATGTGTGGTGCAGGTAAATTCTTAGTGCGGACAAAAACAATTCCTCTAGCCTGAGAGAGCAGGTCTAGCCACAAACAAAAACTCTATGGAAAATCTCCTGAAGCTAGAATCAATTAAGAGGGCCTACCTCTTAGAACACTATTCCACTTGGTGATGATCCTACTTCGTCACTACAACTATCTTTCATTTCCTTCCTTCAAATACCTGAAACAAGCAAAAATATAACAACAAGAAACATGATAGCATACAATATTGTATTCAACCTACTTAATAGGTCAACGAAAATTAATCCATAAAGATGTAAAATAACACTTCATGTAGGAAATCAATCAATAATTGTATTCATATAAATCAGAAAGAGATTACAACCAATGCCTTGATGTTGCTAGTGTCCTCTGACGTATATGGGTTCCCACACTTCATCTAGCATCTCATGGATAGCCCCAACAATGGAATTTTTAAGGCCTCTTCCCTTTAGTCTCAAACTAAATGAAAACACACTATTCTCCCTCAAACATACACTAGAAAGCTACAAGCTATAGATGTCTTGCTGATCATTCAAACTCAATTCAAAATTAGTTTAGATTGGGAAAATAGAGGTTTATATAGCTTGGATGGATGGGAGATGGTTCCTCTCATCATGAGAGAAGGTCTTATCTCTTGATTTTATTCCATCCCAATAGGGGAAAGGATCCCAAACTGACTTCTTCGGCTCCATCCAACTCAACCATCTACAAGACTTCCGTTACAAAGCTTCTAGAGCTGGAAGCTTTGACTCCATATTTAAAAAACTTGCCAAAAGAAGATCAACGTGATTGGAAAAGGGCTTAGTCACTCCCTATGGCACTGGTGCTAGTGTTAGTCTCTACAAATCAGCGTGAGGAGGAAACTCGTTAGTAGTGATGGTCTTGTAGATGTAGGTTTTAACCTGTACAAAAATTACCTGCATACGAATTCTAAAACATAGAAAATAAACAATGTGAGAGCATAACACATAAAACACATATACACAGATATTTTCCCCTGGATCCCAAAACCAGGACTACCAACTTGATTTTTCATTATGTTCCTTTCAATGTTACAATACATATTTATACATGTCGAAGCATCCAATACCATGGACCGAAAACCATCGCGTCCAAAACCATGGACCAAAAACCATCATCCAATATCATGTGAGAAAATCATGCAGAAAACCATAGGTGGGTCCACCCAAACCCCCTATGACCTCCTAGCTACACAATCAGCGCAATGAAGTAGGGGCTCTGCCCCCCCTCTAACCCCCTGGTTAACTATGTGTGCTAGTCTTTGAAACAATATAAGAAAACCCAAAATTCTCTGACTTGTTGTTTTCTTTCCACAGGGGGCCACAAGAGAGCTTAGTCATTTATCCATCCCTACAACACCCATTATTTCTCTACACCAAGAGAACTTCTCAGAGCTCACAGATTTTGTTAATGAATATATAGTATTCTTCAAAGTGTCCACCTTTAGCAGTAACACCTTTTTGTCTTCCATGATATCCCTCACAAAGTGATACTTAAAATCAATGTGCTTTGTATTTGAATCATATGCAGGGTTCTTTGCCAAGAAAATTGCACTTTTGCTATCACAGTATATCCTTATAGCTCCTTGTCCTAACCCCATACTTGAACACAATATTTGCAACCAAACTGCTTCCTTTCTTGCATGAGTGTATGCCATGTATTCTACCTTTGTATTTGATAGTGCCACTACAGGTTTTTTCTTACTCATCCAACGGACTGTACCTCCAAATATGTTAAACACATACCCACTTGTAGATATTCTGTAATCCAGATCTCTAGCCCAATCTGCGTCAACAAAGACATGAATATCCAAAACTCTGTCTAATCCTACTCTTCCTTGGTAGCACAAACCATAATCACTAGTGCCATGCAAATACTTGAAAACCTGTTTCACTATTTTCCAATGGTCCTTTCATGGTTTTTGACATAAACCTGCTCAATGCTCCCACTTCATGTGCAATGTTTGGTCTAGTATAGACCATTGCATACATCAGGCTACCAACTACACTTGCATATGGAACACGGGACATGTTCTCTTCCTCTTCTTGTGTCTTGGGACACTATTCAGCATATAACTTTACACCTACATGAATAGGAACCTTCATCGATTTACTATCCTGCATATTAAACCTCTGCAGTATTGTCTCAACATACTTCCTCTGGTTTAACCAGAGCTTCCTCTTTCCTTGGTGATTGTTTTAACCCATACAAAGACTTCTTTAACTTGCATACCAGTTCTTTCTTACCTTTAACAACAAAACCTTTAGGTTGCTTCACGTAGATCTCCTCCTCCAGATCCCTGTGAAGAAATGTTGTCTTCACATCCATCTGTTCTACCTCAAAATCAAAAGAAGTAGCAACATATAAGAGTAATCTAATAGAAGTTACCTTGGCAATATGAGAAAATATATCACCAAAATCAGTTCCCGGCACCTAGGAATAACCTTTTGCTAGCAATCGAGCATTGTATTTCTCCACCTTTCCTTCTGCATTTGTCTTCTTCTTGAACACCCATTTTCTGTGAATGGGTTTCCTTCCAGCTGGCAACTGCACCAGATCCCAAGCCTCATTTTTGTACAAAGATGTCATTTCATCAACCATGGCTTTTTTCGAGAGTTTTCCATCCTCTAAATCTATTGCTTTTTTCATGGTTATGGGATCATTATCAGTAATAGATAAAGAAAAATTTGAACATAAATCAGATGGAATATACCTTTCTCACTACCTTATTTCTCGAACTGATCTTCTCACACCCAGTGTTTGTATCTCTTCATCTTCTGATTCCTCATCTATTGTAGAGTATGAGTCTTCCTCCTTTAGCTCAAACTCTATCTTCTCAAGTTCCTTTGGTTGGACTTCATGTTTAATAACATCTTTCACCTCTCTGAACACCACATCTTGGCTGTACACAACCTTCCTTATTACTGGGTTCCAAAGCTTATAACCCTTTAAACCATACTTATACCCAATAAACATGCACATTTCAAATTTACTATCCAAATTTGTTCTCTTCTCCTTTGGAACATGTACATATGCATAACATCCAAATACCCTCAAATGTGAAAGAGAGGGTTTCTTACCAGTCCATACCTCTTGTCGAGTCTGGTCCTCTAAATTATGCTGATGAAGGTGACCTGTTGACCAGGTAGCATGCAGTCTCGACCGCCTCTACCTAGAATTCGTGTCCTAACCCAACACCACTATGAATGCTTCTTGCCCTTTCCATCAACATCTTGTTCATTCTTTCCGCAACTCCATTTTGCTGAGGTGTATATGGAGTAGTATTCTACAGTGCTATACCACACTTCTTACAGAATTATTCAAATCCCTTAGTGCAAAACTCTCCACCGTTATATGTCCTCGGCACCTTTATCTTCTTCTCTGTCTAGTTTTCTCCCAGAGCCTTAAATTTTCTAAATCTATCAAAGACTTCAGATTTCTTCTTAAGGAAATATATCCATGTATTCCTTGAGAATTCATCTATAAATTATAAATAGTACACAAACTAACCGAGTGATGGAACCTTCACAGGTCTAAACACATCATTGTGCACAAGCTCTAATATTTGTTTTGCCCTCTTACCACCAGAGGGGAAACTCACCTGATTCTGCTTACCATATACACAATTTTCACAAAAATCAAAATCCAAAGAGCTAGTACTCATACCTTCTACCATACCTTTACCATGAAGTATTCGAAGGTCCTTCTCTCTAATATGTCCAAGCCTTTGATACCACAACATGGTCTTCTCTCCATAGACCACTAGATTTTCTGCTCCACTTTCAAGAACCACATAAATGTTGCACCCATCAACAATTGTGCTACCCTGCACCTTCTACAGAGTTCCAATCCAAAATCCCCACATCAGTACCAGTTCTCCCTGAACCATCTTGCAGGTATCCTTCTCGAACACTATTTTTACACCTGCATCATCCAACTTGCTTACATAAATCATATTTCTAGCCATTGTAGGAATATGAAAATCACCTGGAAGTGTTCTAACCCTTCCACCTTGTAACTTCAACTTTAATTTTCCATGAACAATGATTCTAGCCTTCCTATCATCCCCTAAGAAGACATCACCACCATCATATTTCTCATACTCGCATAACCACTCTTTATGGGGAGTGAAGTGAAAGGATGCCCCTGAGTCAATCAACCATGCCTCATGATCTACATGTGTACTTGAAGAAGCCAAGTACACATCTGTTATAGACATTTTTGTGCCTCGCATCATGGAGCATGAAATGTCAATAATCACAGGGATCCTCAGTCCCTAAACATGTTGTTCTTACCCCTACAAGAACAAGGTCATCAAACAACAGCACTTCCAATCAGTTCTCCACCTGAAAACACTTCAAAACAGGCTTATTTTGGATCATGTCAGCTGCTTAATTGAGCTTCTGCGCTGTAATGCAACTATCCCACTCTGTACCTGCGTTGGAAGTCAAAAGTAATGAAGGCTACCTGCGCTGGGCGAGATTGGCCAAGTGGCACAGTCATCCTGCAAGGTGTCAACTGCCCAGGAAGCTTCCAAACTGACACTTGGTTCATCAGATTCGCCTTGTGATGAGTAAGAGGTACTGGATCACCATGTGTAACCAAGGATCTCCAAGTGGACTCAAGAACTGAAGATTAACTGAAGAGGGAGAGGACACTAGTCAGCTCTATGCCAGCCTCAAGCTGACTCATCCTCTCTTCTTCTCTCCTATATATAGAGCTCTTCTATGAGGTCTAAGGAGGCTGGAATTTTGTGTAAAGCAAGGAGGTGCTGTTGGATTACAGTTAGAGCTATTGGGTGATTGTTTTACTAGAGGTGAAGAGGAGAGTTCTTGCTGCTGGGGAGGTGCTGTTGGATTGGAGCCATCATTGGTTGTAACCTTCTCAGAACCCTGTTACTTCTATCAATAAAGTTTTGCATGTTCTCCTATATACTTGTATTGCATTGATGTATTGTATTTACATGTATATTTGATTCACTCTAATCCATGCATCAGTTATGAGTACATGTATCTTGTAGTTTCCTCTCTTGTTTTGTGCAGGGCTTGTGTGTAGCTGGACTGGCAAAGAGAGCAAGGAGCTGGGAACAAGAGACAAAGAGAGAGGATCAAGATCGACTAAGCGAAGGATACCAGGTTGGTTGATCATTTCTTCCCTCTCTCTGTACTTTCATAAAGGAAAACATCAAAGCTTTACTTTCAGTTGTTGCTAAAGACTGTCACCTTTAGAGTAGGGATAGGGTCATCCGCATCGGATACTTTTCCCCACAACAAACTGGCGACTCCACTGGGGAACCTAGTATCTTGTTGGTTTTTGTAGTATTTTGCTATTCATTTCTTGAAGAAAAGAGTACCAAATCGAAAAGCTTTTGACTATATCAAAAGCGAAGTAGAGGGACTGTTACTCTTGCTCATTTGCTGAGCAAATTCAAGATTTGAAGAGCCTATCTACAAAAGACTCTTTACTCTTTGTGATAGATCTTCATACTCTTGATCATCCCTTAGCCTGTACTTGACCTATAGCTTTTTATTTCATCAAAAACAGTGCATTTTTGAGCTTTTTATGACCCGGAAAACTTTGTAGACGAAACTCTCGTGAGTCAGTGCAGGCTGTCCACAGGCAGTCTGCATTACAGCGCAGGTACTCCCTTCGGGAACTGCGCTGAGAGTGAAATTGGCAGACTAGAACCTGCGCTGGTCCAGTTAGCCCTTGTCTTGCTCAGTTTTCCTATTGTGTCTTGGCCCTGTTTGCACTTGTTTTTGGCTGATTGCTTGCTGGTTATTGTACTTACTGTAAACCACTTCTCCTTGACATTATTCTGCCTCAGTTGTGTGATGAAACTGTGAATGTTCTTTCAGTATTTCTTGTTTCAGTTACAGTTTCCCATTGTGAAAAGCGAACCAGTATAGCTTTGGCCTCTTAGATCCTGAACTGTAAAAGTGTCTTTGTGATCTTAAGAGCTAGTTTTATTACTGTTCATGGCTGTTTGAGTTTGTTTGTTTTTCACTTTATGGTTTGAATTCATATATTTTTAGTGTTGAAACAAGTACCTGTAAAGCGTTTTTCATTTTAGAAAAATTGGTTTGTTTACACTTCAAATTGAATTCGAAAGTCATACAACAGTTTCCCTTTTGTCTACATCAACATTAAAGGGAAAGAAAAGAAATACATGCATCTTGCATTTGCATTTTGATAATTTTGGGTGTCTGATCTAGGAGAAAGTGCATTAGTTTGTGCTTGATGCTCTGTGTGGAAAGATATTGTTTTTCTCTCCCCTCGGTAGTTAGGATTTTCAAAGCTAAAAGGATTGTGAAAGCTTGCTTATCATTTTAGCTGCATTTAGGAATTTGTACCAATACATCTCGTGGTGATCCTGAAAGACAAACTGATAAACAAGATCAACTTAAAATATATTGAATGAATCTAAAAACGCATTGTAACATAACGCTCACAGTAGAGGTCTAGGTAGAGACGTGTTCCGGCGTCGTTAAACGTAGTGACTGTCGATCTCTACGAAGGTGGGTGATTCCTCCTGAGAGTCGGTGGCACTAATACGGACTTGAGCTCCCGCGTACCGTCGCGTATATTGGGAGACCCCTATAGGCTTTTATCCTTTATCCTTAGGAAGCCGTGTCGACCGCCCTACTGATCGCGATGCAGTGAACACAGCATTCACGAAGATCGACCACCCGTACCGTAAAACGTATTCTGTGGTTTCGCGAAAGGTTTGGCACACCCTCTGCCTAGATCTCCAGAGCAGTTTCTTTTGGCCCTTTTCAAACTCTATAACTGAAAAGGTCCAACCGAGCATTTGTCACTTCGGGCTCGTTAATACATCGAAGGCGACTAGAGTCATCTTTAGCTTTTTCTTGACTCTTAAAACATGAAAAAGCAAAGTTGTGTCTAAAAGCGTCTAATAAAATTCATTCAATACGGAAACATAATTCCCCTTTTTGTATTTTAGTTGATCAAGTAATCCGCAACCGTGGAGGAAAGTCAATTAAAACCCCGTCGTTCAGGGAGGCTTGCGAGTCAACCGCCTTTGTCTCCGGAACCGAGAGTAGTACGGACGAAGCGAACTCGCTTGACCAGGTCAAAATCTCCTTTTAAGGTTAGAACGGAAGTTCCAACAACATCTGAGATTCTGGTCACTCCCAATATTTCTGGAATCCCTGCCTCTATTGGAGAAGTTCAACAGCAACAGAAGGACAGTGGTACTGATCCTAGTCTGAAGACAAGTACTTGCATAACTGAACCAGTTCCATCTGAAACCGGTCCATAGAGTCTTGTTGTTCAAACGACTGTCGCTGTCGAAGCAACCCCTTCTTCGGCACCAGAAATCTTTTACGGACCTGACGGTCTTCCTCTTCCTCCTGGTCTGATTGCAATAGAGGAAATCGTAGAGGACCAGCAAGCAAATACTCCAATTCATTTTGGAGTAGGTACCCTCTTTTTCCTTCTGCATCAGAAGTTTGTCTATCGCCACCGGAAGTTCCTGAAGAATCGTTAGGAAGTTTATTGGATAGACTTAAAATGTCTGAACAACCATCGACATCTAGGACTGTGCCAAATGACACAGCAATAGCAGAAGCTCCTGCTGTCACTCCAACGATGTTTGCCGGCATACCAGTCGTCCCGACTAGCTCTCATCAGCTAGAAGGAGTCCACCCAGGGACTATTATGACAACTTGGTCTATTCCAGTTTGTTCTTCCGGTATAATACCCGGTAATTCTTATGTTGAAACTAGACAAATTGATCCCTTTGGGAATCAGTTTGGGCCATCCAGTCCTCAAAGGCCATCTACACCCTTGAGCTTCGGATTGTTACCGTATGGGGGGCAATATGCCCTTTCACTTCCCCTTCCGGGGGGATACCCATACGGCAGTTTTCAACCACTTTCAAGTTTAACTGAGGTAACGACGAGTGGTTGGGTACCTATGTTACCCCAACAACCAAGAGTTGTATATTCCATGCAACAATGTGTACCTATGTCCAGTATCCCGACGACGCCAGCAATTGTAACCGTGTCGCAAGTTCAATCGATGCCTGTTGTATGTCAACCCCAAGTTGTAATGCAACAGCCTATTGACCCTGCAACACAGCCACAATCGCCAACTGTCGGGATGACACAGATACAAACGGGAACTATAACCCCGCATCTTGGTCCGTCGGTTAGTGTCGCACAGCAAAACATGGCTTCACAACCATGGATGGTGCAATACCAACAACCTCAGTTTCAACAGGTGTACCAAGGGTCTGAGCAACAGATCTTTGCAAATAGTGGGCAACCCTATATTCAGAACGGGTTAAACCAACCACTTTACAGTGGCCAAGCCCACCAACCATATCAGTCATATCAACATCAGTTGCATTATGCTGGTGTGCAAAGACCTACTGCTCAGGCGATTCCATCATATCCTGGGTACGCCTCGCCAAACCTGAATCAGCAGTTGCCATTCGTGGCGACCTTAGAATTACCAGATTTACATCGATTGACGAACGATCCAATCGCCTATGCCCATTGGTGGCCAGCGATTCCTCACAAACTTCCTTCGGACATTCCTAAATTCAATGGAAATCCGGGCGAAGACCCGTCGAATCATGTGATGACATTCCATCTGTGGTGTTCGTCGAATACCTTGAATGATGATTCGATAAGGCTTCGTCTTTTCCAGAGGACATTGACTGGTCCGGCGGCCAAATGGTATATTGAATTACCTAGAGCCTCTTTCGACAATTTTAGTTCCCTAGCCACGACTTTCTTAACACACTTTCAGTTACCTATAAGGTACGAAACTGGAACAGAAATCTTGACCAATTTCAAGCAGACAACAGCCACACATATATCTGATCATATACATGAGTGGCGTCGTCGTCGCAGAATGGTAAAGACCTATGTTCCAGATCAGCTATTAGCTGAGTGGTTTATAAAGTCGCTTCTGCCGGCAATAACAGAAGATGTGGCCAAGGGAGGCGTCGTAACAGAGGAGCAAGTTATTGCTCGTGCTCAATATTTGGACTTAGTGTATACTCAGTCGGGCACGCTCTATGATAAGATACCTGACGCCCCCAGACCGGAATTTTCAATCCCTCCTCCTCCCGGATCGAACAGTGACTCTCATGCCGGTGATGGCGTGATTGGAACTGCAAACGCTAAGTCGACAAGGGATTCGAATAAGAAAGCCCGTAAGACTTCGAATCAAAAAGAAAATCAGGAGATTCTTGCTTTGGAGGTAAATGCTGTATCTACGGATAAAGACAAAAACTCCAATCAACCAGGAAGCAAGAAGAAACAAAACAAAGGGAAGAAGAAGAAACAAGGTGGATCATCCCCTCAAAAAACTTCTTCAAACCCTCCTGGGCAAAAGAAACAATTTCCTCCATGTCAAATATGTGATGAAAATCATTCAACAAAGAACTGTCCGTTCAAAGCTGAGTTAAAGAGGTTCCTAAAAAGTTCCCAAACTTCAGCTGTGTTGACTGATCCGTTTCCCACCCCAGGTCAGAATATGGTTGATAGTGGAAATGCTTCCCCGTCTCAAGTGCTTATGCTGTCGGTTTCTAAGCAAAGTGATGTTTTGATCTCGACTAGGAATAAAGATTATGGGAATCCGCAGGTGTCGAACGACAAAGGGAAAGATCAACCCAGTAGTTCGACAACGACTTCGGCAGAAGTTGTACCCCCCCTCACGCATGAATTAACAATAAAGCCGCCTAAGGGAGTAGTCCACAAATCGACATTCAACCCTCGCGCCATAGCGGCGCAACACTATAATATAGTGGAGGATTTGGCCCAATCGCCATCTGCTATGTCGACTCTTGAGGTACTACAAAATTGCCCATCCCAAAGACAGGCATTGTTATCTGCAATTGGTGGAGTGGATCCTAAAGATTCCAGTCTTGTATCCTTTGATCACAAAGGATATGATCCTCAGTTACCAGCGCAATTAGCTTTCCTTATTCAAGTGAAAGCACTCAACAAAACTGTTCATAGAACGATTATTGATGAGGGCGCGTCGACATGTATCATGTCGATGAGTTGCTGGAAAACTCTTGGATCTCCAACCTTGTCGCGATCTTCGATGACATTGAAAGCATTTGACGGTAGATCGTACACTCCGTACGGTATCCTAAATAACTTTAAGGTTGAACTAGGAGGGAAAACAGTGGAAATTGATGTCGAAGTCATTGATGGCAATCTTGACTATAACATCCTACTGGGAAGACCATGGATATATGCCATGGCAGCTGTAGTGTCGACATACTTTAGGAAGATCGCATTCCCATTTGAAGGGGGAATTACGATCGTCGACCAACAAAATTTCCTCCCTAATGGTTCACAAGTTACTGGAAGCATTCCCCTGATCCATGGGAGCGACCATTCGATAAAAGATATAGGAGTAGGCTTGCTAAAAGATCCCACAATGATGGGAACTTTCGCATTGCCACCTCCTTTCCATGAAGGGAATATCCCGTTTGTAGCAACATGCAACATGATATCTTCATCGAAAGTCGCAGAAGACAAAGTCGTCATGGATCATCAAGTGGTTTTGCCTCCTAGCCCCATTGAAATATTGTAGCAATCAATGTTTCAGGCATGGGAGGCGAGCCCAAATGAACGCTCGTCAAGCGTTTGGGTAGATAGGTCCGAAGAATATGGTACCCCATTAGATCCATGGTCAAAAGTTCATGGGACTGACGAAGGAATCTTACAATCAATGATGATTGAGGGGGCACCATGGAATGATCACCACCATCGTTCCCTTCTTCCAGAGTGTGAAGAAGAAACTCATCACGACCTATACCACCCTTCAGTGTTTGAATTCCTAACAAATACTGTAAATACGGTGGATTCAGAGAGAAACCTATCCAATATTGAAGAGACAGTAGCCATAAACATCTCGACGAAATCTGATGTTGTTGAGAATATTCATGTCGGCAAAAGTTGTTCCCCTTCAGAACTGGAAATATATAGTGCTCTCTTTCGCGAATTTAGAGATGTCTTTGCATGGTCATATGATGAAATGCCAGGCATTGATTCGAGCATAGTTGAACATGAGATTAAAATGTATCCTGATGTCAAACCAGTAAGACAACGGCTTCGGCAGGTACATCCGAAGAAAGCCGCTGCCATTAAGGCAGAAGTTGAAAAACTTCTCCACGCTGGATTCATCTACCCGGTTCCTCTAACCGATTGGGTATCGAATATTGTCCCTGTTATGAAAAAACAAGGGACGATAAGAGTGTGCGTCGACTATAGGGATGTAAACAAAGCTTGTCCAAAGGACAACTACCCTACACCCTTCATCGACCAGATAATTGATGAATGCGCCGGATGTGAAATCTTTTCCTTTATGGATGGATTTTCCGGGTATAATCAAATAAATATCCGCCCACAGGACCAGTCTAAGACTGCATTCATCTGTCCGTGGGGCACATTCGCTTATCGAAAATTACCCTTTGGTTTAAAGAACGCAGGGGCGACGTTTCAGAGGGAAATGAATTATGCCTTTCATGACATCAAGAACATTGTTCAACCTTATCTCGACGATCTTCCGGCTCATTCGCGAAAGCGGACTGATCATCCGCGGCATTTGAGAGCAATATTTCTACGTTGCCGACATTATAAGATAAGACTCAATCCGCACAAGTGTGTGTTTTGCATCGGTTCTGGTCGTTTACTTGGCTTTGTTGTCTCTAAGGATGGGATTCGTCTCGACCCCTGTAAGGTTCAGGCAATCATTAATTTGCCTCCACCTTCAAATTTGCTTCAGATTCAGAAACTCCAAGGGAAAGCAAACTTTCTGAGGAGGTTCATTCCAAATTACGCAGAACTTGCCAAAGGTTATACTCGTCTTTTGAAAAAGGATGTACCTTTTGTCTGGGACCAGGTTGCGCAAGCTTCCTTTGACGCTCTGAAAGATTGTCTAGTAAGAGCATCATTAATGTACGCCCCGGACTATCAAAGAGATTTTAACCTGTATCTAGCTGCAGCAGATACGACCATTGCGATGGTCTTAGTGCAAGAAGTCGATGGAATCGAACATCCTATATATTATTTAAGTAAAAACTTAAATGATACAGAAAGTAAATATTCCTATGTTGAAAAACTAGCGCTTGCTGCTGTTCAAGCGATTCAAAGGTTTCGACATTATGTCCTCTTTAGGAAAACTACCGTTTTGTCAGATTGCAATCCCATGACATATATACTGTCGCGACAGTTGCTTGGGGGCAAATATTCAAAATGGATAGCCATCCTTCAAGAGTTTGATTTAGATTTTGTAAAATCCAAATCGAAGAAAGCTCTAGTTTTCGCGGAATTATTGTGCGATCTCCCATCGTCGTCCAACGATGAAACATCAGAAGAGTCAATCGTGGATGAAAATTTGTTTCTGATATCAGTAAGCGATGAGTGGTATGGAGACATCATTTTTTATCTCCAAACCCAAAAATTTAGGCCTAATACCTCACACTCGGAACGGAAACGTATACGATACCAATCTAAAGACTACATGATCGTCGGTGATACACTTTACCGTCGTGGCGTCGATACGGTTCTGAGGAGGTGCCTTACCCATGAGGAGGCCGAAAAAGCCCTGAATGATTGTCACTCAGGCGCGTGCGGGGGGCATCAATCTGGATATGCAACAGTACAAAGAATCTTACGAGCAGGATATTTCTGGCCAACTATGTTTAAAGATTGCATAATAGCTGTCAGAAGTTGCCATGCATGTCAGATCTTTGATAGCAAAACCAGAAGACCGCCCGCACCCTTATAGCCAATAGTTGCTGTTGGGCCCTTCGCCAAGTGGGGCATCGATTTCATGCAATGTAACCCCACCTCGACCGGGGGGCATGGGTATATTATAGTCGCTGTTGACTATTTTACCAAATGGGCCGAGGCGATGCCTACATTGGATAACACTGGTGAAACAGCTGCCCTTTTCTTTTTCAATCATGTAGTCGCCAGGTTCGGCGTTCCGCAAGCTATAGTGACAGATCATGGATCGCATTTTCGCAATCACATGATGATTGAATTAGCTGCCAAACTAGGGCTATCGCACGACAGCTCTACCCCGTATTATCCACAAGCCAACGGACAAGTTGAGGCAATCAACAAAGTCCTGAAGCGTATGTTGCAAAGGATGATCGGGGTTCACAAGAGAAGATGGCATCTAATCCTGTACTCAGCATTATGGGCTTACCGAACCTCGGTAAAGAACGCCACTGGGTTCACACCATTCCAATTGGTGTATGGCCTAGAGGCAGTATTACCGATCCAGTGCGAAATTTTGTCTCTTAAACTCGCAATTGACCTCCTCCCCGGAACCTCAGAAGAAGAGGCTCGTTTCCTGGAATTGATCCAGTTGGATGAAAACCGTCGTGATGCCGCTTTGGCAAACGGGGCTCATAAGAAACGAGTCAAAGCACAGTTTGACAAGAATGTCAAACCACGCAACTTCTCTGAAGGTGACTTGGTTTTGCTTTACGACCAAGAATCCGATAAATTAGGAGCAGGAAAATTTCAGTCCTTATGGATGGGTCCCTATATTGTTAAAAGGGTGTTAGCAAAAGGAGCCTACGAGTTAATGGATTATGACGGAATACCACTGGCGCAACCCCGTAACGGGTTGTACCTCAAGCGTTACTATGCCTAAATAGTAACCTGAGTGCTTTTGTTGTATTTTGTTTTCGCTAAAATGTTTGTTTCGGTAGTAATCCACCCTTCTCGTTTGTTGTAGATGTCGAATTATTCTGATACATATGTGGGATATGCCGACGGAGCGAGTCGTAGTACGCGGAATTTGTCCTCCGCTGCCTGGGCCATTTTTGATCCAAGCGGCAAGTTAGTGAGTTTCAGAGGCGTGTGTATTGGACGGTCAACAAACAATATCGCTGAGTATAGTGCGTTGATCGAACTCCTCTCTGATACCATCGCTCATGGTATACGCCGACTAATTGTTAGGCTAGACTCACAACTTGTGATACTACAACTCACTGGTATATATTCAGTCCGCAATCCAGCTATTTATCGTATGTTTCTAAGAGTTAAGATTTTGGAAAGAGAGTTTGATTCAATTCAATACCAACATATTTCCAAAAACTTGAACACATTAACAGATTCATTGGCAAACTATGTATTAGATAGACATTTACAACATATATAAAAGAGATGCATCGGTGCTATGTAAGTGGATCACCAATAAACTGAAATAAACTCCGAAAATCAAAATATATAAAGCTGTTTATAGTTTGTACATAATGTGCTGTAATCAAAACAAAATTGGTCATATGACCTAGAACTCAAAAGATGCTAGGGGGCACCCTAGCCTAGTGGTGCTCATGAAAGTACGTCACGGTCTGTGCGATCATGCGCAAGAGACGAGTCCATCGTCTAGGCACGCCAATGGTGTGCCGCTGCAACTGTAAAGGTAACTCGTCAATCTGTACATCCGGAAGACCACAAGTAAGGCTCTCAACCTGCTCCTGCACAGCTGCAAGTATCTCAGTATCACCAAGGTCGCGAATAATAACTCTCCTAGCAGGCTCTGCTGCTGGGGCAGCAACTGGCGATCGTGGACGAGCTACTGGACGAACAGGACCAACATCTGCATGCACCCAAGAGTTTGATCAGTTTTGAACAGTAAACATCATGAATGAAAACAATAAACAGTGATATGGTCAGAGATTTTACCAATAGCACCCCATTGCTCGCCATCCGGAAGCACCAAGTCCGGATCACCTCGGTAGTCCATACCCACATATGGATACTCAGAAAATGCCATCTCCTGACGCTCGAACCACCTAAAGAAGGACTCAGTGAATGTAATATGAGGTTGACCAGCATGCCAGGACATATGGTCAACCCACCTCTGCATGCGTGGCTCGGTCGGAGAAGGTACATCAAGCAAGATGTACTGAGGTTGCATCAATGGGATTTTCTCCAAGACAAAGGCAGTCAGAATAGAACCAAATCCAAAGTTCTTCAGCCCCCCGTCCTTTACCTTGGTCAATTGACTTTTCATCTGGATAAGTACTGCATCACACCAGTTAAACACTTTCGGTTGGAGACACTCCAAGGCGTGCTGCATATAAGATCTGTTGGCAACATGTAAAGCTGCGCTACCGGCCATCCTACCAATAGTAAACAGAATAGACCTGAGAGACCTGTCAGTGATGTCACGGATGTTGATCTTGCCGTCTTTGCTCGGCTGTGAACCTTCCCGGCAATACTGACGGATATAGTCTCTGGTGGAAGTAGTCCCTCGAGCCGTACCTGACAAAGAAATGGGGGCACCCCGCCTTGACAACCCAGTCAAGAAGTACATGTCCTCTATGGTCAAAGGGAAGGACTTCCCCCTAATCTGAAATACTTGGTTAACAGGATCCCAAGCATCAAGCAGATACTGCAGTAAAGAAATCTGTGCTCTCATGCTAGAGATACGGAAGAAATTCAGCAGGCCACAGTTCCGAAGCGCGTTCACCGTGACTGGGTCATGGAGTGCAACCATGTCCTCTGCTTCATGTTCTCGTTCTCGCCATGTAAGGGACATTTTGTTCAAAGTTCCCTGCAAGCAAACAAGAGAAGGAGTAAGTTCCTGATTTTGATGAAAATCTGGCGAAAAATCATCAAAAAACTCATGCAAAATCAGCTTTTTTAGGCCCAGCGCAGGCAGAGAGTCTTCCCCCTGCTCTGGAACTCAGTCTGCCTTAAGGCTGCCTGAAATACAGCGTAGATTTCGAAAGGGGAACCTGCGTTGATGCCAGGGCGCCCTAATGAAACCCCTGAGGCCCAGAAACTCTGAAAAACATGCATGAAACTGAAAAAGGAAACCATGAAAGTGAAGGGCTAAGGTTTAGCTCCTACTTGGTCCAAACGGCGCCGAAAATCGTCCACAGAATCTCCCGGAATCAGCTGGTGAAAATCAAGGAAGAAGAGGCACCTCCAGAGCTCCAACAAGCAAAATGCAAATGAAATGGTAAATGAGAGGTAAAAAACCCTTTTATGACTTTTTCACAGTTTAAAGTTAAATATTAGGGTTATAATCTCGTTTTCATACAAATATTGTCCATTTCTAACAAAATTTGTTGCAGCAATTGAAAATGAAGTACTACATTTGAAAAGAGAAAAGCTAGTAAAAAATTGAAATTTGACCATGAATCGAGCAGTTTTACCACGGAATTTATGCTCGTTAAAAAATAGAAAAGTGTGAGCAGAATTTTTCCACCAAAGTTCAAGCTCGCTAAAAAATGAACCTATCTCGGTAAATAACCATTGCGATCGTAAATTTATAAGCCTTAAAAGCCTTGGTCGTGTTTTCATCCATCACCTCCATTTCATTTGGCCGATCGTTCACCCCCACATGTGTGTTTACCTATTTTGAGGAACAGCTGCGAAGAGTGATTTCACCTAGCCATCCTTGTGACACTACCGTGATTGGAAAATTCCAATTTGTACCCGGAATCAGTTGCTATCCCTGTTTATCACTCGTTCCTCAAAAGACGAGTCTTCTTTGAGCTCTTTTCACTGACTCGTAAAATATGAAAAGTTTGCCGAGTTTTTGGCCTTCTAGCTCGTTAAACGACCGAAAGCTATCCCTCCTCTAGATTTTAATCTTTTTGGACCTGAGGGATTATTGCACAAAAAGATCGAGCGCTTGTCTTGTTCGGCTCGTAAAAGTACCGAACAGCCATCCCTTCTGTATTGTTTTATACTTTTTCGGACTTAAGGGATTAGATGACGAAAAAGGAATCATGGAGTTAACTTTCTGTACCTTTTCAGACTCTCTAAAAATGAAAAGGACCGAGTTTTCCTTGTCGTTAGACTCGTTAAAATGATTAAATAGCGACAAACTTGTCTTTAGACGAGAACGAGTTTCCCTATCGCTAGGCTCATTAAATCATAGCGATGGGCTTGCCCGAAGGGCAGGTTATAGAACAAGCATATGTTATCCTCCTCAAGCTTGACAAAAATAAAGAGGTACTGGTCAGAAATGACTGGGGAAAAATTGGGAGAACATCAAAATTTAATGGTAGCAAGTCACTCTTGAACATGACACTTTTCCTCCGTATCACATCGGGTTGGGTTGTTTCATTCACCGGTCTCATCACCATGGTCCTCGCCACACCATCCACGTTTGGGGTAATGCTACCGATCCATCGCATCAGTGTCGTTATATGTTCAAGAGGGGTCATTCTGAAAGTGTCAACCGTGTCCCATCCACTGCCATACATTATCCTTCATCCATTCATGATCGCCACCCTGAATCATATGTCACAGTTTGTTTTCACCTCCACTAAAGTCATTAGCTCCGTTCCGTGTCATTGATGTGGGATTCATTAAGGCCCTCCTTTGACGGATCGCTTCTTGTCGACTTCAGCTCATTATCCAAGAAGTTGATCTAGGAACACCCCCCATCAGTACTTTGAAGCTTGCATGCCTCAATGGCAAGTTTCTCACTTCCGGCGATAGGTATACATCAATGACCTTCGACCAGAAGATTTTGCATGGCGTTCGACGCCAAGTCCTTTATTCACGCCACGTGAATTGTACTGCAGTACCTTGAGGGTCATCGTCATTATTGGTGATTCCTCTCGCGCTTGTTAACGGTTTTCATTATTGACCGGTAATCAAGCGATGTCTTTCCATGTTCGACTTCAGCGCAATTCTCACATGGATCGACTTGTACTTAGAGTGAAGATTGAACGAATTTGAAGACCCCGGATCTAGTTTCATCCATCCGGGCTGCGATATATATTCAGGAAATATAAAAGCATTTTCCATGTACATCTTTACAGCAGATGATCATCCTACTCAAAGGATGATAATTTCAGCAGAAAATTATCAGTCTATCTTCAGACAATCGTCTGTCATATGTACCAAAATGTATTTATAAAAAGCTGAGCATGGGAATGCTCGCCTCAGCTAGATCATGAGAATAATAATGAATGAAAAATAATGTATTGTATTGTATTGTATTACAGGGCACTCTCCTCAGCATTGGAACGAACTTCGGATCCTCTAGATAAAGCATTTCACCCGATAAACGGCCTCATACTTTAGGGGGCAACTGTTATAGACATTTTTGTGCCTCACATCATGGAGCATGAAATGTCAATAATCACAGGGATCCTCAGTCCCTAAACATGTTGTTCTTACCCCTAAAAGAACAAGGTCATCAAACAACAGCACTTCCAATCAGTTCTCCACCTGAAAACACTTCAAAACAGGCTTATTTTGGATCATGTCAGCTGCTTAACTGAGCTTCTGCGCTGTAATGCAACTGTCCCACTCTGTACCTGCGCTGGAAGTCAAAAGTAATGAAGGCTACCTGCGCTGGGCGAGATTGGCCAAGTGGCACAGTCATCCTGCAAGGTGTCAACTGCCCAGGAAGCTTCCAAACTGACACTTGGTTCATCAGATTCGCCTTGTGATGAGTAAGAGGTACTGGATCACCATGTGTAACCAAGGATCTCCAAGTGGACTCAAGAACTGAAGATTAACTGAAGAGGGAGAGGACACTAGTCAGCTCTATGCCAGCCTCAAGCTGACTCATCCTCTCTTCTTCTCTCCTATATATAGAGCTCTTCTATGAGGTCTAAGGAGGCTGGAATTTTGTGTAAAGCAAGGAGGTGCTATTGGATTACAGTTAGAGCTATTGGGTGATTGTTTTACTAGAGGTGAAGAGGAGAGTTCTTGCTGTTGGGGAGGTGCTGCTGGATTGGAGCCATCATTGGTTGTAACCTTCTCAGAACCCTGTTACTTCTATCAATAAAGTTTTGCATGTTCTCCTATATACTTGTATTGCATTGATGTATTGTATTTACATGTATATTTGATTCACTCTAATCCATGCATCAGTTATGAGTACATGTATCTTGTAGTTTCCTCTCTTGTTTTGTGCAGGGCTTGTGTGTAGCTGGACCGGCAAAGAGAGCAAGGAGCTGGGAACAAGAGACAAAGAGAGAGGATCAAGATCGACTAAGCGAAGGATACCAGGTTGGTTGATCATTTCTTCCCTCTCTCTGTACTTTCATAAAGGAAAACATCAAAGCTTTACTTTCAGTTGTTGCTAAAGACTGTCACCTTTAGAGTAGGGATAGGGTCATCCGCATCGGATACTTTTCCCCACAACAACATCCCCACCTTCATCTAAGGTGGTTTTCACTTCTATAGAAGGAGAATCATCAGATCCCATTCCTTTATCAAGAGCTTTAGATTTATAGTCCCTTTTGTAGTGCCCTTCTTTTCGCATTTCCAGTACACCACCTTTATAGGTTTTCTAAGAGATTTATATCTTCCTCTAGTTTTAGATCTCCCACTCGATGAATTATTTTTGTTTGTGTTTTGGGACTGTCCTCATACAAATAAGGCATCACCGTTCTGGCTCTCCATATTTTTCCCTCTCATCTTATCAATCAACAAGGATGAGACTAGTTCATCAAACTTCAAGGCAGTTGCATTGCTACCTATTGCAATAACCAGACTATCCCACGAATCTGGTAGAGAAGACAACAAACGGAGGCACTTATCTTCATCTGAAATTTTAATATCAACAGATGCTAACAAACTTACCATAGTATTAAATGCATTCATATGCTCTGTCACCGAGTCTCCATCTTTCATTCTCAGGTTATACAACTTTTTCCATAGGAATAATTTATTCACTAGAGACTTAGATTGGTACAAAGTCCCTAACTTGTCCCACAAAGCCTTCAATATAGCTTCCCCTGATACATTCAGTGATACTGAATCTGAGATAAATAATCATATTGTGATCTTTGCCTTCTAATCCAACTTCTTCCATTCTTCATTGGACACTCCTCTTGGTTTAGTACTCGGATCTACCGTAATCCACTGATATTTATCCACCAATAGATCCTCCATCTTGAGTTTCCACAACTCAAAAATCTGACCATTAAATTTCTTGAACTCTATCTTTCCACTGCTTTCCATCTTCATTCACCACCAGAATCTATCTCATAGATATCCCACTAAACAGGGTCTACCACAGGCCCAAGCGAAACCCCTCAGCAACAAAGGCGTCCCTTTGAAGCAAAAAACAGCTCTGATACCAAATGTAGGTTTTAACCCCATATAGAAATTACCTGCATATGAATTCTAAAACACAGAAAAAAAACAATGTGAGAGCATAACACATACAGAGAGTTTTTCCCCTGGATCCCAAAACTAGGACTACCAGCTTGATTTTTCATTATGTTCCTTTCAATGTTACAATAAATATTTATACATGCCGAAGCATCCAATACCATGGACCGAAAACCATATCATCCAAAACCATGGACCAAAAACCATCGCGTCCAAAACCATGTGTGAAAATCATGCAGAAAACCATATGTGGGTCCGCCTAACCTAACATAGGGTCCAAAACCAAAATTTTCTGAGGCACTACTCCAGACCCCATAGAGAAGGGTTACCTACACCCCTCAAATCCCCTATGACCTTCCCACTATGAAATCAGCATAATGAAGGGGGGGCTCCACCCCCCCTCTAACCCCTTGGTTAAATACGTGCGCTAGTCATGGAAATAATATAACACAATCCAACAATAAATTGGGGTAAAATATTCTTGGCAAATGATGAAAAGGGAAATTATTCTACTCATGAAGAGGGACATACTGGGATTTTCTTCCTTATGGGAAAGCATGTGGGGTTCAATGTAGAGGTTCTCCAGGAGTGTGGATGAGGAGTACATGGAAAATGAAAAAATTCTTTGTAACAGATGTCCCCTAAAGCATGAAGGTCGAACTAGAGTGAGAGGTGAAATGCTTTACAAGTGGATGCAGGGAACCGAAGTCCATCGTTGGAGAACCTACAAGCAAGCATATATACATATACATCATCGAAAACTCTAAAAAATGATATATGAATCATGGTATGGACACATCCATCCAAAGAATGATCATGTAAATGGATCCAAGGCATGGGCGCAACCATCCAATAATGAGAAGAAACACATATAACAACTCATGGTATGGTCGCAACCTTCCACCTAAAAGAGACATGTATATCAATATGATCATGTCACATTGCCTCGCAACTTAGACTGGTGTAATTAGAGCCCAGGGTCTTGCACTCCAAATGACCCAGTCAAAGTACAAATCCTAGCATGTGAATGAATGTGTTGAAGTCGAACATGCTAGAAATTCTCTTGATTATGGTCAATGATGTGAAATGTTAACAAGGGCGAGAGAAATCACTAATAATGACAATGACTCTCAAGGTACTAGCAGTATAGTTCATTGAATGTGAATAAAGGAATGGAATTCAAACACACATGAAATCACCTGATCAAAAGTCAATGGCATGAACTTGTCATCGAGGGCAAAGAACTTGCCATTAGGGCATGCAAGATATAAGGTACTGGAAGGGTGTCTCTCAGCCAACTTCCTAGATAATGAACTTAAGTCAATAGGAAGTGACCGTGTTAAAGGAGGGCCATGATGTATCCCGCGTCATCAACATGAGACAAAGGGATGGAAACAATTTTAGATGATGCAGAGAATTAGGAGTAAGTGTAACTGTGGAAGGACTAAGTTTGGAACATATCAACAACATGACTCTGGAGTTTGGCAGCTTTAGATCCATAGGATTGGTGGTCAGAATGACGTGGTAGAGATCAAATGGAAGGAAAAAATGAGCGGCCCAACCTAGGAAGGTCAATGATGAAAAGGAGGATATCCCAACCCGATGCGAAGTAGAAAGTGTCATGTTCAAGAGTGAGCTGTCAACTTAACTGATAGGATTTCCAATTTTGCCCCATCATTTCTGGCAAGTACCACAATTATTTTTTATCGCAAGCTTGAAGGGACAGCATGTGCTTGCATTGTAAGTTCATCATTCAGACAAATTCAACCTAGTAAGCTTAATGAGCCCTAGGAAGGAGAAGCTCATGTCTCTCATGGTGACGAATCTAATGTCCTTTAATATTTTAACGATTCTGACAAAGGGATAGCTCAATATCTTTTTCATGTTTAGAGAGTTTGAAAAAGACATAGAAAAGAAAAATCCACATGGTACCTTCTTTTACATTTGTGTCTCTTGAGCCCGAAAAGGTAGAAAACGATACTTGAGAGAACCGCTTGACCATTTCAGTCAAGGAATAACTTTTTCATAAATAGTTTATCCCAACCCAAAAAAGGGGTAAACATATACTAGGTAAGTGACATTTTTCAGCCTTTAACAAGGTCAAAACAATAAGATCTTGGAAATCTTTTCTTGTTTAGAGAGTCAGAAAGAGATTGAAAGAGAATCCCCCATTTTTATTCTCTTTGATGAGTCAAAAATTAAAAATACTTAGTGATCTTTTCATTTGAGTTTTACGTTTTATGAATTGTATGCTATATTTCCTTTCTTACTATGGTACAGATGTCTTGTGTTTTTATTTTCACATGTTTCATAAATGCCTATCCAAAACATAGTTAGCTAATGTATCTGTTAGTGTATTCATGTGCCTAGGAATATGATGAAATTTAATGTAATCAAAATTTCTCTCCAATAGATTAATACGTTGATACATTATCAATATTTTAGGGTTTCTGATGGAATATTTCCAGTTGAGTTAAAGGACAACAAACTATGAATTAAGGTTGACAAGCAATTCTCAAATGTCAAGATCGCTAGATTCTGAAAACAATTCGATAACTGCGCTATACTCAATGACGTTATTAGTTGTTCGACCTAGAAAAATACCTTGAAGATCAATCAACTCACCATGGGGTTCATAAATGGCCCATACCGCAGATGATAGATTCCAGTTACTATGGTAAGCACCACCAATAAAACCAATGTGAGGAGACACTGACATCTACAAAGTAAGCAAAACAAAATAAGTAGGAAAGCTACTTCCAAAACAACACACCAAACCACACTACACAAAAATGAATAAGACACTATTATACAAATGTAGCCATGAAAAATGACCTAAGCATAGTAATTTTTGAGATAAAGCCCATTACAGGGCTTGTCTAAGGGATTTCCCTCATAGTCAATAAGTTCATAGGCCCCTTTCTGTAACACACATTTAACAATGTAGGGTCCATGCCACATGGGTTTGAACTTGCCTACCCTCGCCTTATCATTAGCCTAATTATATAGAAGAACGAAATCACCTTCAGAAAAATCTCGAGGAAAGATAGACTGATCATAATAGGAGTTGACTCGCTTTTTTTGTGCTTTGATAACCAAAGCTGCAAGACATTGAGTCTCATCTAGTCATTCTAAATATAAGAGGCATTCTTCTTAAGGTGAGGTCTTGGGGAGAAGTTTGATAGCCAACTTGAGGGATGGAATTTCACACTCAATCATTAGCCATCATGTAATCTCAACCATAGAAGTCAGATCAGCCATCATGTAATCTCAAACATGGGAGCGATACTCAGTGACAATGGCCCGAGGCACTCCTAACCTAGAAATAACATGATTGAATAGAAATTGAGTCGTTGTTTTACCATCCACAGAGTATGTAGGCATCTCTTCAGCCCATTTGGTAAAGTAATCCACAACAATGATAATATGCCCATGCCCCTCGACCACGAGGGTTACCGTTCATATAGTCGATGCCCCATTTGGAAAAAGAGCCAACAGTAATAACGGGATGTAGGTGAGCGGGCGGGGAGCACATTTTATGCTGATAAATTTGGCACTCATGGTACTTGATTTTACACAAAATATTGTCACCATGACATTTTTCAATAAGTGTGAGTCTATCACCACTCATACTTTCCTCCTTTGCAAGTCTTAAACCTTAGCTCTTCATGTCAAGCCTTGAAAAATGAGAGAAAGCCCTTAAAAATCTATAAAACTCTGTTTCCACACTTTCTCTTAGCATTACCTGCAGTCCCGCACCTATCGGTCATGCCCCCTACGTACCTGACCGCTCTATCTTTGTGTAATGGGTGCAGACCCCTGTAAAAGTAAAAAAGGCGCAAGTGCATTCTTTAAAACTCACTTTGGGTTATTTCTCGAAGCTTCTAGAGGGAATCTTGAGGTGGCAAGTTCACTCCTTTAAGATTCATGCATTCCATACCTTAAGGAGCTAACCCCTTGATGTGAGGAGATTATCCCTTTAAAGGAGGACTCTATCCCTTCATACGTGGACCTGTAACTTCCTCCCTCTGCACTATAAAATGAGGCATTGGGCTAGTTATTGGGGAGGTTGAAAGCTAAATATTTTTGAGGTGAAATGTTGTTGGAATTTAGTCTTTCTAATTGAGCTTGAGAGGAGAGATTACATACCTTTTTTGATCTCATTGGGAAGAGTGTGATGCTTGTCAAAGTAGAGGAGATTCTTGCTTGGACCCTGGGAGGAGCTTGTACAACATCAAGGCACCAAAGGTTGTAAAGTTATTCTTTGTTTAAAGTTAATAAAATCAAGTTTATTTTTCTCAATAAGCTCTCTTTTATGTTTTATTTCATGGATTCCTTGATCACCATGATGAATATGATTTATTATATTTTCTATGCAGGTGTTATTGATGTGTGCTTGTTTGTGTTTGCAGGTTCTTGAAAGGAAATTCTTTTGGATGATCAGAGTGTGGCTACCACAAGCTAGCATTGGACTTAAGGTAGGGTCTTAAACACCTCTTGGCTTTTATTTATAAATCGCAATATTAAGAGAAAGGTAGATTTTCTTGTTCTGCTTATCGCTAGATATTAGTTGATACTAGGGATATCAGTCGTGTTCGCAAGAATGATTTATCCGGCCGACACTTGCAAATATCAAGGATGAAATCCTTGAACATGGAGGGCCAAAAATAACAAGTGCGAAGGATTTTTTCAACAGTAGCATATCGAGAGAGGTGACCGCCACATGCACCAGAATGGTAGTCATTCAATACTCTCTTAGCATCCTCAAGAGTGAGACAGTGACAAAGAATTGAATTGACACCAATGAGGTATAAAGTATCTCCAATGATATAGTAGGGCTGAGATTGATGTCGAATGCGTCGGAAATCATCCTTGGTCAAGGGAGATTGGAAGGTGGATTTCTAGAGATATACCATGATATCATATTACCAGGGTTCGAGAGTGCTAATTAAGAAAAGAGTGTCATCCGAAAGCTGCTTGTCAGCACTAGCAGGAAGAGAAGCATAGGGAAGGGAGAAAATAAACTCAAAAAAGACTAGTGATTTCTTAGATTTGGCAGTAGTGAACACCAAATCAAATTCTTCGAGGATGATAATCCACTTCGAATACTTTCCCCCAATCAACTGATGAGTCAAGATGTAGGTCGTGGGGTTTCATTCTGAAATCCCAGTGCTAGTGTGGAGTAGAATGTAATGCCGAAATCACTGAAAAACATGTACGATAGCCAAAGCCAACTTCTTGACATGATCATAACACATTTTGGTGTCAAGGAGGTTGTGACTGAGGTAATAAATAACATGCTCATTGCCTTTGTCATCATTTTGTACCAGCACCATAGCGATGGTACTAGAGGCTCCAGCTAGATAAAGGAAGTAATCGTGATTATGGTTTAGGGCGTGCAAAAAGGAATTGATGAGGACAACCTTTACGTCATCGAAAGACTTTTGGGTAGCCTCATCCCAAACAAATGGGGTTTCTTGCTTGAGAAACCATGTGAACCCTAAAGCTAGCTCAACATAGTTTAGTACGAAACGACGAAGGAAATTTTCTTTTCCCTGTAGACTCTGTAGTTGATGCAATGAAGATGGAGGGGGTAAATTAACTATGGCCTTGACTTTAAGAGGATCAAGGCAAATTCCTTCTTCCAAAACAATAAAGCCAAGGGGTCATACGGATTTGATGCATAAGACACATTTATGCAGATCCAACCGAATGTTATAGTGTTTACAAGGAAGAAAAAAATTCCGGACATGATCAGGGTGATCATGGCATTTACGAGAATGAGCGGGGAGACCATCCAAGTAAGGTTGAATGATGTTTTGAATGTCGTGGAATGCATAAGACATCTCTTTCTGAAATGTGGCCCAAACATTTTTAAGGCCAAAAGGGAGAATTTTATACGCAAAGGTCCCCCACAAATAGAAAAAGGTTGTATTATCTTGATCAGTCGACTTAATGTTTATCTTTTTGTAACCAGAAAAACAATCCATAAAGGAAAATAATTCACTCCTAGCACATTCATCAATAATTTTATCAATGAAGGGAGTTGGGTAATTATCCTTAGGAGAGGCACATAATAGAAAACACACTCAAATGCAACAAAACAAGCAATCGATGACCCTTTCACTATTTCATTTTTTGAAAACAAAATGATGAAAAACTCTTTCCAATTCCTATCTTTCCTATGAAACGCACTTCAAGTAGTCCTTTCACTAGTAAAGAGAATTCATTTCTTTTCTGATGCAAATGATGTTGCAAATCTAGTCTTCAATGATACTAACTAATGTAACATATTGATTTAGCAAACTATAATTATGTATTTTTCAATGAAATGAGAAAACGAATCTTTCACCAACACTTCAATGAAAATTTTCCAATACCATCAACCGCAAACAAATGCAAAGAAAAATAGAGAATTCCTTTCAAACTAATGATGCAAATACTCAACCAAAAACAAGATGAGAAGTTTGATATATGCTCGAAAAGAGACGCTCAATCAACAAATTAAACTTTTCAAACTTGTTAAATGGAAATCAAAGCGAAAAAAGGACTAACAAACACAATACAAGGGGCAACTTGACTATCAATTTGACTTGCTGAGCACAAAAATAGGTGAATGAATGATGACCTAGATGCCCTGGGGTTATGCACCATCCAAGAACTCAAGAAACCAAGTGAAAAAATGCAAATCAAACAAGTGTATAAACTAAGATAAAAGATATTTCCAGTCAGGGAGACCACAGTCAAAACAAGCTGAGAGACAAAAATCAAAAGGGAAAGGCACATTGGCTATAATCTAGGGGAAACCCTGATCTTCACCTACAAGCATCGGCATCACTGCCTAACTGACAAAAAGCACCGGCAGGGGGTTGACGTGAATGTTTTTAAGAAACTCACGTTGATCGGCGCAATAGTCAAAAAATTAAATGCACTGACCAAGGATTTAAGGAAAAAAATAAAAAAAATTCAAAGGATAAAACTAGACTTGCCACTATAAATTTCAAGCCCGGAGCTGTAAACCAAGCAAAGAAGAGAACACTAAAGGGAAATGGTGATACTAGAAAATTTCACACAAAACCATAGAATGAAAATCAATGAAACAGAAGGATTGGTTCCCTAGTATGGTTGCCAACTTGTGGTGCAGGTAAATTCCTAGTGTGGACACAAACAATTCCTCTAGCTTGAGAGAGCGAGCCTAGCCACAAACAAAAAATCTATGGAAAATCTCCTTAAGCTATAAACAATTAAGAGTGCCTACCTCTTAGAACGCTATTCCGCCTGGTGATGATCCTACTTCCTCACTCCAGCTATCTTTCATTTCCTTCATTCGAATACCTGAAACAAGCAAACAAACAACAACAATAAACATGATAGCATACAATATTGTATTCAACCTACTTAACAGGTCAAGGAACATTAAGCCATAAAGATTTAAAATAACACTTCATGTAGGAAATCAATCAATAGTTGCATTCATATAAATTAGAAATAGATTACAACCAATGCCTTGATGTTGTTGGTCTCCTCCAATGTATCCAGGTTCCCACACTTCTACTAGCATCTCATGGATAGCCCCAACAATGGAAGTTTTAAGGCCTCTTCCCTTTAGTATCAAACCAAACCAAAACACACTATTCTCCCTCAAACAAACACTATAATTCTACAAGCTATAGATGTCTTACTGATCATTCAAACTCACTCCAAAACTAGTTTAGCTTGGGAAAAGAGAGGTTTATATAGCTTGGATGGATGGGAGATGGTTCGTCTCATCATGGGAGAAGGTCTTATCTCTTGATTTTGTTCCATCCCAATATGGGAAAGGAGCCAAAAATGACTTCTTCGGCTCCATCCTGCCCAACCGTCTACCATACATCTGTTACGAAGCTTCTAGAGCTAGAATCTTCGACTCCATATTTAAAAAACTTGCGAAAAGATGATCGACACGACTGGGAAAGGACTTAGTTGCTCTGTATGGCACTAGTGCTAGTGATAATCTCTGTAAATTGACGTGAGGAGGAAATTGGTTAGTCACATCGGTCTTGTAAACTGGTGTAAAAGGAATATGCTTGCGAAATGATGCCAAGGGGAATTATTCTGCTCATGAAAAGGGACATACTTGGAGTTTCTTCATGACGGGAAAGTATGCAGGGTTCACTGTAGAGGTCCTCGATGATCGTGGACGAGGAGTACAGGGACAGTAAAAAAATGTTGTGTAACACTATGCTACTCCTAAGACTACTACTCATGAAAAATTAGAACAACTCTAGCTAACCTCCTAATAGGAACAAAAAATCACTTAAGCACACCCATTGTGTGTTGCTGCATATGAGATGGTATCTCCCTCATGGGAAGAGGTGACACACCCATGCTCATACCTTTGAGGTTCCTAAGGACCTTGCAGAGACTTTGCGTGTCATCTCCCTCTTCAGCAATTGTCAGACCCGCTAGAGCCCCAAGAAGGTGGTCCCCTCACCTCACTTGGCAAGGCATGCTCACAGGACATACTGCTGCCACATCTGTGTCAAGAAAATATTTCATGTTAGTACTTGTCCACCCATAAAACAAAAATAATTACATAACTTTGAAAAGTTAAAAAATATGTTGTGTACTCTAATGAAAACTTCTTACTTTGTAGCCACCACTGAGTGTCAAGTGGCAACATCAAATCTAGATCTCTCATGAAATCCATGCTTATGTAGGAATAATTAATGAGCACCAATATTGCAGCAAGAATATTGCAACTCATGCAGCTATTGACTTTACTTCATCAACCTGGGGTTCGTACAAACTTGTAGGTGATAGTGTTTTATACTCAAATACATGTAATGGTCTACTCTTGTCACTGTTCAACTGGGGCAATAGACCAATAGGGTTTCCCAAACCAGTCTTCTATTGACTAGAAGAAGTGTGACTAGCAACTGGAGAAGGGAAATTTATCCTTAATGAAAGAAAAGGAATGTTGCCTATGTTATGTAAAGAAAGACTCAATCGGAAGATGCTTGTAAAGTGACATGAAATCCTTTTGCTACTCATTGACACATTTTGCTTGCAAAATAAACCTAGCTTAACCCTATTTATAACATGTGACGATGTAAACTAACTAAGCATGGTATCTAATATAGGGAGTATTATAACTGTTGCATGTGCTAATTAAGAAATGAAAAAAATATTTTTCTTTATGTTTTCATTTTATGAATGCAAATGCTGATCTTCACTTGTTCTTTCGCGGGGGAGACGGGTATGGAGGAAGATGTTTAGAATGGTATTGAAGGTATGAAGGTCCAGTGGAAGCCTAATCCCAACTTAAATTACGATTTTGTTGAATTCAGGCTCAAAATAGGCTACTACTAGGTTTACAATAGTGTTACTACACAATGTCATACTTCTACTATAGGATCCCTTGTTTTAATATATGAAAGAGGCCAAAAGCAGAGGAAACGATATAGAAGGTAGAATGAAGTGTGGGAAAGGTAGATAATGGGAGAATAAGCCATGGAGGGCATGAACATTATCCAAGGCTCAATCAAGTGCTTCAATATGGTTAGATTTTCTCAATGGAAAGGGAAATTTTGATTATAAAACCAGAATTTGGATTTACGTTCTAGTGGATTTTCAAAACATGGGTCGATAAGGTTTGGATGAGATAAATGAGATGAGGTCTCCCTGCAATTTAGAAGCTCCTGAAACAACATACATTCTTGTCTACATCTATGTACAAATTCATCTATACATGGGAAATATTAATTAAATGGAAGTGTTAGTGTCAGCCTTTGAAGCCTTCCATTAGTGATCAAATATGCTCTTACAAAGTGGTCTCAAGGTGTCAAAGTCAAATTTTGTCATTTCAGTGAACCTTCAAGTAAAATTTGGTTAGTAGGTGTTAGGTCTAGGGTTTTTTTCACTCCTTCCAAAGTTTTCCAATTGTCTCATCATTTAGCTGAGTGTACCATCATTCAAAGAGTTATCATCATTTGAGGTTCCAATGGGTCATTTTACACCTTGTTCATGCTTTAGTTGTACTTGGGTAAGGCCCATTACCCTCTCCTAGGGTTTTCAAGGTAACTTTTCTTGGATGGTGAAATGATCAACAAAAATTGTGTCTTGATGTTGATACACCTCCCCCCATCCTTAATATACCTTCTTAAATGCTTCCCATCACTCATAACCCTCAAATTCATCATTTTCCCACAAACCCTAGTTTGTTGCTACAATTTGACAATTTTCTAGGCTAGGCCTATGTTTTTCCCTTTTGAACCCCTTCCCCTCACTAAATCTTTGAAATTCCACTTTCCCCTGCTTCCTAACATCCCTCCCTACTTCCAAAATGTTTCTCAAGAATTTAGAAACCCCTCATCCCCTTCATTTCCCTTCATTTCTACAAATCCCCGGTTCCACATATCAGGATAGGTTTTCTTCAAACTATGTTTCTGAGAAAGAAAAGATTAATTTGACAAAATTGAGAGAGGTTTTTTTCCATCATTGACCCAAGAATAAAAACCTCTTTCATTCATGGTTTGAGAGAAATGTTGAAAACAACATTGGCCTTAGGGGGATTGATGCACGTCTCGAGTGACCTTGGGAAAATCAATATTTGAGGTAGCTCGGATGTTCAAACGATTTTCTTGATGATTTAAATAATATCTAGATAGAGAGAGATTTCAAATGAGCTATCATGAGCTCAATTTTAAGTTGAGGAAGACTTTAAAAAGTTGACTACAATAGCACTCTGCATTTAGGTAGCCTCATTTTGCACATTTTTACCAGTCTTGGGAGATTTGACGTTTGATAGGGAAAATGAATTCCAAATTGAAGCATTCAAGTTGTGTTGGAAATTAGGCTCAATAAGATTTCCAATGAGCTATCACACACCTAATTTGGACACCATTAAGGCCTTCAAAAGTCATCTGCAAAAAGGTGTTGCGCATCAGGGAGGCGCTGCGCATCAAAGGGTTGACACTGTGCATCAGAGGAGTGCTACGCATCAGACAATTTTTGCCAGTGTTAAATTACACGAGCACTGCACATCAGGAGGGTGTTGTGCATTAGGCCCAGTGCACTACGCATCAGTCCAGAAGTTTCTACAACATTCCAAATCGCTCAATAACCCTCAAAAACATTGCATTTCTCTTCTACACGTAAGTCCTCATTGCATTTGAGTTGAATTTGATCTCTTACATGTTTTCTTCATGAGTTTGGCATTATGAAAATCAAACCCTAGCTTGTCTTCATCATTTTCCATTTCATTGTACAACTTTCACTCCATAAACCAAAACCAAACATCATTTTCCCTTTTTCTATCTTACATTGCCCTAAATCACCTCATTAAATCCATTTTCACTATCCCACTACCCTAAGACAACTCATTCCCTTGATCAAACCCCAAATCCCTCACAAAACCATAATTTCCCATAAACTCTCCCTTCATTCCCCAACTCCATTTTACACTTGTAAAATATTTTCATACTCATCTCCCTTGTCCTCCCTCATTACCATTTTCCACCATATTATCATCACATCACTTCCCTAAGACAAGCACCATGACAAGAAGCAGTGAATCAAGCTATGAAAGAGAAACCCTTAATGATAGTTCCATAAAGATACTTAAGGAGAAAAAAGGAGCATGATAAGCTAAAGATATTGGCTGAGGCTTCAATATCCCAACAAAGAAATCAATGAGGGACCCTCTTGCCAAATTTGAAGAAATTTTGGGAATTTTTTGTCATTTTACATTTTTGTAATTAGAAACATAGGAATTTTCAGCTGTTGTATCAGTGTTTTGCAAAATGGCTTGAACTTTAGGATTCCTCATGGAAAAATAATGAAACATAGAAAGTTTCATCAGATTTGGAGGAAATCTGGGTCACCTAAAGGGCAAAAAACACCTAAAAAATGCCCTCTCTGCCACTTTTTGGACCCACAGGAACCAGTCTTGGGAGAATCCACATTTTAGGGGGCAAATGACCTCTAAATGAGAAAATTCAAAGTGTTCCAGAAACTAGACAGGTTGGGCTTTCCATCAAGCTATCTTGGACCTGATTTAGATGAGTGAAAGGTCTCCAAACATAGCCTTGAAGTGGTGTTGCGCATCAGGAAATTTTTTGCCAATTTTGCTTTAAAACTCAGAATTTCGCCTAATTTTCTACCAATTTGACTTTTTCTTCCCTCTTTGGTAAATTAATGATGTAATATGATGTAACTTGATGTAATATGATGTAAAAATGATAAAAAATGAGTTAAGGAGGTATATACATCAGTTAGAGGTGGTTTGAGGTTGAATGAATCAGTTTCCATAGTTTTAGAGGCAAGCTGTTACACTGCCTATTTTTGAGTTCCTAGTTTAGATCTTGTTGAAACAGCTCCTTGACTCATGGATTCGACCCTTGATGGCTAGCATAGGTGGTTTGATGCCTATATATTTTACTTTCTTAGTCATTTGTCAAGGTTGGACTCTGGTGGATGCATTTTGCTACTTTGTACATCACTTCTGCAGTTTGGCAAGGAAATAAACTAGGGTTTTGCAACATTTTGTGGGATTCTTGTGGTAATGTGAATTAGCATTGTTTTCTTCTCTGTAATTCAGTTTATCTTATGTTTAGGTGTGTCATCATCTCTCTTATTCTACAAAACTAAATGAATCAAATGTAAAAGGTAGAATCCATTGGTGTTTCAGTGCTCTGCCTTGGGGTTTATTTAGTTTTACATGTTTTCTATTGTTTGAGGAGAACTCATGACATTTGCATGCCCTCTCAAAATCCTCACTAGTCTTTAGAATCACCATTACACTCATTTCAAAGTGATAAAACACTTGGAGTAGCATGATTCAGATTATCCATAGTATCATGTTCATTCTGTCGACGTTTCAAACCCCAATGAAACCTCTGCAAATCTATGTTGATTTCCGGACCCAGAGCTGCCTTCTCCATCTGACCCAACAACCAACCATTAAAATCAAACAAAATCCTCTGAGAAAACATACCTAGCCCTAAATTAGTATTGATATTAGTCATCTCAAGCCTTACTTGCCATATTTTCTTTGATATTGACAAGGAGAGATCCCTCTCCCGACCTCGTAGGGCTAGCTACTAGGTTAAGCATGGTTTGATGTTACCCTTGTCATCGGGAAATCTAGTGTCTATGCAGAGCTTCTAGTCCCACTAAGGCTGGTAGCTACCTTAGAAACAAATAATCTAAAACCACTTTCGTTTTCCTTCATGAAAAATAGATAAGGGGGGAATAAAGGAGACCAACCTCTGTCTTGCGCTTGGTTCCTTGCTTGATTCCTCTCCCTTCTGATAGATCTTTGCCACTCGCCTCCTTGTCTACCCAGCTTCAAAGAGCACGTGTAGAATCAAAGCAGCATAACACTATGTAAGAACATAGATCTATTATTGTTAGAAAATTATATATTACGGAGCAATGGAACACATAAAATATTGCAGAGATATAAACACAGAAAACGCACAAAACAAGAGAGACACAGATATACGTGGTTCACCCAGTTTGGGCTACGTCCACCCCGAATAGCCAGTCCTTCCTTTCTATTATCCAGCAAAATGAAGAGATACAACCTACAACAAAACCGCTGTAATATCCTCTGTTTTCTCTCACAGTCTCACCTCTATGTTTCTCGCTCACCGAATACACATCTATCTCACAGCCTCAAATACAATGCCCTCATATAAAGAGAGGGGTTGCCTTATAGGGCAAAAAACCCTAAACTAAACATAAGTTCTACCGTCAGATCATCCGCCTAATGAACGGCCTAGATTGACTAGAAATTACTATACTTTTACAAGGCAATTTTACAGCTGTTTTTAGCTTCGGGGGTGCTGCCCCCGAAACCCCCTGCCAGGGGGGGGCTCCCAAAAGTCGCTGCCGCCCCCCCTGGACCCCCCACGTCAGCGATTATTTTACGGGCGGTGTCGCCGCCTTTTGAACTGGGGTTCAATATGCCGGTACTATAGAAGATAATCAGGCTCCACACCCAACAATCTCCCACTTGGAGACTGATTGTAGCAACTCCACCGCTGCTCCATTTGCTAGACAATGACTCCTCTTTGGACCTGGCTGTTTCTCATCTTCATCGTCATCCTTGAAGACCAACTGAAACTGAGCATATTCTCAGTTTCTCCCTGGTTACAACTTTTGTTAGCATATCTGCAGGGTTCTGGCTAGTGTGTATCTTTTCCAGCTTCAACTCTCCATCTTCCAACACTGATCGTATGAAATGGTACTTGAGCTGTATTTGTTTTGTCCTGGAATGAAATGCTGAGTTCTTTGCAAGATGAATGGCACTTTGACTATCACTGTATAACGTGCCCATATCATGCTCCTTACCCAATTCACCCATAAACCTTTGTAACCAAATCATTTCTTTACTAGCCTCTGTAGTAGCAACATACTCTGCTTCTGTTGTTGAGAGTGCAACGACACTTTGGATTTTTGAAACCCAACTGACAGTTGTTCCTCCGACAGTAAATACATATCCTGTAGTGCTCCTCCTATTATCTTTGTCACCTGCCATATCTGCATCAACATATCCTTGTAGGGATATGTTTGAACCACCAAAGCATAATGCCTGATTTGTGGTACCTCTCAAATATCTAAGAATCCATTTCACTGCCATCCAATGTTCCTTTCCTGGATTGTTCATGTACCTGCTTACAACTCCCACTGCATGTGAAATATCAGGCCTTGTGCAGACCATTGCATACATTAAACTTCCAACTACTGATGCATATGGAACTTTAGACATATAATCCATGTCTTCTTGGGTCTTTGGGCACATTTCTTTGCTAAGTTTGAAATGGCTAGCAAAAGGTGTACTAACCGGTTTTGCATTTTGCATGTTAAATCTTTACAACACCTTTTGTATGTACTCATTCTGAGACAATGTTAATTTTCTATTTTTCCTGTCTCTAGTTATTCTCATACCAAGGATTTGTTTTGCAGCACCCAAATCCTTCATTGCAAATGAATTTGCCAATTTTCTTTTGAGCACATTTATTTCCTGCATGTTAGATCCTGCAACAAGCATGTCATCTACATACAATAAAAATATAATATAGCTACCATCATTTTGCTTTTTCAGATAAACACAATGATCAGAGTGACATCTAGTATAACCTTGTTCAGACATAAACTTGTCAAATTTTAGATACCACTGCCTTGGAGCCTGTTTTAAACCATACAAGCTCTTCTTCAACCTGCACACAAGTTTCTCCTTCCCTTTCACCTCATATCCTTGTGGCTGCTGCATATATATCTCTTCCTCCAAATCCCCATGGAGAAAGGCTGTCTTTACATCTAACTGCTCAAGATTCAAATCTTCAGCTGCTACAAGACTTAAAATAGTTCTGATTGAAGTCATTTTAACAACAGGAGAAAATATTTCATCAAAATCAATACCTTTCTTCTGTGCAAACCCCTTCACCACAAGTCTAGCTTTGTACCTTTTCTTTCCTCCATCTTCTTCCTTCAGCTTGTAAACCCATTTATTCTTCAATGTAGTTTTTCCTGCAGGCAACCTGACTAAATCCCAAGTCTGGTTATGCATTAAGGAGTCCATCTCTTCTTCCATGGCTACCTCCCACTTCTTCTTGCTTTCAACCTGCATTGCTTCTTCATAACATTCAGGTTCACCGGAATCAGTCAACAATAAATAATATAATGAAGGAGAGTATCGTTCAGGAGGTCTACTTGTCCTGGTAGATCTTCTAACACCACTTTCAGGTGTTTGGGGTGCCTGTTGTTGTTGTGATGGTTGCTGTTGTTGTGGTTGTTGATTATTATTATTTTCAGGCACCTTTACTTTTTCAGTAATTTCATCAAGAACTGCGTATTCCTTGTTTTCTTTTTCTTGTTTCTTTTCCTGCAACTGATTCTTATACAAGACCTTTTCATTGAATATTACATCTCTCCTCCTAATGATTTTGTGATTTTCATAATCATATAAGCGATAACCAAAAATCATTAACACTATATCCAATAAAGGTACATTTCTTTGACTTTGCCTCAAGCTTTGTTCTATTTTCTTTATCAATATGGACAAAGGCCTCACAACCAAAAGGTTTTAAAATAGAGTAGTTTACCTTTTTCCCTGTCCATGCTTCCTCTGGAACACCACCATCCAAGGAACTTGAAGGTCCTCTGTTTATTAAATAAACAGCAGTATCTACAACATCTGCCCAAAACTGTAAAGGCAATCCTGCATGCAATCTCATGCACCTTGCACGCTCCATGATTGTTTTGTTCATCCTTTCTGACACACCATTTTCTTGTGGTGTTCTTGGAACTGTCTTCTCTCTGCGAATTCCATGCTCTGAACAGTACCTATCAAACTCTTTGCTGCAATATTCACCTCCATTGTCTGATCTAAGACACTTCAATTTCTTTCCTGTCTCAATCTCAACCAAAGCTTTCCATTTCTTGAAAGTATCAAATACATCAGATTTATTCTTAATACAATAAATCCAAGTTTTTCTAGTTGCATCATCAATAAAAGTAACATAATAACGAGAGCCACCGAGAGATGATACCTGAGCAGGTCGCCATACGTCTGTATGCACAAGCTCTAATTTTTCGTTCTTCTTTTCTTTCCCAACTTTGAGAAATTTGACTCTCTTCTGTTTTCCATAAATGCAGTTCTCACAGAAATCCAAATCAACATTCTTCAAACCTGGCAACAAATTCCTTGAGTGAAGAATCTTCATCCCTTTTTCACTCATGTGTCCGAGCCTATGATGCCATAATGCTGCATCTGCTCCTCTGGAAGTTAAAGCATTAACAGACTTAGAAATATCATTGCATAAATACAATGTACCAACCTTTTCACCTTTTGCTATTACCAGGGCTCCTTTAGTGACCTTCCAAGCTTTATCTGTGAAAGTTGTCACACAACCTTCACTGCCTAACTACCCTGTTGAAATCAGATTTTTCTTTAGATCTGGAACATGCCTTACCTCCTTTAGTAGCCATTGGTTTCCATTCTGCTGTTTTACAAGAACCTTACCCATTCCAACAATTTTACAGGGTTTATCATCACCTAGACGAACTTGTCCAAAATCTCCTTCAACATAGTCATGAAAGTATTTCTTATCAGGTGTGGCATGGAATGAAGCCCCTGAATCTACCACCCAGGAATCAGTAATATTTTCGAAAGAAAGAATCAAAGCATCTTCTAACACCTCACCTGTCACATTTGCTTCATGGTTGTTTTCTTGATGTGCATCTCCTTCTTTTCCCTTCCGAGATCTACAGTCTTTCTTGAGGTGTCCTTTCTTTCCACATTTCCAGCACACTATCCCCGATCTGGACTTGGATCTGCCTTTCCTTGATTTACTGCGATATCCTGAGCTCTTTCCTCTTTCCGTTTTTCTTCCTCTAGACTCTGCACTCAAAGCATTTCTCGATGTCTCACCGGAGCTTTTCCGTCACATTTCATCGCTAAGGATAGCACCGAAAACATCATCAAACTTTAAAGTACTAGATCCAGAAACAGAGTTACTGATGGCCATTACCAAACCATTCCAACTTTCTGGTAACGAGCACAAGAATAACAGAGCTCTAATTTCATCATCAAAGTTTACCCCTACAGAACTTAACTGACTTGTAACTGTATTAAAATCATTTAAATGGTCTGCAACAGATCCACCTTCTGACATCTTCATATTAAATAACCGTTTCATAAGAAATACCTTGTTCGAGGCCGAGGGTTTTTCATATAGTTTCGACAACGCCTCCATCAAACCTGCTGTCGTGGTTTCCTTCGAAATGTTGAAAGCGACTGACGCAGCAAGGCACAACCGTATTGTTCCGAGTGCCTTTCTATCGAGAAGGTTCCATTCTTCGTCTTTCATACCCGTCGGCATCTTTGTTTTTCCGCCCAATGGTAGGTATAGATCTTTCTGATACAGATAATCTTCCATCTGAATCTTCCACAGCGAGAAGTTTTGGCCGTTAAATTTCTTGACCCTAAACTTACCATCTTCCGCCATTGCTCCCACTCGAACCAGGAACCCTTCTTTCCTGCGATTTTATCAGCCAAATAGACCTTCGGCTCTGATACCAGTTGTTAGAAAATTATATATTACGGAGCAATGGAACACATAAAATATTGCAGAAATATAAACACAGAAAACACACAAAACAAGAGAGACACAGATATACGTGGTTCACCCAGTTTGGGCTACGTCCACCCCAAACAGCCAGCCTTCCTTTCTATTATCCAGCAAAATGAAGAGATACAACCTACAGCAAAACCACTGTAATATCCTCTGTTTTCTCTCACAGTCTCACCTCTATGTTTCTCGCTCACCGAATACACATCTATCTCACAGCCTCAAATAAAATGCCCTCATATAAAGAGAGGGGTTGCCTTCTAGGGCAAAAAACTCTAAACTAAACATAATTTCTACCGTCAGATCATCCGCCTAATGAACGGCCCAGATTGACTAGAAATTACTATATTTTTACAAGGCAATTTTACGGCTGTTTTTAGCTTCGGGGGCGCTGCCCCCGAAACCCCCCGCCAGGGGGGGGGGGGGGGCGGCAGCGATTATTTTACGGGCAGCGTTGCCACCCCATTTTGAACTGGGGTCCAATATGCCGGTACTATAGAAGATAATCAGGCTCCACACCCAACAATTATCATAAACAATATATGACCAGATATATATTGACCACACAAATCCATATATCATCAATCATACAAGAATGTGGAGGAAAACTTGAATAGCTTTATTAATAATCAAGAATGGAAAGAGGATTACAACCAATTGTTCTAACCCAACATCATCCTCTCAGCAAGAAATTCCTTCTTCACCTCATGAAAAGCTTAGATCACCCAACACTATGATGTTGCACCATGAAACCAGCAACACTTCCTTACAAGATACAAAATTGCAGCCTCTGGATCTCTTGGATGAGGGATCCATATATAGATGTTTGCAAGGGGTGTGAGTCAGCTTTTGAGATTTTCTTAGTGTCCTCTCTCTGATAGTTCTTGATTCCACTTGGAGATTGATGATCTCTTACTCATCCCTGGGCAAATGCAGAGAGGAAAGTGTCACAGGAGAAGCTTCTGGAAGATTCCATGATCCTCTACCTTGCAGATTGACCCTGCCATTTTTCCACTCTCACCCATCACACCCCATAGAAGGGCTTTTCAGTATGCATCACACCTCCCATGTGTATTTAGGTGGGATGCAGTGCACTTTGACCATGGAGCAGGTGAGATGGTCGAGGTTTGACCAGTTCTGAGTAGTTTTTCATGGAGAACTTCTGGGAGAATATGTAATTAGTTGACCTTGTTCTTTTATAGGTTGGAACAACACTTTTAGGGACTTAAGAGCCCTTGGTTTATGGACATTTATGATTGGGGTTGCAGTGCCCAAAAATGTCTATAACAGTTGCCCCCTAAAGCATGAGGTCATTAATCTGTTGATGTCGGGTGAAATGCTTTATCATGAGGATCTGAAGTTTTTTCAAGTTGGAAGGTGACCTGTAATAAGATACAATACAATAAATTATCTTCATAATATTTTCATGATCTAGCTGAGGCGGGCATTCCCATGCTCAGCTTTATAAATTCATTTTCATGTACATAAGACAGACAATCGTTTGAGTGTAGACTAATGATTTTGGTAGAGCCATCATCCCTTGGATTGGATGATTATCTGTGCAGTAATGATGTACATTTGATGTCTTTATTTTCCTGAATATATATCGCAGCCCGGATGGATGAAACTAGATCTGGGGTCTTCAATCTCATTCGATCTTCACTCAAAGTACAGGTCGATCCATGTGAGAGATATTCTCGAGTCGAACATGGAAAGACATCGCCTGATTACCAGCCAATGATTTAAGCTGTTAACAAGCGCAAGAGGAATCACCAATAATGATGATGACCCTCAAGGTACTATAGTACAATTTACGTGGTGTGAATAAGGGACTTGGCATTGAACACCAAAAAAAATCTTTTTGTCGAAGACCATTGATGTAAACCTGTCACCGGAGGTGAGAAACTTGCCATTTAGTCATGAAAGTGTCAAAGTACTGAAAGGGTTGTTCCTAGATCGACTTCTTGGATAATGATCTGATGTCGACAAGAAGCGATCCGTCATAGGAGGGCCTTAGTGAATCCCACATCAATGACACGGAACGGAGCAAATTATTTTAATGGAGGTGAAAACAATCTGATTATATAAGGTTCGGGGTGGCGATCATGAAAGAATGGAGCGTAAATGTATTGCAGTGGGTGAGACACAGGTGAATTCTCTGAGCGACTTCTCTTGAACATAGTAGTGACACTGACATGATGGATTGTTAGCGTTAACCCAAAATATGGATGGTGTGATGGACCCATGGTGATATGACCAGTGAACGGAACAACCCAACCCGACTGAGATGTGGAGAAAAAGTGTCATTTTCAAGAGCGACTTGCTACTAATAAAGTTTCTTCAAGTTTTCTTCCCAATTTTTCCCCAGTCATTGCTGACCAGTACCTCTTTATTTTTCTCAAGCTTGAGGAGGATAACATATTCTTGTTCTATAATTTTCCCTTCGAGCAAACCCATCGCTATGTTTTAACGATCCTAGCGATAGTGAAACTCATTCTTGTATGTATGGACAAGTTTGTCGCTATTCGGTTTTAACGAGTTTAACGACAAGGATAACTCGCTCCTTTTCAATTTTAGAGAGTCTGAAAAAGGGATGTAAAGAAAACTCCAATAATAATTTTTCGTCATATAATACCTTGAGTCCGAAAAAGTATAAAACAATACAAAAGGGATGAATTTTTGGTACTTTTAACAAGCCTAACAAAACAAGCGCTCGATTTTTTTGTGTAATAATCCCTCAAGTCCAAAAAGATTAAAATCTGAAGGAGGGATAGCACTTCCAGTCACTTTAATGAGCTGGAGAGGCAAATCGCTCGACAATCTTTTCATATTTTATGAGTCAATTGAAAAGAGCTTAAAGGAGACTCGTTCTCTAAGGAACGAGTGATAAATTTGGGTAGCAGCTAATTCCAGGTAAGGTTTGGAATTTTTTGATCATGGCAGTGTCAAAAGGATGGCTAACAGGATCACTCTTCACAGCTGTTCCTCAAAAAGGGTAAACAATCAAATGGAGGTGAATGATCGGCCAATAGAGAGTGGAGGTGATGACAAGAACACGACCAAGGTTTCAAAGGCTGATGATAATACATTCACGATGGTTATTTACCGGAAATTGGTTCATTTTTTAATGAGCTTAAACTCTGGGGAACATTTGCTCATTGCTTATGTTTATTTTTTAACGAGCTTGAATTCCGCATTAAAACTGCTCAATCCAGTCGTATAATAAGGATGTCTCATATAAAAAATGACATTTTTTCAAAGCTTTGCCCCACATCCTTTCTTTATGCAAGTTAGGAAATGACCAATCCTACGAGTTTAAAGGGTTAGAGGACCTACAAATTTAAAAAATAAATGGTCGCTCTTCGCTTGCATGCCCCCAGGTATAGTGAAGTAGAGTTTCCAGGTTACCTCTCAATTTTCAGACAAAACATTTGTTTTATCGGGAAAGGCCTACCTTAACAGAGGTATCTTATTCTGGCCTAACCCAATTTTCCTAAATGGACGGGTGTCAACCTGTCATATATCCTTTGCGGAAACCTACCCTATACCCAAGGTTTTCTTGTCAAAATAGGCCAGGGTACATGCCCCATGGGTTTCAATCATATCCCCCAAATCACTTGCGCTCATCAGGAGGACGGACTGGAGATTGATGAGACATTCCTTGCATGAAAAGACCATTTGGGGATGGTATATGACTATTTCCTACGTGTGAACTAGGGAATAAAAGCTGGTCTATGAGCTTGACCACTCTTCCTTCATGCGGAAAACACATTACTCTAAAGAGTGAGGAGACAATGGCTCCCATGCACTAAATATAGTCATGTTCAAGGAGTAGATTATAATCCAGGGGTCCTTGGACTACCATTACGTTCATGTGAATGGTTTTCCTTCTCAATGTTATCAGCACATTGGGAAGGATCCCTAACAGTCAACTGGTTCCTTTGTCAATGCCTATTAGATTTCTCATTTCAGGCAAAAGCGATGGCTAACCAAGCACTTTCCAAGTAGTCGAGGAAAGGATACTCACAGAAGCCCCTTCATCTATGATGGTACCGGCCATGACCATTCTGTATATTTAAGCAATGATTCGAAATGGTACACTGGCCGATAAGCAGGGTCTTCCTAGTAGATTCCAATCAAAGGAAACAACTAGGTTGCTTGGAGGTGGGACTGAATAGACGGCTAGATATGACTCTGACGAACTTCCTGCCTGTGGTAAAGGAATGGGTAGACTGCCCCCATGTTCATCGAAGTCTGTGCTTATGAAGAGAATTTGGACGGTGTCATTTTTGTTCTCTCTGGTGACTGTATCATCTGAAGATGGATCCTCTGAGGGCAATACTGGGTCAACTGCCGCCTCGACCTTTTGACTTTCGTTTGGTGTGGATTCAGATGGTTTATCTTCAATGATAGATGCTTCGGCCGACCATAATGGTGTGTCAGCCAGATTTTCAACTAGTGACAGACTCGACAAGAGTTTCTTATATCCAGGAGGAAGTCGTAATGGTGAAACCGGACAGTCGTCCTTTTAGCCTCGTCTAAGAAGGGACAATGATGGACAGCGTGATTGCCTTCACATAGTTTACAAGGAAATTTACATTTTCCTTTTTTTCCAAGGGCTTCACTTTCACTAGTCGACAGTGTATTTTCAACGTGATCATCAGAGGTTGATGACACCGGATTGTGCAAACGAGGATACCAGTCCCTTAAGATCTGAGGGATGCAAGGACAATCTCGATGATAGTGGTCTCCTTTGCAAATGACACATGGCAATTTAGGCCCGGATGGTGCAGTGTGTGGATTTTCGCTAGACGATGCTTGGTTGCCCCTTTTCGCATTTGGCTCCTTCTTCTTCTCTTTCTTCTTCTTCTCCCTCCTCTTCTTGGTTACTTGATTTTTGGCTTTACTAGCTTCATTAAGCGAAGAGGATGGAGGAGAGGAAGAATTGGATGAAATAGAAGGTTGGGGGGTAACTCTGGTATCGTTTAGTTGCTGACTTGATTGTTCAGGAATCACGATGTTCTGAAAAACAGAGGTTTAGAAGAGCCATACGAGCAAGCCGATTGTCAATCCTGGAAGCGAAAATGTGGCCATATGGGGTGCACCAACATCTCCCCAAGAGGAGGAAGGACTAGGATTTCCCCCAAGGGGAACTCCTTGGTTGGTGGACTCCATTTTTCTCAACCTAATACCAACGTAGCAAAGGTGATATTTATTCCGATTAAAATAAATGTTAGATGCTTTGACACAACTTGTTTTTTCAATTTTTAAGAGTCAAGAAAAAACAAAAGATGACTCTAGTCCCCTTAGATTTTTAATGAGCCTGAAGTGACAAGTGCTCAGATGGAAATTTTCCTTTCAGGAGTCTGAAAAGGAATGAAAGAGACTGCTCTAGAAATCTAGACAGAGGGATTACCAAACCAATCGCAAAACTGCAGAATACCTTTTACGGTACGACAGTCAATCTTCCCGAACACTGTGTTCAGTGCATTGCGATCGATAGGGAAACAGACACGGCTTCCTATGGATAAAGGATAAACCATATTGTGGTCTCCCAATATATACTCAATAGTACGTGGGAGTACAAGTCCGTACTGGCACTTATCATCTCAAAGTGGAGGAATCACCCAACCATCAATGAAAACAACAGTTACCAGGCTTTACGACGCCGGAATACGTCACTAGCCTAGACTTCCAAATGTTATGCGTTAGGATCCAAAGCGTTTTTAGATTCATTAAATTTATTTTATAGTTGATCTTGCTTAAGAAATTTGCCTTTCAAGTTCACCAAGTGATGTAGATGTACAACTCCTAAAACAAAATATAAGATGATAAACAATCGTTTAATCTTCTTTTTTCAATGAAAATCCTAGCTATTAAGGAAAGAGAGATGATATTCTTTCAACATAGAGTAGAGAGCACACACTCTATGCACTACCCCAAATCAAACCAAAAAACAGTCTAAATGCAAATGCACATGCATGTATTTGTTTTCAACCTTCTTAATGTGTGAATGATAAAAAGAAAGCTAAGTGCAAATCTGAATTATTTTTCAAAGCGACATTACTAAAACGTTTCTTTTCAAGACAAAATGAAGGCAATGACGACACTTTGCGATTTGGAATTGAAAACTTTCTTTCGACACTTGAAAAACTACTAATTCAAATCAAATACAAGAGTAATAGTGTAATCGACTATCAAGAACAATTGGATTCTCTTCTATGACTGAAAATGACACTTGCAACACTTTCAAATCAAGAAACGACAATTCAATTACACTACTTCTTTGTAAAAGAGAACTGAAAATGGCTCAAAATACATAAAAACATTTACATTTCTTTGCACAATGGAGGCGGAATAATGGAAAGGAAGGGGGTTTTAACAGAGGTATACTGACTACAAACAACAAAACTCCTGAATAGAGATGAAAAGAGTGAACACAAAAACCAAAATCTAAGAGCATAAGATGCCTTGTCTGATCAGCGCACCTGTAACACAGGGAAAAAGAGATGCAGCACACCTACTACACTCGGGAAGTGTGATGCATCTAGAATCCAAAGAAGAGACAGTACGATGGTCCAGGGACGAGACTTCAACTGGGTTCCGGGTCACGGTTTGCAGCTCAGTTCATGGATTTAGGCCGAGCAAGTGGTAATCAGTAAATCAATCACACGGGTAGATCTAAGGAGGTTACTAGAGCCACCACAAGGGAAATTAGAGAGCTTGTAAATTGATTTTTCAGTTCATAAACAAAACCCGGAGATAGACTGAAGCAACATTGATCTACTTTACACTTTCATAGCAAATGCAGTTCGAAGGCTAGCTGGCTTGACTTCAGGCTCCATCTGTAAGTTTATAAAGTAAACAAATGTAGATAAACAAACAATCTATTCACTCCCCAGTGGGGTTGCGATTTCGTTATCGGGAAATCTAGTGTTTATATAGAGCTGCTAGTCCCACTTAGGCTGGTAGCTACATTAGAAACAAACAAACTAAAACCACTTTCATTTTCCTTCATGAAAAATAGATAAGAGGGGAATAAATGAGACCAACCTTTGTCTTGCACTTGGTTCCTTGCTTGATTCCTCTCCCTTCTGATAGATCTTTGCCACTCGCTTCCTCGTCTACCCAGCTTCAAAGAGCACTTATAGAATCAAAGTGGAATAACACTATCCAAGAACATCGATCTATTATCATAAAAAATATAAGACCAGATATATATTAACCACACAAATCCATATATCATCAATCATACAAGAATGTGGAGGAAAACTTGAATAGCTTTATTAATAATCAAGAATAGAAAAGAGGATTACAACCAATTGTTCTGACCCAACATCATCATCTTAGCAAGAAAGCCCTTCTTCACCTCATGTAAAGCTTAGATCACCCAACACTATGATGTTGCACCAAGAAACCAACAACACTTCCTTACAAGATACAAAATTCCAGCCTCTGGATTGTGGGATGAGGGATCCATATATAGATGTTTGCAAGGGCGGTGAGTCAGCTTTTGAGATTTGATTAGTGTCCTCTATCTGATAGTTCTTTATTCCACTTGGAGATTAATGATCTCTTACTCATCCCTGGGCGAATGCACAGAGGCAAGTGTCACAGGAGAAGCTTCTGGAAGATTCCATGATCCTCCACCTTGCAGATTGACCCTGCCATTTGTCCAATCTCACTCATCGCACCCCATAGAAGGGCTTTTCAGTATTCATTGCACCTCCCATGTGTATTTAGGTGGGATGCATCGCACTTTGACCATGGAGCAGGTGAGATGGTCCAGTTTTGACTAGTTGTGAGTAGTTTTTCATGGAGAACTTCTGGGAGAAGATGTAATGAGTTGACCTTGTTCTTTTAGAGGTTGGAACAACACTTTTAGGGACTTAAGAGCCCTTGGTTTATGGACATTTATGATTGGGGTTGCAGTGCCCAAATATTTCTATAACACCCTAGATCTGCCTTTCTCACCCTGAGGTTGATTTAGGTGCTAACATAGTGGCGACTCCACTAGGGACGTAGTTTTGTGTTCCTTAGAAAAATGTAGCAAGTTTAGATTTGATTGTTGATGGTGGACAAAAATCAGACACCGAAAGGTTGAAATCATTCACCTGGTGATTCCAAATCAGTTTCGAGATCAGATCCAAGGATTCCACTGGAGGATGAACCCGACTAGTAGAAACGTGAAGGGACAATATTGAAAGATCAAGTATTCAAGTTGGAATTTCATCCAAGACATTATGTTCTTTGTTCTAAATTATTTCTTCTATTTTCCCAAGAATGTCAAGAAGGCTTTGCAAAGTATATTTTATTTGAGAAAATATCCTCGGACTGCATTTGATTCCTTCCCTTTGAAGATTGTGAATACCAAATATTTGCATGCCTTTGAGCTTGATCAAGACCCTTCTTCTGAATCTTGTGATGAGCATCTTCAAACTAATGAGCCTCAAGAGACCAAGACTGATTCTACACCTTCTGTACATATTCGTATACCTTGTAAAATTCCAGATTGATACAAGCCTCTGATTTTACCTCCTATATCCCATGCTTTCCCTAAAAATCATGACCTATATCTACCAAGATTTGATGATGAATGTGACAACATCACTGCTGAGAGACATGTACTGAATTTTGATTCTTTTCTTGACCTTTTTGAAGTTGATGAAGAGGATGTCAATATTAGGCTTTTTTCTCTTTCTTTGCCTAGGGGGTTGGAGCTCCCTTCTAGTAGTAGCTAGAAAATTAGTGATGGTTGGAGCCTTCAGTAGGTCGACTCCTACGTACTAGTAAACATATCAACTAGTACAAGAGCTAGGGGGTTGTAGCTCCCTTCCATTAGAAGCTGGAGAATGAGAGAAGGTTGTAGCCTTCTGCAGGTGGGTGCCTGCACACTGGTAGAGTTTGTGCCAATACAATATTGTAAACAGGTTTTTCTTATATTAAAATAAGACAACAACAGATGATTTTTGTCTCGCATTAGGTTTCCACCTTATATCTTCGTGTTCATGTGTGTTGATTATGTGTGATGGTCTGTTCTATTTTTATTGCACCTGGTTACTATTTATATGGCTAATGAAGTACTGATGCACTGATTAAAGATCAGCATATAATGAATTAACTAAATCATAAGTTTGTTGGATATACACTAGTTGCCTTAAACATAGTTGCGTGTACACGCAAGTTTCCTTAACTGAAGGAGCGTATATAAATCTGATTATGGAAATGAAAAGTTATTGACATGCTAATATTGATTCACCACCCCCTCTCAATATTATTTCCAACATCATTTAGGTTTGCCTTGACTAGAGTGGTCCTGTATAGTATGAGTGTAGTAGGACTTTACCTCTTTAATGACACTAGTCTCGATTTTACAATATTGGGTAGTTAACTCACAACTGCATAACCCAAGACCCTAGCCTAGACTAATATGTGTGTATACTCAAAAAATAGTTTTTGATTGATTTTATTATGAGATAAATTTTAAATTTACTTTGTTAATGGCTACGGAAGGGGTGTTTATGTATGGAGTTTTGTGGGACTCTGAAACAAACCATGTAGAAAATTCTTTTTCAATTTGAGTTCAATGAATGAGTTATTTATACAAGGAGAGAATCATTTATACATCAATCATTCACCATGCATCCAGTGCAGTAAACATAAGAATAACTTGAAAACATGTAACACTCTCTAACAAGTAACCCAATAAATGTAGAATCTAACCAACTAAATAGTAAAACTTTAACATTTTTTTATTTTTATTTTTCCTAAAAACATAAGAACTTTAACTACTTTTCTAAAAATAAAAAATGCTTAGGAAACAAGCAACCAAATAAAAGTGCACAACTACAAATCCTTGATCAAACTATAGGCAGCTTCCCCAACCTAGGAGTTCATAGAACTGGTTGTTGATCAAGATATGGCTAGCTAACACACTTTATAAGAGGGTAAAGAGAGTTAGTGACTACACTAACACTCTGTCTACAATCCATCAGAGCATTATAACTCTTTAGTTGCACTAATGGGGTGTGTTAGGGGGCATAAGCTCAAAAACAAGACTTCCAAGATCATAACAAAAGCTCAACACAATGAGGAGGGCGTTGAAGAGTCTTGGATGGTAAAAAAGGGAACCAAGAAGTGCAGGAGAGACTAGAAGAAAGAGAGATCCAGGAACTTGGTAGGATAAAACTGGGAAATAAGTATAGTCCTTAGTGGAGTCGCCAATTCTACTATAGGGATTAATGCACAAGTGGTTGTGGCTAGAATACCCTCAAGGATCTTCTTGGGATCCTTGGTATAAAGATCAGATTAACTGCAACTGGCACAAATAAGCATATACATATCCATATTAATGAATGATATTCAAAGTAGGAAGGAAGAGATTAAGTGTGATCTTGATGCATTTTTTCTGGAGAACCCAATGTAGCGGAGCATAAAACCTCTTTGCTAGCTCCTAGATCAACACTTGCATATAGAAAAGATAAGTAATACTACAACATATAAACTTTGATAATCAAGAAAATAATATATAAGTATATCAAATAATGTGCATCTAAGCTACTCTTAAATTATTTGCATCAACATGTAACAGAACACAACATAAACACCATAGAGTATAAAACACAACTGTGGTCTATATTATTAATAAGAAAAGATGATTACAACCATCTGGTGAATCAAAATTCCATTAATCCCCAAGCTCCTCTCTCTCTTTCTCTTCTTAACCTCTTGGTAAACCACTATGTCCCATACAAAGTTTCGACAATAAGTTGGCAATCCTTCATCCTTCTAGCCTCCTTCACAATGCCTCAAGCCTCCAATATATACAATGAGAGGCTAATCCTTGCTAACTCTCTCATGATCTCCCTTTGGAAAAATCTAGGATGTTTCCTTTCTTTATTTCTATTTCCCTTTCTATTCGACTTTGTTAGAAATAACAATATCCTCAAACAGGTCTAAGATGGATGTTTCCCACTTTTCATGCTGACATATGAGTAAAAAGTGGTATATTGTTCAGTCAAAGCACTCATTTGACCTATGGAACCTCATAAAAGTTGACTAATGGTGCCCCTAAGGAAGCACACAGAGTTACCCTAGGGACTAACACCCTTGGCTCATTCATGGGGAGTGTTATAACTCATCATGCTAGTTCATGGGGAGCATTACCCCTATGAACTTGGTCATACCTTCAGTCAAACTATCTTCCTCCTCTAAGCTAATGAGGAGGTCATTTTCCTGTATAACACATGTACATCGAAATCAATGCATCTAGTGCAAGAGATCAAATACGATTAGAAATCAATCTCTACATTGAAACCATTGCATCTTGTCCAAGCAATAAAATAGGAGTACAAATAAACATCTACACTGAAATTAATGCACTTAGTGTAAGGTATTAAATAAGATTAGAGATCAACACCTACACTAAGATCAACGAATCTAGTGTGTTATCACTCAGAATTTTTCCCTAGAAGTTATCAGAAGACAGAAAAGACTGAGGTAAACATAAACCAATATTTTAAGTATAAGCTCTTTCCAACCTATGACTTAGAGAGGGCTCTCTCTATTTAATTTAGCTTTGTTTGTTGGGATTTTGGGCTAGTTCTTAAGCTTTAGGAGGGATTTATTGAAGGTCGAATGGTGGACTCCTTAAAACATATGGATATAACAAAGCCTCTAGACCATTGGGCTATGGAGTCAAATAAGGATACCAAAAGTGGGATTAACTCATTAAACAGAGTGTTCGAAGGGAAAGTTAGCAGAGTGAAGTGCCGATCTTTGGGCCAAATGGGTGAAATGATATTAACCAGGGTGAGACAACACTTAAGAATTCTCAGACCTGGATTAAAATGAGGAGCATAGGATAATCATGAGAAAAGGGAAATCAAGGATACTTCACTATAGATTCAAGGGAAAACTACCTAAACTAAGGAGCAATCAAGAATTCCTTAACTTTGACAATTAACATAAAACATTAAAATGCATAACATTTAAAACAGAGTGCAGTGAAGCAAATTCTGAGATATCAAAATTCATATTATAGCATTAATATTTCAGATACATGAAAGTTTATGGAAAAACACTTAAAGGAAAGGTAACAACACAAAAGAGAATATTTGTCTGTACTTCGCATTACACATGAATCTAGTGAAATGTCTTGACTTTGTTCATTAATCTAGCTTGTTGGTCCAATAGTGATACAATAGCTTACAATCTTTGACCAAGAAAATCTATAGAAATGTCTAAGAATCCACACTACATACTTTGAATTATGAAGTACTTATACAAAAATTATTACAAAATATCTCAAAACAAACTTGAGATTTATTCTAGGAAATACCACTATCTTCTTGCTAGAAGATAGAGACACCTACTGAGTTGTTTCATGTTGTCCCTTTTTATTTAGTACTGCTACCTTTTATGGTTCGATTTGTAGCCCTTTGTGCTGGCTTGCAGCTGTGGTGTTTCACGCTGGAACCTTCTTCAACTTTTATCTTTCAACTGATACTCTTTGACCCTGATACTCTTTTACCATGCTGCCCTGTTTTCACTTGTTTACCTGACTGATCTCATTTTGACTGTGCAGTAACTTTTTGCTGTCAACTTATCAAAGTAAATCCATCATTGTCTCCCACCATTCTGCATTAGGTAATTTTACATTCATCATTCTCCTATAGATTTCATCAACTTCAGTATACTTGGAAAAATTGGGCTTGGTGAGGAGTAAGTGTTTTATCTCATGCTCAAGAAAAAGCAAGTTCTCAAAGGTGTTGTACAAAATTTTGCCTGTTGGCAGTGCTTTTAGGGATGAGTGTCAGCTTGTTCCTTAGCCAACTGTCTAAGTCTATTGCCATAGTCCAACTGTGTCGTGAGTTTTTCATTGATAACCATAGGACTGGGCATACCTTTCTCCCTCAAAATTTGGAATTTAGCCATGAACTTGCCAATGGCTACCTGCATGTTGTGGTACTTTTCTTCTAAGTTAAGCATAAGGTTCCTCTTATAAAGGACTTTCCTTATTTCAAAAATGGTTTTAGTTAATTCTTCTATGTTCATCTCCTGGAGTTCATATCTGTTCTTACTGTTGAGGAAATGGATGAGTCTGTTGGCATCCTCAGGCTTATCTTCCAATTCCTCCTTTACTTTCTGGATAGCTTCTGTGGCTATCTTTACTAATTATGTCTGCTCAAAAATAACTTGAATTGATGACGAAATATCATTGATAGAGTCAATGATATTGGCCCACAACATTTTCTTGGCTTACCCAAGGGGCTTTTCCAATGTTAAGTCTTTTTCTAAGACTTTGATTTTTTCACTCATTCTTTGGGCCTTTTGTGCTTCATCCTTATGCTTAATCTAGGAAAGTTTAGTTAGTTTCTAAACTTGCCACCCTTTCCCTTAGATTTTTTATTTATGTAGCCTGGATAGACATCTCTTCCATGGCTTAAACCAATTTTGCTGCTTTCTCTCCTGATGTACCTACTGCTATTGTAGATTCTACTATTACTGGCAGTGATGTGACAGGTGGAACTGTTGGTGCCAGTGAAGTTGCCAATGTAGAGGGGACTGCTATGGATACTGTAGGGATGACATCTGTAGGAGTTGTTGCCAAGTTGCTTTGCTTCAATTGAATTATGGCATCCAACTCCTTTTCTGTCTCCTTTAATTGATTGTTCAGCTTTAGGACCAATTCCATCAACTCGTCATGTTTGGTTTGGCTCTCTAAGACTTCTAGAGTTTGAGGATTTTGCAGTTGGGTCATTTTTAATTACCTCATAAGTGTAGAAATATCATAATTTTTCTTATTTATAAGCTGCTCTATAGCTTTTATATTTGTGATCATGTCCCAATTCAATCACTAAGTCCTCTAAGGACTTGATCCTTGTACCCTTGGCCTGTGAGGATGCCTTCTCTAACTGAAATTGTGCAAAAATGTTGTTCAAAGAGTTTTGTAGCTGATGGGCAGCTACAACTTTACCTATCACGGTGGAGAATATCATCTCTCCAGCTTGTTTGTGCAGTTCAATCTGGTCTATGGGATGAATATCCCTTGCCAACACTTCAAAGTCCACCTTTTTGAAATCAGATGTTGTCTTGGTTTGCTATGTTGTAGGTTTAATAAAAGACATTTGCAACATTCTTTAGTTTATATCAAATGCTGACATTAGCCTTGTTTGATTGGTGGGAGTTAGTTTTAGGTACTGAGTGTAGGTTTGTGCTTTGAGCCTTTCATTTCTCATTTTGATTTCCTTGTATTTTTCCTTTATGTCCTCGTCTTTGTCAAGAGGCCTGCTGAAGGAAGATATTTTCACACTAAGCTACCTTTCCAACATCTGAGCTTGTGATGTGGAAGGCTCTTGCATACCTTCAGATGGAGTGGGAAGCCTGCTTCTTTTTACCTCTATATTGGTCACCTATGCCAAATCTTCTGTGTATTCTTGTTAAGAGATTGGATTGAGTCTTTGCCTCTTGCTTGTTTCCTGTTGAAAATTTGAGGTGTCCATCCCTGATGTGGAAGCTCCCTCTCTGTTTCTTTTTGGTAATTTATCCTCATTTTGAGGACTCTACATGACTGGAGGGGTACTCATGGTTCTTTCTTACTCTTCTGGTACCTACAGAAAAGAGCTCTCATCAAGCTGCTTTCCCAAATCAATCAGGGCATTTTCTACATCTACTCTTCTGTTGTCTCTCTCTACTGAAGTACCCTCCACCGATTCTGTTTGATTTGCTTATGCCTCTATTTCTGGTATGTGGTGGTGTATAGAAGGTCCTAGCTTGAATTTTTTCCTTTTCTAGGTAATGAAATCTAAAGGGTCATATCTCCATACAAAGCTCCTTTGGAATTTCATTCTTTGCAGGATTAGGTCTGCCTCTTTCCCTGCCTCTCTGGAATTGCATATGAAGGGGACTAGCTGGCCTTTGATTTCGAAATTGGCCTTATTCTTGGCATTAACGAGGTTTACTTCATCTGCATTGATGATTTGTTTGTAATACTATAAGGCAAACAACCTCATGGGGAGGTATCTTGGCAACTTATATGGTGCAAGCATGCAACCATATCTTCTGATTTCTGTGTGGTTCTAATAAAGGTACTAGTCACCCACTTTGGTATGCTTGGAAAGCTCGAGGACTCTCTTCATTTCTAGGATGTCCTAGGTAGAGGATTCCCTGTGAGCATGGTCATGACTGGATGCACAAAATAATATATAAAGTCAAAATATGTATAAGGTGACCCAAACTCATGGAATAGTTGGGTCCAAAAAATAACTGATCTAGGCTCGCCCCTAGTGTCAAGCTTTTGGAGGGTAAACGGAAACTTCTCTGACTGGTAATACAAAAATAGATGGTATAATATAGACGAGTATTTGAACACCCTCTGATTCCCCATTATTATGAATTTCTCATGGATTCTATCAGCTACGAAATTAGCAAAGTCATATATAGTTGTAGGAGGCTGCCCTGGGGTATAAATAGAGATGAAAGCTAGAATAATTTCATCAATGTATTCACTGGTAGAGTAACCCAAAACATAATATATCATGGTTACAATGTTCTGGACCCATTTAGAGAGAATAATGGACATATATGGAGGGGGGTCCTTAGGGATGTGTTTCTTCTCTACAATGAAGGTTTGGAATAATTGGGCCAATTTTGCAGGGCTTAGCTTGGGATACTGGTCCAACAAGTCTCCAATTGAAAGTGGGGTTAGGTTTGGTCCTAGTTGGAAGTTTAGAATTTCATTTATAGACTCTGCTGTGATGGTGAATAGAATCTTTTGGTCATGAGACATTACTGTTCTATGGCTGGGGACATAACATGTATAGCTCATATGAACAATTTCTGGAAAAATATGGACTTGGGCTAACTGGTATCTGGGTAAATTGGATTCCCAAAGGCCAATGTCATCGATGTGGTTTAGGTTTTTGTCTTTTCTTAAACAGTGAATTTTAAGTAGGAGCTCTATTACACTGGTATCTTTAATCTGGATGTCCCTTTCAGCCAGGGGAAGGTGGTCCAGGTCTAGATGGGGAGTTATAATTGGTCTAACTTCCATTGCAATTGGGGCAGCCATACTCAGTTCTTGTGGACTTGAGTTATGCTCAAGGGTTTCAACAAAGGTTCTTCGGATTTTTTTTAATATTTTAGGTAAACAGAGGTCTTGCAGATGGTTATAGCTCAAAGTGTTAAAATTAAAGTAAATTTGCTATTTTTTACTTAATTACGAGTGTTATGAGGGTGTATTTACTTGGAATTCGACAATGGAGCTGGTATTCGATGTATAAATACCTGAAATTGGGTGAGATTGACTGTAAATGGTGGTTGGTGGTAGCTGCAGAGGTTTGTACATTTTTGGTACGAACTGATGAATGAGTTGGGTTGTCTGTAGTAGCTATGGAGCAATGGAAGAGGTCTATGAGAAAATTCACTGTTTGTAGGGGTAGCAACGGCTTCCTGAGTTTTCGATAGCAAATGTGAGAAAAGAGTGAAAAGATGGGTAATTGGGCTTATATAGAAAAAATGTTGATTTTGGCGGGTTCATTAATTGATGAATATTGGGCAAGTTTTTCAGTTATACCAGATGGTGGTTTAATGGGGTCGTCGCACTGCTTTTGAGAGGGAAGTGGTTTTGAGGGGGGGGGCTCACCTGATCTAGTCGAGCATGTGACACATAATATTCTAGGGGTTAGGGAAAATCACCTTATCGGACAGGTAAAGGATGGAAATCGGGCCAAACCGATATGGATGTGAGCCATAGGATGAGGGGAATGGATGATCAATGGGAATCGGGTGATGGAGTTACACGACGATTTACAGAAAAAGTTTTTGGGGGGGCCCATGGGTCTAATCACGAGTGGTATAGGATTAAATTAAAACGTAATCTCATTGGGGGTGCTTTAATATAGGATTAAGGACTGAGGGCGGGGTTTTAATATATTTTGTGGCATATGGGGTAGTCATATAGTTTATAAAATAAACTAAGGGGTGGGTTACTTTATGTAAAGGAGTTAAATATATATAGGCCAATGGCTTTTTGGGAATTTTATATATTTAAAAGAAGTTAGTATGAGGTGAAATGAGCGGAAGGGGTATTGTACTTAGGTATAGAAAATATTATACGCTTTTCATACACTTAGTACTTAGGATAAATGTATTTGGTAGGTTTTTTCATAAAATATGTTTATCAAAGGGCTTTCCTAGGCAAAAGAATTTAACCTTAGGAAAAGGGGTTTTGTGAGGGGGATGAATGAATTGTAAGGGAATTTAACACATTTTCTTCTTAAGTCATCAAGCCGAGGGTCCGGTCCCACTAGAAGTCAGATAAATTCTCTGAGCCTCTTTGACTTAAAGAACTATAGGTATTAATATTTTTATTATGAAAGGGAAATTAGTAATTGTTACAGGGGTTAAAATGAATGATGGGGATGTTAAATAAATCATATTGTTAACCATTGCCTTTAATTTGTTTACGAGTTATGCATATTTGAAAGATGCATTTGGAACAATGACATAAGTGCTTTTTGTGTAATCATATGATGTTTCTGCAACCTTTCTACTACTTACTCATCTACTTACCCTACTGTTTTTCCTTCACTTTATTTGGGTGCATTTAGGCTAGCAAACCCTTATCAATATTTTTCTTTACGTAGAAAACTATCTAATTGTAACCTTATATCATCCAAGGGCTCAGATTAAACTGATGAGCTCCTTTTATTTACTCTACCTATCTAATGATCTACCAAGATTACATTGTTTGGTCAGATTTTATTCTCTAACTATAAACATAAAATTTAAAACATGAAATAGCCATGTTTAAACAATTTGAGTATCATTAATTCTGGCATGAGTCACAAGTTGCACACAATCATCTATTTTGCATAAAAGTAAATAGTAGTGGAATTTTGACTTGCACACTTTCATAGCGTCTTTTTGTATTTTGGAGTTCATATATTTTCATTTTTTTGACCTTTTCATTCTTTTTGTCCTTTGATTATTCTTTTAGGACATAACCTCTTTACATTTTTTAATAATTTTTTTTCCTTTAAGATGGAAAACATTTGCAGAAAGCAAAGGTATGTACAATATTACAAGGATTAATCTTAGTCATTCAAAATTATGACTCCTGTTGGTATAGGAACCTAATAGTGGTTCTACTTGGGGATGGCATTTCCTAGTGAAATGTCAAGAACTTGTAGATCAGTAGCCTTTGAATTGTTGTTGATGTTACCTTGCAATATTTCTCTCTATTGTCTCTGCCTTATTGATACTTATGACAGTAAATCCTTAAAGCTTAGGGCATTCTCTTTAGGATTCAACTTCAAAAATCACCATCCAATCCAAACTAGACTTTTGAAAAATGAAATATGTACAATGGGAAATAAAAATCAGTAGTTAGGTTCAAAATAGTGTTTGAGCATTCGACCATTCAGTGGTCCACCTTTTACTTCTGTACCATCCATTTCCCTTAGGAAGAAAGCATTATTACCCCTGAAAGCATAAATGACATATGGGCCTTTCCATAGGAAATCAAATTTCCCATGTTTACCTTTATCTTCCCTTCTTGAATCCCACATTAGGACTTTGTCACCAAGGTAGAAATCCTCAGCCTTGGTTCTCTTATCAAAAATCTTTTTGATTCTTTCTTACACAACTTGAGACCTGATATAGACTTCTTCCTTGGTTTGTTGAAGATGAATTGTTTGGTTGATTCTTCTCTGGATACTATTTGATTCAACCTGCATTTCTTGAAGCAACTTCATCACTGGTGTTCCCAAGGAATATTGAAATACAGCTTCCATCCCATAAACTAGCTGATAGGGAGAAGTACCAATTGATTTCTTAGTAGTTATAACGTTTGCCCATAAGGCATTGATTAGTTTTTTATTCCATGTTTTCTTATTGTCCTCTAACAACTTTTTGATGATTTTTACCAGGCTTTTGTTTGAGGATTTTTCCAGTCCATTTCCTTGAAGGTAATATGTTGTGGAATGGCCCAGGGTTATATGATACTTATTGCAGAAATCTATCATTATTTTGGATTTAAAGGCTGCTGCATTATCAGTAATGAGCTTAGTTGGACATCCAAATCTTGATAGAATGTTGGTTTTAAGGAAGGTTATGATAACAATGTCACTCGCTTGCCTTAAAGGTATGACCTCTATCCATTTTGTGAAGTAGTCCATGGCTGTGAGGACCCATTTGTGCTGAGCAAAGGAGGGTGGATGAATTTCACAAATGAAGTCTAAACCCCATTGTTGAAAGAGTATTTCAGCAGGGATTGACTTAAGGGGTAAAGGTAAAAGCTTTTTATTTCCCTCAAAAATTTGACATTTGTGAGAGGAGGTCACATATTTTTTGACATCAGAAAACAAGGTAGGCCAGTAGAAACTAGTTCTAAGAATTTTATCTACAGTGGTTTTCCAGTAAAGGTGTCCTCCACAATCACCTGCATGAAATTATTCCAAAACTTTGTCAGATTCATCTTTTAATAAACAATTTAGAAGAATACCTTCATGATCTCTCCAAAACATAACACTGTGTAATATACAAAATTTTAAGGATTTCATCTTCAAAAATCTTGTTTAAGTCTTAGATAATTCAGGAGGAGCTTGTAAATCTAGTAAAACATAAATTATATCAGCATACCAAGGTGATTCAAGAAAGGCCTTGCTGATTAGTGGAGTCGCCTTTTCCTCTTCATTATCTGTTGCTGCAATAAAGTTTATATCCAAGGTCTAATAGTTTGATTCATTCATGAGCTTGGCTAAAACATGGCAATTGATTAACTTAGTTGGTTTGATTTCTATATCATACTCTAAAATGGTAGCAATCCACTTTCCCCTTTCTCCATCAGGACCACCCTGAGTTAGGATGTCTTTAACTACTGAATTGGGAACATATGCCACTATATGAGAGTATAAGATGTACACCCTGAAGTCCTTAATGGCTTTGACTAAAGCCAAGTTTTGTTTTTCCATTATATTGTATTTCAAGGGGGCATCTCTTAGGGCTTTGCAAAAGAAAGCAATGGGTTGTTCATAGACCTAGTCATTTTTCTGCAGTAGAACTGCAACAACTATCTGCTCATAAGCAAAGGACAATAAGATGAAATCTTTGTCAAATTTAGGACTGATTAATATTGGTGTTTTAGTTAAGGCTAGTTTAATGTATTCAAAGGATTTCTTAGCCTCAACAGTCCATTTTATGGTCGAATCATTTTTCAGCATATTGTTTAGTGATCTAATTAATTCTGCTAGATTAGATATGAATCTTCTAGGAAAATTAATCTTTCCTAAGAAAGATTGCAATTCTCTAATGTTCCTGGGGTGTTGTATCTATAACATGGCTTCTATTCTAGTAGGGTATATTTGTATACCATATTTTGAAATTATATGACCTAATAGCTATCCTTCTTCTAATCCAAACAAGGACTTTTTGGGGTTCAGGAAGATTCCAAATTTCCTGCATTTAATAAAAACTTGCCTTAGATGATCCAAATGTTGATTGTCAGATTTTGAAAATACAGTAATGTCATCTAGATATATTACAAGTAAATGATGAATTTCTTTTGCAAAGGCTATATCCATAGCCCTCTGGAAAGTGGCTTCTACATTCATTAGTCCAAAAGGCATTTTGACATACATAAATGTGCCCCAAGGAGTTGTACATGCAGCCTTGGCTTGGTCATCAGGATGAACTAAGACCTGATTGTAGCCAAAGAACCCATCCAACAATGGGATTCTGGTTGCACCAACTACTCTCTGTAAAATGTGATCCATTTTGGGAAGAGGGTAATTGTCTTTTAGTGACACTTTATTAAGTTTTCTGAGATCCACATAGAATCTGATCTCACCAGTCTTCTTCCTAGTAGGCACCAAGTTTGAAACCCAGTCAGAGAATCTGATTGGTGCAATTATTTTGGCATCATACATCCTCTAAATTTCTTTTTCAATTGAGGGTAATAAGACAGGATTAACCCTTCTAAGTTTTTGATTGAAATGCTTTTGATTTTCTTTAATAGGAATTGTGTGCTCGATGATGTTGGTGTCATAGGATTTTAGGTCCTCATAACTCCAAGCAAAAACATCCTGAAATTGTTTCAACAACTCAATGTATTTTACTTTTTCAGTTGGTGGTAATGATTTTGAAAGTTTGATCAATTTAGGATTTTCATCGATTCCTATATTAAATTCATATATATTATACCTTAAAGGTTCCATTTTAGGTTTCCTAGGAACATCATTTGAATCAAATAAATCTTCCAAAGGGGTTAATCCCTTTGGTAAGAAATTTTCATTGAGATTAATTACTTCGGTTTCTTAACTGATTATTTCATCAATCGCAACCTTTTCTAAGTTATTTACATCTGATTTGGTAAATTTACTTGGGTTAAATCTATTCAATTCATCACCTTCTATCCCCTTTATTTCTATCTTATTCTTAGTGTCAGGATCTATTGATGTATCAGTGTCTATATTGCTCTTTACAAACTCTTCTTCTAAAAGTAAAAAGTTATTTATCTGTTTATCATTAGAAAATACTTGCCAATTCTTCAAATTTTCTAGAATTGCGGGCTATTCCTAACTTTATAAGTGTATTGATGGTTGGGCTGGAGGGGCAATTTTCAAGTGCTGGAAAACATTGCTAAACTATGGGCTTGCATGTTATGTTTTCTAGGAATTACTGCAAGGTTTGTTTCTAGGAAAGTGTTAATGTTGGGTGTGGAGCCTGATTATCTTCTGTATTCAAAGGTCTCAGCCGGATGTATACCCCAGGAAGACTGTACACCCCTCTACACGGGGGGGTGCGGGGGTTTGGGGGCAGTGACCTCGAAGCTAAAAATAGATGTAAAATTGCCTTGTAAAAGTCTAGTAATTTCTAGTCAATCTGGGTCGTTCATTAGGTGGATGATCTGTTAGCAGAAGTTATGTTTAATTTAGGGTTTTTTTCCCTAGAAGGCAACCCCTCACTATATATGAGGGAATTGTATTGCGTCTATGTATATCTGTATTTTGAGTGAGGAAGAGAGAGGAGATTGGGAGCGAAGAGGGTGTTACAGCGGATCTACTATAGGTTGTATCTCTTCAGTTTGCTAGATAATATAAAAAGAAGGACTGGCTGTTTCTTTGTGGACATAGCCCAAACTGGGTGAACCACATATATCTGTGTCTCTCTTGTTTTATGTGTTTTCTATTTTTATATTTTTGCAATATTTTATGTGTTCCATTGCTCTATAGCATATAATTTTTTAACAACTGGTACCAGATCTGAAGGTCTATTTGGCTGATAAACTCATAGGAGAGAAGGGTTCCTGGTTCAAGTGGGAGCAATGGCGGAAGATGGTAGGTTTAGGGCCGAAAAATCTAACGGCCAAAACTACCAGCTGTGGAAGATGCAGATGGAAGATTATTTGTATCAGAGAGATATGTACCTACCATTGAGCAGAAAGACAAAGAAGTCGATGAGTATGATAGACAAAAAATGGAATATTCTCGATAGAAAGGCACTTGGAATAATACGATTGTGCCTAGCGGCATCGGTAGCGTTCAATATTTCAAGGGAAACGACAACAGAGGGTTTAATGTTGACATTGGAAAAACTATATGAAAGACCCTCAGCCTCAAATAAGGTATTTCTTATGAAGCGTTTATTTAATATGAAGATGTCAGAAGGTGGATCTATTGCTAATCATTTAACTGATTTTAATATAGTTACAAGTCAGTTAAGTTCTGTAGGGGTAACTTTTGATGATGAAGTTAGGGCACTGTTATTTCTGTGCTCATTGCCATAAAGTTGGAATGGTTTAGTTATGGCCATTAGAACTTTGTCTTTGGATCTAGTACTTTAAATTTTGATGATGTTTTCGGGGAAATCCTTAGCGAGGAAATACGACGGAAAAGCTCCGGTGAGACGTCAGGTAATTCTTTGACTGCAGAGACTAGGGGAAGAAAAATGGAAAGAGGAAAGAGCCCTAGATATCGCAGTAAGTCAAGAAAAGGTAGATCCAATTCTAGGACGGGGATAGTGTGCTAGAAATGTGGGAAGAAAGGACACCTAAAGAAATACTGCAAGTCTCAGAAGGGAAAAGAAGGAAACATGCAGCAAGAAACTAATCATGAAGCGAATGTAATAGGTGATGTGTTGCAAGATGTTTTGATTCTTTCACTAGAAAATATTATTGATGCCTAGGTGGTAGATTCAGGGGCCTCATTCCATGCCACAACTGGTAAGAAACATTTTCATGATTATGTTCCAGAATATTTTGGACAGGTTCGATTGGGTGATGATAAACCCTGTAAAATCATTGGAATGGGTACAGTTTTCATAAAACAACAAAATGGAAATTAGTGGCTATTGAAGGAGGTAAGGCATGTTCTAGATCTGAAGAAAAATCTGATTTCAACAGGGCAATTGGGAGGTGAAAGTTGCATAACTACTTTCACAGATAAAACCTGGAAGGTAACTAAAGGATCCCTAGTAATAGCGAAAGGAGAAAAGATTGGTACATTGTACTTGTGAAATGGTATTTCTAATTTTGTTAATGATTTAACCTCTATAGGAGAAGATACGACATTATGGCATCATAGGCTCAGGCACATGAGTGAGAAGGGGATGCAGATTCTTCACTCAAGAAATTTATTGCTAGGCTTAAAGCATGTTTATTTAAAATTCTGTGAGAATTGTGTTTATGGAAAACAAAAGAGAGTCAGATTCCTTAGAGTTGGGAAAGAAAAGAAGAGTGAAAAATTAGAGCTTGTGCATACAGATGTATGGGGACCTGCTCAGGTATCATCTCTTGGTGGCTATCGTTATTATGTTACTTTTATTGATGATGCAACCAGAAAAACCTGTATTTATTGTATTCGAAATAAATCTGACGTATTTGATACTTTCAAGAAATGTAAAGCTTTGGCTGAAAATTGGACAGGAAAAAGGTTGAAGTGTCTCAGATCAGACAATGGAGGTGAATATTGTAGCAAAGAATTTGATAGGTACTATTCTGAGAATGGAATTCGTAGATAGAAGACAGTTCCAGGAACACCACAAGAAAATGGTGTGTCAGAAAGGATGAAGAGGACAATCATGGAGTGTGCAAGGTGCATGAGATTGCATGCAGGATTGCCTTTACAATTTTGGGCAGATGTTGTAGATACTGTTGTTTATCTAATAAGTAGAGGGCCTTCAAGTTCCTTGGATAGTGGTATTCCAGAGGAGGCATGGACAGGAAAACAACTAAACTACTCTTTTTTAAAGAATTTTGGTTGTGAAGCTTTTGTCCACATTAACAAAGAAAATAGAACAAAGCTTGAGGAAAAATCAAATAAATGTACCTTTATTGGATATGGTGTTAATGATTTTGGTTATCGCTTTTATAATTATGAAAAACATAAAATCATTAGGAGTATAGATGTCATATTCAATGAAAAGGTTTTGTATAAGGATCAGCTATAGGAAAAGAAATAAGAAAAAGAAAACAGAGAATACACAGTACTTGACGAGATCACAGAAAAAATGATGGTGCCTGAAAATCATAATGATCAACATCCAGAACAACAACCACAACAGCAACAAGCACTTCAAATGCCTGAAAGTGATGTTATAAGATCTACCAGGATAAGTAGACCCCCTGAACGATACTCTCCTTCATTATACTATGTATTGTTCACTGATTCTGGTGAACTAGAATGTTATGAAGAAGCCGTGTAGGTAGAAACCAAGAAGAAGTGGGAGCAAGCCATGAAAGAAGAGATGGACTCCTTAGCATATAACCAGACTTGGGACTTAGTCAGGTTGCCTACAGGTAAAATAGCATTACAGAATAAATGGGTTTATAGGCTGAAGGAAGAAGATGGAGGTATAAAAAGGTATAAAGCTAGACTTATGGTGAAAGGGTTTGCACAGAAAGAGGGTATAGACTTTTATGAGATATTTTCTCCTATTGTGAAAATGAATTCAATCAGAACTATTCTAAGTCTAGTAGCGGCTGAAGATTTGCATCTTGAGCAGTTAGATGTAAAGACAACCTTTCTCCATGGGGATTTGGAGGAAGAGATATATATGCAGCAACCACAAGGATATGAGGTAAAAGGAAAGGAGAAACTAGTGTGTAGGTTGAAGAAGAGCTTGTATGGCTTAAAATAGGCTCCAAGGCAGTGGTATCTAAAATTTGACAGATTTATGTCTGAACAAGGTTATACTAGGTGCCACTCTGATCATTGTGTTTATCTCAAAAGGCAAAATGATAGCAGCTATATTATATTGTTATTGTATGTAGATGACATGCTTGTTGTAGGTTCTAACATGCAGGAAATAAATGTGCTCAAAAGGAAATTGGCAAACTCATTTGCAATGAAGGATTTGGGCGCTGTGAAACAAATCCTTGGTATGAGAATAACTAGAGACAGGAAGAATTGCAAATTAACATTATCTCAAAGTGAGTACATAGAAAAGGTGTTGAAAAGGTTTAATATGCAGAATGCAAAACCAGTTAGTATACCTTTCACTAGCCATTTCATATTAAGTAAGGAGGCGTGTCCCAAGACTCAGGAAGAAATGGATCATATGTCTAAAGTTCCATATGCATAAGCAGTTGGAAGGTTAATGTATGCAATGGTCTACACAAGGCCTGATATTTCACATGAAGTTGGATTTGTAAGTAGGTACATGAACAATCTAGGAAAATAACATTGGATGGTGGTGAAGTGGATTCTCAAGTATTTGAGAGGTACCACAAATCAAGCATTATGATTTGGTGGTTCAAACATTGCTCTACAGGGATATGTTGAAGTAGATATGGCACGTGACAAAGATAATAGGAGGAGAACTACAAGATATGTATTTACTGTAGGTGGAACAGTTGTCAGTTGGGTCTCAAAACTACAAAGTATTGTTGCACTCTCAACAACAGAAGTAGAGTATGTTGCTACTGCAGAGGCTAGTAAAGAAATGATTTGGTTACAAAGGTTTCTGGATGAATTGGGTAAGAAGCAGGAGTTGGGTAGGTTATACAATGACAGCTAGAGTGCCATACATCTTGCAAAGAACTCTGCATTTCATTCCAAGACTAAGGATATACAGCTCAAGTACCATTTCATACGGTCAACGTTGGAAGATGGACAGTCGAAGCTGGAAAAGATACACACTAGCTAGAATCTTACAGATATGTTAACAAAAGTTTTAAACAGGGAGAAATTGAGAATCTGCTCAGTTTCAATTGGTCTTCAAGTATGATGAAGAAGATGAGAAATAGCCAAGTCCAAAGTGGAGTCATTGTCTAGCAAATAAAGCAGCCATGGAGTTGCTATAATCAGTCTCCAAGTGGGAGATTGTTGGGTGTGGAGCGTGATTATCTTTTATATTCAAAGGTCTCAGTTGGATGTATACCACAAGAAGGCTGTACACCACTCCATGCGGGGGGGTGCGGGGTCAATCCCCCCCCAGCTAGGGGGTCCAGGGGCTAGTGGTCCCCTAGTGGGGGTTCGGGGGTAGCGCCCCCGAAGCTAAAAAATGATGTAAAATTGCCTTGTAAAAGTCTAGTAATTTCTAGTCAATATGGGCAATTCATTAGGCGGATGATCTGACGGTAGAAGTTATGTTTAGTTTATGGTTTTTTTCCCTAGAAGGCAACCCCTCACTATATATGATGGAATTGTATTGCATCTATGTATATTTGTATTCTGAGTGAGGAAGAGAGAGGAGATTGAGAGCGAAGAGTGTGTTACATCGGATCTGTTGTAGGTTGTATCTCTTCAGTTTTCTGGATAATATAGAAAGGACTGGCTGTTTCTCTGTGGACGTAGCCCAAACTGGGTGAACCACGTATATATGTATCTCTCTTGTTTTATGTGTTTTCTATGTTTATATTTCTGCAATATTTTATGTGTTCCATTGCTCTGTAATATATAATTTTCTAACAGTTAAGTATTTCTACAATAGTTCCCCTATAACAAATCAATATAGGGTCCTTTGTCATATATACAACATTAATCTTTTTTACAATTAACTCAGAGTCTCCCATGACAGAAACTCTTTTAGCTCCTAAATTCCTTACTAACTTAAGGCCTAAAATTAAGGCTTCATACTCTGTAATATTGTTAGTACATTTAAAATTTAATCTATATGCATGACCTTCTGAGTAATCATTTTCCAAATTGTATATTCACACTCCTGCTCCATCTCCTAACTTATTGACTGATCCATCAAATTCTAAATGCCATAATATCTCATGCACATAATTCTCCCCATATGGTGAAATAATATTTTCATCACTTGTAGCAATTTGACCATCTAGTTCATTGAAAAGTTTTGTAGTTTGGTTAGTTTCATTTTGGGAAGAAACTGCAATTTCTTTTGGTTCTGTATTAATACTGTTTGAAATTTCTTCTTGTGTTTGATCAACATTATACAGGATAAAAGAATCAATATCTGAATGTATGGAGTAGATAGGAAAGTTTTGAGGTCGATCTTGGCTACTTAACATATATTTCATTAAGGTTTCTTGGTATAGTTTCTTAGGTTGTCAAAAAATAGAAATTGTTGCATATGACATAGCTAGTTGTAAGGATCCCTGAAGTTTGGCTCCCCATGATCTGGATAACAACATGCCATACTTTGGTGGGATGTTAGCAACCACAATATCCATGAGGATGCTTTTGGCAAGATATTGGACTAAAGTGACACAAATGTCTTTAACCAACCCTAGACACTTTACTTGACTTGAGTCAAATGAGAATAAGTCTTTATAAGGCCTAGTAATTTCTAGGTTTAATTTCTCCATTACTGATTTGGGCATTATGTTGTGGGAGGCCCCAAAATCCAACATTGCATTGTGAATAATTTTTTCATGGATACTAAGGCTAATATAAAAAGGTGGAATTCCTCATTCTAATGGTTTTCCATTAACATCTGGGCCAAATATGAGTTTTGGCAGATCATCAAACAAATTTACGGAATCCTCATTTTTAGCAATGTTTAAGGTCTGGTTTATCTGTGATTTGTAAGTTTCATTTTTGATTAGTTCTCTTAAAGGAACTAAATTTTTTAGCTTAGCTACCTCTGCTCCCAAATTAAATGGCAAAGGGGCTTTTTTTGTTTGAGGTTTTTGAATTTTCACAGTAGGGATTTGAGTAGGATGGTCTTCTTTTTCTTTGTTGGGGACCTCCTTATGTGGATTTTCAATTCTAGTGTTTTGAGCTTTGTCCATTGAATCCTTGGTGGGAATTGAAGTGGATGTTCGATCATTAGAAGGTTGATTAGGGGTTATATCTACAATGGTTGGGCCAAAAGGATTATGTTTCTCTTTGGGAGAATGTGAAGAATTTTAGAAATAGGGGTTTCTTTGATTTTCTTGGGTTGATTTTGCACTATTTTCTTGGTTTGGTCAGGGGAATCAATGTTCTTTCTACTCCTTAGGTTATACTACTTATGTACTTCAAAAATGGAAAAATCATATCCTTGTTTATAATCAAATGACTCTTTGGACTGGATTTGCAATTGCTGCAGCATATGCAGTTCTTGATCCTCTTGGGTTAGAAAAATAGAGTCTTCATCATTTACTCCCATTAGGTTAATTTTTCTATCTTGTTCAGGATCTTTTGGAGTGGATGCTTCTGCATAATTTCTTGGAAAGGAGGCCTAATGTTCTGCTCTGGTCCATTTTTGCCAGTGTTTTGGTTTTGTTTTTTTTTTCTGAAATTAGGGTTTCTAACTGGATTAGCTTGTTAGTTATCCCATTAAGGTTTCCTCTCTATGTTTTCTATGCTATCCATTAATTTTTCCATACTTTTTTCTGGACTATCTATCTTAATTTCAGATCATGAAGCCTCATCTTTTGCATTTCCCCTTTTTCATTTGTAACTCTAGCTCTTTTAGCTAACAAATTAGCCTCTACACTAATTGCCACACTTTGCATTTATATAACATTGGGAGGTTTCTTTCCATGAGTTGGAATGCCATATCTGTGTCAAAACCATCAGGGAATTTTATTAACGCTAAGTCAGGTGGAGGTCTAAGGTTAATTGGGATGGAATTATATATATTGTTGAATCTAGTGTAGTAATCTTGAACAATTTCATTAGGTCCCCTTCTAATGTTCTCATATTCTAAAAGGATTTGTAGGGGGTTCTTTTTCTTTTCCCGTCTGTTCAAAAATGGCTCGTGAAATGTATCTAAACTATCAATTTTATTAGCAGTCAACACTCTAAACCATTTCCTAACATCACCAGCTAAAGACTAGGAAAAGAGTCTCATCTGAACATTATCTATGTCAATTTCGTGCAACTAAAAGTAATATGTTATCTTGTTGACATGTTGTTGTCGAGTCCAATGTCCTGTGCCATCAAATTGAACAATTTTACTTTGGTAGTCTGTTGGCGTAGCACCAAGCTAGGCAGGAAAAATGAGAGGAGCATATCTATTTTCCATTGCTCTAACCTGGGAGGGGTTAGGATGTGGGGTTGAAGTACTTGGAGATGATGCAGTAGTGGATGAAGAACTAGGATTGGTAAGTGATGAATGAGTAATGATAGGTTGGTGAGGGAGTGAAGGTATAAATGGTGGTGGGGAATGCACTTCAGAAGTTGAAGGGAACAATGGTGAAATAAGAGTAGTGGACAATTGTTCAGAAAGCTCAAGGATCTTGGCAGTACTAAGGGATGATTGTGGAGAATTTAGAATGTATTCATCAATTGACTTGTTGACCTTTTGGACTTCAAGGTTTGCAATGAAATCAGGATCTAGAATAGTGTCATATATTTCACTTTTAGACTTTTCTTTAAATAATGACAAATCAAATTTCTCATCGAAGGGAAGATCTTCTAAAAACAACCACTCATCAGGACATGAATTAGCTTTAACTAATGGTAAGGGACTAGCTGAACTTTCTTCTTTTTTGGATTTTCTTGGAATGAGGTCAGGATTATCAACTACTGGGGCAGGATTTGGGTCTGGATTAGCCCTAGTATAATGAGTTCTCCTTGAAGACAGAATTCCAAAAATTTTCTAAATGTTTTCTTTTGCGAGATTTTTGAAAATAACCTCTAATAAATTACTTTAAGAGGAACAAAATAGAGATTTAAACATTTCTTAAAGATTTATTAGGACTGAGGGTTTGAGTGATCCCCAGTATGGTTGCCACTATGTTATCACTTAGAATTTTTCCCTAGAAGTTATCAGAAGAAGGAAAAGATGGAGGTAACCACAAGCCAATCTTTTAGGTATAGGCTCTAGCCAACCTATGACTCAGAGAGGGCTCTCTCTATTTGATTTAGCTTTGTTTGTTGGGATTTTAGGCTAGTTCTTAAGGTTCAGGGGGGGTATTGATTCGTATTAAAGGTTGGATGGTGGAATCCTTAAAACAGATGGATAGAACAAAGTCCTTGAACCATTGGGCTATGGAGTCAAAGAAGGATAACAAAACTAGGATTAACTCATTAAAGGGAGTGTTCAAAGGGAAAGCTAACAGAGTGAAGTGCAGGTCTTTGGGCGAGATGGGTGAAATGATATTAACCAAGGTGAGAGAGAACTTAAGAATTCTCAAACCGGGATTAAAATGAGGAGTAGAGGATAATCATGAGAAAAGGGCAATCAAGGATCCTTTACTATAGATTCAAGGGAAAACTACCTAAACTAAGGAGCAATCAAGAATTCCTTAACTTAAACAATTAGTAGAAAACATTAAAATGCATACTAGTTAAAACAGAGTGCAGTGAAGAAAATTCTGAGATATCATTCCATATTATAGCATTAAGATTTTAGATACATTAAAGTTTATGGAAAAACACTTTAAAGAAGGGTAACAACACAAAAGAGAATACCTGTTTGTACTTCAAACTACACATGAATTGAGTGAAATGTCTTGACTTTATTCATTAATCGATCTTGCTGATCCAAAAGTGATACAATAGCTTACAGTCTTTGACCAAGAAAATATATAGAAATGTCTAATAATCCACACTACATAATTCGAATTATGAAGTACTTATACAAAAATTATTACAAAATATCTCAAAACAAACTTGAGATTTATTCTAGGAAATACAAATATCTTCTTGCTAGAAGATAGAGACAACTATTGAACTGTTTCATGATGTCCCTTTTTATTTGGTATTGTTGGATTTTATGGTTGGATATGTAGCCCTTTGTGCTGGCTTGCAGAAGTGGTGTTTCACACTGGAATCTTCTTCAACTTTTATCTTTCAACTGATACTCTTTGACCCTGATACTCTTTTACCATGCTACCTTGTTTTCACCTGTTTACGTGGCTGCTCTCATTTTTACTATCCAGTAACTTTTTGTTGTAAACTTATCACAGTAAATCGGTCATTGTCTCCCACCATTCTGAATCAAGTAATTTTACATTCATCATCCTCCTATAGATTCATCAGCTTCAGTATACTTGGAAAAATTGGGGTTGGTGAGGAATAAGTGTTTTATCTCATGCTCAAGAAAAAACAAGTTCTCAAAGGTGTTGTACAAAACTTTTCCTATTGGCAGTGCTTTTATGGATGAAGTGCCAACTTGTTCCTTAGCCAACTATATGAGTCTGTTGCCATAGTCCAACTATGTCGTGAGTTTGTCATTGATAACCATAGGACTCAACAGAGCTTTCTCCCTCAAAATTTGGAATTTAGCCATGAACCTGTCAATGGCTGCCTGCATGTTGTGGCACTTTTCTTCAAAGTTAAGCATAAGGTTCCTTTTAGAAAGGACCTTCCTTATTTCCAAAACGGTCTCAGTTATATCTTCTATGTTTAGCTCCTGGAGTTCATATTTGTTCTTGTTGTTGAGGAAATGGATGAGTCTATCGGCATCCTCAGGCTTATCTCCCAATTCCTCCTTTACTTTTTAGATAGCTTCTGTGGTTATCTTTACTAATTTTGTCTGCACAAAAATAACTTGAATTGATGGCCAAATATCATTGACAGAGTCAATGATATTGTCCCACAACATTTCCTTGGTTTGCCGAAGGGGCTTTTCCAGTGTTAAGTCTTTTTCTAAGACTTTGATTCTTTCACTCATTCTTTAGGCCTTTTGTGCTTCATCCTTTTTCTTAAGCTGGGAAAGTTTGTAGTCAGTTTCTAAACTTGCCACCTTTTACCTTAGCTTGTTTATTTCTATAACCTCGATAAAAATCTCTTCCATGGCCTTAACCAATTCTGTTGCATTCTCTCTTGATGTACCTGCTGCAGTTGCAGATTATGTTGTTACCCGCAGTGCTGTGGCAGGTGGAGCTATTGGTGCCAGTGAAGCTGCCAATGTAGAGGGGACTGCTGTGGATACTGTAAGGATGACATCTTCAGGAGTTGTGGCCAAGTTTCTTTTCTTCAATTGAATTAAAGTGTCCAACTCCTCTTTTGTCTCCTTTAAGTAATCGTTCAGCTTTAGGACCAAGTCCATCAACTCCTCATGTTTGGTTTGACTCTCTAAGACTTCTAGAGTTTGAGGATGTTGGAGCTGGGGTATTTTTAATTTCCTCTTAAGTGTATCAATATCATCATTTTTCTTCTTTATAAGCTACTCTGTAGCTTTTATATCCTTGGGATCGTGTCCCAATTCAATCACTAAGTCCTCTAAGGACTTTATCCTTGTACCTTTGGCCTGTGAGGAGGCCTTCTCTAACTTAAATTATGCAGAAATGTTGTTCTAAGAGTTCTGTAGCTGATGGGAAGCTATGGCTTTACCTGTCAGGGTGGATTATATCATCTCTCCTGCCTTTTTGTGCAGTTCAATCTGGTCTATGGGATGAATATCCCTTGCCAACACTTCAAACTCCACCTTTTTGAAATCAGATGATGTCTTGGTTTGCTGTGTTGTAGGTTTAATAAAAGACAACTGTAGCTTTCCTTCTTTTATATCAGAGGCTGACATTAGGCTTGTTTGATTGGTGGGAGTTAGCTTTAGGTACTGAGAATAGGTTTGGGCTTTGAGCCTTTCATTTCTCATTTTGATTTCCTTGTAACTTTCCTTGATGTCTTGGTCTTTGTCAGCAGGCATGTTGAAGGAAGATACTTCCACACTAAGTTGCCTTTCCAACATCTGAGTCTATGATGTGGAAGGCTCTTGCATGCCTTCAGATGGAGTGGGATGCCTGCTTCTGTTTACCTCTGTATTGGTCACCTGTGCCAAATCTTCTGTGTATTCTTGTTCAGAGGTTGGATTGAGTCTTTGCCTCTTTCTTGTTTCCTGTTGCAAATTTTAGGTGTCCATCCCTGATGTGAAAGCTCCCTCTCTATTTCTTTTTGGTATTTTCTCCTCATTCTGAGGAGTCTTTATGACTGGAGGGGTACTCATGGTTCTTTCTTGCTCTTCTGGTACCTACAGAAAAGAGCTCTCATCAAGCTACTTTTCCAAATCAATAAGAGCATTTTCTACATCTACTCTTGTGTTGTCTCTGTCTACTAAAGTACCCTACACCCATTCTGTTTGATTTGCATATGCCTCTATTTCTGGTATGGGGTGGTGGATAAAAGGTCCTAGCTTGAGCTTTTTCCTTTTCTTGGTAATGAATTCCAAAGGGTCATATCTCCATACAAAGCTCCTTTGGAATTTCATTCTTTGCAAGATTAGGTTTTCCTTCCCTCCCTCTCTGGAATTACATATGAAGCGGCCTAGCTGATCTTTGATTTTGAAATTTGCCTTCTTCTTGGGATTGACGAAGGTTACTTCATCTGCATTGATGATTTGTCTATAGTACTCTAAGGCGAACAAACTCATGTGGAGGTATCTTGGCAACTTATATGGTGCAAGCATGGAGCCATATATTCTCATTTGTCTATGGTTCTGATAAAGGTACCAGTCACCCACTTTGGTCTGCATGGAAAGCTAGAGGACTCTCTTTTTTTTCTGGGCTTATCCTAGGTGGAGGATTCCCAGTGAGCATGGTCATGACTGGATGCACAAAAGAATCTATAAAGTCAGAATATGTATAAGGTGACCCAAAATCATGGAATAGTCAGGTCCAAAAGATAACTTATCTGGGCTGGCCCCTGGTGTCAAGCTTTTGGAGGGTAAAGGGAAACTTCTCTCACTAGTAATATAGAAATAGATGGTATAATACAGAGGAGTATTTTAACACCCTCTCATTCCCCATTCTTGTGAATTTCTCATGTATTCTATCCGTTATGAAACTGGAAAAGTCATATATGGATGCAGGAGGCTTCCCTCGGGTATAAATAGCATGAAAGCAAGAATAATTTCATTAATGTGTTCATTGGTAGAGTAACCCAAGATAGAGGATATCATGGTTACAATGCTCTGGCCCCATTTGGAGAAAATAACTGACATACATGGAGGGGGGTCCTTAGGGATGTTTTTCTCCTCTACGATGAAGGTTTGGAATAATTGGGCCAATTTTACAGGGCTTAGCTTGGGATATTGGTCAAACAAGTCTCTAATTGAAAGTGGGGTTAGGTTTGGTCCTAGCTGGAAGTTCAACATTTCATTTATAGACTCTGCTATTATGGTGAATAGAAACTTTTGGTCATGATACATTACTGTTCTATGGCTGGGGACATAACATGTATAGCACATATGAACAATTTCGGGAAAGATATGGACTTGGGGGAACTAGTATCTGGGCAAAATGGATTTCCAAAGGGCAATGTAATCGGTCTAGTTCAGGTGTCTATCTTTGCTTAAACAATGAATTTTAATCAGGAGCTCTATTACACTGGTATCTTTAATGTGGAAGTCCCTATCAACCAGGGGAAGGTGGTTGAGGTCTATATGGGGAGTTCTAATTGGTCTAACATCCATTTTAATTGGGGCAACCATACTCAGTTCTTGTGGATTTGATTTATGCTCAGGGGTTTTAGCAAAGGTTCTTGGGATTTTTTGAGGATTTTAGGTAAACGAAGGTCTTGCAGATGGTTATGACTGAGAGTCTTAAAATTAAAGTAAATTTTCTATTTTTTACATAATTACGAGTGTTATGAGGGTGTATTTACTTGGAATTTGACAATGGAGTTGGTATTCCACATCTAAATACCTGAAATTGGTCAAAATTGACTATAAATGGTGGTTGGTTGCAGCTGCAGAGGTTTGTACATTTCTGGTATGGACTCATGAATGAGTTGGGTTGTCTATAGCATCTATGGAGCAATGGCAGAGGTCTGTGAGCAAATTCGTTGTTTGCAGGGGTAGCAACGACTTTCTGAGTTTTCAATAGAAAATGCCCAAAAAGAGTGAAAAGTGTCGTAATTGGGATTATATAGAAAAAAAATTGATTTTGGTGGGTTCATTAATTGATGAACAATGGGCAGTTTTTTTAGTTATACCGGACAATGGTTTAATGGGGTCATCGCACCGCTTTTGAGAGGGAAGTGGTTTTGAGGGGGGCTCACCCGATCTAGTCGAGTGCGTGATATGTAGTATTCTGGGGGTCGGGGAAAACCACATTATCAGTTGGGTAAAGGACAGACATTGGACCGAACCAATATGGATGTGAGTCGTAGGATGAGGAGAAAGGATGATCAATGGGAGTTGGGTGATGGAGTTGCATGACGATTTATAAAAAAAAAATTCACGGGGGCCATGGGCCTAATTGATGAGCCCCAATTTTTGGTAACAATTTGGGCTCATTTGGCCTACTTACCTTGCTCAACCCTTCATTTTTTATCACTTATGCATCGTTTCTTAGTATATTCGTGTTATTTGTAGGAAGAAGGGCAGGCATTATGTCTATGTGGCTAATAGATGATGATTTCAGGTTTTTTGGCATTAAAGGGAGCAAAGACCACGCAGATGGAGACAAGGAGACAGCCAAGGTGGCATTGCGGGTTTATAGGGAGGTTTTCCACAGCCTTGAATGACCTCCCTCGTGATCTCCACCCCAACTCCGAGCTCCAACAACTATCACCACCGAGCTAGAAGGCAGCCAACGGATTCTACAGGAACATCAGTTTAATTTTAGTTGGACAGCCAAGCTCCATTAATTGAGGAGGGCAGCTTGGCCCTCATCATGTATAAATATTAAGGTTGTAGCCTTCGATGAGACTCTTGAACTTTTGTTGTAGATTTTGGATTACGAGCTGTAGCTCTGTTTTTTCTCTTTGTAAGCCAATTTTGGCATGTTGTTAGACTCATGATCTTTTAATAAAAGGCAGGCAGATTTGGATTCGATTCTGAGTTATTAGGGGAGCTATAGCTCTCAGGTTAGGGCCCAACCTGAGAGCAATAGACCTCATTTTCTTTGTATTATTACTTGTCTTTCTTTTGTCATTGCATTTCTTTCCCTTACATGCACTTGAAAAACAGAGTTTGTTGAGTTGCTTGTTTCGGTTTTGTTATGTAGGTTAGTTTCATGAATGCAATTGTTTCAGGAGTTCAGAATTAGCTTAGGGAGATTGAAGTTACATTGAGTTCAAAAAGGTTGAATGCATGCTCACTTTCACCTCTGTTGGGGACCGGAAGTGTAGACCGTGCCAACTGCCAAAAACACTGTTTTAACATATGCATGCAAGTATTCATGTAATGTTTTCGGTTGAGGAATTGTCCATACGATTATATCTTAAGTAATGACTCTTTGGTTCAGCATTCATGCACGATTTTCCTTCAACTTACGTTGTTGTTCTTTGATTCCTAATAAAACAGTTAGAATAGGTTGGTGAACTTTCGTTTACATGCAAGATAAAGGTGATTTGTTTCATTTACACTGTGTAGCACCACTTCATTGTGTTCCTATCCTTCTGAACCGTGTCTAAGCCACCTACTCATCCTCTATTCAGCTCATTTGCCTTCCAACCCTTCTACTGTCCACGTTGCTCAATCTTTTCTACCTTCCACTACTCTACCCTTCCATCGACCAACCAGCTCTATCCACTCTCTCTCCATCTCATCTCTCTGTCCATAGGCCATCACAAGCTCCTCTCTCATCTTACCTATCCACCCATACAGCTCCTTCACTCCTCCATCATCCAAAACTCCGACTGTAGAACATCATGTAGAAGTTAGGAGACTTCCTGTAGAAATCCCGAGTTTCCTGTAAGATCCCCTGCAGACATCCTATAGAAGCCTGCAACCACGGTTGCTAAGCACCTGAACGTTGTGGACTTCTGTGGAATGATGTGAGGGATCCCCTGGAACCTCTCAGAGTCCTCTTGACTGTTCCCAAGCCTTCCTCCCTTTCTAGCTACCCCTGCACAGTCAAGACCGAGTAAGAAGCACAATCATAATAACTCCACCCACTTGAGCAAAAATACCAAAAACGTGTTCTCTTCAATGGAAGTAGTTTAAATTCATGCATCTCATCTCACTAGAAGTAATGGCATCATTTCCAGAAGTTGCATTCCCACCATTGCATCATAAAGATTAAGCTAGTCATATTAGGGTTTACTGGGGTTTCCATGTTTGGTTGACTTTTAGTTCATTCTTGCAAAGTAGGTTAATTTCCTTTGAGATAGCCTTCGTTCATCATTAAGAAAGCTTCTTCTGAGAACATATAGAAGTTGGCTTTAGCCCTAGCGGACTTGTGCCAGTTGACCAAGTGACAGCTGCGACAAGAGCTAGTACTTGTGCATACAGCACCATCGCTTCCAAGTTTGTTACGAACTACCGGGTTGATAAAATTAGAGAAGGAAGCTCCAGGAGTTGTAGCATTATTGCTACAATACTGGAGCCCACCATCTTTTTGGCACCGTTGCCGGGGAAGCGTGAGAGTATTGGTGATTGTCGCTTTTCTTCTATTTTCCACTACAATCTTCTACTAAGTAGTTTATTTCATTTCCTTTATGCAATTTCGTTTATGCAAAAGTAGATTAGCATTTCCCGCTTTCATAGGTTAGCATTTCAATTCCGCAATTTCATTTCTGCAAGCGTAGATTAGCATTTCAATTCCGCAAGTGTAGATTAGCATTTCATTCCTGCAATTTCATTTGAGCAAAATAGATTAGTCGTTTCCTGCTTTCATAGATTAGAATTTCAATTCCGCAACTTCCATTTTGCAAGCATATATTAGCCTTTCAGTTCTGCAAGCGTAGACTAGCATTTCCATTCCTGCAATTCCATTTGAGCAAAGTAGATTAGTCCTTTCCTACTTTCATTTCAATTCTGCATTTTTATTTCAGCAAGATAGTTAGTTGTAGATCAATCTATTTCGGTTTTGCAGGTACCAAAGAAAAAAACAAAAGCAATCAAAAAGTCTTTCCATTTCATGCCTCATAGGAACTGAGATAAAACAGGCAAATTCCTACCCAACACCCCCACCACATCACTGAGTCACCCTTCTCTCTTCTTCAGTGACAGTGATCCAGAAGAACCTATAGGTGAACCTCCTGAGATATACGAAGATCCTATAGCAGAAGAAGAATTAGAGACCATCCCATCTGAAGCTATGGTTGACAATACAAGAGAAGATGAGAGAATAGAAGGTGCCTTCCCCATCCGAGAAACCAATGGAGACATGAAAATGAAAAACATTAGTCCCTCCGCTCTACCTCACTTCCATGGACTGACTACTGAAGATCCTGATACCTTTCTGTTTGAGTTTGTTGTCCTTTGTAGAACCTATGACTATACTGAAGATGAGCAGAAGCTGAAACTCTTCCCTTCAACTCTTAAGGATGCAGCATTACGCTAGTTCATGGGCTTACCTAGAATAGTATCACCACTTGGGCTGAGATGCAGCAAGCTTTCAATACCAAGTACCGGGACTACTGTAGGTCCAAGGAAACCAAGGGAGAGATCTTTCGGATGACCATGGGAAATGATGAGTCCTTAGAGGATTATGAGGAGAGGTTCCAACTTAGCTATAAACGGGCCAGGTGCACACTTGACCCTGAATCCCTCAAGTTGGTCCTGCTCCGAGGAGTCCCTGCAGACCTCTTAGATACCCTTCAGATGTTAGCTGGGGGAGATATTTACCAACTGCCTTATGAGGACATCAAGACTGTGTTTAGGAACCACTCCAGGGCAGCCCGGAAACGAGGTAGAGGAAACCTTCTCTCAGCTAGTATTCCTTTCTCCAAGCATGAGTTTGCAAATCAATTAGGAGATCTTAAGAGTGAGGTGAGACAGACCATTGCCATGCAGCTGGACACATTCAGGATCCAGCAGAAGAAAGAAGAAGTTGAGAGAGCCTTGGCTATCTTCTGCCCTAGATGTACAAGGAGACACCCTAAGAACGAATGCCCATTGCATTCGGTTGAAGTGTGCTTCGTTTGTGAGGAGAACCATCCCACAAATCAATGCCCAACCTTACCTGGACTTAAAGTTTTGTACCAAGGGACAGAAGCTCCCACTGAACCTCTCTATTTCCTCAACCAAAGGAGGCCACAAGGACCTAGACCTTACCAGCAGGGGATGCAAGGGGCACCTCAAGCTTATTACAGCTCCAACCAATCGACTCCTATGCCTTCCTGGGGTCCCCCTGCTCATCCTTCCTGGTCTATGCCTCCTCCATGGCCTTATCCACCTCAGTACCCTACTCAACCCATTACTCATTCATATCACTCACATGCCCAGCCACAGCCTGAGTGGAATGCACCTCAGTCGGGGTGGAGGCCCTAGTACAACACTCCTCCTGCCATTTTGCCTCCACCGCCAGTTCAACCTCAACCATTACCTCCTGCTCCTCCAAGGCAACCTCAAATGCCTGCTCAACCGAACCCGAACCCCAACAATAGACAGGCCCAGTAGGTATACACTGGGGAAACCTCATGCCCTACCTATGCTGTGGAGATCCAGGAGATCAATCTTCGATCTGGAAAGACTCTTCCGGATCGCCAACCTCCTCCCCCAAAGGATGAGGAGGAAAACCAGGAAAGTGAACCAAAGGCTATTCCACCCTTTCCTGAGAGACTAACAGCCACCACACAACTCAACCCAGAGGAGGATGAGCTTCTGGGAGAGCTCAAGCAGTTTTGTGTGAAAATACCACTTCTCCAAGCCATCAAGGATGTGCCAATATACAACAAATTGGTTAAGGAAAAGTTTTTTAAACACCTAGGCAGGCGAAAGAGAGATGCTTCAACCATCAATGTCTTAGGACAACTGTCTGACCTTATGTTAGGACAAGTCATCTGCCCAAAGTACCTAGATCCTGGGAGTCCTGTAGTAGATGTCCACATCAATGGCACCATCATACCTCACACCTTAATTGATCTGGGGGCTGCCATTAATGTGATGACCAGGGATACCATGCTCAAACTCAATCTTTATGGTTCCTTGAGGAAGACCTCGACAGTACTACAACTAGCAGATCGCTCCACTGTGACTCCCGAAGGGATTGTGGAGGATGTCTTGCTCTCTGTCGACTCTTGGGAATACCCTGCAGATTTCTTGGTTCTGCAACCCAAGGAAAAGGTTACTGGATATCCTCTTATTTTGGGAAGGCCTTGGTTAGCCACTGCAGATGCTTACATCAGTTGTCGTGTAGGAAACATGACCATCAAAAACGGTCCTATGTCCAAGCACCTAGTCCTATATCCTCCTGCCCAACCCTCCTTAGAGCATGACTTACCACTGTGGTTGGAGGAAGGAGAAGAGGGTGAGGTGTACTCATCACCTTTGTGCACCCTAGATACCACTAGAAGAGACCCCCCAACCGAGGATGACTTGATTGAGACTTTGATCCAGAATCCACCTTCCAGTGCACTACCCTTAGAGAAACTTGTGGAGGATGCCCAAGCCAGCACCTTAGTGGACCTCTGTGCCACCAACCCTATCACTCCCAGAGTCAAGAATGTGGAGTTCAGCCCGGAGAGAACGTTAAAGATCAGCTCCTCCCTATCTCCTTCCCAGGAAAAGGAGCTTTGTAGCCTGTTGGCCAGTCACCTAGATGCTTTTGCTTGGAGCTATAAGGAGATGAAAGGAGTCCATCCCTTGGTCTGTAACCATCACATATACATCAAAGAGGGTTGTAAACCGGTTAGGCAACCTCAGAGGAGAATGAATCCAGCCCTTAAGGACATTATCAAGGAAGAATTGCAAAAACTGTTGGATGCCGGATTCATTTACCCCATCTCAGATAGTGAATGGGTGTCCCCTCTGGTGTTGGTTCCCAAGAAAAATGGGAAGTGGAGAATCTGTGTGGACTACCGAGAACTGGACAAAGCTACCAAGAAAGACCATTTCCCTCTACCTTTCATAGATCAAGTGTTGGATGGACTGGCAGGAAAGAAGTTCTTCTCTTTCCTGGATGGGTTTAGCGGGTACAACCAAATCCAAATAAGCCCGGAAGACCAAGATAAGACCACCTTCACTTGTCCTTGGGGTACCTTTGCCTACCGAGTTCTTCCCTTTGGGTTATGCAATGCTCCTGCTACCTTCCAGAGAGCTGTCTTGAGCATCTTCTCGGAGTTGGTCCATGATGCGGTGGAAATCTGTATGGATGACTTCACTCCTTATGGGTCCAACTTCCAGGAAGCATTGTCCAATCTAGGAAAGGTCCTAACCAAATGCATTGAGATGAACTTGTCCCTTAGTCCCGAAAAATGTGAATTCTTGATGACTAAAGGGACCGTGCTAGGCCATACCATCTCTTGCGAAGGGTTACAGGTGGATCCTAACAAAATTGCTCTCATCAAGAAGGTTCCACCTCCCCAAAAGGTAAGGGATGTGCGGAGTTTCTTGGGATTAGCAGGGTATTACAGGAGATTCATTAAAGACTTCAGGAAGCTAGCCTCGCCATTGTTTGGCCTGTTGGCAAAAGATGTGGAGTTTAAATGGACTGACGATTGTCAGAGGGATTTGAATGAATTAAAGGACAAGTTGGTGTCAGCCCCAATCCTGAGAGGCCCAAACTGGGCCCTACCTTTCCACATCCACACCGATGCCTCGAACAAAGCCATAGGGGCAGCTTCAGGACAAGTTGAACAAAAACTTCCATATGCCATTTACTTTGTTAGCAAAAACTTGTCCAAAGCCGAGCTGAATTACACTGTAACCGAGAAAGAATTCTTGGCTGTGGTCCATGCATTGAACAAGTTCCGACATTATATTACTAGCTATCAAACCTTTGTACATACGGACCATGCTGCAATTAGATATTTAATGAATAAACCAGATGTGAATGCTCGTATTGTTAGATGGTTACTTTTGTTGCAGCAGTTTGATTTGACCATTGTTGACAAACCAGGTAAAGAAAATGTTGTTGCTGACTTTTTATCTAGATTGGATTTGTCTGCAGATGAGGATGGAACAGTGGATGACCAGATGCCCGATGAACATCTGTTTGGTATCTCAGTACTCTCTCCATGGTTTTCTGATATAGCAAACTACCTTGTTTCAGCACAGTTCCCTCCGCACCTATCTTCAAGAGAGAAGAGCAGAATCATCAGAAAAAGTGCCTCATTTACTTGGATCGGGGGCAATCTGTTCAAGCTTGGCCCTGATAAGATCTTAAGGCATTGTGTAAGGGAGGAGGAAGTCTTTGATATCCTCCTCACCTGTCACGATGGGCCTTGTGGAGGACATTTTGCAGCAAAGAGGACTACCTTCAAAATCTTGCAGGCAGGCTACTATTGGCCCACACTTCATCAAGATGTCAGAAGATATATCGGCCAATGTGACCGATGCCAAAGAATGGGGAAACCGACTCCAAGGGATGAGATGCCTCTCCAACCTCAAGTGACTCTTGAGCCATTTGAGAAGTGGGGTATGGATTTTGTGGGTCCAATCAACCCCCCTTCGAGGCAAAGGTCTTACATCATTGTGTGCACTGACTACCTGACAAAGTGGGCAGAGACTAAAGCAATCAAGGCAGCAACAGAAGAGAAGGTGGCCGAGTTCTTAGGAGAAAACATCTTCTACAAATTTGGCTACCCAAGAGAGCTGGTCACCGATCAAGGGAGCCAGTTCACATCCAACTTGATTGAAGACCTATTAGCTCACCACAAGATCAAGCATAGGACCTCCACCCCCTATCATCCATAGGCAAATTGGAAAGTGGAAGTCACCAACAGAGCTTTGGAAGGGATTTTGACTAAGGTGGTGAGCAACAGTAGAAAAGATTGGACAGATCGCCTGGTTGAGGCCACATGGGCTTACAACACCACCTGGAAGACCACCACCGGCTTCACACCTTATGAGCTGGTCTATGGGAAGAAAGCTTTGCTGTCCATTGAGTTTGAGTACAACACTTTGAGGATGGCAGCTCAGCTAGATCTAGATCTCAGCCATGCACAACAAGAAAGGTTATTGCAGCTGAATGGACTGGACGAGCACCGGATGCAGGCCCTCCTTCACTCAGAAGTGGTTCAACTTCAGAGAAAGGTGTGGCATGACCAACACCTCCATGACAAGCAATTCCAGCCGGGAGATTGGGCCCTGTTGTATGACTCCAGATACAAAGATTTCAAGGGGAAGCTGAGAACCAGATGGCTAGGATCATATGCAGTGGAAAAATGCCATGACAATGGATCGATTCTTATTCGAACCATTGATGAGGAAACCATCCCCATGCTTGTCAATGGGCATCGATTGAAGATCTACAGGAAACCTCTCTCAAGACAAGAGTTCATCAAAACTATGGAGAAATCTGTATTGGTCATAGAGAAGGGTTCTGCCTCTGCTTTGGGCATACCTTGAAAGATATATATATATATATATATATATATATATATATATATATATATATATATATATATATATATATATATATATATAAATAATAAATAATAAATATCCTTGGGTGAAAACCTTTCTGAGGCTCCCAAGGCAGGTGGTAGGGGTGAAAACCTCATTGAGGCGCCCCTATTGTCTTTCAAAAAAAAAAAAGAGATTTAAAAAAGATCCTTGAGTGAAAACCTCTCTGAGGCACTTAAGGCAGATGGCAAGGGTGAAAACCTCATTGAGGCACCCCTGTTATCTTTCAAAAAAAAGAAAGAAAAAAAAAAGGAAAACAAAAAAGGAAAACAATAAGCAAAAAGATAGGGACAACAAGTTTATAATGTGAAAATGCATGCAGGTTGCAGGTGTTCTATGAAGGAGAGGAGGTCTTTTAACGTAAAGCCAAAGATCCTTATCATGCTGCCATGAGAAATCACCAGCACCTCCTCCAAGAATACTCATTTCCTCCAAGGTATGTGCACAATTTCATCATGGCTTGAGTCTTCTACAGGAAGATGCAGACTTTCTACAGGAAGATGCAGACTTTCTACAGGAAACGCAACCTTTCTACAGGAAGTTCTGTATTTCTACAGGAAACTTCCTGTAGAAGTTCGGGACGGCCCAAAATTCATTTTATGAGGAGATCTAACGACCGAGGATCGATTTGGACGCATGCAAGCTACTGTTGTCACCCTTATACATTGTTGTCACCTCTTTCCACCATCCCTGTCTACATGCAATGAAGTTACCTGCACCATCAAAGCAGATCATTGAGTTATCAAGAGAAAAGCAATTTTCGAGATGGAAAAAATGCTGAGATGTCATACCATATCCATCCCAGCCATCCATGAGCTCTGTGAGCATGATCGTGGGGCCATTGCCTTCGTCGTGTAGCATGCACCCGAGGAGGAAGAAACTGTTACAGGACATCCTGTAGGGGTCCCGTAACAGTTAAGCCCGCTAGAGTGCAGACCATATAAAATGAAGACGCGGGCGCATGCAGCTGAAGCCTCAAATCCATCGTCAGCGACCTGTGAATACGAACCTTCGGGCCTGTGAAAATCCACCAGCAGCAAACAAATCCACTCATCGTCGTCCAGGAGCCTGAACAATCGTGTTGCGGCCACACAGGGAAGTGTCTCGACCCTTTCTTCTGACGATTTGCATGAATTTTACTTTGAAAATGTTTGCAAAGTGTGAAATGGATGGGTTGAGCGGTTGTATGGCCAATCGATTGGCCACGTCGACTAGTCAGCTGGTCGAACCGGATGTGTGAATGGTGGCCGTGGAAAAAACGGGCAGTGGACACGTGAGAACCGTCCACTCGGGGAGAAACGAGTTCTAACGAGAATGGCGGAAGCGGAGCTGCGGGGAATGATGGGGCAGTAAGGGAACTTACAGAAGAATGATGGTGTGACGTCGCCCAACGGTCCGACAGGGACAGCTCACCCCCGCGCCACGGATTCCGCCGATTCAAATCTAATCGGCTAGATTATCACCCCCATGCATTTATCATTCACCGTTTGCAACTCGAGTGATCATCCGGATCCCTCTTTAGTTCGATACTCCGAGTCTTTGGCCATCATAATGCCTGTGAAGCAACACCAAGAGCGCAGACCCACTGCAGTCTCCCCCCGAAATCGCGCACTGCTCCTACAGGAAAGTTGTTTCTACAGGAAGTCGGGTTCCTCACATCAAAAGGTGGAGGATTGAAAAGGTAAGCCTGAACTCTCCATGCAATTGGTTTTTGAAGGTGGCAGAATCGTCGTCTACAGTCTGGTCGTAGAAAATTGTTGCAATTGTTGTCTGCTGTGCATCAACTGTCGTCCTACAGGATGTCAGTATAGTTGGCTGTGTTAAAGGTTCTCAGGGGGTAAGCTTTTTGAATTATGTGCATGACAGAGGCGTAATTCTACGCTCTGTCCCAGTAGACCGAATTTCTTCTGCGTTTTCCACCCCCAGCTAACGTAGCAGTTTTCACCATGACGGGTGGGTTCATCAGAAGGGAGCCCACTGATTCAACGAAGTTAAGGGAAAATCCTGAGGTGGTGGAGCTCTTCACATGAGCACAATGGATATCCTTTTGTGACAAATTGCAGGGCTATGACGACGAAGTGGCAGAAGAATTTTTGCAAGCTCTAAGGCCGAAATCTAAAACGTTGGCCACCGTTACCTTCAGGGGTCTCAGCCTCAAACTCACCCCACAATTCATCAGCCGAGTTACGAAGCTCCCAATGGGATTACCATGGGATAAAGAAGAAAGGAAATTGAGCCAACAAGCTAAGAAAGAATTCTTTCCACCAGAGGAGGAATTTTCAGAAGACAAAAATGGGGTTCGTAGAACTAGTTTACTGCCACCATGGAATGAAGTGAGCCTGCAAATTATGAAGTACATCACCTGCGAAGGCCGTTTTAGCATTGTATACGGGTATCATTTTCGGTTACTCACCGAATTACGGCACCAGATGGAGTTACCTGTAGAAAACAAGCTTAGTCTCCCTTACTTTCTACTACAGTATCTGATTGAGTGTGCAACCAAGTTGAAAGAAGGCATACCAGACCAGGTAGCCCACCATGGACTGATCAAACTCCTTGTGGAGGATGCGCTCCACACATACAAGGTTCCTCTCTCATGGGAAGCCTTCAGAAATTTGACAAAGGACGGGGACATAAAGATGCTAACCGAAGAGCTCGGTTCTTCTAGCATTGAGGAGAAAGAGTCAGTGGCCGCAGTAAAGAAAGAAAAAGGCCAAAAGACTCCAACCACAGAGCAGAAGAAAACGCAAGAAAAGAAACAAAAGAAAAAGGATGACAAGGAGAAAGATGACACACCCATCTTGACAGCAAGAGAGCAAAGGTTGCAAGGCATAGTGGACAAGGTTGAGAAGGTCCACATCAGCAAGAGTGCCTCGACAGCGACCGCAACCAAGTCAAAAATCAAAACTCATGCAGCAAAGCAAACCAAGACGGAAACACCGGCTTCTATAGGAAGCCCGAAAATTGCTGAAAAAGGGTCTTCTACAGGAAGCCCGAAATTAACTGAAAAAGGGTCTTCTACAGGAAGCCCGAAATTGGCTAAAATAGGGTCTTCTACAAGAAGCCCCAGAAAGTGAAATCCAAGGAGAAGAAAGCTGACATTCGCGAAAGGGATGCAACAGCTGTGCTGGCCGGCCTCAGCACACCTCCTAAGCCAAAGGAGAAGAGAAAGAGGGAGACCCCTCTATACTTTAAAGCTCGAAGAAGTGTGAGAATAAAGACGGGTAAGCCACAGCCTCCGTCCAGCAGCCCGATCATCATTGAAGATGCCCCTACTTCACCCAAGGAAAGGTCCCCCTCGAGGATATCGGTCACCTAGGAGAGGGGAAGCCTGAAGAAAACTACGTGGCAAGAAAGATTAGACCAATTGACTGAAAAAGCTCGGCTACAGGATGTTGAAAATGCTCTACAGGAAACCTTAGCCAGACTTAAAGAAACTAAGGAAATGGAAGGAGAAGCACCCTTATCACCACCAAGGGAGGGTGAAGTAGAGCCACCAAAGGAAGTGGAAAAAGAGCATATACCAGAGCCCAGCCCTCAGCCAAGTCTGAGTTCATATTACAAATTTTTAGAGGCTGGCAAAATCATACCTCAGAAATTTACAGTGCCACTGTTTTTTGCATTGGAGGAAGAAAGAGTCCATACACACACGTGGATGAAGATAGAAAAGTCAAAGGGTGTGGCGGACATAGGTCCCTTACAGGAGCAACTCAAGGAGGCCAGAAGTGAATTTTCCATGGCCAAACACGTGGCAAATTGCCAACGCGTGTTTCTACAGGAAGAAAACCAGAAGCTGAGATTGCAGCTACAGGAGCTAAGGGCAGGGACATGCACATCCTCCAAGGACACCATAGAAGAACAACAAGGCAAAAAGGAACTGAACACCGGTCTTGGGGAGCCAACCACACTTCTACAGGAAGTAGAACAACAAGCACAAATTGAGGTACAAGCTCTCAGAGAACAGCTGCAGCAGAAAGAAGCACAATTGGCCTGCATGGCCAGCTGGGCCACGGATGCCATCCAATGCAGGCAGCCAGCCAAGTCCTATGGGTTGTACTTGAAAGATCAATGGCTTCAATTCCAAATCAATACCTTGGCACAAAGAGGTATCTCTCAGCTCCAAGACCCGCAGCAATTCACTGAAGTTTGTAGTACTAGTTCATCAGAGGATAGGGCCAAATTAGCGGAGTTTTACCTCCATAATCTGGCCCTGCCTAATGAAGTTTCATGGGATCCCAATACGGCCTTGGGAGATATGCAATTAATGGCCTTTGCCTCATGGCTAAACCATGAGGACAAAAGAGCAGCAGAAGCCAAAGCAATCATGAACCGAGAGCTGAACGAGCCATTGCTCATCAGACTAGAACCAGGAGATCCAGTTGCACTAATCTCGGCACACCAACATTTTTCCGCTGACCCTCAAGCTTCATTAAGATATATGGATCATTAGGCCCAAGCCATAGCTCATTTTGAGGACATGGAGAGACTGCTGGGAGACAACGCTGTCCAAGCATGCACACGCAGGTGGAATACATTGGCACACAGTCTGAAAATCTGAGAGTACCACACCCCAACTCGGATGAGGGAAGCTCTGGTACGGGTATCCCTCTATAAGAAATCCATGCAAAACCTCGAGGCCAGCTCGATTGGCCTTAAACTTAGCCCAACACTGCTGCTAGGATTGATGGAAGGCAGCACAGAGACAGATGATAATGAACGGTGGGAAGAGGTAAACAAAAGGGCTGGGTTTCATATCAGCAAGGAGGACACTAATACAGAGGCTTGGGATGTAAGGATAGCAGTCAAAGCAATGAAGGATGAAGAGTTGGACTAGTTGCTCAAGGATGAGAAAATATTTTTGCTGGGGGGTGATGATGAGCCCCAATTTTTGGTAACAATTTGGGCTCATTTGGCCTACTTACCTTGCTCAACCCTTCATTTTTTATCACTTATGCATCGTTTCTTAGTATATTCGTGTTATTTTTAGGAAGAAGGGCAGGCATTATGTCTATGTGGCTAATACATGATGATTTCAGGTTTTTTGGCATTAAAGGGAGCAAAGACCATGAAGATGGAGACAAGGAGACAGCCAAGGTGGCATTGCGGGTTTATAGGGAGGTTTTCCACAGCCTTGAATGACCTCCCTCGTGATCTCCACCCCAACTCCGAGCTCCAACAGCTATCACCACCGAGCTAGAAGGCAGCCAACGGATTCTACAAGAACAACAGTTTACTTTTAGTTGGACAGCCAAGCTCCACTAATTGAGGAGGCCAGCTTGGCCCTCATCATGTATAAATATTAAGGTTGTAGCCTTCGATGAGACTCTTGAACTTTTGTTGTAGATTTTGGATTACGAGCTGTAGCTCTGTTTTTGCTCTTTGTAAACCAATTTTTGCATGTTGTTAGACTCATGATCTTTTAATAAAAGGCAGGCAAATTTGGATTCGATTATGAGTTCTTAGGGGAGCTATAGCTCTCAAGTTAGGGCCCAACCTGAGAGCAATAGACCTCCTTTTCTTTGTATTATTACTTGTATTTCTTTTGTCATTGCATTTCTTTCCCTTACATGCACTTGAAAAACACAGTTTGCTGAGTTGCTTGTTTCGGTTTTGTTATGTAGGTTAGTTTCATGAATGCAGTTGTTTCAGTAGTTCAGAATTAGCTTAGGAAGATTGAAGTTACATTGAGTTCAAAAAGGTTGAATGCATGCTCACTTTCACCTCTGTTGGGGACCGGAAGTGTAGACCATGCCAACTGCCAAAAACACTGTTTTAACATATGCATGCAAGTATTGATGTAATGTTTTCGGTTGAGGAATTGTCCATACGATTATATCTTGAGTAATGACTCTTTGGTTCAGCATTCATGCACGATTTTCCTTCAACTTACGTTGTTGTTCTTTGATTCCTAATAAAACAGTTAGAATAGGTTGGTGAACTTTCGTTTACATGCAAGATAAAGGTGATTTGTTTCATTTACACTGTGCAGCACCACTTCATTATGTTCTTATCCTTCTGAACCGTGTCTAAGCCACCTATTCATCCTCTGTTCAGCTCATTTTCCTTCCAACCCTTCTACTGTCCACGTTGCTCAATCTTTTCGACCTTCCACTACTCTACCCTTCCATCGACCAACCAGCTCTATCCACTCTCTCTCCATCTCATCTCTCTATCCATAGGCCATCACAAGCTCCTCTTTCATCTTACCTATCCACCCATACAGCTCCTTCACTCCTCCATCATCCAAAACTCCAACTGTAGAACATCATGTAGAAGTTAGTAGACTTCCTGTAGAAATCCCAAGTTTCCTGTAGGATCCCCTGCAGACATCGTGTAGAAGCGTGCAACCATGGTTGCTAAGCACCTGAACGTTGTGGACTTCTGTGGAATGATGTGAGGGATCCCCTAGAACCTCTCAGAGTCCTCCTGACTGTTCCCAAGCCTTCCTCCCTTTCTAGCTACCCCTCCACAATCAAGACCCAGTAAGAAGCACAATCATAATAACTCCGCTCACTTGAGCAGAAATACCAAAAACATGTTCTCTTCAATTGAAGTAGTTTAAATTCATGCATCTCATCTCACTAGAAGTAATGGCATCATTTCCAGAAGTTGCATTCCCACCATTGCATCATAAAGATTAAGCTAGTCAGATTAGGGTTTACTAGGGTTTCCATGTTTGGTTGACTTTGAGTTCATTCTTGCAAAGTAGGTTAATTTCCTTTGAGATAGCCTTCGTTCATCATTTAGAAAGCTTCTTCTGAGAACATATAGAATTTGGCTTGAGCCCTAGCAGACTTGTGCCAGCTGACCAAGTGACAGCTGCGACAAGAGCTAGTACTTGTGCATACAGCACCGTCGCTTCCAAGTTTCTTACGAACTACCGGGTTGATAAAATTAGAGAAGGAAGCTCGAGGAGTTATAGCATTATTGCTACAATACTGGAGCCCACCACTAATCACCAGCTATATATGATTAAATTAAAACCTAATCTCATCGAGGATGCTTTAATATAGGATTAAGGGCTAAGGGTGGGGTTTTAATATATTTTGTGGGATATGTGGTAGTCATATAGTTTATAAAATAAACTAAGGGGTGGAGTCACTTTATATAAAGGAGTTAAATATATACGGGCCAATGGGTTTTTCGAGAATTATATATATATTAAGAGAAGTTAATATGAGGTGAAATGAGTTGAAGGGGTATTGTACATAGATATAGAAAATATTATGCAATTTTCATACACTTAGTACTTAGGATAAATCTATTTGGTGGGTTTTTCCATAAAATATGTTTATCAAGGGGTTTTCCTAGGAAAATGAATTTAACTTAGGAAAAGGGGTTTTGTGAGGGGGATGAATCAATTGAAAGGGAATTTAACACCTTTTCTTCTTAAGTCATCAAGCCAAGGGTCTGGTCCCACCAAAAGTCAGAGAAATGCTCTGAGCCTCTTTGACTTAAAGAACTATAGGTATTAATATTTTTATTATGAAAGGGAAATTAGTAAGTGTTACACTGGTTAAAATGAATGATGGGGATGTTACCATTGCCTTTGCTTTGTTTACCACTTATGCATAGTTGAAAGATGAATTTGTAACAATGACATAAGTGCTTTTTGTGTAATCATATGATGTTTCTACAAACTTTCTACTACTTACCCATCTACTTACCCTACCATTTTCCTTCACTTTATTTGGGTGCATTTAGGCTAGCAAACCCTTATCAATATTTTTCTTTACATAGAAAACTATCTAATTCTAACCTTATATCATCCAAAGGCTTAGATTAAACTGATGAGGTGCTTTTATTTACTCTACCTATCTAATGATCTACCAAGATTACATTGTTTGGTCAGATTTTATTCTCTAACTATAAACATAAATTTTAAAACATGAAATAGCCAATTTTAAGCAATTTTACTATCATGGATTGCGGCATGAATCACAAGCTGCACATAATCATCTATTAAGAATAAAAGTAAATAGTAGTGGAATTTTGACTTGCACACTTTCATGGTCTCTTTTTGTCTTTTGGGGTTCATATATTTTCATTTTTTTTACCTTTTCATTCTTTTGTCCTTTGATTATTCTTTTAGGACATACCCTCTTTACAATTTTTAATAATTTTGTTTTTTTAATATGGAAAACATTTGCAGAAAGCAAAGGTATGTATAATATTACAAGGCTTAACCTTAGTCATTCAAAATTATGACTCCTATTGGTAACCTAGCATAGTGAAAGTGATCAAATATGATTAAAAATCAACAACTACACTGAAATCATACATATATTTTAGTGAAAAACCAAAATATTGATGACCTTCTCAATCTAACTTCTGTGTCTATATTTTTCTTTGTGTGTCACTCTCTTCTTGAACCCTCTCTCTCAGCCTTCCATTATGTTTTTATATCCCTCCCTCTATCCTTCTCTCTCTCTGCCCCCCTCTTTACTCCATCTCTCTCTCTCCACCTCTCCCTCCCTTTCTATATGTTTTTCTTATTCCCTCTCCCCCTGCCATTTATATATATACCTTCCTTGATCTCTCCTTATTTGTCTCTATGTCTCAACCCCTAAACACATATCTCTCTCTCTCTCTCTCTCTCTCTCTCTCTTCTTCCCTCTTCCCCCATCCATCTATATCTCTATCTCCCTCTATCTCTCCTTATTTATATCTCTATATCAGTCTCCATACACACACTCTCTCTCCATATATATATATATATATATATTCCATTCCCACTCTATCTCTTCCCTCTCTCTCTCTCTATACCCCCTTCATCTATATTTGTATCTCAGACACCAAACATACAGACTCTCTCTCTCTCTCCCCATATCTATCTGTCTTCCTCCATCCCTCTCTTTTTCTCTCTCTTCTACCCTCCATCCCCCCTCCATCTTTCTATGTCTCTCTCTCTGTTTCTCTCTCTCTCCCCCCCTCACTCGCTCTCCCTCTCCACCTTTCTCTCTCTATGACTTTCTTCCCCTTCCAAATCCATATGTCTCTTCCCCTCTCTTTCTCCTCTCTCTTAAGTCATCTCTCTCTTCCTTCCTCTCTCTCCATTTCTCTCCCACCTCCCTCTGTCTCTCCCCCCCATCACACACACACACACTCTCTCTCCACCCTCAAACTTTGACACTATCTCCCTCTCTCTCTCGTTCTTTCTCTCCCACTCTCTCCCCCCTCCATATCTACATCTCTGTGTCTTTCTCTTTCACTTCTTTTCCCATCTCTATCCTCTCCTTTTCTCTCCCTTCCTTTGTCTTCTCTATTCCTCATTCTATATTCATCTCTCCCTAATCACTCCCTCCCTCTCTCCACCTTTATCTCTGATTAAAACCAATGCATCGAGTGTAATAAATAAAATAAGAGTATAAATCAACATCTACATTGAAATCAATGCATCTAGTGTAAGGTATTAAATAGGATTAGAAATCGACATCCACAATGAAATCAGTGCATCGAGACAAAGCAATAAAATAGGAGTAGAAATCAACATCTACACTGAAATCAATTCATCTAGTGCAAGTTGTCATTAAGGATTAGAAATCAACAACTTCACGGAAATCATACATCTATCAATATCTATAGTGAAACCAATGCATCTTGTGCAAGTAATCAAATAGGAGTAGAAATCAACATCTACAGTGAAATCAATGCATCTACTCTAAGGTATTAGATAGGATTAGAAATCGACATCTATAGTAACATAAACACATATAGTGCAAGAGATAAAATACAATTAGAAATCAATATCTTCACTAAAACCAATGTGTCTTGTGCAAGCATTCAAATAGGAGCATAAATCAACATCTACACTGAAATCAATGCATCTAGTGAAAGGTATTAAATATGCTTAGAAATCAACACCTAGACTCAAATTAATACATCTAGTGCACGCGATCAAATAGGATTAGAACAACAACTACACTGAAATCATACATCTATTTTATTGAAAAACAAAAATATTAATGAGTTTATAGATCTAAATTATGTGTTTGTATTTGTTTCTTTGTGCCACTTTCTTCTTCCCACTCTCTTAACCTTTCATTGTGTGTTTATCTCCCTACCTCTATCCTTCGCTTTCTCCTCCATCTCTCTCTCTCTCCACTTCTCCTTCCCTTTCTCTATCTTTCTCTTATTCCCTCTCCCCCCATCCCATCTATCTCTATACCTCCCTCCATCTCTCCTTATTTGTCTCTCTCTCTCAACCCTAAGCACCTCTCTCTCTCTCTCTCTCTCTCTCTCTCTCTCTCTCTCTCTCTATATATATATATATATATATATATATATATATATATATATATATATATATATATATATATATATATATATATATATATATATATATATATATATATATATATATATATATATATATATATATATATATATATATATATATATATATATATATATATATATATTTCCCTCTTGCCCCATCCATCTATATCTCTATCTCCCTTTGCCTCTCCTTCTTTATATCTCTATATCAGCCTACATACACACTCTCTCCCTCCATATATATATATATATATATATATATATATCCATCCATCCATCCCTCTTCCTTTCCATATCTATCTCTTCCCCCTCTCTCTCTCTCTCTATACCTCCTCCATCTATATATGTATCTCAGCCCCTAAACATACACACTCTCTCCATATATATCTATCTCTCTCTTGCTCCCCCTCCCTCTTCCTCTCCCTCTCTCTCTCCCTCCATCTCTCTCTCTCTCCCCCTTCACTCTCCATATCCATCTCTCTTCCTACATCCCTCTCTTTGGCTCTCTCTTCTTCCCTCTCTCCCCCCATCTATATCTCTATCTCGCCTTGTCTCTCCTTCTCACCCCCAAAACATACACTCTCTCTATATGTTACTCTCCTCTCTCCCTCGCCGTCTCTCTATCTTTCCCTTTTCACTCCTTCTCCCTCTCCACCTTTCTCTCTCTATGTATTTCTTACTCTTCCAACTCCATATCTCTCCCTCCCTCTTTCTCTACTCTCTCTCAATTCATCTCTCTCTTCCTTCCTCTCTCTCCATTTATCTCCCACTTCCCTCTGTCTATCTGTTATAGACAATTTTGTGCCTTACAGCATCAGGCATGAATTGTCAATAATCCAAGGGATCCAAAGTCCCTAAACATGATGTTCCTACCCCTAGAGGAACAAGGTCAGCAAACCAATAGCTCTCAGATCAGTTCTCCACCTGAAAACACTCAAAAACAAGCAATCCCAAAATCAAAGCAGGTGCTCCACTAGGCTTCTGCGCTGAAACTCAACTCCTCCATGGTGTACCTGCGTTGCAAAGCAGGTAGAACAAAGGCCACCTGCGCTGAGCCAGATGGGACAAGTGGCACACTGAGTCATTGCTCTGGAATCTTCCAAAAATGACACTTGGATCAGGGATTTCGCCTTGTGATGAGTCAGAGGCTCTGTTTCTCCAAGTGGAAGCAAGGTTCTCCAAGTGGACTCAAGAACTGAAGATCAACTGAAGAGAGAAAGGACACAAGGCAGCTACACATCAGTTGCAAGCTGACTCATCCTTTCTCAATTCATCTATATATTGAGCTCTCTCCTATGAGCTCAGGAGGCTGGAATTTTGTGCAAAGTAATGATATGCTCTTGGTTTCACTCTAGAACCATTGGGTGATTGCTTGAAGGAGGTGAAGAGGAGAAATTCTTTCTGCTGGGAGGTGTTGCTGGATTGGGGCCTTCAATGGTTGTAACTCTCTCAGAACTTTACTTCTTCTATTAATAAAAACTATTGAGGTTCTTCTATATGCACTTGTTTCAATGATGTATTGTGATAATTGTATATTTGATTTATGCTAATCCTTGAATCAGTTATGATTGCATGCTTCTTGTAGTTTCCTTCTTTGTTATTTTGGAGGATCTCATTGTAGCTGGGCCAGCAAAAGAGCAAGGAGCTGGGAGCAAGCAGCAAAGAGAAGAGTTTGGATTCGACATTAAGTGCAAGGCAATGGTTAGTGCATTTCTTCATTCTCTCTTGCTTTCGTAAAGAAGTAAACCTTAAGTAGTTTTCTTTACAGTTGTTGCTGAGGTACTATCACCCTTAGAGTGGGATAGGGTCATCCGGGTCGGATACTTTTCCCTACAACAAACTGGCGACTCCACTGGGGATCGTATCTGTTTGATTGTTTGTAGTTTTTGCTATTCATTTCCACAACAAAAGAGTACCAAATCGAAAAGCTTTTGACTATATCAAAAGCGAAGTAGAGGGCAGCTACTCTAGCTCATTTCTGAGCATGTTCATGATTTGAAGAGCTGATATACAAGGATCCTTGTAAGCTCTTAGTGATAGCTTTTCATCTTCCTTGTCATCCCTTAGTGTGTGCTTGACTGATAGCTTCTGATTTGAGCAAAAACTGTGAATTTTTGAGAAAATTGTGACCCGGAAACTGAGAAAACGCAACTTTCGTTTTCCAAAGCAGGTAGTACACAGGCTACCTGCTTTGCAACGCAGGTCCCGAAGGGGCTACCTGCGCTGAGAGCCAGACTGGCTGTGCAGCACCTGCGTTGGCCCAATTTTGCCTTGTGCATTTGGGGTTTCCTCCCTTTTTCTTGCCTGTTTTCACTATAGATTTTGCAGCCAGTTACCAGTCTTGTACCTGTTCTGAAACCAACCTTACTTGCCATCATTCCGCCTCTGTTATATAACAAAATTGTACTTGTTCTTTTGTATTTCTTACATCATTTACAAATTCCCATAACGAAAGTGAACTAGTCTTGCCTTGGCCTCTTAGATCTGAACTTGTGTTAGGCATTTTGCTGGTCTAAAGAGTTAGCTTGTTTGCTATCCATAGCTGATTAGTATTTTTACTTTCGTCATTATGGTTTGATTTCATGCATTTCCAGTGATTAAACAAGTAAATCTTAAGGTGTCTTTTGATTTTGGACAAACTTGTTTGTTTTCGCTTGAAATCGAAATCGAAGTTATATAACAACTTTCTTTTGTAATACATCAACATTAAGAAAGGGAAAAGAAAATACATGCATTGTGCATTTTGCATTTGACTGTTTGCATACTGATTTAGGAAAAAATTGCATTAGTGTGTGCTCTATGATCTGTGTGAAAAGATTTGCCTTTCTTCTCCCTCAGTAGTTAAGATTTTCAAAGTTGAAAGATTGAAAAGTTTGCTTCTCATCTTAGACTGCATTCAGGAATTTATTACATACATCTCGTGGTGATCCTTAAAGGCAAACTGCTAAACAAGATCAACATTAAAATAAATTCAATTTACATAACAACGCTTTGTAACATAACGCAAACACATAGAGGTCTAGGTAGAGACGTGTTCCGGCGTCGTTAAACATAGTGACTGTCGATCTCTACGAAGGTGGGTGATTCCTCCTGAGAGTCGGTGGCACTAATACGGACTTGTGCTCCCACGTACCGTCGCGTATATATTGGGAGACCCCTATAGGAACAAAGCCTTTATCCATAGGAAGCCGTGTCGGCCGCCCTACTGATCGCGATGCAGTGAACACAGCATTCACGAAGATTGACCACCCGTACCGTAAAACGTATTCTGTGGTTTCGCGAAAAGTTTGGCACACCCTCTACCTAGAACTCCAGAGAAGTTTCTTTTGGCCTTTTTCAAACTCTATAACTGAAAAAGTCCATCCGAGCATTTGTCACTTCGGGCTCGTTAAAACATCGAAGGAGACTGGAGTCATCTTTAGCTTTTTCTCGACTCTTAAAACATGAAAAAGCAAAGTTGTGTCTAAAGCGTCGTTAATAAAATTTATTTTAATCGGAACATAATCACCTGTTATTCCCACGTTGATCTTTCAGTCGAAAAGTATGGAGCCCACCAACCAAGGAAGTCACCTTGGCGGAAGTCCCAATCCCTTCTCCTCTTGGGGAGATGTTGGTGCACCTCATATGGCCACATTGTCACTTCCAGGATTGATAATTGGCCTACCTGTATGGCTCTTTTCAACTAATGTAGTTCGGATCACCACTAATCCTGAGCAGTCGAATCAACAGTCAGACCAGTCTAGAACTACCCACCAGCCTTCCACTTCTTACAATTCTTCCTCTGATCCTTCATCTTCGCAAGGTAGAGCCGGCAAAAGTCAGCCTCCCATGGAGAAGAAGGAAAAGAAGAAGAAAGGAAAGAAGCAGAAGGAGCCTAAGGCGAAGGCGACTGGGGGCAAGCAAAAGACATCTGACAAAAATCCACACATTGCACCGACCGGGCCTAAATCGCCATGTGTCATTTGCAAAGGGACCCACTTCCACCGTGACTGTCCTTGTATTCCCCGGATACTAAAGGACTGGTCCCCCAGGTTGCACAATCCGGTAGCATCAACCTCTGATAGACATGTTGATTGCATTCCGTCAACTAGCGAGAGTGAAGGACAAAGAGGGAGACCAAGATCACCCTGCAGACTGTGTGAAGGCGATCACGCCATCCACTGTTGTCCATTCTTAGATGAGGCGAAGAGAGTTTTGGAAGATCGTCCGGTTTCACCGTTACGACTTCCTCCTGGATACAAAAAACTCATGCCAAGTCCCTCGATAGTTGAAAATCCAGCCGGCCCGATCAAGTGGTCAGCTGAAGTGTCGGTCATTGAGAATGAACCTACTGAATCCAGACCAGACGAAAGTCTAAAGGTCGAAACGGCAGTTGACCCGGTTCTTCCTTCAGAGGTTTCATCCTCAAATGACACCGTCATTGAAGATTCATCTTCAAATGACACCCTCACTGAAGAGAACAAGGATGACACCATCCAGATTCTTTTCATCAACACAGACTCTGATGAGCATCAGGGCAACGCGCCCATTCCTTTATCGCAGGAAGGAACATCGTCAGGGTCGTATCCGGCCGTGTATTCGGTCCCACCACCAAGCAACCTGGTTGTGTCCTTTGATTGGAATCAACTAGGCAGACCCCGGTTACCAGCTAGTATCCCATTCAGAATCATCGTCCAAATCTACAGAATGGTGATGGCTGGAACTATCATTGACGAAGGGGCATCTATGAGTATCCTTTCCTCTATTGCTTGGAAAGCACTGGGTTCCCCGGCGCTTTTACTTGAGATGAGAAATCTATCAGGTTTTGATAAAGGAACCAGTCACCCGTTAGGGATTCTCCCCAATGTTCCCGTTACATTGAACGGGAAGACAGTTCATATGAACTTCATGGTCGTCCAGGGACCCTTGGTGTATAACTTACTCCTTGGACGAGACTATATATATTGCATGGAGGCGATAGTGTCCTCACTCTTTAGAGTTATGTGTTTTCCGCACGAAGGAAGAATGGTCAAGCTCGTAGACCAACTTTCATTTCCAGGATCACGCATCGCAAATAGTCAAATACCATCCCTTAACGGTTTATTCATTCAAGGAATGCCTCCACCCCCGGTTCTACTTCCCGATGAATGTGAGTGATTCGGAAAGATGTAACTAGGACCCAGGGGGCATGCACCCTGGCCTGCCTTGGGCAGAGGAAACCTTGGGTATAAAGTTAATTTCCGCAGAAGAATGGGACTAGTCCGTACCCCGTCCGAAAGAAGGAAGAGAGGGTTGTTCTAGGATAAAGTTCTTTTGTCAAAGTTATGTGAGTGAGATAATCAGCTTCTCGCTCCCTTTGTCTAAAAAGTAGGCTCTCCTGAGGGAGGAGATCCATTTGTGGTGGCAAGTAGCCACCATCTTTGAAGGCAAGCCTCACCCATTAAAACATATGTTTTGAAGGATAAGTAGGGGCAGCCTCCAAAGAAAGAGATGAAATTGCTGCAACAAGTAGTCACCATCCTTAGCAACCTAATGATAGACATCGCCGAAAAGAGAGTTTAGTTTGCGGCAGCGAACATAACCATTTTTCGGATAATAAGTAAGACGCAAGCCTCCCTCCGTAACGCCAATGTTTTATCTGTTGCGATCTTGCAAAAATCTAAAAGTGAACTGATGGGAAGACAAGTACCGTCGGCACCGAAAAATAACGAGAAGACAAGTATCGTTAAAAATATAGCAAGACGACAAGTAGAAAAACAGAGGTGGGACAGAGGAGGGGTAGCCTTGAAATTATACTTTATACCTGGGGGCATGCAAACCTTTTGGAGTGCAAGCACGGGACGACTATTTATTTTTTTAAATTTTTAGGTCCTCCCTTTAAACCTGTAGGTCTAACCTGTTAAACTCGTAGGATTAGCCGTTTCCAGCTTGCATAAAGAAAGGATGTGGGGCAAAAGTCAAAACTTGCCAAATAGGAGCATAGCTTCGTGAGATAAAGCTCCTTAAAAAATAGCTATCTCACCTGAGGCGTTTCTTGTATTATGACTGGTATAATTGAGCAAGGTTTGGTCGCATTCAAGCTCGTTAAAAAATGAACTGCCCCTTAAGGTTTAGGGGGCATATGCCTCGTCTGCATTATTATGCTGGGGGCATCCATCACCGAGCAGTTTTAGCACATAGTTCATGCTCGTTAAAAAATAAACATAAGTTGTGAGCAATCTTCCCCTAGAGTTCAAGCTCACCCAGAAAAAATGAACCGGTAAATAACCTTGGTAAATGTAACCTTTGATAGCCATATTAAAGCCCTTGGTCGTGTTCTTGCAGTCTCACCTCCATCCGTTCATTTGGCCAATCGTTCATCTCCATATGTTTGTTTACCCATTTTGAGGAACAGCTGCGAAGAGTGATTTCACTTAGCCATCCTTGTGACACTGCCGTGATTGGAAAATTCCAACCCGTACCTGGAATCTGCTGCTATCCCTGTTTATCACTCGTTCCTCAAAAGACGAGTCTTCTTTGAGCTCTTTTCTCCTGACTCGTAAAATATGAAAAGTTTGCCGAGTTTTGGCGTTCCAGCTCGTTAAACGACCGGAAGAGCTATCCCTCCTCTAGATTTTAATTTTTTTGGACCTGAGGGATTATTGCACAAAAAGATCGAGCGCTTGTTTTGTTCGGCTCGTTAAAGCAATCGAAAATTCATCCCTTCTGTATTGTTTTATACTTTTTCGGACTTAAGGGATTAGATGACGAAAAAGGAATTCTGGAGTTGACTTTATGTACCTTTTCAGACTCTCTAAAAATGAAAAGGACCAAGTTATCCTTGTCGTTAGACTCGTTAAATTCATTAAATAGCGACAAACTTGTCTTTAGACGAGAACGAGTTTCCCTATCGCTAGGCTTGTTAAAACATAGCGATGGGCTTGCCCGAAGGGCAGGTTATAGAACAAGCATATGTTATCCTCCTCAAGCTTGATAAAAAATAAAGAGGTACTGGTCAGCAATGACTGGGGAAAAATTGGGAGAACCTCACAGCTTTAAAGGTAGCAAGTCGCTCTTGAACATGACACTTTGTCCTCCGTATCACATCGGGTTGGGTTGTTTCATTCACCGGTCTCATCACCATGGTCCTCACCACACCATCCACATTTGGGGTAATGCTACCAATCCATCACATCAGTGTCGTTATATGTTCAAGAGATGTTGTTCTGCAAAGAGTCAACCGTGTCCCATCCACTGCCATACATTGTCCTTCATCCATTTCATGACCGCCACCCTGAATCATACATCACAGTTTGTTTTCACCTCATCACAATCACTAGCTCCGTTCTGTGTCACTGATGTGGGATTCATTAAGGCCCTCCTTTGACGGATCGCTCCTTGTCGACATCAGCTCATTATCCAAGGAGTTGATCTAGGAACAACCCCTTCAGTACTTTGAATCTTACATGCCTCAATGGCAAGTTTCTCACTTCCGGCGACAGGTATACATCAATGACCTTCGACCAGAAGATTTTGCATGGTGGTCGACGCCAAGTCCTTTATTCCCACCATGTGAATTGTACGGCCGTACCTTGAGGGTCATCATCCTTATCGGTGATTCCTCTCGCGCTTGTTAACGGTTTACATCATTGACCGGTAATCAAGCGATGTCTTTCCATGTTCGACTTCAAGAAATTCTCACATGGATCGACTTGTACATCGAGTGAAGATCGGAAGAGATTGAAGACCCCGGATCTAGTTTCATCCATCCGGGCTACGATATATATTCAGGATATAAAGACATTTGATATGTACATCATTGCAGCAGATGATCATCCTTCTCAAAGGATGATAATTTCAGCAGAGAATTATCAGTCTATCATCAGACGATCGTCTGTGCTATGTACCAAAATGAATTTATAAAGCTGAGCATGGGAATGCCCGCCTCAGCTAGATCATGAAAAAGAATGAAAAATAATGTATTGTATTGTATCTTATTACAGGATACTTCTCAGCAGATTGAATGAACTTCGGATCCTCCTAATAAAGCATTTCACCCGATAAACGACCTCATACTTTAGGGGGCATCTGTTATAGACAATTTTGTGCCTTACAGCATCAGGCATGAATTGTCAATAATCCAAGGGATCCAAAGTCCCTAAACATGATGTTCCTACCCCTAGAGGAACAAGGTCAACAAACCAACAGCTCTCAGATCAGTTCTCCACCTGAAAACACTCAAAAACAAGCAATCCTGAAATCAAAGCAGGTGCTCCAGTAGGCTTCTGCGCTGAAACTCAACTCCTCCATGGTGTACCTGCGTTGCAAAGCAGGTAGAACAAAGGCCACCTGCGCTGAGCGAGATGGGACAAGTGGCACACTGAGTCATTGCTCTGGAATCTTCCAAAAATGACACTTGGATCAGGGATTTCGCCTTGTGATGAGTTAGAGGCTCTGTTTCTCCAAGTGGAAGCAAGGTTCTCCAAGTGGACTCAAGAACTGAAGATCAACTGAAGAGAGAAAGGACACAAGGCAGCTACACATCAGTTGCAAGCTCACTCATCCTTTCTCAATTCATCTATATATTGAGCCCTCTCCTATGAGCTCAGGAGGCTGGAATTTTGTGCAAAGTAATGATATGCTGTTGGTTTCACTATAGAACCATTGGGTGATTGCTTGAAGGAGGTGAAGAGGAGAAATTCTTTCTGTTGGGAGGTGTTGCTGGATTGGGGCCTTCAATGGTTGTAACTCTCTCAGAACTTTACTTCTTCTATTAATAAAAACTATTGAGGTTCTTCTATATGCACTTGTTTCAATGATGTATTGTGATAATTGTATATTTGATTTATGCTAATCCTTGAATCAGTTATGATTGCATGCTTCTTGTAGTTTCCTTCTTTGTTATTTTGCAGGATCTCATTGTAGCTGGGCCAGCAAAAGAGCAAGGAGCTGGGAGCAAGCAGCAAAGAGAAGAGTTTGGATTCGACATTAAGCGCAAGGCAACGGTTAGTGCATTTCTTCATTCTCTCTTGCTTTCGTAAAGAAGTAAACCTTAAGTAGTTTTCTTTACAGTTGTTGCTGAGGTACTATCACCCTTAGAGTGGGATAGGGTCATCCGAGTCGGATACTTTTCCCTACAACACTATCCCCTCCATCACACACACACTCTCTCTCTATCTCCACCCTCCAACTCTTCCATTATCTCCCTCTCTTTGTCTCCTTCTTGCTCTCCCCATCACTATCCTCTCTTTTTCTCTCCCTTCCCTCATCTCCTCTCTTCCTCATTCCATCTTCATCTCTCGCTTATCACTCCCTCTCTCTCTCTCCACCTATATCTCTCAATGTCTTTGTTCTTCCGTCCCTCTCTTTCCCCCTTCCAACTCCATCTTTCTCTCCTCTCTCCCAAGTCCCATCTCCTTTCCTTCCTTTCTCTCCCACCTCTCTTTGTCTCCCCCCATCACACACACACTCTCTCTCCACCCTCAAAGTTTGTCACTATCTCCCTCTCTCTCCTTCTCGCTCTCCCCTCCTCCATATCTATGTCTCCATGACTCTCGTGTCCCCTTCTTTCCCTATGTGTTATATCCTCTCTTTTTTTTCGTCCTTCCCTTGTCTCCTCTCTCCCTCATTCCATCTCCATCTCTCCCTTATCACTACCTCTATCTCTCCACCTCCATCTCTCTCCCCGTCCAAATCCATCTATCTCTCTCCCCGTCTCTCCACCTCTCTCCCCTCTCCTCTCTCTCTTCCTTCCTTTCTCCTTGTCTCTCCCACCTCTATGTATCTCTCACATACTTTATTCCCCCTTAACCTCACACACTCTCTCTCTTAAATATGATCCCATTATATTTTATATAAGAAAGTATCTAAAAAAACATAATTGGTTATAAAATATTAAACATATATTTTGGATCAATCATGCCAAAGAAAATAAATAAATAAAACACTTAAAATAATCATGCACTATCTTTCCTCTATCATTATTAGTCACTTTTATTTCTCTCTTTGCTTGGATATTTGTTAAAATGTATCTTTCCTAGTTATTTATAATATCATTTATATTATATAAATTTCATATTTGTATATATACAAGTATTCTCATTTTTAGTTTATTAAAACCTAGATTTAATATCTATGGGAATGTTTTTAGTAGTGGTGAGTATGGTGGGTTTACATATACCTCAAAAGTAATTATAACCTTTTTTCTTTTAGATTTAATTAAAAAATGCTATAAAAATAAATTAAAATAAAGTATTTGTAAAATATTTCCATTTTGAAATGAGTTTTGGTTTTTGGGCATCATGGTATTGGCCCATGGTATTGTAACATGTTAATTAAAACACTAGATCCATAACATAATAATCAAAAGACTAGATGGCCCATGGTATTTATAAATCATAGTATTAGCCCATGGTATTATGATTTTTTACCTCCTCTCCCTCCACCTCCTATTGGCCCATGGTATTGTCAAAAAGCCCACTAAGAAGTTAATAATATCCATGGTAAATATTATTTATATCCATTTGAATTTCTCCACAACTATTAGTTAGAAAATTCAATTTACCATGGAGTTATTTTTACCAAAACTTCCTTGGAGTTAAACTCAGATTTTTTTGTTGTTGGTAATTTGGTAAATATGAGATAAGTGATTAAATATAGTTTAACTATTATTTTCACCACACTTACCCATTTAACACACTTATCTAACACTTACACATATAACATATCACATCTAATCCTCACCCATGTAAGGCTCACCCCCATCTAACCCTCAACCATCCACCCTCAATTGGGTTGTAAAGTGCTGGCATTGAATTAAAAGGTAGATTAATTCAAAGTCCATTAGCAAAGGATTAATTGGTTTCATCATAAATGTAACATTTCAACTACTTCATTTTAAAACCTCTCAAATATCAAATTAATAATAATAAAAAAAAAATATTTCAATAACAAATAAAATAATGAAAAATTATTGAATATAAATATTAGTTAAATTATGTTAAAACACATATTGATTACACTATAATCAACTTAAATCACTTATTTTAAATCACATATTTGTTATTGTTAAAAAAAGTTAAATTGCAATTTTTAAATTACATATTTCTTGTTAATTTGAAATTATATATTTATTATTTTAAGAAAATCATAAATTACATTTTTTAAATTATATATTGGTTATAATAAGAGTAATTGAAAATACTTAATAATATATTCTCAATAGTACATAGAGTGAAACAACATATTTTAAAAACTAAATTTAAGGAAACAATTCCAATAACAACAATTAAATATTATCAAGTTTAATTACATCTAATTAAATGGATCAAGAAAAATATGATTAAGTCAAATGTCATTACCACTTCATTAATTAATTGGGTACAAGATTTATAAGTAAAATATTTCAAATTTTAATCAACCACTTAGTTCATTGATTGGGTCCAAGATTCCAATAAATAAAATATATCAAATTTTAATAGACTCCATTAACTAATATTTGGTTAGGAGAACAAATTATATCATATTATCGAGAGTTCAGTTGCATTTAAATAGGTCATATTATCTTGGTACATAGTATTAAACCACATATTTTAAGGCCACAATTTGTCAAATAGTTACAATAACAGATTAATTACATCTACTTAAATAAATCAAAAAGTTGATTAAGTCAAACTTAGTTACCACTTAATTAATTTCACATATTTCAAAGTGAAGTTTGAGGGTAAAAGTTTAATTACATCCAATAAAATGAATGGAGTCATTTACTGAGGTTGATGAATTGCCGGAAAGCCAAAGTGGCCGGAATCAGTGTAAAAAAAATTCAAAATTTTTTGTAGAGCTAGTGTTTTTTAGGGTGGAAATAGAACCGTCAAAAACTAAAATTGTAAATTTTGACAGCTTTTAGTTGAATTTACAAAAATCCCAGATCTTTTCAAAATATGACCTGAATTTCCATAACTTTAAAGGAAAAAAAACATAATTTTTAGACTACAATAAAATGAATTCAGAGAAGTTGATCAAGTCAAACACCATTACCACTTCTCTATTTGATATAGAGTGAAACAACATATTTTAAAATGAAATTCAAGAGAACAGTTACAATAACAATAATTAAATATTATCAAGTTGAATTACATCCCATGAAATAAATAAAGAAGATTATCACAACAGACACCATGACCATTTTATTAATTAATTGGATCTAGTACTCTAGTAAGTATGAATATCATCAAATTCTAATACACTCTATTAACTAATAATAGCATAGCCCAATAGATTATAAACAAAAAACTGTATATCATATTATGGAGAGTTCAATTACTTTCAAATAAGTCACATTATCTTAGTATATAGAGTTAAATAACAAAATTTAAAGTAAATTTAATTGAAACTGTTACCATAACAATTTAACTACATTCCATGAAATGAATCAAGTAGTTGATTAAGTCAAAAGGTATTACCACTTAATTAATTACACATATTTTAAAGTGAAATACATCAAATTAGTTTAATTAGATCCAATGAAATGAATCCATTGGTTGATGAAGTCAAACACCATTACCACCTCATTAATTACAGGAAAGGTATTTTACGGGGAGAGTTCTCCATATGTGTTTACTCAACTTCTGTAGGAGTGAGACACTAGGCTCAGCCGTGATTTATTTACCATTTCAAGCAACTGAGAATCTGTTGTGTGAATAATGGAAATTATTCCACATGTTCAGAATGAAATCAGTAGACAATGCTTGCTCAGAGTGAATTATAGGTCACACCATAAAATTAAGGCAGTGTCAAGAAGTTGGAAGGCCACTCTGAGCAGTCCAAAGTTCTACCATGATAGAAAGGTTTTTGGAACTAGTGAGCGTTTCATTTGTTTAATTCAGAATATTTCTGAACCCAAGCCCGAAGATAAAGATTATTGGGTAACTCTGTTTAACCCTATAGCCCCTAGCTATAGGGTAACTCTGTATGACCCTATGCAAGGCACCTGGGATAGACTCCCTCCAATTGCAGAAGTTCCTACTGGGATACCCCACTTATGTCACTGCGTTACTGTGGAACACAAACTGGTCCTTATAGGGGGATGGGATCCTTTCAAGCAGGAGGCCATGAACACGGTGTACATGTACGACTTCATCTCCCGTACTTGGCACCGGGGAGAAAATATGCCCACCATTAGATCCTCTTTTGCGTGCTCTGTGTCCGAGGATGGCCTTATCTACGTGGCTGGAGGACACTACAATGAAAGGGCGGCTGGAGGACACTACAATGAAAGGGCTCTTCAAAGTGTAGAGACCTATAATGTTGGAGAGGACAAGTGGAAGGTTCTCCCTTCCATGACTCAAGAACGAGATCCTTGCTATGGGCTCTTTCTCCATGGAGAATTCAATGTGATAAGTGGCAATACAGCTGAAGTATTTGACCACACTAAAGAAAAATGGAGAGTAGAGGAAAATATGTGGAGGAGTAGCATGGAACACCCGATATCCTGCGTAGCTTGGGCTGGTCACCTCTACTATATTATGTACATCGAGAAAATTTGTAGATATGATGATAACCAGAATATTTTGGAAGTGGTGGCTCCTTCAATTCCTGAAGATATACTCTTTATTGATGTAGCCACAGTGTGGCATGACAAAATATTTGTTAGCGGTTATTATACTGGTAACCAAGTGTGTTACATGTACCACCCCAACTCAGGAAAGTGGGTTTTCATTGAGATGCCCCATGGCTTTGAGGGATCTGTTTGGGGTGCAGTAACTATTGAGCTGTGATCTTAAGTGATTTGGGTGTCCCTTGCAGCCTCTTTACTTGGTTCTTTTGTCTAAATTTGGGTGCCCCTTGCAGCCTCTTTACTTGGTTCTTCTGTCTACTATTTAGAGCCCAGGCTTAGAGTTTATTTTGAATAAAGTTTGGTTCTTTGGATTTCCTTTTTCTAATTTATTATTATTTAGGAATTTTTAATTTAAGAGAAATTTCAACTTTATGTATGGAGTATACTGCTTAATCTCACCAAATCAATTTTGAGTTGAAGTTACTTGTATGCCAGGAATAAATTTAATTAGTTTTTAAATTACATAGTTAATTTTACTAAGTTTCTGTGTTAATTGTTTAGAAATAACATTATGTGATGAATCTTGAATAAATGTAATGGTAAGCTTTTACCATATAGTGATTTGGCATAATATTGTGTGATAATTTAGTTTTAGATTAATATAAATAATGACTTTATAAATTCATATAAATAAGATTTTATAGTATAACAGAATTGTCTTCCAAGAATGTGAGATGCATGTGTATAACAGCATCCAAAAGCTGAATGTGGGAAGCATGTGTATGACTATTGATAAACCCTTTTTGCTGCGAGGGCAATGTGCTGTTTTTGTAGTATTCACTCGCAATGTGCTGTTTTTGTAGTATTCTTTTTGCTAACTGCAATGTGTTGTTTATTGAATTTGTAGCATTAATTTTGTTAACTGCAATATGTTGTTTATTGAATTTGTAGCATTGTTGTTGGGTGCCTCTTGCTCTCAAATGGAATAGAGGCTGGATAGGTGGCTCATTTCTAGTAAGCTAGGGTTTGATTTCAGCAATGGAGTAGAGTTGGGGAGTTAGGATTTGATTTGAGCAAACACTTTGATTTCAACAACTGAGTAGAGGTTCTATTGATGACTCATTTGTAGTAAGCTAGGGTTTCATTTTAGCAATGGAGTAGAGGTTCTATTGATGACTAGTTTTTGGGGAGTTAGGATTTGATTTGAGCAAACACTTTGACATTTTGATAGCACACTTAATGCTGTTGGGTGCAGTAATGCTAGTGAAATCAGCCTCTGGCTCTCAAATGAAATAGAGGCTGGATTGGTGGCTCATTTGTAGTAAGCTAGGGTTTGATTTCAGGAATGGAGTAGAGGTTCCACTAGTTTTTGGGGAATTAGGATTTGATTTGAGCAAACACTTTGACATTCTGATAGTATCAATGTATATTTGATATTTTGACTTCTGGTTTCTTTTTTATGGGGGCATGCTTGCACACTTAATGCTGCTGGGTGCAGTAATGCTGGTGAAATCAGCATCTGGCTCTCAAATGGAATAGAGGCTGGATTGGTTGGATCATTTCTGGTAAGGGAGGGTTTGGTTTCAGCACAATACTACCCTGAAACGCTTTGAATGGAGTAGAGGCTCAATTGATGACTCCTTTTTGAGAAGTTAGGGTTTGATTTGAGCACAATACTACCCTGAAAGGCTTTGACTTAGATGACTGTAGGTTGACATTTTAATAGTATCAATGTATATGTCATATTTTTACGTTATAGAAGAGATTTAGGGACTTGGTTTATGGGAAAATCATTTAGGTCACGGGCAGCTGAGAGGCCATAGCTCCCCATGTAGCTATGGTTTATATTGAAATCCCCTTAGTGCAATGTGTTGTTTATTGAATTTGTATTTGTTTATACTGAAATGGCCTATACACTCTGTCATCATATTCAAAATCATAATAATACCGTTGCATTCACGTACATGCATGTTTCGCGCAGTATATCGATGGTGATACAGTTGAGATTGATTGATGTTAAGACGCCCATAATTGATTACGACGTTGGAATTAATCTTCCGTTCTGGAATTCATATTATCTTCCGAGCTGTTTTCACACAGATGCAAGTTCCAGGCAGCGTGGCAATCGATCATATCAGAATCAGAATATTGTTAGATGTTAAAGTTCATTAACATTTTGGAGTTAAACTTTTGTTAACTTTTATTAATAAAGAGGCCATGGTTATTAAATTTTATTTCACTCCATTAATTTGTTATAATCGCCTTAGGGGAATGCGTTGTTTATTGAATTTGTAGCATTGAATTTGTGAACTGCATTGCTGATACACAGGTTGCTGGGGTTGTTTTGTGAACTGCATTGCTGATACACAGGTTGCTGGGGTTGTTGGGTGTGTCTATGGCTCTCAAATCAAATCATCATCTCGCTCTCAAACGATTTTCTGTTGAAATCAGCATATGGAGAAGAGGCAGGATTTTCTGTGGGAAGTTAGGGTTTGTTTACAGCAAAATGCTATCCTAAAAACAGGCTGGGTTGGTAACCTGATTTGTGGAAAATTGGGTATAATTTCAGCAAACACTATTCTGAAATGCCTTGAGTTCAATGACTGTTGTAGCCCGTAGGTTTTGATGGTATAGAAGAGATTTAGGGACATCATATAGTGGTGTTTCCCGCCAACTTAAATCTTCTCTCAAGAAATTTTCTGAATTAGTTGATAAAAAGAATAAAAAATTATTCTCAAATAATGGTGCATTCTAGGCACCAATATAATGGTGCTTACCACCCATCTTCAGTGTTCCACAGCACCTTATGTTTGGCATTGCCGCCTTGATTCAGACTTTATGGATATTTGCAGGGATGAAACATAAATGGGTGTGTAAACTCGGTTCCGATGGTTTTAACTGTACCGTGAATTGACTACGCTGTATATGGAATTTTGTATAATATATGTATTCATTAAATTTAATTTTAGTTTATCTTAACTGTTTAAGTTTTTCTAAATATATTGAAATAAATTAAATTTTAATTTAACTTGAGTGGTTAATTTTAATATATTAAATTTTAATTTAACTTTAGTGGTTAATTTTAATATATTTTCTCTATATATTTTTAATACATTTTCTATATATATAAAATATTGTTTCAAATGTATTTTAAAGCCTAAAAATATTTTGGAAAAATTAAAACTAATATTATACTATATTATATTATATTATATTATTTAAAATACTAATAAATTTTAAACATATACATATTTTTAATAGTGTTAAAAAAAAGGAGATTTTTATTATTATGTAAATTTTAGTTTTATTGAGGATTTCTTATCATCAAAGTTATGGAAACATTTTAAGATAATGGTGGAACATACAATTATGTTTAGAGGGATTTTATTAATATTTTCATAGCTCATACACATATAAGTGGATCAAATTCATGGGATGTTTTTCTTTTCAAGTTTAAATGAGTTGGATGCCATAGTGGAGAGGGGGTTTTCACTAATGTGCAAGGTTCAATTCCCATGAGATCTTAACATTGAGGCCATCATGCACCTTGATGTAGTGGTTCAATGTGTGGTTGTGCCAAGAAATATTAAAAATGGTCTTGTGACCTCTCCATACATAAGTGGAAGATATGATTAAAATGTGCTTGAGATATGGTCTAATTTTTATGAGTTAAATGGGTGGAAAATGGTATTGAATAATGTACATCAACATGTGGTTCTTTAGTTGATTATTGATGTTTATGGAAATAATTAGTAGAGTTGTGAATTGTTAGGCACACATGGAGAAGACAACCAAATAGGATAAACTTTGAATGCATATATTATTCACAAGATTTACATTTATAATACATTGGTGAGACTCTTTCATATTCCAACATCTCTTGGACTCCCCTTGGCTATTCATCAACTATTCAGCTCCCACACCTTAAGCATTAGCAGATTAGGTGTTCAACATTCCACCCCCTTAAGGGGTATGTGTGATTCCATGAAGAGAGTTGTAATATAAAATGTGCAAAAATGCATGGGACTACTAGGCTGAATGTGCTCTCTAAAATGTTGGTATAAGGTGGTGATTTAAGGATGACCACCAACACTCTAACTCTTAGTGTTGTTCTTCTGATAGAGGAAGTGTCCTTAATGCTATGGAGAGGGAGACCGTCAACCTAGAAAATGGAGGTGTATAACCTGTGGTGGTTTAAGGATGATCACCAACTCTCAAATGCTTAATGAAATTCTTGGAACCCTTAGAGAACTCACAAGAAGTAGAAGTCTTCTCCTAGATGAATTGTCCCCAATTCTTTGAAGAGGGAGAAGCTCAACCTCTAAAGGGAGGTCTCATCTGTGCATAGATGGTTTAAGGATGACCACCAACCGATCATATTTTGAGGGGCATATTTGTCTCTAGCTACAACTTATCACATAGAAGATGAAGAGGTCTCAAATCAAAGATTTTTTAATATTCAATAACAAATTTTGTCCTATGAGATAAATATCTTCTTGGTTGTTGAAGGCCATTGCCAAGAAGTGGTGAATTTTTGTTCTTGGAGACAGTTTTCTTTTGAACCATATGTTTGAAGAATGAGTGGTTTAATGAAAGCTCTCACATGTATATGGATGAATATCTAAACAATGATATTTCATATGGCCAACTAGGTCACAATGTTGTCATTTAACAACTTTTGGTTGCAAATGTGGATGAGAAAAATCTAGAACATGTGAAGTTGAATAGCCATGAAGAAACTCTGAAATTGAATGGGCTTGGAATAATTTCCAATGTGAAAGGATGCCTCCTTATGATGTCCAATACTTATTTTGTGGTTGTTGTTTTTGACAAGCTCTTCGTAAGGTCTTATCTGCTTGTGAAGTGCAAACTAAATTTCCACACTTGTATTCAAATTTGCTTCTCAAATGAGCACTTGATCTAAATCAACCTCAACATTATTGACTTGGTGACTTGCTGGCTACTCATAGGATCTTGTTTGAAAGTCAGACAAGGGATTGTTTTGAAAAATAACATGTTCAAAAGGATTTATTTTCTCTTGTAACTCATCTTGTTATAGCTAAGATTCAAGTTGAAGAAAATCAATCTTTTCATGCACATCTTGCAAACAACTATGAATGTCTGTGATAAAATCCTTGTTGATTTTGACTATATTATCCATAGTAGAGAGTATTAGATTGTGGAGTAACTCTAATATTTCACCATTTTGAGTAATTTTTTAGCAAGCCAATCTCAAAAAAGTATTAAATCAATGAGGAAAAGGTAGACACCAATTGCTCTATTATATAAACTTGTGGAAATAACTTCAAATAAATCTTGGAAGCTTGCATTAGATTAAAAGAACAAAGAATGGTGATACCTTGAAACCAAACTCTCTGTTACCAAGAATGATTTCTCAATGGAACTTATGCCCACCAATGTGTTGACTCCTTCAAAAAGTTGTGGTGATATTATTTTAATATGAGGTGGTTGCCTCCCTCAATGTTTTGTTTTTCCTTTTTTAACAAGTGGTAGATGCCTCCAAATTGTTCTGCAGTGAATTTGTGTTGACTCTCAAATAATTTAGGACAAATCCATCTACTTTCTTGTTCTTGCTTTCCTGTATCATGGTTTTCTTCAAGATTTATCTTCTAGGCAGGCTTCCCATATTTCTTCACTTAGATGGCTATGATCATTCATTAATATTTGGTGCCTCTATTGTTTTTTATATTATTGAAACTGCTGGCTACAATCCTTTTCTTTCTATTGCAGTAGATATCAATGACACTAATTGGAGACTAAAGTGATTGGAATCTCAAGCATTGAAGATAAGTGCCTCTAGTGAGACCAATAATTGGCATTCAAGGGGGAAATACTCTTTGCTTGCTATGTTCCATAGAGTAACTAGAAACACCACAAGATTTCTTTTGACTGAATTTGTGAAAAGTAAAAATCACCTATATTTGCACCTGAATTAGCTCGAATTAGACTCAAAATGGAAGCTGAACAAGTGAAGAAATGGCCTCGGCGACAACAAACACTTTAAAATGGATGAAAAAAATCAATCTCTTTGGTGAATGAGTCCCTCGTGAGCAAATACGCAAATATATATATCGCCATTGAGGAGATTACCAAAATTTCTGATATATTTGGCCATGAGCTTTATGTTTGTAATTCTCTTACTTAACTTCTTAATATTGTGGAACATATTATGGTGGAAGATTGGGTTCCAAGAGTTCCTTGCTGCGAGACATTCCTACAACATGCAAACAACATCCTTGAGATCCTCAAGCCAAATTCAAACTTAAACAAAATTCCTCTCACCTCTTGCGTCTTTAGTGAACTCTCATGAAGGGTGTACCATCCTGCTCCTGCATTCCCTCTCCCTTCATCCTCACCGCCACAATGTAGTTAGTGTGGATTGAGAAAGTGTTTCAGGTTTGAGTGCTTCATTCCAATGCATAGAAAACTATTGTTTCAAGCTTCCAACAGAAACAGAAATGTGGAGTCTCATTTGCGGCGCATTGGATATATCTGAACCAAACACAAAAATGACTATGATTTGCAGATGTTACACACCATTCAACGGAGGTATGAAGGCATCATATGCATCTTATCAACACTAGTTGCACCATACATTGCCATACCATCCATACCCATCACAAATACATCTTCCAAAGTTTAATTTATTGGAAGATGTATTAGGCATAACTTATATTTATTGTTTTGAAATTTTATATTTTCTAAAATTTGTTTATATTTATAATTATGAATAAAATTTTAGTTTTTAAATATTTAAATTTCTTTTTAATAAGATTTTTTTTAATTAATTAATTTATTTTTTTCTTCAAGAAAAATCCTAATTTTATTGATAAGATAAAATCAGAGCATATGCAATTTTAGTCATCAAATATTTAAATTTCTTTTTTAATAAGATTTTTTTTTAATTTATTTATTTATTTTTTTCTTCAAAAAAAATGATAATTTTATTAATAAGATAAAATTACAATGCTAATAGACCATATGCAATTTTAGTCCTTAAATATTTAAATTTCTTTTTAATAAGATTTTTTTTAATTTATTTATTTATTTTTTTCTTAAAATGGTAATTTTATTGATAAGATAAAATTACATTTTGTAGATGCTAATACATTGTTCTTGTTTTTCACATATAACAACAAAAATTAATACTAAAAAAAACTATTCTTTTCTCCCTTTCTTTTTCTCCACCTTAAGCCATCCCCATAGTTGGGGGTAGTAGTTACAAGGGAGAGCTAATTTTCTATTGTATTTCTGGAGAGTATTCATCGTTCTGAACCATGATTTCAAACAGTGTTGCTGCAATGAGTTAGTTTGGGCTTCAGCTTGCATTTGCATGTTGTGCTGGATTTTTTGTTCTTCCTTGCTTATTTTTCCATCCTTTAGTCTTGCCTCTGGACAAGCACTATGAAGGTGACCTCTTTGTAGACATCCTCATGCTATGTTTTCATAATCCAAGGATTGTATCCACTTAGTGTTGTTAAATTTTAGTGTTGGTAGCCCTAAATATTCCCCTTGTAATTCCGTTTTCATCAATTTTTAGAAATTTCCCCAGGGTATTGCCTATAGCAGTTAAAACCTTTTCGTGCCATAAGTGTAGTGGAAGTTTGTGTAGGGTAATCCACATTGGCATTTTTGATATTACCATTGTATTGACATCCAAATATGGAAACCATAGGGTGATGAAGAGCACTAGGCTATCCCAAAACCATGGCCCCTGATGTGTTCCTTGACCTATTTTGTGCTGAATCTTACTATAAAGAAACCCTTTGGGTATAAGTAAATACCACAATCTCGTGTCTATGTAGTGTGGATCGAGTGGTGCAGATAGCTAGATCTCGGGGAAAACCCATTGAATCTACAAATAATTGAGTGGGAATATAGATCTGAGAACATAACATTTACCTCAAGCATTGCTGGTGAGCCCAGGATTCTCAGTTTTTTGTTTTACAATGTAAGGGCCCATAAGCTTTCCCTTTACCCTTTACAACATCCTTGAAGGAACCTGTGTTTTTGGGGCTTGTATTCTTTGAGCTAGTTCCTTAGCATCCACCTTTTAGAGGGAGCTTGATGATGATGGTCAAATCTGTGCTGATGTGGTAGTCATGCAACGTGTAGTTGCCTTGTAGATTGAGTCTAGTGTAGATCAAATTTTGTCGTTGTTCAGGAATGCCCATTAGGTTTTGTATTTTATGCTAATTCCCTTCCCTAACCTTAAGGAAGTAATGCCTGCCTTCCTGTGCTTTAATGAATCGCTGAATGAGAGCCGCTTCTCTCGGGTTTGAGGCCCACTCATTTTTCCCTTGATCTGTTGCCCGATTCCTCCAAATCATGAACCCTATATCTTCGTCATTCTCGTGTTCCTCTGCGATTTTGGCCTAGGAGTCACGGCAAAGGGGTATCATGAAGGTTTCCTGCCCCCGATCTCGATTTTGTCAGGGATGCTTAACCATTCCAGAGGACATGCTGCTGTATTGTTCCAGTTCCGTGAGTGAGGGGATTTCCTCCATATCAGCGTCCATGCATTTGCAGTGAGTGCCCTAACACAAGGGTGATTACCAAAACTCCAGAAGTTTATCAGATCTAGCTTCCCCTGAATATTTGCATGTTCCATAAGGTTGATGGCATCCCTGGAGCACAGATCCACTGTAATATGCTCCATCCACTGTAATATGCTCCTTTCCGTTGTGGGGAGTTCTCAAATCTGCGCAAGCAGTTCCCTTATCCTTGAGATGAGGTTCCTTCAAACCCTAGTCCCGCTTCTTGGTTTTGGATTTGCTCTCCGAGCTGCCCCTACCCTTGATGGTATCGGTGATATGTGTTGTTTTAGGTGAGACGGTTGTATGCGACTACTGGTCCAGATTAGACTTTTCCGCCTACAAAGGCGAGGTTAGACGGATCCATGTCCAGCGGGAAGGGTAGGCAAATCCCAATCCAGACCCGGTAATGAGACGGACAACAAGAGGATGGGTGGGTCTCGATGGCGCTGCTTGGCGATTGAGAGTCGCGGCGTTTTGACAGGACGTTTGCGTGTGGTGGAAACTTTGCCATCACCTCCATTCCTTTGTTGGGTATTTTTAAATGGAGAAATACCAAAACCAGATAAAATTCACCACAGAGACAATGCTCTGTTTACTCTGTCCAAAATCTTTTGACAGGGAACCTCTTAAAACCAAAATGACTCAGAAGACACCATTACACAATCACAAAGCATTTCTATTAATTAAAAACAAACATTCTGTTACATATTTCTTCCTCTGTGCAAAGAGGGAATCAAAAAAAAACTCTGCTGCTCTCACAGATTTTCCACTGCTGTGGATATTACATAAATTGTCCTCTGTTCTTCAATGGCTAAAAACAAAACATTACAGCCCCTGTTTCTTTTGGAAATCTCGCACTGTTGTGCACCAAAAAAAAATTACACGCACTGCTATGTGCAACCACCATACATACCACACACACAAAAAAAAACTTACACAAAACTTCTACAGCACACTCATCTTACATAACACATATATGAAAACATATAAAAAATATATCGTATGCATGCCCATAACTATATTAAAAGGGCCTCACCTAAATCTACATAAAACATATATAACAAAATATATATGGGACGTATGCCCATCACCAAAATTAAAGCCTCCACCTAAAAACTACGTAAAACATTAAAGACACTGAATTCCCTTCTCGACGGTTAATGCAAAAGTATTTCACTCCACGCAAGATGTGATTTGACGCAGGCGGAATGCACATTCGGGAAGTCGACGGCGGAGATCGCGCGCCCAGCTAATCCAACGTGGTTCGCACACCCTCCTTGGGCAAACCAATCGACCTTTACCGTCCGGGGAAAGCGGTTTCGTCGTTCGTACTGGGGACGCGTGGCGGAGTGGGATTGTGTCGGGTCCCCTCCGGCGGATACAGCCTTCAGCGAATGGTGGTGCGGGAAGACCGGGTGGTTTTCCAAAACCACCGCGCGGTGTAAAATTACAATTTTAACACTCCCCTTTAATTTTAATAGCCGCGCGTTCGGTCATTCCCAAACACTTTCTCAAAAATTCAAAACTCTTCTGAACCAGTGGCTTTGTCAAGATGTCTGCAACCTGTTCCTGGGTCCTGCAATGTTCTAGGATGATTTCACCATTGTTCACCAATTCTCTGATGTAGTGAAACCTTGTATCGATGTGTTTCATTCTTTTATGAAACACAGAATTCTTTGACAAAGCAATAGCTGAGCTATTGTCACAAAAGACCACTGTTGCTTTTGCCTGCTCTTGGCCTAAGCTTCTCAACATCCTTCTCATCCAAACTGCCTCACATGCTGCTGTTGTCGCTGCCACATATTCTGCCTCTGCTGTATATAATGCTACAATGGATTGCTTCTTAGAAGCCCATGAAATGGCTCCTGAACCCATATTAAAAACATAACCGGAAGTGCTCTTCCGATCATCTACACTTCCAGCCCAATCACTATCAGTGTATCCAATTAAATCTGAACTTTCTGAGACACTATATAATATGCCAAACATTTTGGTGCCTTTGACATACCTCAAAATTCTCTTTGCTGCTTGCCAATGTGCCTCCTTTGGCCTCTCCATAAATCTGGAAATCAAACTAACAGCATACATTAAATCAGACCTAGTTGCTGTTAAATACATAAGGTTGCCCACAATGCTTTTGTACAGGCTAGGATCAAAATCCTTGCTGCTGTCCTCTCTGCTGAGTTTTAATCCCATCACTGTGGGAGTGATTGCTGCCTTGCATTCTTCCATCTTAAATCTGCCCAAAACTTGATTTACATATCTTGCTTGAGATATAAAAATTCCTTTTTCATTTTGATCTACTTCTATGCCTAAGAAGTATCTCAACAAACCCATGTCAGTCATTTCAAATTCATCCTTCATGACTGATTTAAAATTCTCAATAAGATAAATATCATTTCCAGTGAAAATAACATCATCTACATACAAGACAACAATTAAAATTTTACCATCCTTTTCCTTGATGTAGACTATGGGTTCTCCTTCACATTTTTCAAATTCATTATCCAAGAGATATGAATCTATCCGGCTGTACCATGCTCTTGGCGCTTGCTTCAGCCCATAAAGATCTTTCTTCAATTTTCACACTTTGTGCTCTTCTCCTTTCTTCTCATATCCGAGAGGCTGTTCCACATAGACCTCTTCCATTAACACTCCATTTAGGAACGCTGATTTCACATCCATTTGGTAGACTTTCCATTTGTTTTGTTCTGCTATGGACATCACTGCTCTCACGGTTTCCATTCTTGCAACCGGTGCGAAAGTCTCCTCACAGTCTCTCCCATACTGCTGCTTGTAGCCTTTGACAACCAGTCTTGCCTTATGCCTTTCAATCTTGCCTTCAGCATTGCTCTTGGTCTTGTAGACCCATTTCACACCAATGACTTCTTTGCCTTTCGGTAGCTCAACCAAATCCCATGTTTTGTTTCTCTCTATGGCATTCATCTCCTCATCCATAGCTTCTATCCATTTTCTATCTTTAATAGCTTCTTCAAAATGAATAGGATCATCAACATGACAAAACAAGGCAAATAAGGAATTCATTCCTTCATCATAAATTTCACTTAGATTTCTAAACTTCTTACCTCTTTCACTTGGTGTGCAAGTGCTTGAAGATGCACTTGAATTTCCTCCTTGTGGTGTGCTTGGAGAAGCACTTTCATTTATCCTCAATGGTGTCCCTTGCTGTCCTTGTGTTGGCGCTGCTGTTTGGGGATGCATTTCAGCCACTTCCTCTTCATCCTCATCATGAGACAAACAGTTCTTGACATTCACTGTTTTCTCTATGCTTCCATCCCAAGCTTCCTCTTCAATGAATTGAACATCCCTGCTGCAAAAAACTTCTTGGTGGATGGGATGTACAGCCTGTAGGCTTTGGATTCATCACTGTATCCAACAAGGATACACTTCTCCCCTTTGCTGTCCAACTTCCTCCTTAGCTGATCCGGAATGTGTGCATAGGCCACACATCCAAAAACTCTCATGTGGGTGACTCCTTGCTTTCTCCCACTCCATGCCTCTTCTGGCACTTTGTTCATGACTGCCTTTGTAGGACACCTGTTCAAAATATAAACTGCACAATGTACAGCTTCAACCCAATACTCATTTGGCAAATGCTTTGCCTTCAACATGCTCCTTGCCATCTCCATGATGGTTCTGTTCTTCCTTTCAGCAACTCCATTTTGCTGTGGGTTGTATCGAGTTGTGAACTGTTTATGTATTCCATTTTCTCTACAAAACTTTAGGAATTCATTTGAGATATACTCACCTCCTCTATCAGTTCTCAAAACTTTTATATGCAGCCCGCTTTGGTTCTCCACAAGTGCTTTGAAGTTTTGGAATTTCTAAAAGACTTCACTTTTGTTCTTGAGGAAATATATCCAAGTCTTTCTTGTAAAATCATCAATGAATGTCAAGAAATATAGGCTGCCAGCTAATGATGGAGCTTGCATTGGTCCACACAAATCTGAGTGGATAATCTCTAAGGGTGCCTTTGCCCTTATACTTTTCCCTGATGGAAAACTCTCTCTATGTTGTTTACCCAATATACAACCTTCACAAAGGCTGTCCGGCTTCTCTATCAATGGTAATCCCTTTACCATTCCTTTTCTTCTCAATAAGTTTAGACCTCCAAAATTTAGATGCCCGAATCTCAAGTGCCATAACCAGTTCTCATCCTTTGGCACGCTTTGGAAGGCCTCTTGGGTGACTGTTGCCATTTCCCTTTTATTCTTCATGTCTGTCCTGATCCGGAGAGGAAACATCCTGTTCCTTGTCATCTTCACTTCAGCAATGCATCTTTTGCTGGGTGGTATGTCCTTGATGGTGCACACATCATTTACAAAGTAAACATTGTAACCCTTTTGGATAAGCTGTCCAATACTCAAGAGGTTACATCTCATTCCGGGGACATAGTATACATCTGCTATGGTTTTCCTTTCTCCTTGCTTTGTAAATATTTTTACCTCCCCTTTTCCCATAACAAACACTTTACTATCAGTTCCTAGTGTGACCTCTGATTTCAAATTCTGATTTAAGGCTGAAAAGAGGGCTATATTCCCTGTCATATGGTTTCTACAACCTCGGTCTAAAAACCAAATGTCTTCACTATGTGTTTCAGCCATGTTACAAGCTAACAGGACATTTTCTTGACTGTTGTTTTCTCTTGTAACATTTGCATTTTGTCTGCTGTTCATATCATGCTGTTTCTTTCTACAATCACTAGCATAATGTCCATACTTTTTGCAATAATAGCATTGAACATTAGATTTATCATACCTTTTTCCTTGAGCCTGATACTGATCTCTTTGTTGGCTGTTGCCTTGACCTTGGTTCTGATTTGGATTGCTGCCTCTTCCTTGTGCATTTGATGGGATGTTCCTTCCACCTCTGTTCTGGCTTCTGCCTCTTCCTCTTCGGTTTCCTCTTCCTTGACCCCTTCCTCTTCCAAAGGACATCTGGGTCTTGAAGGCTTGCTCAAGGGATAAGTTTTCATTCCTACTCAACCTCTTCTCATGAGTTATCAGTGATGCATGTAGCTCATCAACTGAATAGTTTGAGAGATCCTTTGTCTCTTCAATGGTGGTGACTATGGCATCGAACCTTGAGGGTAAGACCCTCAATATTTTCTCCACTATTCTTCTATCTTCAATTGTTTCTCCATGAGTTCTCATTTGTGTGATTACACCAATCACATGAGTGAAGAATGAGTCAATGTTATCTGACTCCTTGATGTTCAAGTTCTCAAAATCCTTTCTCAGCATTTGCAATTTTGCTGTCTTCACTCTCTCCATGCCTTGATAGGCTGTCTTGAGAGTTTGCCATGCTTCATGTGATGTTGTAGCTACTGTTATCCTTGGGAATATACTCTGGTCCACTGCTTGATACAACAAGACAATGGCCTTTGCATCCTTCTTCCTATTGAGCTTCAGCTGATCCTTCTCTCCCTGAGTTAATGCATTGAACTTAGTTTCATCTGCTGGTTCCTCAAACCCATATTCTACTAGTTCCCATATATCTTGAGAGATGAACAAAGCTCTCATGGTTATAGACCAGTAGTCATAGTTCTTCCCATTAAAGTGTGGGAGCTGGGTGTTGAACATACCCATGCTTGTGCTTGCCATTCCTTGCATATTGAACTATGGTTTCAAATCCTTGACTGTGATTTTTTTTTAAAAACTGACTGTCTTCAGCAATAACAAGAGAAATGCTTTTGGGGAATACCTGAATCCTTCGCTGTCTGAGTCTTCTGTCTGCCTGAGAAGTTTTGCTGCAACAACAACCTTCTCCCTTTAGCTTCTTTAACTTCTTTAAAGAGCCTGGACTAGCTCTGATACCACTGTTGGGTATTTTTAAATGGAGAAATACCAAAACCAGATAAAATTCACCAAAGAGACAATGCTCTGTTTACTCTGTCCAGAATCTTTTGACAGGGAACCTCTTAAAACCAAAATGACTCAGAAGACACCATTACACAGTCACAAAGCATTTCTATTAATTAAAAACAAACATTCTGTTACATATTTCTTCCTCTGTGCAAAGAGGGAATAAAAAAAAAACTCTGCTACTCTCACATATTTTCCACTGCTGTGGATATTACATAAATTGTCCTCTGTTCTTCAATGGCTAAAAACAAAACATTACAGCCCCTGTTTCTTTTGGAAATCTCGCACTGCTGTGCACCAAAAAAAAAATTACACGCACTGCTGTGCGCAGCCACCATACATACCACACACACAAAAAAAAACTTACACAAAACTTCTATAGCACACTCATCTTACATAACACATATATGAAAACATATAAAAAATATATCGTATGCATGCCCATAACTATATTAAAAGGGCCTCACCTAAATCTACATAAAACATATATAACAAAATATATATGGGACGTATGCCCATCACCAAAATTAAAGCCTCCACCTAAAAACTACGTAAAACATTAAAGACACTGAATTCCCTTCTCGGCAGTCAATGCAAAAGTCTTTCACTCCATGCAAGATGTGATTTGACGCAGGCAGAATGCACATTCAGGAAGTCGACGGCGGAGATCGCGCGCCCAGCTAATCCAACGTGGTTCGCACACCCTCCTCGGGCAAACCAATCGACCTTTACCGTCCGGGGAAAGCGGTTTCGTCGTTCGTACTCGGGACGCGTGGTAGAGTGTGATTGTGTCGGGTCCCCTCCGGCAGATACAGCCTTCAGCGAATGGTGGTGCGGGGAGACCGGGCGGTTTTCCAAAACCACCGCGCGGTGTAAAATTACAATTTTAACATCCTTCTTCGATGATTTGTCTTCTTCTTATATATATTATTTTAAATATAATTTTGTTCTATTATTTTATTTTATAATTTTGATTTACTAGTTAAATATATCACATTATTCTTTATTTTATATTAACTTAGAATGAGATGCTTAAATAACATATTTTGAGGTAAATTTTAGTGGATGAGTTACAATAATAACTCTTAAATATTATTATATTATGTAAAAATATTATTATATTATGAAAAGTTAATGGCATGGTATGAATCAAGAAATTGATTAAGTGAAACTCGATTACTACATAACTAATTGATTGGTCCACCATCCATTTAGATGATTCCATGGCTATGTTTAGTTTCATTTATATTGATTATTTCAATGAGATATGATGGTTATATATACTTTTAACGAAAATTGATTTCAAAATGAGAAAATATTTTTGAAATTTTAAAAATAAAAAATAATGTAATATTGTATTATTTAAAAATAATAATAATTTTTAATATATATCATGTTTCATAGTGTTAAATTTAATTTTCAAATTTATTTTAACATTACAACTATGATGTATTTTGATGGAGTGGTTTAATATGTGGTTGTACTAAGAGAGAGTATATTAGAATTGATACTGAGATATGTGTACATATAAGTGTTTCAAATTCTATCTCCATGTCCTTTACAATCCCACGAGATGTAGAATAGTTGGTGATAGGGTGTGTTCTATTAAAGAACTCCTTGTGAAAAAGTCATCAATTTGAAATCTCATAGTTACAGAAAAATCCAACCATGTTATAGATCTAGGCTAGTAGACAATCCCCAAATGATTTTAACTTCTTAGGTGCTCCTAAATTAAGGTTTCTTGACCAAAAAATAATTTTTCAAAACAAGGAAAAACTAATAAACAAACATATATATATATATATATATATATATATATATATATATATATATATATATATATATATATATATATAAGTTTGATTAATAATTATTTAATTAATGTTACATTTTTTAACATTTTAATTGATAATAATATTTAAATTTCTAATGTTCTAATAACAATAATATTTTATTGGGCCCACTAGGCATAGAATAGACACTCAAAAGGTGTGTCCATGGTGAAAATGTTATGGTTCAAAACTCTATGGGAAAAAATCTAGCCATTTGATAGCTTATCATTGTGGTTACTCAAGCTACAAGTTAGCCATACGAGTTATCTTAGAACTAACATTACCTAACAAACAAACACAACTAATAATATTTTATTAGTTATTTTAATTTTAGATTTTATTATTAATATCAAGAAAAAATATTCAACGTTATTATTATTCATTTAGGGACACCATCAAGGAGCAGTACTACCCTGTCGGGAGCTACGAGGACAAATACATAAAGTGGACCACGCTGCGGTAGGGAAGGGATCAAGATGTACTGAAGTTGTTTTTTGTACCCTTTGCACAAAGTTGGGTATCAAGGATTTTGAGAAACATTTGGTACTCAAGTGTCACGGCTTCCTACATAAATACATCCCAGATGATATGGAATTCTTGGACATCTCCTTGCTCGGCACAACGTACCGATACGCCATGAAGATCGAGCAGATGTTTAAACAGAAGAAGCGAGACTTTGGATCTATGAATCAGAAGCAAGGGAATGGTTCCCCCAAACTGAAGAACAAAAGAAAAAGCCAAGGCAGGATGGCCTAGGACAACCCGCCAAGGCCACAAACAAAGGACAACACTACAAAGCCGAAGGACAAGGGAAAGTGGTGTGAGTTCCATAAGAGCTCCACCCACAACACAAGTGAGTGTCGAGCCAAGCACTCAGTGGTGGCCAAGCTGAAGGCTTTAGAATTAGATGCATGTTTCGAATCTGAGTCAGAAACCAGTAAGGGGAATGACAAAGGGAAGCTGATTATTGATGCCAAGCCCAATGCCATCGTTGCCACTACAAATATCCAGAAGGAGGAACTTGAAGATCCAGAGGAGGAGGAGCGTCTCTTCCACTCCGAGATGTGGGTAAAGGGTTTCCCGCTATAGTTCATTGTCAACAACGAGAGCCAAACGAACCTCATTGCAACAGAGGTCATGAAGCGGTTGGGCTTACTCACCACAACACACAAACAATTGTACACCATCAAGTGGCTTCACCAAGGACAAGATTTGTGCATGAGCCAACAATGTTACCTTCCATACAACATCAAGCCCTTTACGGATGAGGTATTATGTGACATTTCTCCCCTTGATGTTTGAGATGTATTATTATGCCAACCATACATGTGGAAGTGACATGTTGTGTATGATTCAAAGCCTTGTGTTATTATAGTTACATTGGGAATTAAGTTGTACAAGATACCACAGGTAGTCTTGCCTACCACCATCTCTTTGGTTACTGCAGAACAATGCAATAAGCTCATTTGAAGAACCGGGAAATTTGTTTTTCTCATGATACGCCCTCAAGGAAAGAAGAAGACAGTGTCCATGACCTCCATACAAGGTCGCTCCACACGACAATAATAGATGGACAAGGTCGTGGAGGAGTACGAGGACTTCTTCGCCTCCCCCGCAGGGGTGCCTCTGCACTATTAGGTCAAGCATTCCATCGATCTGGCCCTAGGTGCACCATTACCCAATGGACGAATCTATCAATGCTCTGTTATGGAGAAAGATTAAATCAAGAGGCAAATTCGAGAGCTGCTGTAGAAACGTCACATTCAGCCGAGTTCATCACCCTGTGGGAGCCTGATCGTGTTGGTACAAAAGAAGGACGCGACTTGGAGACTCTGTATTGGCTATCGGGAACTGAACAAGATCACTATCTGAAATAGTTACTTGATGCCATGGATTGATGACCTTCTGGACCAACTCAAGGGAGAAAAATATTCCTGCAAGATCGACTTGAAGTTCGGATATCACCAGGTACCAATCAAACCCTCCAATGTGTGGAAGACTGCCTATAAAGCCAAGGAGGACCTTTTCAAATGGTTGGTTATACCTTTTGGGTTGACGAATGCTCCTGAAACCTTCATGAGGTTGATTGATGACATCTTACGACCATTCACCAACAAATTTGTAGTGGTATACTTGGATGACATCCTTATCTTTAGCTAGAATTGGAAAGATCACCTCCACCACATCCAACAACTTTTGTAAACACTGCGGCAACACAAATTGTGTTCTAATTTGGAGAAATGCACTTTTGGCATGACCCACATTTAGTATCTTGGAGACATTATTGATGAACGAGTGCTACATGTGGATCCAACCAAGATCCAAGTCATTTGGGATTGACCGGTGCCAACCACTCTCACAGAGCTCTGCAACTTTCTAGGTCTTGCTAATTTCTACCGCAGGTTCATGTTGGGGTTCTCTCATATCACTTGGCCCTTGAGTCAAGTCACCAAAGGAGGAGCGAAAGCAAAATTCTTTTGGTATGAATCTCAACAGAAGGCATTCATAGAGTTGGAACATCGCCTGTGCTCTGCACCAGTGCTCACATTACAAGACTTGCGACAACCATTTGAGATTGAGATAGATGCCTCTGACTATGCTATTGGTGTAGTCCTTACTAAAGAGGGGCATCTAGTGGCACATCAAAGTGAGAAACTTTCAGACACGGTCTAGAAGTATCCCACTTACGATAAAGAGATGTATTCCATTGTACCACTTGCCCACAATGGAAGCATTACATCTTGGGGAAGGAAATGGTCATCCACAAAATCCATCGACCCCTGTAGTCCATACAGACACAAGGGAAGTTGCAGAATGATCACCATCAGATGTGGTCCACATACCTACAACAGTTCCATTTGAATATCAAGTACAAGAAGGGAAACACAAATAATGATGCAGATTGCCTCAACCCGATCACCGATCATGCCGTTAACTACCGTGCTCAACTCTTGTGGACACAAGACTTCTGATTGGCCACTTCTCTACAAAAGTGACCAAGAATTTAGCCACACATAACATATGCTCTTGGAGGGTCAGCAAGTTCCAGGTTCCAACTCTAAGTCAGAAACCAAGAAGGGGAATGACAAAGGGAAGCAGATTATTATTGCGGAGCCCAACACCAGTGTTGCCACAACAAATATCCAGAAGGAGGAACTCGAAGATCCATGGGAGGACGAGTGTCTCTTCCACTCCGAGATGTGGGTAAAGGGTTCCCTGCTATAGTTCATTGTTGACAACGGGAGCCAAATGAACCCCATTGCAACAGAGGTCATGAAGTAGTTGGGCTTACTAACCATAACACACCCACAACTGTACACACCTTCAGGGGTCTTCGCCAAGGACGAGATCTGTGCATGAGCCAACAATTTCGCCTTCCATACAACATCAAGCCCTTTACACATGAGGTATTATGTGACATTTCCCCCCTTGATGTTTGTGATGTATTATTAGGCCAACCATACTTGTGGAAGCAACATGTTGTGTATGAGTCAAGGCCTTGTGTTGTTATTGTTACATTGGGAATTAAGTTGTACAATATACCAGAGGTAGCCCTCCCTACCGCCATCACTTTTGTTACTATAAAACAATGCAGTAAGCTCATTTCAAAAACCAGGAAATTTGTTTTTCTGAGGATACACCCTCAAGGAAAGAAAAAGACAGTGGCCATGACCAATAGACAAGGCCCCTCCACGCGATAATACTAGATGGACAAGGTCCTCGAGGAGTACGAGGGCATCTTCACCTCCCTCGCAAGGTTGCCTCTTCACTATCAGGTCAAGCATTCCATCAGTCTAGCCCTAGGTGCATCGTTACCCAATGGACCAATCTATCAACGCTCTGTTATGGAGAATGATGAAATCAAGAAGCAAGTTCAGGAGCTACTGTAGAAAGGTCACATTCTGCCTTATTCATTGACCTATGGGAGCTCGGTCATGTTGGTAGAATAGAAGGATGGGACTTGGAGACTCTGTATTGACTATCGGGTGCTAAACAAGATCACTGTCTACAATAGGTACCCTATCCCACGAATTGATGACCTTCTAGACCAACTCAAGGGAGGAAAATATTTCTGCAATATTGACTTGAAGTCTGGATATCACCAGGTACCAATCGAACCCTCTGATGTGTGGAAGACTACCTTTAAAGCCAATGAGGGCCTTTTCAAATGGTTGGTTATACCTTTTGGGTTGACGAATGCTCCTGAGACCTTCATGAGGCTCACAGATGAAATCTTACGGCCATTCACCAACTCATTTGTAGTGGTATACTTTGATGACATCTTGATCTTCAACTAGAGTTGGAAAGAGCACCTCCACCACATCCAACAGGTTCTCCAAACACTGCGACAACACAAGCTATGTGCTAATTTGGAGAAATGCACTTTTGCCATGACCCAAGTTCAGTATCTAGGAGACATTATTGATGAACAGGGGGTGCATGTGGATCCAGAAAAGATCCAAGTCATTTGGGATTGGTGAGCCCCAACCACCTTGATAGAGCTCTGCAGCTTTCTTGGTCTTACCAATTTCTACTGCAGGTTCGTTTTTGGGTTCTCTCATATCACTTGGCCCTTGAGTCAAGTCACTAAAGGAGGAGCGAAAGAAAAACTCTTTTCGTATGAATCTCAGTAGAAGGAATTCGGAGAGTTGAAACATCGCCTCTGCGCTGCACCAGTGCTTGCATTACTAGAATTGTAACAACCATTTGAGATTGAGATAGATGCCTCTAACTATGCTATTGGGATAGTCCTTACTCAACAGGGGCATGTAGTGGCACATTAAAGTGAGAAACTTTCAAACACAGTCCAGAAGTATCCCACTTATGATAAAGAGATGTATTCCATTGTGCAGGCCTACCAACAATGGAAGCATTAAATTTTGGGGAAGGAACGATAATCCACACAGACCACCGACCCTTGGCATTCATACAGACACAAGGGAAGTTGCAGAATGATCACCATTAGAAGTGCTCCACATACCTACAACAGTTCCATTTTAATATCAAGTACAAGATGGGCAACACAAATAATGATGTAGACTGCCTCAGCTGACCACCAATCATGGCGTTAACTACCGTGCTCAACTCTTGTGGGCACAAGACTTTTTATTGGCCACTTCTCTACAAATAGGTGACCCAGAATTCAGCCAAACATAGCATATGCTCTTGGAGGGTTAGCAAGTTCCATGTTCTGACTTTGAGTCAGAAACCGAAAAGGGGAATGACAAAGGGAAACAGATTATTGATGTGGAGCCCAATGCCACCGTCGCCACCACAAAGATCTAGAAGGAGGATCCCAAAGATCCATGGGAGGAGGAGCGTGTCCTCCACTCCAAGGTGTGGGTAAAGGGCTCCCCGCTACAGTTCATTGTCGACAATGGGAGCCAAATGAACCTTATTGCAACAGAGTTCATGAAGTGGTTGGGATTACTAACCACTACACACCCACAGTTGTACATGATGAGGTGGCTTCACCAAGGAAGAGCTCTGTGCGTGAGCCAACAATGTTGCCTTCCATACAAAATCAAGCCCTTTATGGACGAGGTATTATGTGAAATTTCTCCCCATGATGTTTGTGATGTATTATTAGGCCAACCATACTTGTGGAAGCGACATGTTGTGTATGAGTCAAGGCCTTGTGTTGTTATTGTTACATTGGGAATTAAATTGTACAAGATACCGGAGGTAGCCCCACCTACCGCCATCTCTTTGGTTACTGCAAAAAAATGCAGTAAGCTCATTGCAAAAACTGAGATTTATTTTATGATGATACACCCTCAAGGAAAGAAAAAGACAATGGCCATGACCTCTAGACAAGGACCATCCACACAACAATAAAATATGGACAAGATCGTGGAGGAGTACGAGGACATCTTCACCTCCCCCACTGGGGTGCCTCTGCACTATCAAGTCAAGCATTCCATCGATCTAACCCTAGGTGTTACGCTACCCAATGGACCAATCTATCAACACTTTGTTATCGAGAACGATGAAATCAAGAGGACATCTTCACCTAGGATTACGAGGACATCTTCACCTCCCCCGCTGGGGTGCCTTTGCACTATCAAGTCAAGCATTCCATCGATCTAGCCCTAGGTGTTACACTACCCAATGGACCAATCTATCAACACTTTGTTATCGAGAATGATGAAATCAAGAGGAAACTTTAGGAGCTGTTGCAGAAAGGTCACATTCGACCGAGTTCATCGACCTGTGGGAGCCCGATCGTGTTGGTACAAAAGAAGGATGGGACTTGGAGAGTCTGTATTGACTATGAGGCTCTGAACAAGATCTCTGTCTGGAACAGGTACCCGATCCCATGGATTGATGACCTTTTGGACCAGCTCAAGGGAGAAAAATATTTCTGCAAGATTGACTTGATGTCCGAATATCACCAGGTACCAATCGAACCCTCCGATGTGTGGAATACTGCCTTTAAAGATAAGGAAGGCCTTTTCAAATGGTTGGTAATACCTTTCGGGTTGGCGAATGCTCCTAAAACCTTCATGAGGCTCATGGATGACATCTTACAGCCATTCACCAACTCATTTGTAGTGGTATACTTGGATGATAACTTGATCTTCAGCTAGAGTTGGAAAGAGCACCTCCACCACATCCGACAGGTTTTCCACACACTGCGGTGAGACAGGCTATGTGATAATTAGGAGAAATGCACGTTTGGCATGACCCAGGTTCAGTATCTTATTGACATTATTGATGAACAGGGGTTGCATGTGGATCCAGCCAAGATCCAAGGCATTCGGGATTGGCCAGCCCCAACCACTCTAACAGAGCTTTGAAGATTTCTTGGTCTTGCCAATTTCTACCACAGGTTCGTGTTGGGCTTCTCTCATATCACTTGGCCTTTGAATCAAGTCACCAAAGGAGGAGTGAAAGCAAAATTATTTTGGTATGAATCTCAATAGAAGGCATTCTCACAGTTGAGACATCGCCTCCTCTCTGCACCAGTGCTCACATTACTAGACTTGCAACAACCATTTGAGATTTAGACAAAAGCCTCTGACTATGCTATTGGGGTAGTCCTTACTTAACAGGGGCATCTAGTGGCACATGTATGTGAGAAAATTTTAGACATGGTCCAGAAGTATCCCACTTATGATAAAGAGATGTATTCCATTGTGCAGGCCTATCAAAAACAGAATCATTACATTTTTGGGATGGAAACGATCATCCACACAGACAATCGACCCCTGTAATTCATACAGATAGAAGGGAAGTTGCAGAATGATCACCATCAGAAGTGGTCCACATACCTACAACAGTTCCATTTGAATATCAAGTACAAGAATGACATCACAAATAATAATGTAGATTGCCTCAGCTGATCACCGATCATGGCGTTAACTACCGTGCTCAACTCTTCTGGGCACGGGACTTCTGATTGGCCACTTCTCTACAAAAGTGACCCAGAATTCAGCCACACATACCATATGCTCTTGGAGGGTTAGCAAGTTCCAGGTTTCGACTCTGAGTCAGAAACCGACAAGGGGAATTACATAGGGAAGTAGATTATTGATGCAGAGCCCAACGCCACTGTCGCTACCACAAAGATACAGAAGGAAGAACCAAAAGATTCATGGGAGGAGGAGCGTCTCTTCCACTGTGAGAGCTGGGTAAAGGTTTCCCCACTATAGGTCATTGTCGACAACGAGATCCAAATAAACCTCATTGCAACAGAAGTCATGAAGCAATTGGGCTTACTGACCACATCACACCCACAACTGGACACCATCAGGTGGATTCACCAATGACGAGATTTGTGCATGAGACAACAATGTCACCTTCCATACAACATCAAGCCCTTTAGGGAAGAGGTATTATGTGACATTGCTCCCCTTGATGTTTGTGATGTATTATTAGGCCAACCATACTTGTGGAAAAGACATGCTATGTACGAGTCAAGGCCTTGCCTTGTTATTGTTACATTAGGAATTAAGTTGTACAAGATACCGGAGGTAGCCCCACCTACTGCAATCTCTTTGGCTACTGCAAAACAATGCAATAAGCTCATTTCAAAAACTGGGAAATTTGTTTTTCTCATGATACGCCCTCAAGGAAGGAAAAAGACAGTGGCCACGACCTCTAGTCAAAACCCCTCCACACGAAAATAACACATGGAAAAGGTCATGGAGGAGTACAAGGACATCTTCACCTCCCCTGTAGGGGTGCCTCTGCACTATCAGGTTAAGTATTCAATCGATCTGGCCGTAGGTGCACTGTTACCTAATTGACCAATTTATCAATGCTCTGTTAAGGAGAATGATGAAATCAAGAGGAAAATTTAGGAGCTGCTGCAGAAAGGTCACATTCAGCCGAGTTCATCACCCTATGGGAGCCTGATCATGTTGGTACAAAAGAAGGATGGGACTGGGAGAGTTTGTATTGACTATCGGGTGCTAAACAAGATCACTATCCAGAATAGGTACCCGATCCCATGGATTGATGACCTTCTGGACCAACTCAATGGAGAAAAATATTTTTGCAAGATCGACTTCATGTCTAGATATCACCAGTTACCAATCGAACCCTCCGATGTGTGGAACACTGCCTTTAAAGATAAGGAGGGCCTTTTAAAATGGTTGGTTATACCTTTCGGGTTGACGAATGCTCCTGAAACCTTCATGAGGCTAATGGATGACATCTTCACCTCCCCTGCAGGGGTGCCTATGCACTATTAGGTCAAGCATTCCATAGATCTGGCCCTAAGTTTGTTGTTACCCAATGGACCAATCTATCAAAGATCTCTTATGGAGAACGATTAAATCAAGAGGTAAATTCAGGAGTTGCTGTAGAGAGGTCACATTCGGCAGAGTTCATCACCCTATGGGAGCCCAATTATGTTGGTACAGAAGAAGGATGAGACTTGGAGACTCTGTATTGACTATCAGGTGCTGAATAAGATGATTGTCTAGAATAGGTACCCCATCCCACGGATTGATGACCTTCTGGACCAACTCAAGGGAGAAAAATATTTCTGCAAGATTGACTTGAAGTTCGGATATCACCAGGTACCAATCAAACCCTCTGATATGTGGAAGACTGCTTATAAAGCTATGGAGGGCCTTTTTAGATGGTTGGTTATACCTTTCGGTTTGACGAATGCTCCTGAAACCTTCATGAGGCTCATGGATGACATCTTACAGCCATTCACCAACTCATTTGTAGTGGTATACTTGGATGACATCCTCATCTTTAGCTAGAGTTGGAAAGAGCACCTCCACCACATCCGATAGGTTTTATAAACACTATGGCAACACAAGCTGTGTGCTAATTTGCAAAAATGCACTTTTGGAATGACCCAAGTTCAGTATCTAGGAGACATTATTGATGAACGGGGGTGCATGTGGATCCAGCTAAGATCCAAATCATTCAAGACTGGCCGACGCTAACCACTCGGATAGAGCTCCACATCTTTCTAGGTCTTACCGACTTCTACCGCAGGTTCGTGTGGGGGTTCTCTCATATCAGTTGGCCCTTGAGTCAAGTCACCAAAGGAGGAACCCGAAGATCCATTGGAGGAGGAGCATCTCTTCCACTCCAAGATGTGGGTAAAGGGTTCCCTACTACAGTTCATTGTCGACAAAGGGAGCCAAATGAACCTCATTGCAACAGAGGTCATGAAGCAGTTAGGCTTACTAACCATGGCACATTGACAATTGTACAACATCAGGTGGCTTCACCAAGGACAAGATCTACGTGTGAGCCAACAATTTCGCCTTCCATACAACATCAAGCCCTTTATAGATGAGGTATTATGTGACGTTGCTCCCCTTAATGTTTGTGATGTATTATTAACCAACCATACTTGTGGAAATGACATGTTGTGTATAATTCAAGGCCTTGTGTTGTTATTGATACATTGGGAATTAAGTTGTACAACATACTGGAGGTAGCCCCACCTACCACCATCTCTCTCATTACTGCAAAACAATGTAGTAAGCTCATTTCAAAAACAGGGAAATTTTCTTTTCTGATGATACACCCTCAAGGAAAGAAAAAGACAGTGGCCATGATCTCTAGAAGAGGCCCCTCCACATGACAATAACAGATCGACAAGGTCGTGGAGGAGTACGAGAACATCTTCACCTCCCTCGCAGGGGTGCCTCTTCACTATCAGGTCAAGCATTCCATCAATTTGGCCCTAGGTGCGTCGTTACCTAGTGGACCAATCTATCAATGATATTTTATGGAGAATGATGAAATCAAGAGGAAAATTCAGGAGATGCTATAGAAAGGTCACATTTGGCCTTATTCATCACCCTATGGGAGCCCGATCATGTTGGTGTAGAAGAGGGATGGGACTTGGAGACTCTCTATTGACTATCGGGCATTGAACAAGATCATTGTCCAGAATAGGTACCTGATCCTGCGGACTGATGACCTTCTGGACCGACTCAAGGGAGAAAAATATTTCTGCAAGATCGACTTGAAGTCTGGATATCACCAGGTAGCAATTGAACCCTCTGATGTGTTGAAGGCTGCCTGTAAAGCCAAGGAGGGCCTTTTCAAATGGTTGGTTATACCTTTCGGGTTGATGAATGCTCCTGAAACCTTCATGAGGCTCATGTATGACATCTTATGGCCATTCACGAACTCATTTGTAGTGGTATACTTTGATGACATCCTGATCTTCAGCTAGAGTTGGAAAGAGCACTTCCACCACATCCGACAGGTTCTCCAAACACTGCGACAACGCAAGATATGTGCTAATTTGGAGAAATGCACTTTTGGCATGACCCAGTTTCAGTATCTGGGAGACATTATTGATGAATGGGGGGTGCATGTGGATCCAGTAAAGATCCAAGTCATTCAGGATTGGCCGGCCCCAACCACTCTGATAGAGCTCCGCAACTTTCTGGGTCTTGCTAATTTCTACCACAGGTTCATGTTGGTGTTCTCTCATATCACTTGGCCCTTGAGTCAAGTCACCAAAGGAGGACCGAAATAAAAATTATTTTTGTATGAATCTCAATAGAAGGCATTCGCAGAGTTCAAATATCGCCTCTGCTCTGCATGAGTGCTCACATTACTAGACTTGTAATAACCATTTGAGATTGAGACAGATGCCTCTGACTATGCTATTCCGGTAGTCCTTACTCAACAGGGGCATCTAGTGGCACATCAAAGTGAGAAACTTTCAAACACAGTCTAGAAGTATCCTACTTATGATAAAGAGATGTATTCCATTGTGTAGGCCTACCAACCATGAAAGCATTACATTTTGGGGAAGGAAAGGGTCATGCACACAGACCATGGACCCCTGGATTTCATACAGACACAAGGGAAGTTGTAGAATGATCACCATCAGAAGTGGTCTACATACCTGCAACATTTCCATTTGAATATCAAGTACAAGAATGGAAATACAAATAATGATGTAGACTGCCTTTGCCGACCACCGATCATGACGTTAACTACCGTGCTCAACTCTTGTGGGCACGAGACTTCTAATTGACCACTTCTCTACAAAAGTGACCCAGAATATGGCCACACATACCATATGCTCTTGGAGGGTCAGAAAGTTCCAGGTTTTGACTCTGAGTTAGAAACTGACAAGGGGAATGACAAAGGGAAGAAGATTATTGATGGAGAGCCTAACGCCACCATCGCCACCACAAATATCCAGAAGGAGGAACTTGAATATCCATGGGAGGAGGAGTGTCTCTTCCACTCCGAGATGTGGGTAAAGGGTTCCCCGCTAAAGTTCATTGTCGACAAAGGGAGCAAAACAAACCTTATTGTAACAAAGGTCATGAAGCGGTTGGGCTTACTCACAACTACACACCCATAGCTGTACACTATCAAGTGGCTTCAGCGAGGACGAGATCCACACGTGAGCCAAAAAATTTGCCTTCCATACAACATCAAGCACTTTACGGATGAGGTATTATGTGACGTTTCTCCCCTTGATGTTTTTGATGTATTATTAGGCCAACCATACTTGTGGAAGAGACATGTTGTGTATGAGTCAAGGCCATGTGCTGTTATTGTTACATTGGGAATTAAGTTATACAAGATACCAGACATAGCCCCGCCTACCGCCACCTCTTTGGTTACTGCAAAACAATGCAGTAAGCTCATTTCAGAAACCAGGAAATTTGTTTTTCTTATGATACACCCTCCATGAAAGAAAAAGATAATTGTCATGACCTCTAGACAAGGCCCCTCCACACGACAATAAAATATGGACAAGGTCATGGAGGAGTACGAGGACATCTTCACCTCCCCTGCAGGGGTGCCTCTGCACTATCAGGTCAAGTATTCCATCGATCTGGCCCTAGGTGCATCGCTACCCAATGGATGAATCTATCAATGCTCTAAATGTAGAATTATGAAATCAAGAGGAAAATTCAAGAGTTGCTGCAGAAAGGTCACATTCAGCTGAGTTCATCGCCTTGTGGGTGCCTGATCGTGTTGGTACAAAAGAAGGATGGGACTTGGAGAGTTTGTATTGAGTATCGGGAACTGAAGATGATCACTGTCTAGAATAGGTACCCGATCCCATGGATTGTTGACCTTCTGGACCAACTCAAGGGAGAGAAATATTTTTGCAAGATTGACTTGAATTCTGGATATCACTAGGTACAAATTGAACCCTCTGATGTGTGGAATACAACCTTTAAATACAAGGATGGCCTTTTCAAATGGTTTGTCATACCTTTCAGGTTGACGAATGCTCCTGAAAGCTTCATGAGGCTCATGGATGACATCTTACAACCATTCACCAACTCATTTGTAGTATACTTGGATGACATACTGATATTCATCTAGAGTTGGAAAGAGCACCTCCACCACATCCGACAGGTTCTCCAAACACTGTGGCAACACAAGCTGTGTGCTAATTTGGAGAAATGCACTTTTGGCATGACCCACATTCAGTATCTGGGAGACATTATTGATGAACAGGGGGTGCATGTGGATCCAGCTAAGATCCAAATCATTCGGGACTGGCCGACGCTAACCACTCGGATAGAGCTCCACATCTTTCTAGGTCTTACCGATTTCTACCGCAGGTTCGTGTGGGGGTTCTCTCATATCAGTTGGCCCTTGAGTCAAGTCACCAAAGGAGGAGTGAAAGCAAAACTCTTTTGGTATGAATGTCAATAGAAGGCATTCGCAGAGTTGAAACATCGCCTCCACTCTACACTAGTGCTTACATTACTAGACTTGCAACAACCATTTGAGATTGAGACAAATGCCTCTGACTATGCTATTGGGGTAGTCCTTACTCAACAAGGGCATCTAGTGGCACATCAAAGTGAGAAACTTTTAGACATGGTCCAGAAGTATCCCACTTATGATAAAGAGATGTATTCCATTGTGCAGGGCTACCGACAATGGAAGAATTACATTTTGGGGAAGGAAATGGTCATCCACATAGACCACCGACCCCTGGCATTCATACAGACACAAGGGAAGTTGCAGAATGATCACCATCAGAAGTGATCCACATACATGCAACAGTTCCATTTGAATATCAAGAAAAAGAAGGGCAACACAAATAATGATGCAGACTTCCTCAGCCGACCACCAATCATGGCATTAACTATTGTGCTCAACTCTTGTGGGCATGAGACTTCTGATTGGCCACTTCTCTACAAAAGTGACCCAGAATTCGGCCACACATACCATATGCTCTTGGAGGGTTAGCAACTTCCAGGTTCCAACTCTAACTCAGAAACTGACAAGGGGGATTACATAGGGGAGCGGATTATTGATGCGGAGCCCAATGCCACTGTTGCCACCACAAAGATCCAGCAGGAGGAACCCGAAGATTCATTGGAGGAGGAGCGTCTCTTCCACTCTGAGATGTGGGTAAAGGGTTCCCCGCTACAGTTCATTATCGACAACAGAAGCCAAACAAACCTCATTGCAACAGAGGTCATGAAGCGGTTGGGCTTACTGACCACATCACACCCACAACTGTACACCATCAGGTGGCTTCACTAACGACGAGATCTGCGCGTGAGGCAACAATATCGCATTCCATACAACATCAAGCCCTTTAGGGATGAGGTATTATGTTACGTTGCTCCCCTTGATGTTTGTGATGTATTATTAGGCCAACCATACTTGTGGAAGTGACATGTTGTGTATGAGTCAAGGCCTTTCATTGTTATTGTTACATTGTGAATTAAGTTGTACAAGATACGGAGGTAGCCCCACCTACCACCATCTCTTTGGTTACTGCACAGTAAGCTCATTTCAAAAACCAGGAAATTTATTTTTCTAATGATATGTCCTCAAGGAAAGAAAAACACAGTGGCCATGACCTCTAGAAAAGGACCCTCCACACGACAATAACAGATGGACAAGGTCATGAAGGAGTATGAGGACATCTTCACCTCCCCACAGGGGTGCCTTTGCATTATCAGGTCAAGCATTCAATTGATCTGGCCATAGGTGCATCGTTACCCAATGGACCAATCTATCAACGCTCTATTATGGAGAATGATGAAATCAAGAGGAAAATTTAGGAGCTGCTATAGAAAGGTCACATTCGGCCGAGTTCATCACCCTGTGGGAGCCTGATAGTCTTGGTACAAAAGAAGGATGGGACTTGGAGAGTCTGTATTGATTATCGAGCGTTGAACAAGATCACTGTCTAGAATATGATGCAGGAGCATCGGAATAGGCCAGCAATGTGGAAAATCTGTTCACATGTTGTGGCTTGATGGAGTGAATTTCATTTACTGTTGGTCCATTTTAGTTTACTGTGGGAGTCGATTTATTAATAGTTTGTTATTATTGTAATAAGTGCGACTGTTCTATTTGAGATTTAGTGATAAGATTTGTTACATAGGTGTAACCGTGAGTGAGAAGATAGGAGATTTTGTTGAAAATAGAAGATTATGTTATCTATTTGTTAGAAGGATTAGTGGAAGAAATATAGAAAAAAATTGTAATAAGCGAGGGGGATTCTTCAGAGAGAGTTAGTGAGGTTTGTAGTGTGGGGCGAAAGCTCAGAATGGAGTGAGGATTGTGTTTGGAACATAGATTTTCTTTTGTAAACTCGCCAAGGGCGAACTCTGTTTTCTTGTATTATGAATAAAATCATTGTTATATCCATCGCTGTATTGCGAGTATAAATGATTGATTCAGTTGTCTTCTTTTGAAGTTGTTGAAGTAGGTTGATCTGCATTTTATTTGCAAAGATTGCTGTGTTGAAACAAATATGAAATAGTTGAGTTTGTGCGTATGAAAGTCATCAACAAAGAAAAATTGTGAAATAAACCCCTTCAGAACTTTGGAACGGATTTATAATGTATTTTGATTGTTTTATGATCCATCGGGTCCGGTAAGACCATCACATTGGATTAGACGGATGCGATCAGTTATAGAACAGTTTAAAGGAGGTCGAGTCTGAATATCGCATCGCAGATTTGGAGAATCAAAGGCAAAAGTGAAAAGTGTGATTTGTGAAGTCCACAGTTGAAATTGCGATTTGCAATCTCCAATAACCATCGCATCGCATTGTGGAACGGGTGTTAGTCAAGTGATATTACAGTTTTGCGATTTGCGATCAATCAGGTCTAAGGTTGCGGCATATATATATATATATATATATATATATATATATGAAACTGTTTTAAAAAGCATCAAACGCTTTTATAAAAGGGGTTAATGTTTTAAAAGAATTATATCAGTATTGAAAGGAGAATTGAATTTTTTTGTAATTCATTTAAGGGCTTCGGTTCCAATATATTTATAAAAGGTGATTATGGATTGTGAAATTTCCGGTGTGCATTTTGTATGATACCATTGCTGCTGCTGCATCAGAATAGGTACCCGATTGCACAAATTGATGACCTTTTGTACCAACTCAAGGGAGAAAAATATTTCTACAAGATTGACTTGAAGTCCAGATATCCCTAAGTACCAATCAAACCTCCAATGTGTCGAAGACTACCTTTAAAGACAAGGAGGGCCTTTTCAAATGGTTGGTTATGCCTTTTGGGTTGATGAATGCTCCTAAAACCTTCATGAGGCTCATGGATGACATCTTATGGCCATTCACCAACTCATTTGTAGTGGTATACTTGGATGACATCCTGATCTTCAGCTAGAGTTGGAAAGAGCACCTCCACCACATCTGACAGGTTCTCCAAACATTAAGACAACACAAGCTGTGTGCTAATTTGGAGAAATGCACTTTTGGAATTACCTAGGTTCAATATCTAGGATAAATTATTGATGAACGGGGGGTGAATGTGGATCTAGCCAAGATCCAAGTCATTTGGGATTGGTCGGCCCCAACTATTCTGATAGAGCTCTGCAGCTCTCTCGGTCTTGCTAATTTCTACCGCAGGTTCATGTTGGCATTCTCTCATATCACTTGGCCCTTGATTCAAGTCACCAAAGCAGGAGTGAAAGAAATTTTTTTTTGGTATGAATCTCAATAGAAGTCATTCACAGAGTTGAAACATCGCCTCTGCTCTACACCAGTGCTCACAGTACTAGACTTGCAACAACCATTTGAGATTGAGACAGATGCCTCTGACTATGCTATTGGGCTAGTCATTACTCAACAGGGGCATCCAGTGGCACATCAAAGTGAGAAACTTTCAGACACGGTCTAGAAGTATCCCACTTATGATAAAGAGATGTATTCCATTGTGCAGGCCTGTCGACAATGGAAGCTTTACATTTTAGGGAAGGAAACGATCATCCACATAGACCGCTGACCCTTGTAGTTCATATAGACACAAGGGAAGTTGCAGAATGATAACCATAAGAAGTGGTCCACATACCTGCAATAGTTCCATTTTAATATCAAGTACAAGAAAGGAAACACAAATAATGATGCAGACTGCCTCAGCTAACCACCGATCCTGGCGTTAACTACCATTCTCAACTCTTCTGGGCATGAGACTTTTGATTGGCCACTTCTCTATAAAAGTGACCCATAATTCAGCCACACATACCATATGCTCTTGGAGGGTCAGCAAGTTCCAGGTTTTCACCGCGAGCATTCTTTGTTATACCATATGGGAGACCTATATGTTCCTTCACGCGAGCGTGTGAGCATGACTTGGGAAGCACACTATAGAGGAATTTCAAGGTCGAGAAAACAGTGGCAGTACTGCAGAAGTATTTATATTGGCCAAATCTTTGACATGATGTTGGGAAGTACATCAGATCTTGTACTTCTTGCGTCATTTCCAAACTGACCATAAGGAAGCAATGTATTTATACTCTACTTCCTACCCCTAGTCGACCTTGGGAATCCATCTCCATGGATTACATGTCAAATCTTCCTTCTACTAAGCATGGCAACAACTTTGATTTTGTGGTTGTCGACAAGTTGTCGAAGATGGCCATTATGGTGGCCTGCAAGAAGAGTACCACAATAGAAGGCACTACTAAACTCTTCTTTGAATGAGTGTGGGTACACTTTGCGATCCCATAGTCTATCATATTAGATCGAGACAATAGGTTCCTCAGTACATTTTGGTCTAGTCTCTGGTCGACGCTGGACACCAAGCTCACTAAGTCCACAACTTCCCATCCCCAAATTGCTGGCCAGACAATATGAAAAATACCTTTTAGTATTCCTACAAAGAATATTATGGCCAAAAATGTGAATTAACATTAGAAAATGAGAGTTTTAAGGGCTGGAGGATAGCACAATGAAATCCAAAAGATACCCATTGATGGGACCCATCAAGTCGGATGATCAATGTGCATAAAAACTTGATACCTCGTAATGTAATTTTTGAATTTACTCAAAGAATGCACAACAAAAAAAAACTCTTTTTTGGTGATTATGTAATTGAGTTAAGCCTTAGACAAATTTTACTAATGAAATAGATGGCATAAGGAAATTTACCTTGCATTTACCCCAAAGTTTCCTCTACTGGTTTTTCTAATGCATTTGTGTGAATGTAGAAGGGCAAGGCCCAATTTTGGTCCTTGAGAACTGGTTCAACTATTGATTTTTCTTTGAGCTCTTCAAATTCCTTTTTGACAATGGTGTATCCCATAGAAACCTAAATATAATACTTAACATGATTTTCTCTTTGAGGGACATGAACCTTTCTAATAATTGCAATTTTAATAGCCTAAATTCCTTCCTTAGTGTTGACGATGCTGGACCCACCAACATGTCAAGGGGATCTCCTGAGTAAGAAGTCCCAATTAGACCACAGACCATTTGGTGTAGGAATCCTAGCAGTGGGTTGTAAATAAATGTCTTGACTGTGATGTCGCACAGAGGCAAGTAAGATAACTCTATTGGTAGCAAGGGTGTGACTATTGCAGTGAGTCAAGGAAGGTGCATAAGAGGTTTCTAACATAGGTGGGTTGAGATGAGTGCACCCCTTAGCAACCTGTAAGTGTACTCAGCTGGGAAGGGAACACACGAGCAAAGATGCATTAGAAGCTGGGAAGAAGGTTAGTCTAGCAATCTGAAGTGATGGTTAAACCAACAACACATCTGCAACAAGATTCATATAATTGCATACAAAGAAGTTCATACACAACTACGTAAGTTAAACAACATACATTGCTAAGCAACCAGAATAGTCCAACTACAATAACAACATATGCATGAAAACATGTTGGCTCTTATTGTAAAAATAAATGCAAGTTCCAATCATACAATACATCCATGTAAACTTGCTAGCCCCAACAGTCGAATGTTACAGCCCCATCCACCTGCTCCTCCAAAGAGATGAACTAGCTCCATGTAGTGGAGAATCCAAGGTGCATTACAATATTGCCCACGTTCTCTCCAAGGTAGTCTTATCGGAAGTTTGGAAAACCAAAAGCCTCTACAATGACTTATGAGGGACTATTTATAGCAAAGGGTGGGGTGACCCTTGACATTCCCCTTTGTGACCATTCAACTACCCTCATGACTCTTCACCTACTCTATCACTGTTACAACCACTATTGACACTTGACTTACACTTGACATGAGTTAACATTACAATGCACATGTAACCATCTAAACAAATGGCTTGAGCAAGCCAAACTAGACATCTCTTTGACTTAGACAACTATAGAAGTCCTACTATTAAACATCCTCATGCTGATCAATAGTAACATATTGATGCCAAGATCTGTACTACTTGATAGTGTGCATGTGTTCCGCGATGACATCCCTCTAAAACCTGACCATTGCCGCCATAGCATAGGCAAAGTCAAGAGTTGGTTCAAAACCCTGCTTGATGCAAGTATCTCAGATTTATAGCAGTTCGTCAATGTTTTCCTCGACAGGTGGGTGGTTAGACAAAACCCTTTCTTGATTATAGAAGAGTATAACGAGCTGAAAAGATTGCCAAGGGAGACAGTACAACAGTTTTCTGCCAGGTTTAACCAAATCTATTTTTTGATGCCGGTTAATATAAGACCTCCTCCTGGATCTGCTCTCTTGCACTACCCAGAAGCATTTGATCTAGAAATGGAGTTCCAGCTAAGGGAAAGGAACCTTGCAACACTTGAAGAGATGAAAAATAGTACAGTAGATGTAGAGGCTAATTTGCTATTTAGAAGGGCAAAGTTGAAGGAAAAATAGATGAAGATCGTAGATCCATAGGAATCGACATCTTTAGAGGTAAAGCTAGACATTTTGGTAAGTGCAATGGAAGAGATGATGCAAAAGATCACCAAAAGGAATGAGTATGATGTTCAAGACCATGGCTTGCTGATTGAAGAAGAAAAAGTGGCTGATCCAAAACATTTTCTTTCTTATCCCAGTTGTCATAGACCTGATAATGGTTTTTTTATAGATCATCTTGGAGAATAGAGATCTGTTGATATGACATGTATGCTTGATGATGAGTTTTGTATTGATGATTTCCCTAAGTTTGATTAGTATGATGATGATTATGTTCTCCAAACAGAAGCTATTCTTGCAGACAAATCAGTAGCAGGGTTGTGGAAGGAGGAAGTTCACTTTCAGCAGTTCGAGTACAGTGATCAGTCGTTGCATATCAACTATGAAAGTGAGGAGGAAAGTGTAGCAAATTTTGAAGCAAGTGAAGGATCTTTGCCTTTTTTTTTCTTCATTTCAGTTCATTAGAGACAGCTTTCATGCAATCAGAAATCAACCGTCGATAAGTTTCGATCTTGACCATCTTGAGGGCAATGAAAATCTTGTTCAAGACTTTTCATATCTAGAGTTGTAGCCTACGAATGACATTGATTTTCAAGTTACAGATGAAGAATTGGAAGCTAGAACATATGATAAAATGATGCATGATTTTGTACCTTTCTGTTTTGAATCATTTCAATTTTTGAAGGAAAATTTGCATAGTACATCTTCAGTAAAGGATGAGTTGCTTGTAGAAAATCATGTAATCTCATCGGAACCAATAGAAAATGGGTTGCAACAGTCTTTTCAAGTTTTTCATGATTCAATAGCTGATGTGTTGGATGATGTTTGTAGTCAAAGATTTTCTCCATTAGCTACTTGTGAGCTTGAAACGTGTACTAATACAAACTAGATCTGGCATCCGATTTCTTTGTCATTTTCAGCAGGAGTCTCATCACAAAGCTCAGATGAAAGTTTTCATTCATGGTATGAGGAGAAGAAAAGTAATCCATTGGATGAGCTAAGCCCTAATGCACATGAATTTCAAGATCCTTATGAAGTATTTTTGGAGTTAGATAGAGAATCCATATTATTCAATTTGGGAAAATTTGGATCTGTTTACAAGTTTTCATGGAAGTTGCCTTCCAATACTTCTCTTTTGTTGTTCATAAGAAAGTGCTTGTGGAGAATTCAAACAACAACTAGAATGATTACTTGGTTGCATTGGTTGCTTCACTTCACTTGATCAGGTGAGGAATGGAATAGCTAGAGAAGGTTTTATTGAATAAGCTCCATTTTGAGTATATTTTCTAGTTTGTTAGTTGTGTTTTAATATCGAGTCGGTTTCAAGTTAGTTTGTATCATCAAGTTGTCAGTTTTAGATCATCCATTTCATTTTGTGTTTTTGACTCCTTACCTAATCGATAAGGCTACTTGGTCCACTGTGTTCTTGGCACCTCCAAGGAGCTACCATCCCCAATGGAGCCAATGTTAGTGTTAGCCTTTGAAGCCTTCCATCAGTGATCAAATATGCTCTTACAAAGTGGTCTCAAGGTGTCAAAGTCAAATTTTTTCATTTCAGTAAAGTCTACAAGTAAAATTTCGTCACTACGTGTTAGGTCTGTTATCAGCTAATCTGCCTTAGGCTGAAGGAAGGCAAAAATTAGGGTAACCACAAACCACGCTCGGTCTGGTAGCTAGCCCTACCAGAGCAGGAGAGGGCTCTCTCCAAGTCACGCTCAGGGAATAGATAGGCAAAAGGGTCTGAGATGACTTACTATGCGATGTTTACCTTAGGCTAGTAAGTCAAAAAGGATTTCGGAAAATATTTTTGAAGTGACCGAGCTTCTGGGATGTATATGGGACTGGCGCTTATCAAAGAACAGAGAATTGAGAATGAAGGCACAGATTATTCCATGAGGCAAGGTAGGCAGAAAGCGCAGCAATTTTGACTTAAGGTGATGCGAAATGAAAAGATTGCTGAAGATAGTGAAAAGGGCGTGGTCTCATGAATCCTTTTCAATAGAAGAATAACATTGCACATGAAATTTTCCCACAGCTAGAGCAATATAAATCGAATTCTACCTAATCTCACTCAGAAAATTTCACTGAAATGAAACATGAAATGAATTATGAAACATAACAAGATACATATGGAACATAAGAACACATTTTCTACACTCACAACCACAATAATCTCATCAAATAGAGCCGCTGCCTTTCATTAACTCTCTGTCAAAAAATACACAATGCAGAAACAAAGTTTCTTTCCCATAGTCTTCCAGAAGTTACAAGCTAGCCAACCCTTTGCAAATAACTTGCTTACAATATATAGAAAGTGTAGAGAAGAGATGGAACACCCAGGGGTTGAGAAGTTACTCAAATCATTTGGAAAAGGAGATGGAGAGCCAACCATCAGCTACAGGTGCAGCGCTCTCAAGCATGACATTTGGCTGGGGTGACCCTTTGCATTCTTTTGCCACTTGGATAGATGCCCACCTGGAGAGAAAATTCTTTAATAGCCATCCTTGGTGCCAAAACACCGAAGAGTAGATGACTAGGCCCACTTGGAGAAGTCGCGATCCGAAATTTCACGAAACGGGAGCAATTTGGCAGTTTTTTCCCCTGTGCGCCGCGCCAAATTCCCTGTGCATCGCGCCACTTTGGACTCCGTTTTGGGGCACTTGCAGGTGTCCAAAAAATTCCAAAGTGGGCATTTTGGAAATCCTGTCATGTCTACTTTCCAACCCAACTGGAATTTGAAGCTCATTTGCCCCTCCAAAACTTCATTCTCCCAAGACTGCTTTCTGTGTGTCCAAAAAGTTGCAGAGAGGCCATTTCTGGGTGTTTTCTGACCTTTAGGAGACCCAAAACTTGCCAAAATTTCTTTCCCGGACACCAATAGACGTATTTTTCGATGTTGAATCCAAATATGCAAGCCATTCCTCGATTGGAGTGCTAGGCACAACGACGAATTTCCTGTTTTGTGCCCAAAAATTTTGCTTGTGACCAAAATTTGCCCAATGTTTTTGGAATTTGGGCTGGAGGTTCCCTATGAAGTGCATTTCTATGCCAAGGAAGACTCAGCCAAGATTCAAAGCCGATCTTGCTCCTTTTCTTCCTTTGCCTCTTTTGCCTCTTTTCTCGCTTTGCTCGATTTTGCCTTTAGGCTCCTGATTCTTGCCTTGGAACTCATGTTGCGGGCCTGGTAGTGATAAGTCATGCACCTCAGCATGTCTTTCTCCCTATTTGCTTTGTCCAATAGCCTCTCCAAATGCATGTTGACCCTCTCAAGGTTGGACTCCCGGTCTTCATTGATTTCTTGCTCCAAAGATGTAAGTGTAACCCTTCTTCTTTGAGCAACTTAGCGCTGCTCACGGATGTTCTGCAGCTCCATGATCGTCTATTGGTCCTCAAGCTGTTTGTTTCTCCACTCCAGGTAGTTCATGTTCCACTTGGCCCTTTCTAGATCAATGGTCAAGTCTTCAATCTCTGATTGCTGCTCCTTGATGATATCTATAAGCTCTTCATTGGTAGGTTCTGCATCTGTCTCATCATACTGGAGGAGAACAAACTCGGTTTCTTGCTCACTTGATGGCCCCTCATCCTACACTGGCGCCTTGCCCTTACCCTGCTCCTGGGGTGCCGATGTTGGAAGCGAGGCCCCTTCCACCCCAAGTGGAGATAACACTCGCTTTGCTCCTACAAACAACGGTCTGGTGCCTTTCGGATAGCCTCTCTGATATGTGATGAAACCTGGCATGGTGTCCGTCTCATGACTCTCAAACTGATGTGAAGGAATTCCCATCTCAGGCTAAAACTGATATGAAGGACCTCCCACCTCATGTTCTGCCTCTAATATCACCAGTGGAGCGCTGAAGAAATCACGGGAGATGAAGTCCTCCCAAGCAATACCCTGCAATCCCAACTGATGGTCCACCAAAATCCGGATGAGAGTAAAATGATAGACACTATTTAGCTGTTGTCATGGGGTCTTCCGCTGCATGAAGCTTTTCATCTTCTCAATGTTGTTGCAGATGAAAAATGGGAGGCTAATCATCTTCACCCTGGTGAAGTGCATGAGCAAGCGGATGTGATAGGCATAAAGGCGAGAAAACCTCCCCTCGCAACTGAAATACTTCATGATCAATCTCATGAGTGGGGCATACTCTTCCCTCAAAAATCTGAATGGAAAAACTCTATTGAGCTGGCTTAAGCAGCTGTTCTTGATATAAGGCTCATAGTGATGCCTCTCCACTTTCTTCTTCTTATGCCACTGCTCTCCAACGTTAGGTATCCCTATTTCCACTGATATAGCCTCCGGTGTCAAGGTGAAAGTGACCCCAGCTAGGACAGATTGGCCTCCTTGTAGATGAAGTGCAAAAGGGCGGGCCAACTCATGATGTACACACTTTGGCAAAATTCATAACATGCCAAGTGCTGGAAACAAGACATGGCAAGTGGGCATGCCTGTAGCTCTGCGAGGGTGTTGGGCTAGTCTCTGAGATGTCTACCACTCTGGTGATGTCTCCTATGGGCCCTATCTCCTCAAGATGTGTCACTGTGTGTATACCCCTCATAATTTGATGAATTTTCTGATGCCATTACTGATGCTTGTACTCTGAGTTTAATGCTGCCCTTTGAATCCAATGACATTGATGAATGTTTTGAAAATCTGTCACCAAGGGGACAATAAAACAGGGGAGTGTTAGGAGGGGAATGATGAAAAGGGGAATAGGGGTTTGAAGGAGAAATTTATCAAGCATTTGGGAGTGTTTGGGGTATGGTTTTGATGGGGTAGGATTTGGGATTTTTTGGGCTATATGGATAAAAGGGATGAATGGATATGATTACAATATAGCTAGGGTGATGGTAAGGGGAAAATGCTACAGGGAAATTAGCTGATCAAGATAGGATAGGAACTTATTTAGAAATTGTATTACTGTAGCAAAAACCCTAGCTTTTTGTCCTCCTTTATGTCATTTTTGGGTTTGGTTAATAAAAAGAAAAATTACCTTTGATTTCATGGTCACCAGAACATGTTTTTCTTTGAGTTAAGGATCAATGGTTAAAAGATCTATGGCCACCTTTGCAAATTTGAGAGCCACTTACAAAAATTTGGGTGACTTCGGTACTTTTTTAGGCTCACAGGCCTGTGCGCCGCGCGGTTTTCCCAGTGTGCTCCGCGCTGGGTATGCTCCACGCTAGTGCAGTGTTAACACTATGGCCAGGCTCCCAGTGCTCTGTGCGCCCTGAGTGTGCTTCGCCACCTTGTGTGTGTACCGCGCGCTTTCAAATGACATTCATTTGTTTGGAAAAACAGGGGAGAGTGTTTTAGGGTAATTTAGGGCAATTTCTTTAGGAGACAAGGTGGAATGGAGCTGACTATGATGAGGAGTGAGGGGACAAGGGGAGGGTAAACAAAACCTTGGCGGTGTCTTCAAATTTACAAACCCCGTTTATCATTTTTGTTTTGGTGATTATTTGCATGAATGGCCAATATGCTTTATATCTTCACTCGACGTCTTAGAAACATTGCTATTGACCAAATTGACAAAGAAGAGGTTTCATTCGGGTTGACCTCTTGTTTTCTAGACTTCAACTGGGATATAGAACGAGTTTTCAAGTGTTTTTGAGCTCCCTGGCCCTATGCATTGCGTGCCAAGCCCAGTGCGCCGCGCGCCCTGAGTGCATCACGCCCTTGTCAATTTTTCACTCTAGGTTGGCTGCCAATGCGTCGCACCCTCCATGTGCGTCACGCACCATGGTGTGTGCGTCGCACCACCTAGAAATCTGCCCTCCTTACTCGAATTCCTCCTCCTTAGCTCTATTTTCTTCAACAGTGCCTCTCTCAAGCTTTTCCTTATCACAGTGACTCAGTTTTGGGTCAAAACAAAAATATATAGGCTTTGAGAGAGTTGGGTTCAATTTTTTCTTCTTTGAGAACCCACTTTATAATGTTCAAGTTTTGCACTTTTTATTGACTTTAAAACACTTTGCTTTTTCCCTTCTTCTTTGAAAATTTTGCTCTCATGATAAAATTTTTGGAATTTCTTTGTGGGGACTATGTGACTGGGCCTCTGGCTTTGAAATCCATGACTGCATCTGAAAATGTCAACTATCGATTTTTGGAAAATTTTGTCATAGTTGACCTTGTTTGACTTTTCTTCAAAATAGAGTTTTGAAGAAGAGTCGATGTCTCTTCCGGTGATGATGAAGCTTCCTGAACTGTAGCTGTATAAGGTCTCCCTCTAGCCTACATGGCTTGTTCTGGACATGTTTTTCAACGACCACATTGATGATTTCCTAGACCCAACCATAAAAATGACTTTGTCTTGTAATATGACCAGACCTTGACTATCATGAACAAGTGTGATTATGGACCAAGGCCTGAACCAGCAGGTGCCAGAGATGAGAGGAAATGACCATCATGGCTATCTCCGTCGGATCATGGCATGTCCCTAGTGAAATGCAGGTGAGTGGATGGAGCGGCACACCTAAAATTGAAATGCACAAAGTGCTTTGATCTCTGACGGAGGCTGACTAGACCAAATCTAACATTGGCTCCAACAGGGGATGGTAGCTCCTTGGAGGTGCCAAGAACAGCAGATCTCTGGAGGAGCTAGACAGTGCCTTTTTGTCCATTGGGCTATGGAGTCATCATTTTGATAAACAGCATAGACTCTAACTTATTTATAAAACTGGAATAACCAAGAAATTGACTCAAACTTGACAATTGGAATAACTCAAAAACTGACTTTACATACTGAAAAGAAACTGAAATAAAAATGGTATTTACAATGATAGTGGAAGTAGCGTTAATGGATCAACAATGATACCACTTGAGTAGCCGACCATTGATTGGCCCTCCAGGACAGTCTTCCCCATTCATTTCTTTCAGAAGAAAGGCATTCTGACCTCTATATGCTGCAATCTTGAAAGGACCTTTCCATAGATTTTCGAACTTTCCGTGCTTGCCTTTCTCCTCATTCCTTGCATCCCACTTTAGCACCACATCATCCAACTGAAATTTATCCGCTTTTGCTTTTCTGTCATAGATTTTCTTTATCTTCTCCTGCAACTTGGATGTGTTTTTGAAAACTTCTTCTCTTGTTTGCTGCAAGTGGATCATTTGATTCAGCCTTCTCTGCATGGGATCTTCCTCACTGCTGGCCTCCTGAAGAAGTTTGACCACCAGGGCAGCAAGGGAAGCGGGAAATACTGTGTCCACTCCATAAATCAGCTCAAACGGTGACATACCGATAGACTTTTTCTGACTGATTCGATCTGCCCAAAGTGCATGGACCAGCCTCTTGTTCTAGCTCTTCTTATTTATTTCTAGTAGCTTCTTGATGATGTTGACCAAATATTTATTCGAAGATTTCACCAATCCATTGCCTTGTGGATGGTAGGCGGTTGAATGACCCAAGATTATATGATATTTACGACAAAATTCTACCATCCTTTTCGACTTGAAAGCTACTGCATTATCAGTGATCAATTTGTTTGGACAACCAAAGCGAGACAAGATGTTATTTTCGAGAAATGAAATGATTACCGTGTTCATTGCTTGTCTGGTAGGGGCTGCCTCAATCCATTTTGTGAAGTAGTCAGTCACTGTAAGGATCCACCTATGCTGTCCAGAAGAGGCGGGATGAATTTCCCCAATGAAAGCCAACCCCCACTACTGGAATGGAGCACTCACTTCGATAGGTTTGAGTGGAAAAGGCTGTAGTTTCTGTTTTCCTTCAAAAATTTGACACTTATGACAACGGTTTACCATCTTATGCACATCAGCAAACAAAGTAGGCCAGTAGTACCCTGCTCTCAAGATTTTGTTCGCTGGTGACTTCCAAAAAAGATGTCCACCACACTCTCCTTCGTGGAATTCCTCCATGACTTTCTTTGCCTCCTCTTCTACCAGAAAATTTAGTAAAATGCTACCAGGATCTTTCCAATATAGTGCAGAATTCAAGATACAAAACTTGGCAGCTTTCTATTTAAGTGTTCTCGCTTTGTTTCTAGCCATGCCGGGCGGTGGTGATAGATTTTTCAGCACATATATTATATCATAATACCATGGGGACAAAGCAAACATTTCGGATATCTAAACTGACGTTCCTTCATCATTCTCATCGGACATGGCAGTGATCAGATTTATGTCCAATGCATGCAAATTTAATTCAGCCATTAGTTTCACCAAACCGTGTCCTTTGACCAGCTTTGTAGGCTTTACCTACACATCATATTCTAGCAAGGCTATGATCCATTTTCCCCTTCTCCCTTCCAGATCGGTCTGCACTAAAACATCTTTCACAGCAGTATTAGGAACATAGGCCAGAATGTGAGAATGTAAGATATACACCCAAAAATCCTTCAGTGCCTTCACCAATGCCAGGGCTTGCTTGTCAATGATGTTGTACTTCAAAGTTGCATCCCTTACAGCCCTACTGAAGAATGCAATGGGTCTTTCATGATCATCCCTTTTCTGCAACGATACCGCTGCCATAGTGTGCTCAGAAGCAAATGAAAACAATATGAAATCATGATTGTAATCCGGGCTGACTAGAACTGGAGCTGAAGAAAGGGCCAATTTGACCAAGTTGAAAGATTTTATAGCCTCATCCGTCTATTTCACCTGGCTTTCCTTCTTAAGCATGTTGGTCATTTCTTTCAAGTGTTCCGCAAGATTAGGCACAAAGCGACACAGAAAATTCATCTTACCATTAAATGACTGTATCTCCATTTTTTTCCTAGGCATATCGATTTGATGAATTTCTTGGACATGTGTTGGGTCTATGCAGATGCCATCTTTTGAAATGATATGGCCAAGTAATTTTCCTTCCTCCATGGCGAACAAGCTCTTCTTAGGATTCAACGATAAACCATATTTCCTGCATTTTTGAAAGAAAATTTTTAGGTGATGCATGTGCTCTTCATCAGATTTTGAAAACACCATCAAGTCATCCAAGTACACCACTAAAAACACATTCTTCTCATTTGCAAATGCCAAGTTCATTTCACGCTGAAATGTGGCACCTGTGTTCTTCAAACCGAATGGCATTTTGGCATAGTGAAATGTCCCCCATGGAGTTGTGAATGCTGTCTTATCCCTGTCGTCTTCATGGACTGAAATTTGGTTATATCCAGAATAACCATTGGGTAGTGACATACGATATGCCCCCACTACTCTCTGAAGTATATGGTCAATCTTGGGCAGCGGATAGTTGTCCTTCAATGAGACCTTGTTTAGATTTATGAAATCAATGCATAGGAAGATCTCACCGGTCTTCTTTCATACAGGCACTAAGTTAGATATCCAATTTGAAAATCTAATAGGCACAATGATACTTGACTTGTACAACCTATTTACCTCTTTTTCAATGGATTGCAACAACTTTGGATTGATCCTTCTCAGTCTTTGTCTAAATGGTTTCTGATTGGGCTTGATAGTTATTGTGTGTTGAATGATGTTTGTATCATAGGTCTTTAAATTAGAATAATCCCAAGCAAATATATCTGCAAATGAAGCCATCAAACTGATATATTTGTCCTTGATATTTGGCGGTAGTGTCTTGGACAATTTTACCAATTTTGGATTTGCTGTTGTACCGATGTTGACTTCTTCTAGACCTTTCTCTGTGGGCTGCAAAGTTGGCTTGCGGGCTACATCATCTTGATCGAAAAGTTATTCTAGGGGTATCAAGCCCTTAGGAATGATGTTTTTCTTCAGCTGTAATACATCTATTTGATTGATTTGTACTTCTTTTGTACCATTCCCTTTGTTCTCATCGTTTTCCACATTGATTAAGGTTTCTTTGAACTTGCCCTTGTTGAGCAGAAAATCCTTAATCTCCCCATCATCTTGGAACACTTGCCAATGTCATTGATTGTTTGGAATGGTTGGATGATGCTTGACATGGATTTCAAATTTATTGCTGGAGTTCATGGGGATCTTCAAGCTGCTCGCTGCCTTGGCAAGAGCATCAACAATACTATTTTGTATTCGTGGCACACATGTCAAGGTGTATTCGAAAAATAGCTTCAAAATGTCCAAAACTGCATTACGATCGGCCCGCATCCTAGGATGTTTTGCTTGGTACTCACCTCTGACCTGTTTTATCACCAACTCAGAGTCGCCATATACTGAAATCCTCTTTGCATTCAGCTTCCTAAGAATCTTCAGGCCAGCAATCAGAGCTTCATATTCGGCTTCGTTGTTGGAACATTCAAAGGCCAACTTGTAGGAGCAAACTCTCACGCTGCTAGGCACTTTGTTTGGGGCAGAGAAAGGACTGCGTACCCAAATACCAATACCAGCTCCATCATTCCCTACTGCTCCATCAAAATCCATGGTCCATAAGCCTTCTTCTTCTTCTTGCAAGTGCTGAAAATCTTTTTGTTGTCCATTGTTTGCTTGTTGTCCATCGTTTTCAGCTGATCACTCAATCTTTTGTTGCTTTTCTTGTCTTTCTTTCTTCAAAACCTCTCTAAAATTTTTTGTTATCTCTGGAATGTCGTTTGATTCTACTATCTGACTATCTATTTCATTTAAACTATTTGAAAACAAAACAAAAGACTCTAAATCTGTATGTACATAGTTTATAGGATGATTTATCGGTTTCTCCTTGCTTGTGATCATATATTTCATCTTTTTTTCCCGGTATAACTTCCTCATTTGTCCAAACACAGGGATTGTTGCATAGGAGAAATCTAGCTGTAGTGTCCCCTTCAATTTTTCTACGCAAGACCTGGAAAGAAGCATGCCAAACCTTGGACGAATGTTTGCTACCACTACATTCATCCGAACATTTTTCATAGGAAGCTGATCCAAACTCACAAATAAGTCTTTGATGAACCCTATGCATCTTACTCTGCTGGAGTCGGATGAATGGAGATCATGATATTGGCGGGTGATGTCCAGACCAAGCTTATCCATGATAGCCTTTGGCATGAGATTATGAGAGGCTCCAAAATCAAACATGGCATTGTGTAGCAGAAAGTCATTCAATCGTAAACTGATATAGAAGGGTGGCACCTCGCTCTCAGGAGACTCACCATTTATCGCTGGCCCAAAAATCATTTCAGGCTATTCATCTTCCACGTTTACCATGTCAGACATTGGTTCCAAATTCAACATTTTAGAAATATGTCCTCTATAGTTGTTGTTCTTCATGATTTCAGTCAAAGGGATGGATACCTTTAGCTTAGAAATCTCATTCTCTAGGCTGAAAGCGGGAGTTCTTTCTACCTGTTTGACTGGGATCTCTTTCCTTTCCTTGTCTTTTGAGGTGGCTGGTTGCTACGATTTTTCTGCTGATTTGGACTTGCTGCTCTCCGGAACAACCGCCTCCTTTCCCTTTCTTTGTGTAGCTGATAGATCTTTCTTTGTTGTTTCATCCTCCTTCTTTTTCTAAATTTGTTTAGCCGGTACATCTCTGTTTCGAAGGGAATATCTATGTTGTTGTTTGGACAAAGCATTCATATACCCCCTTTGATATTCTTCTGACTCTTCTTCCAACACTGTTTCGTTAGCTAGGATAAAATCGGTGCCTTGGTGTGTAGCTGAATTCACTGCACATTCTTCTTCTTCAGTGATGTAAGTAGGCAGCTCATCTGGAGTAAAAAGATGGTTTTCCTCACCTATTACATTCTTGTCCTCGTCTGATTCTGGTCCATGTAGAAAATTCTGCTGTAAAGGTGTTTCTACCGGCTGTTCTGTTGTCTGCTCTTGAGTCTAATGATCTCTTTGTCTTATCCTATATTGTGGCTGCTATTGGCCACGGAAGTTAGGATTCCTAACTTGTGGCTCTGGCTTGTCAAGTTTTACCCTTTCAAGCATCTGTTCTACCTTCTTGAGCAACTGATCCATTGAATAAGATTCTTCTTTCACCGTAGTTTTCTTCTCTGCTTTCACTCTTGCTCTTTTGGACAATAGGTTAGCCTCAACGCTGACTGCGATTTTTTGCATGTCTTCCATTGTAGCCGGTTCTCTCTCTCTCAATTGGTACGCCATGTCAGCATCAAAACCATCTGGAAACTTCATCATTGCTAGTCCCATAGGTGGCTTTAGATGCTCTGGGATGTTGTTATAGACTGCATTAGATCTAACACAATAATCTTGGACCGACTCCTTGGCATTCTGTTTGATTTTCTCGTATTCGGCTAGAATTTGAAGGGGATTCTTTTTAACTTCACACCTGTTCAAAAATTGTCTTTGTTGCTCAAACAAGGAGGTGATGCTTGCAGCCATCAAACCTCTGAACCATTTCCTCACATCACCTGCAAATATTTGTACAAAGAGCCTCATTACCACGTTCTCCGCATCGATCTCATGAATTTCATAGAAATCTGCCATTTTATCCACATGTTGTTGAGCTATAATACTGTTAGGAGTGCCATCAAAAAACAAGATTTTACTTTGATAGTCATTTTGCATGTCATCTAGGACTTGGGGTAGAACAAGGGGTGCGAAACGAGCATCCATCATTCTCGGTGGATTTGGCCTTGGAGGTGTTGGAGGAGTGTGCACAGTTTGCAAGGGGCTTGCACTTGGACTTTGGGGTTGTGTGGTAATGCAGTTATCGATTAATCTATTAGCTCTTTCCATCTCAAGGTCTACAAGAAATTGCAGATCAAGGACAGTGTAATCAACAGACTTTTCGGATTTAGATTCAAACAGTGATATCTCAAACCATTTGTCAAACTCAAGCTCCTCAAGATACTCAAAAATGTCGGGACATGAATGTGATTTGAACACGGGGGTTATGGTGCTTTCTTGATGAAGGAGTATTGGTATCAAATTTGGATTTTCATAAATGGGAGGGTCCGTGTCCGGATTCGCTCTGTTGTATCGTCTTGAAGCTAGCATGCTATTGAGAGGAATTACGGGACACAACCAACTTACTCAACCTTTCCAATCCTAAGCTCATCATCTGGGAGCCTAGAATTCTTATGAAACAAGGGGATTTGATTTTCAACTTATTCCCCAGTGGAGTCGCCATTATGTTATCACCTAAATCTGCCTTAGGCTGAAGGAAGGCAAAAATTAGGGTAACCACAAACCACGATGAGTCTGGTAGCTAGCCCTACCAGAGCAGGAGAGGGCTCTCTCCAAGTCACGCTTCGGGAATAGATAGGCAAAATGGTCTGAGATGACTTACTATGCGATGTTTACCTTAGGCTAGTAAGTGAAAAAGGATTTTTGAAAAGATTTTTGAAGTGACCGAGCTTCTGGGATGTATATGTGACTGGCGCTTATCAAAGAACAGATAATTGAGAATGAAGGCACAGATTATTCCGTGAGGCAAGGTAGGTAGGAAGCACAGAAATTTCGACTTAAGGTGACGCAAAATGAAAATATTGCTGAAGATAGTGAAAAGGGCATGGTCACATGAATCATTTTCAATAGAAGAATAACACTGCACATGAAATTTTCCCACAGGCAGAGCAATATAAATTGAATTCTACCTAATCTCACTTATAAAATTTCACTGAAATGAAACATGAAATGAAATATGAAACATAACAAGATACATATGGAACATAAGAACACATTTTCTACACTCACAACCACAAGAATCTCATGAAACAGAGCCGTTTCCTTTCATTAACTCTCTGTCAAAAAATACACAGTGCAGAAACAAAGTTTCTTTCCCACAGTCTCCTAGAAGTTACAAGCCAACCAACCCTTTGCAAATAACTTGCTTACAATATATAGAAAGTGTAGAGAAGAGGTGGAATGCCCAGTGGTTGGGAAGTTACTCAAATCATTTCGAAAAGGAGATGGAGAGCCAACCATCATCTACAGGTGCAGCGCTCTCAAGCATGACATTTGGCTGGGGTGACCCTTTGCATTCTTTAGCCTCTTGGATAGTTTCCCACCTGGAGAGAAAATTATTTAAAAGCCATCCTTCGTGCCAAAAAACTGAAGAGTAGATGACTGGGCCCACTTGGAGAAGTCGCGATCCGAAATTTCGCGAAATGGGAGCAATTTGGCAGTTTTTTCCCCTGTGCGTCGCACAAAATTCCCTGTGCATCGTGTCAATTTGGAGCCTGTTTTGGCGCAATTTCATGTGTCTAAAATGTACCCAAGTGGGCTTGTTGAAAATCTTGTCCTGTTTACTTTCCAACCCAACTGGAATTTCTAAATTTGAAGCTCATTTTCCCCTCCAAAGCATCATTCTCCCAAGACTGCTTTCTGTGTGTCCAAAAAGTGGAAGAGAGGCCATTTTTGGGTGTTTTTTGACCTTTAGGAGACCCAAAACTTGTCAAAATTTCTTCCTCGGACACGAGTAGACGTATTTTGATGCTGAATCAAAATATGCAAGCCGTTGCTCGATTGGAGTGCTCTAATCTTAGTGTTGCGCTAGTGGCGCGGCGCACAGGGAGGAATTTCCTGTTTTGTGCCCAAAAATTTTGCCTGTGCCCAAAATTTCCCCAAATTTTTTGCAATTTGGGCTGGAAGTTCCCTATGAAGTGCTTTGTTGTGCCAAGGAAGCCTCGGCCAAGATTCAAAGCCGATATTGTTCCTTTGCCTCCTTTGCCTCTTTTGCCTCTTTTCTCGCTTTGCTCAATTTTGCGTTTAGGCTCCTGATTCTTGCCTTGGAACTCATGTTGCGGGCCTGGTAGTGATAAATCATGCACCTCAGCATGCCTTTCTCCCTATTTTCTTTTTCCAATAGCCTCTCCAAATGCATGTTGACCCTCTAAAGGATGGACTCCCGGTCTTCATTGATTTCTTGCTCCAAAGATGTGAGAGAAACCCTTCTTCTTTGAGCAACTTGGCGCTGCTCAAGGATGTTTTGCAGCTCCATGATCATCTGTTGATCCTCAAGCTGTTTGTTTCTCTGCTCCATGTAGTTCATGTTCCACTTGGCCCTTTCTAGATCAACGGTCAAGTCTTCAATCTCTGATTGCTGCTCTTTGATGATCTCTATAAGCTCCTCATTGGTGGGTTCTGCATCTATCTCATCATCCTGGAGGAGAAAAAGCTCGGTTTCTTGGTCACCTGATGGCCCCTCATCCTACACTGGGTCCTTGCCCTTACCCTACTCCTGAGGTGCCGATGTCGGAAGCGAGGCCCCTTCAACCCCAGGTGGAGATAACATTCGCTTTGTTGCTGCAAACAACGGTCTGGTGCCTTTCGGATAGCCTCTCTGATATGTGATGAAAACTGGCATGGTGGCCGTCTCATGACTCTCAAACTGATGTGAAGGACTTCCCATCTCAGGCTCAAACTGATATGAAGGACCTCCCAGCTCATGCTCAAACTGATGTGAAGGACCTCCCACCTCATGTTCTGCCTCTGATATCACCGGTGGAGCGCTGAAGAAATCATGGGAGATGAAGTCCTCCCAAGCAATACCCTGCAATCCCAACTGATGGTCCACCAAAATCCGGATCAGAGCAAAATGATAAACACTATTTAGCTGCTGTCGTGGGGTCTTGCGTTGCATGAAGTTTTTCATCTTCTCAATGTTGTTGCAGATGAAAAATGGGAGGCTCATCATCTTCACCCTGGTGAAGTGCATGAGCAAGCGGATATGATAGGCATAAAGGCGAGAAAACCTCCCCTTGCAACTGAAATACTTTATGATCAATCTCATGAGTGGGGCATACTCTTCCCTCAAAAATCTGAATGGAAAAACTCTAGTTAGCTGGCTCAAGCAGTTTTTCTTGATATAAGGCTCATAGTGATGCCTCTCCACTTTCTTCTTCTTATGCCACTGCTCTCCAACGTTAGGTATCCTTGTTGCCACCATTATAGCCTCTGGTGTCAAGGTTAAAGTGACCCTAGCCAGGATAGATTGGCCTCCCTGTAGATGAAGTGAAAAAAGGTGGGCCAACTCATGATGTACTCTAACATTTGCCACCCTTTGGCAAAATTCATAACATGCCAAGTGTTGGAAACAAGACATGGCAAGTGGGCATGCCTGTAGCTCTGTGATGGTGTTGGGTTCATCTCTGAGATGTCTGCCACTATGGTGATGTCTCCTATGGGCCCTCTCTCCTGAAGATGTGTCACTGTGTGTATCCCCCTCATAATCTGATGAATTTTCTGATACCATTACTGCTGCTTGTACTCTAAGTTTAATGTTGCCCTTTGAATCTAATGACACTGATGAATGTTATGAAAATCTGTCACCAAGGGGACAATAAAACAGGGGAGTGTTAGGAGGAGAATGATGAAAAGGGGAATAGGGGTTTAAAGGATAAATTTATCAAGGATTTGGGAGTTTTTGGGGTATGGTTTTGATGGGGTAGGGTTTGGGATTTGTTGGGCTATAGGGATAAAAGGGATGAATGGATATGATTACAATATAGCTAGGGTGATGGTAAGGGGAAAATGCTACAAGGAAATTAGCTGATCAAGGTAGGATAGGAGCTTATTTAGCAATTGTATTACTGTAGCAAAAACCCTAACTTGTTGTCCTCCTTTATGTCATTTTTGGGTTTGGTTAATAAAAAAAAAAATTCCTTTGATTTCATGGTCACCAAAACATGTTTTTCTTTGAGTTAAGGATCAATGGTTAAAAGATCTATGGCCACCTTTGCAAATTTGAGAGCCATTTACAAAAATTTGGGTGACTTCGGTGCTTTTTTAGGCTCACAGGCCTATGTGCCGCGCGCTTTGCCCAGTGCGCCGCGCACCCGGTATGCACTGCACCAGTGTAGTGTTAACATTGTGGTCGGGCTCCCAGTGCGCCGTACGCCCTGAGTGCGCCGCGCTACTTGTGTGTGCGTCGCGTGCCCTAAGTGCGCCGCGCCACCTTGTGTGTGCACTGTGCGCTTTTAAATGGAATTCATTTGTTTGGAACAACAGGGGACAGGGTTTTAGGGTGATTAAGGGCGATTTCTTTAGGAGACAAGGTGGAATGGAGCTGACTGTGATGAGGAGTGAGGGGACAAGGGGAGGGGAAACAAAACCTTGGTGGTGTCTTCGAATTTACAAACCCCGTTTATCATTTTTGTTTTGGTGATTATTTGCATGAATGGCCAATATGCTTTGGATCTTCACTCGACATCTTAGAAACACTGCTATTGACCAAATTGACAGAGAAGAGGTTTCATTCAGGCCTACCTCTTGTTTGCTAGACTTCAACCAGGATATAGAACGAGTTTGCAAGTGTTTTTGAGCTCCTTGGCCCTGTGTGTCGCGCGCAAAGCCCAGTGCGTTGCACGCCCTAAGTGCGTCGCGAACTTGTTGATTTTTCACTGTGAGTTGGCTGCTTATGCATCGCGCCCTCTGTGTGCATTGCGTGCCCTAGTGTGTGCGTTGTGCCACCTAGAAATCTGCCCTCCTTACTCGAATTCCTCCTCCTTAGCTCTCTTTTCTTCAACAATGCCTCTCTCAAGCTTTTCCTTATCACAATGACTCAGTTTTGGGTCAAAACAAATATATATAGGCTTTGAGAGAGTTGGGTTCAATTTTTTCTTCTTTGAAAACCCACTTTATAATGTTCAAGTTTTACACTTTTTATTGACTTTAAAACACTCTGCTTTTTCCCTTTTGCTTTGAAAATTTGGCTCTCATGATAAATTTTCGGCATTTCTTTGAGGGGTCTATGTGACTGGGCCTCTGGCTTTGAAATCCATGACTGCATCTGAAAATGTCAACTGTCGATTTTTGGAAAATTTTGTCATAGTTGACCTTGTTTGACTTTTCTTCAAAACGGAGTTTTGAAGAAGAGTCGATGTCTCTTCTGGTGATGATAAAGCTTCCTAAATTGTAGCTGTATAAGGTCTCCCTCTGGCCTGCATGGCTTGTTCTGTACATGTTTTTCAAGGACCACACTGATGATTTCCTAGACCTAACCATAAAAATGACTTTGTCTTGTAATATGACCAGACCTTGACTATCATGAACTTCAGTGATTATGGACCAAGGCCTGAACCAGCAAGGGCCAAAGATGAGAGAAAATGACCAGCATGACTATCTCTGTTAGATCATGGCATGTCCCTAGCAAAATGCAGTTGAGTGGATGGAGTGGCACACCTAAAATTGAAATGCACAAAGGGCTTTGATCTCTAACGGAGGGCTGACCAGACCGACTCTAACAAGGTCTAGGTTGTTTTCACTCCTTCCAAAGTTTTCCAAGTGTCTCATCATTCAGCTGAGTGTACCATCATTCAAAGAGTTATCATCATTTCAGGTTCCAATGGGTCATTTTACACCTTGTTCATGCTTTAGTTGTACTTGGGTAAGTCCCATTTCCCTCTCCTAGGGTTTTGAAGGTAATTTTTCTTGGATGGCCAAAATATCAACAAAACTTGTGTCCTGATATTCATACACCTTCCCCTATCCTTAATATACCTTCTTAAATGCTTCCAATCACTCATATCCCTCAAATTCATCATTTTCCCACAAACCATAGCTTGTTGCTACAATTTGACAATTTTCTAGGCTAGGCCTATGTTTTCCCCTTTTTAACCCCTTCCCCTCACTAAATATTTGAAATTCCACTTTCCCCTACTTCCTAACATCCCTCCCTACTTCCCAAATTTTTCTTAAGAATTTAAAAACCCCTCATCCCCTTCATTTCCCTTCATTTCTACAAATCTCCTGTTCCACATATTGGGATAGGTTTTCTTCAAAATATGTTTCTGAGCAAGAAACGATTAATTTGAGAAACATGAGAGAGATTTTTGTCCACCATTGACCCAAGAAGAAAAACATCTTTCAGTTTTTACATAGGTTTCGTGGTTTGAGAGAAATTTCGAAAACATCATTGGCCTTAGGAGGATTCATGCACTTCTGGAGTGACCTTGGGAAAATCAATATTTCACCTAGCTGGGATGTTCAAATGACTTTCTTGATGATTTACATGATATCTAGATAGAGTGATATTTCCAATGAGCTATCATGAGCTCAATTTGGTGTTAAGGAAAACTTTCAAGAGTTGATTGCAACAGAACTCTGCATTTAGGCAGCCTCATTTTTCACATTTTGACCAGTCTTGGGAGATTTGAATTTTGATAGGGCAAATGAATTCCAAATTGAAAAATTCAAGCTGCGTTGGAAAGCAGACTCAATAATATTTCCAAAAAGCTATCACATTCCTAATTTGGACACTGGGAAGGCCTTCAAAATTTGTATGCAAATATGTGTTGCGCATGAGGGAGGTGTTGCGCATCAGAGGGTTGGCGCTGCACATCAGAGGAGCATTGCGCATGAGACAGTTTTTGCTAGTGTTAAATTACACAGGCACTGTGCATCAGGAGGGCACTGTGCATTGGGCCCATTGCACTGCGCATCAGCCTAGAAGTTTCCAAAACATTCCAAATCACTCAATAACCCTAAAACACGCTGCATTTCTCTTCTACAAGTAAGTCCTTATTGCATTTGTGCTGAATTTGATCTCTTACATGTTTTCTTCATGAGTTTGGCATTTTGAAAATCAAACCCTAGCTTGTCTTCATTATTTTCCATTTCATTGTACAACTTTCACTCCATAACCCAAAACCAAACATCATTTTTCCCTTTTCTATCTTACATTTCCCTAAATCACTTCATTAAATCCATTTTCACTATCCCACTCTCCTAAGACAACTCATTCCCTTCAGCAAACCCTAAATCCCTCACAAAACCCTAATTTCCAAAAATCTCTCCCTTCATTCCCCAACTCCATTTCACACTTGTAAAATATTTTCATACTCATCTCCCTTGTCCTCCCTCATTACCATTTTCCACCATATTATCATCACATCTCTTCCCTAAGACAAACAACAACCACCATGACAAGAAGCAGTGAATCAAGCTATGAAAGAGAAACCCTTAATGACAGTTCCACAGAGAGAATTAAGGAGAGAAAAGGAGCATGATAAGCTAAATATCTTGGGTGAGGCTTCACTAGCCCAACAAAGTAATCAATGAGGGACCCTCTTGCCAAATTTGAAGAAATTTTGGGAAAGTTTTGTCATTTTACAATTTTGTAATTAAAAACACAGGAATTTTCAGCTGTTGGATCAGTATTTTGAAAAATGGCTTGAATTTTTCGATTCCTCATGGAAAAATAATGAAGCCTAGAATGTTTCATAAGATTTGGAGGAAATATGGTTCACCTAAAGGGCAAAAAACACCTAAACAATGCCCTCCCTGCCACTTTTTGGACCCAGAGGAACCAGTCTTGGCAGAATCCACATTTTTGGGGGCAAATGACCTACAAATTAGAAAATTAAAAGTGTTATAGAAACTAGATAGGCAAGGCTTTCCAACACGCTATATTAGACCTGATTTGGATGAGTGGAAGGCCTCCAAAGGTAGTCTTGAAGTGGCACTGCGCATCAAGAATTTTTGCCAAATTTGCTTAAAAACTCAGAATTTTGCCTAGTTTTCTACCAATTTGACTTTTATTCTCTCTTTGGTAAATTCATGATGTAATATTATGTAACTTGATGTAATATGATTTAAAAATGATGAAAAATGACTTAAGGAGGTAGATACATCAGTTAGAGGTGGTTTGAGGTTGAGTGAATCAATTTCCATAGTTTTAGAGGCACGCTGTTACACTGCCTATTTTTTAGTTCCTAGTTTAGATCTTGTTGAAATAGCTCCTTGACTAATGGATTCAACCCCTGATGGCTAGCATAGGTGGTTTGATGCCTATATCTTGTACTTTCTTAGTCATTTGTCAAGGTTTGACTCTGGTGGATGCATTGAGCTACTTTGTACGTCACTTCTGCAGTTTGGCAAGGAAAAAAACTAGGGTTTTGCAACATTTTGTGGGATTCTTGTGGTAATGTGAATTAGCATTCTTTTCTTCTATGTAATTAAGTTTATATTATGTTTATGAGTGCCATCATCTCTCTTATTCTGCATAACTAAATGAATCAAGTGTAAAAGGTATAATCCATTGGTGTTCAGTGCTTTGCCTTGGGGTTTATTTAGTTTTACATGTTTTCTATTGTTTGAAGAGGACTCATGACATTTTCATTCCCTATACAACTCCTCACCAGTCTTTAGACTCACCATTACACTCATTTAAAAGTGCTAAAACACTTGCCTACCTTTCCCCACAGAAACCTCTGTAAATCTGTGTTGATTTCCCAGACCCAAAGTTTCCTTCTCCATCTGATCTAGCAACCAACCATTAAAATCAAACAAAATCCTCTTAGAAAACATACCTAGCCTAAAATTAGTATTCATATCAGTCATCTCAAGCCTTACTTGCCATATTTTCTTTGATATTGACAAGGAGAGAGCCCTCTCCCGACCTAGTAGGGCTAGCTACTAGGTTAAGCGTGGTTTGATGTTACCCTAGACCTACCTTTCTCAGCCTGAGGTAGATATAGGTGCTAACAGGAAGAAAACATAGTTGGATCAAGGGAATTCTTCTCATTTTATCTAAAGTATAAAAAACATGAAAGGCTGATGAGTCATAATGTCTTAACTCGAAAATGCCTCTAGGACACAATAAAAAAGTTGAATCCTAATGAGATTGTAGGCCTTATTTTTTAAATAAATGAAGTTACCAACAAATTCCTTAAATATAGGGAGGCTTGGATCCCAAAATTGAGATCAGCTCGTCTTCAACTATCACTAACTTGGCTTCCAATGATCTTGATGGCTCGACTACTTGCAACTCCAAGCTGATGAGATATGATGGAGGAATCTTCGAGTGAGTGAGAAGTTAAAGAGGGAGATCCCATCTCCTAAAATCCCCATTTCTTGTCTACTTCGAGTTCCTACACTTTAATTAGCCAAAATTTGCTCCAAAACTTGCAATCAATGCACATTAGACCACAAGACATGACATCTCATCTTTACCCTTCTCATTAAGAAAAATATAACAAAACATGTAAAGAATTATGAGAAAAGTTGATTTTAGTAAGTTGGAGAGTTGCATTAAGGTCCATATAATTTACCCATTGATGAGCCTCATCATCACCCCCGTATTGAAAGCGTTTCTCATCCTCTAAGAAACTCAATCTATGTACATGTCTTTCATTTCTTTGGTGGCCTCCCTACCATTTGCAACTTCTTTTGTAGTCTCATCCTCTTGTGGATAAAATACTACATGCTTCTCTATCTCCTCCCATTACTTTCTTTCTTCTTATTCCTTTCTCCCTTCTAACATACCCAAGAGCAATGGTGGACTGAGTTTCAAGCCAATATAGTTGACTTTGAGTCTCTGTAATGCTTGCTTATGCATTGGGGTCCTTTCTAGTGCATCCCTCATTCTGTCAAGAGAATGATACTCCCTAATCTTTAGGTTGTAGGGTAAGGCATTCCATCTCCTTTGGCATGCTTGATGACTTTCATCACCTAGAAATCTCCAAGTTTCCTCAAAATTAGTGATTTCTTTCCCTTGTGTAGCTAGGTATCTTGGTGCAAGCTAGGGATCATTGCCAATGAGGTTGTGGGTTCTAATGATAGCCATGGAGTTGCCCTACTCTACTCTAATGAAAATGGGTTCTATTTCTTCTCTTTCCAATACCATTTTTACTTTTGTAGCCCTAGCCTCCTCATGATTCATCCATGATGCCAAGGCCATCAGTTGTAAGTCCCCTGACTTTAGATTACGGTCCCACACATTAAAATATATTAGGGCCAAGTTATGTAGGTAGAATTTAGATATCTTGGCCCTGTCCTCCATAGTGTTTTGGTTACAGACATCAATGAAATTCCTATAGTCTTGGGCAGGCATAGTTCCTTGTTGTGCTAGGGTTTTTTACTACATCCATTGTTCTTTGAGGTGTAAGGTATATGATTTTGCTAGAATCCTACATTGGAGTGCCTCCATGGAGATACTTGCAATACTTTCCAATTGACTATCCTTCTCCTATACTTGCCTACTTAGCCATGTTTTCTCATCCTCTAGTTGATATTTCATCACTCTTTCCCTGTCTCTTATGCTACTCAACTCTCTGCCCATTTCTAGAACCTTTTCTTCCATATGGCCTACATCCTCCACACTTTTTGATTTAGCAATTTGCATTCAACAATGTGACCTTCCTCTTTCCTTTTCAAGGTCAAAGAATAGAGTGATGGAAATATTTTGTGGTATCACTCTGCCCCCCTCAATGAATCTATAATAGGAGCTGAGGTTTAGCTCTAGGTTAGGTTCCTTCAGCTTCTGGGACTCTCCCATTGCTATTTCTTGAGTATCTTTCTATCCTTACATTTGGGTTTCTTCCTCTTTTCCTTCTCTTTTGCCTTGCAATCTTTCCTAATCTTGTTTATGTGTTTCCTATACCTTTGACAGAGTTTCCTATAGGACTGTCTTTATTTCCCGTAGGCCTATCTATGTTTCCTATAGGATAGATTTCCATTTTTGAATATGGGTCAAAGGTTCTTTAACTTGTTTTTTGAGGTTGACCTAGTGACAGGCCTCTTGACATAGGTGATTGCTGACCTTCGGGAAGCATATTGTGATGTACCTTCTTCACCTCTCTTTCCTAGAGGGACTAACTTCTCATGTTCTTTTAGTGAGTCCTCTATGATAATAGGAATCTTGGTAGCTTTTTGACGTCTCCCTTGTTTTATTCTAGTGCTCCTCCTTGTTCTCAAGTATAGGGAAGTGTGCCTCTACCTCTTTCCTCTTGATTTTATAGGTGTAATTAGAACAGTTAAGGTAGAAACTTGCTCCTTCTCTGTGGGCTCCAGAGACACCCTTGGATATTCGTCTCCTTCCTTGCTCTGTATTTCAGGACTTGGTTCATCCTTTTGTGCTTTTTCCATCATGTATTTTTCGTCCTTTGTCTCATTTATTTCTTCCTCCTCTTCATCATGATCTTCTTCCTCTTCTTCATGTTGTTCTTCTTCAGGCTCTTCTTCCTCTTCTTCAGGCTCATCTTCGTCTTCTTCATGTTGTTCTTCTTTAGGATCTTATTCCTCTTCTTCAGGCTCTTCTTCCTCTTCTTCAGGCTCATATTCCTCTTCTTCATTTTTTTCTTCTTTAGAATCTTTTTCCTCTTATTCAAGGTCTTCTTCCTCTTCTTCAGGTTCTTCTCCCTCTTCTTCATCACTAGAAGTAGTGTCCCTTCCATACTCAATGGCTTGAATTTCATCTTATTTGTTCATGTCTGCAAATGTTGACCACACAATAGGGATTCTTAAGTTGTTTAAGGCATATTCTAGTATTAGTTTTATCAATCCATGATGTTCCAGTTGTTGATGCTTTCCTTCTTGTAATTTTAGGCTCATGTCTATCATTAATTGTAACAAAAATTAAGGGAAACTAAGTCTTCTATGAGGAGGTAACTCTTCTCCAAATCTTATCTCATGCAGGAGTCTAAACTGGTACTCGTAGACCATACTAAGTCTACCCTCATAATAAATATACTTCAGAATTTGATAGATTACTTCATTCCGGATATGGGATGCTCACCCTTATAATCCCATTTTTTTCCTCAATTGGTTCTTCTCCTTCCAATAAAAAGTACTTCTTGGCAAGAGTGTTGCTAGCTTTGTCCTCTTTTATCCATTGCAACTTTAGAAGAAATGTAGTGATCTTGCTAATTATTTCAAGGTTAATTATTACTGGAAAACCCAACACTAAATCAATGGCATTGAATCTATATAGAGGTATGAGTGACATTGAAAATATGCTAGCTATATCATCATCATATCCCTTAAGTAGCTCAAAGAATCCCAACCATTGATGCCTTGTAAATATTTCTACCATGGGAGGATGTTGGTGTATTCTAGTCATTCTAGTGGGCTCCCTTTTGTTGAAATCCACTATCATCTTTTCTCTCTGTCAATCTTCCTATATGAAGTTTTGGTGGCTATAGCTTAAGAGCTTCTCTAGGTGATGAGGTGTTACATAGTAATTTGTCACCGACTCTGCATTTCCTAATCTCAGATACTATCGGTCCATGTTATTGACATATGTACTATTTCATGTTGCCAATTATCTGTCATTACCTTCTTTGCAATCTCAGGAAGAGTATCTAAATTCATTATCCTTGAAGAAGACCCTTTTTACCTAAGTTTTTGGGTCGCGAGTCAGAAGTTATCCCTCTCACGAAGCTGGTCCAGTTAACACTAGCCCTAGAAAAGTCTTCGCTATATCCCTATGTTGCACCTACAGTGAGCTAGATTTGGCAAGTTTTTCAGCAACTCATCAAAACTTTGATATGAAATTGCTTCATGGGTGGTCCTAGGGCTGGTTGTTGGGTCAATTGAGCTTGCCTTTCTCCTCTAGGATGGTTGTTCCACCTTTTGTGCAACCTCCCTAAGAGATAATGTTATAGACATATTTGGGCATTGCAACCACAATCAAATATGTCAATAAACCAAGGGCTTTTAAACCCCTAAAAGAGTTGTTTCAAACCCTAAAGGATCATGGTCAACTGATTACATCATTTCCCAGAAGTTCTCCCTAAAAAACCACTTAGAACTGGTCAAAACTAGACCTTACAGACTACTCCATGTTGAGGGTGCAATGCATACTAACTGTAACATTGGCCAGGTGTGATGCATACTAAAAGAGCCTTCTATAGGGTGCGATGGGTGAGAGTAGACAAATGGAAGAGACAGTTTGCTAAGTGGAAATCTAGAGAATCTTCTAGAAACTTCTCATATGACACTTGTCTCTTTGAATTCGCCCAGGGATGAGTAAGAGATCATGAAATCTCCAAGTGGAACCAAGAACTATCAATGAAATGAAACTAATCAAAAACCCAAAATCTGACTCACCCCTATGCAAATATCTATAAATGGATCCCTCATCCCAGAGATCCAAAGGCTGGAATTTTGTAATTTGTAAGGAAGTGCTATTGGTTTCTCTTTGAGACATTGTATTGTTGGGTGATCTTTCTTTTCATGAGGTGAAGAGGGCTTCCATGCTGGGAGGATGATGCTGGATCAGACAACTAGGTTGTAATCCTCTCTTCTACTTCTACTATCAATAAAGTTATTTGATTTTTCCTCCATATACATGTGTACATGTAAATCTTATGATGGTGAATGCAATTGTATGGTTAACGTACTTCCGATTCTTCATTGTTTATGGTATTATAGATCTCTATGTTTTGATGGTTTTTTGTTGCTTTGTCTCTACAGGTGTTCTTTGAAGCGGAACAAGTGAGAAAGGAGTGACAAATTCTATCAAAGGAGAGAGGAAACAAGCAAGGAGCCAAGTGAAATATTGAGGTTGGTGCTCTCTGCTTCTCTCTTATTTATCATCCATAAAGGAAAACACAAGTTACTTTGAATTGTTTGTTTCGAAGATAGCTACCTGTCCTAGTGGGACTAGCAGATCAAATAGACACTAGTTTTCCCAAAAATAGATAAGCTCTTCCTTCCTTCTCTTATGAGACCTCTCCCTCCTATAAATATCTCCTCCATGAATGATATCAACTAGCTTGGATGTAACTGGATGATAGCTAGATGTAAGTTGATAGTTTCAAGTTTCTAAGAGAGGAGTAGAGGTGGAGAGTGTTATTGGAGTGTGGAAGTAGCCTCATTTGTATTTTGATTTGAGATATGTTTGAGTAGAGTTGGCTTGAGAGATTTTGTTGGGTAGTAGATCCCCCCATAGTATGTTTTTTGGGGCTTGAAGCCCGGTTTTTGGTCAAGTGTAATGTAAAGACCCAGTGAAGTGTGGGTGCGGAGGGCGAGAATATAGGGTTGTCCATCCTAAGATAATGTAATTTAATGTAGAGTGTGTCGGCCTACCCATTGTATAAATAGAGAGAGGCTCTAAGTCTAAAGTCAATATCGACTTTGAAGAAGTCATATGTGTTTTTGGATGATGGATTAGCCCTGAGTCTATAAGTTTGAGTCTTGGGTTGTAGTAGTAGTAAGAGGCTCTGCAGCTAAGTGCACAGAGGCCTAGTAGAGTCTACAACTATGCGCACGGACCCCTGCAGCTAAGTGCATGGGGCGAAGTTGGGATCATATATGAATAGAGGATTAATAAAAGATAATTTGATTTTGGAATATTCTGTGTCCATACTCTTATATTTATGCATCTCTTTACATTTTATGATTGTGTGCACTTGTTATGAATGTTGAATGATTAATGATAATATTGGGCCCACGTAATTAAGTTAAGATCTATAATAAAAGCACAGTGAGGAATAGGTATCTATAAAACACCTCTTCGCGCTCTTTACAGAGCTATGCGGAAGTAGTTGAACAAGTTGTGAAGGACGGATGGTTGTGCGGAGCAGCGCAAGCACGCAGGTTCAGTTCGCAAACTTCCCAGACTTCATCAAGACATCCCTAGGGTGCAAAAACCCCATTCCAACACCCTCCCATACTACCTAGGGTGAGACCTCAGTCCACACACTGCGACCTGTTGTCGAAAGGGCCAGTAATTTCTGGATTTGTTTGGATAAATCACTTTTGAACCTAGTTCATGCCCCAATAATCTAATAGCTTTCTAGTATCAACCATTTTGGATAGAAGAGAGAGTCATATGTTCCATTGGGAGATGGTTCACAAGTGAATGCTTACAGAGACATGCCGATAGGACCCTTCAAGGAGGCTTACGACATCAAGGCTCGGTTGTAAATTTTACTTTTATTTAAATTAATACAAGTCGATTGCTTGTTTGCTATATTGTGCATTAAATTGTATGTCGATAGCCGGAGGTTCCTTGACTCTTCAAGTAGATTGTTTGGTCATTTTCTATTGTGTTTTTGGTGTTTATCTACATGATTTTTTCAAGTATGAGTGACTAGAAGAATAAGAGTTGGAGCAACGTGATAAGGACTTCATCGAACATCAGATTGAAGGTAGGCCTTCATAACACTCACTTTCTAAAGAAATTTGCTTTGGTATTGTATGTGCAGTGACCAAACCCACTATAGGGATAGAGGGGTTACCTCTGTCCACAAAGGGAACTTACCTATGTCACAAGTTGGCAACTCCGCTAGGGATTTTGTATTTTGTCTTTTGTGTTGATTGGCTTTTTTGGTTTATTGTCTTCCTTATTATTTGGGTAGCATACTTCATGTTGGAAGCTATTAGATTACTTCTCTAACCTTCCCACCATTTCGAGTGATAGATCTGGCCTTGCTCTAGTCCAACTTTCATATTTTTCTTTTGATTCTAGGTCGTTGATGTTTATTTCCTAACAGTCGCAAAGTAGTGGCATCTACGTTGTCTTTTGGGTTGCACCTTTTACTATATAGCATGAATAAATTGTCTAACAATGGAGACGAGGTGTGAAATCAGATTGATGCAACTAACTGATGTACTTTCGCGATAACGTTGAAAAGTGCTTGGTTAGGAAGGTGCAGTGATTTATTGTTGGTGCATGTTTCCAGTGTTTTACTTGTGACGATTCCTATAAGTTTCAAATTTTGAGGTTTGTTTGGTTGATCGGCCAATGTGTTTTGTCCTCAGAGCTTGTTTTTCTTCTCTTTGTTGTGTCAAAATTGTTGGTTGTTAAGGTTTTTGACTCCAGTTTTCAAGTCTTTTCAAATTCTCCCTCTTGAACTGTGTGACCTAAATACCCTAGGGTTCTTGCACTACTTGGTTTGCTTGGGTCACACATTCATTGAGATCTTTAGACTCTACTTAGTATAATATTTCTCATTGTTTGAGGCTTCTTAGTTTTTTATTTTTTTCATCCTCTTGATTGGTGTGTAGAGTTTGGTCACTAAACTTCTTTGACTTGTTCATTTGGTCTCCTTCTTTCACTTGGCATATATCACTTTGCTTCCCATTCAATGAGATAGTTTTCCAGTTTTGTAAAAAGGATTATTTCTTTAGATTTGAGTCTTTTATTCATTTGTGCATGTAGTTGCTTATCATTTATTCAAGAAACTGCATTCATCTTTTATTAAGGTTTGAAAGACGATTTTTGCATTAGTAGATTCTAGAGATTAAGACATTGGAAATCAAAAAGTGTGTTTCTCATTTTCTTGTTCAAGTTTCTTGCAAGTTTGAGTAGATGGTTGAAGTGTTCCTTTTTCTTTGATTGATTTGCTTTTTTTCCATTTAGTTATTATGCATTGAACCTCTCACTCTTCCTTAGCTAGTTATTCATCCAACAAGAATGGTCTTTTTGCTCATTTAGTTGCATTCTAGGAGTGTTAAAGATAAATTCGATAGGGCCTTAAAACTGAGGCTTAATTCAAGATTAATTGTTAAAATTTATTGAATGAACTTAAAAATGCATTGGAACCTAATGTTCACATATCTAGAGGTCTAGGCTAGATACGTGTTCCAGCATCATTAAACATAGTCCCTATTGCTTTCACTAAGGTTGGGTGATTCCTCCTTTTGTGCTACAATAGATGCTAGTATGGATTTGTGCTCCCTGTAGAGTCGCGTATATATTGGGAGACCCCACTAGGTTATCATCCTACTATCCATAAGAATCCTAGTCTACTGCCTTCAAGTCATAACGCACCGAGCACAACATTCGGGAAGATTGACTATCGTATGGGAAGTCCTTAGTCATTTCTCTTTCATTTTATCACCAAGGTGTATATGTAGTTTTACGATTTGTCTAGTCAACCTCTTGCCTAGAATTCCAGAGCAGTCACTTTCATTCCTTTTCGACTCTTTAAAATTAAAAGGATCATCTGAGAAATTTTTCTTTCAGGCTCATTAAACTTTAAAGACGACTAGAGTCATATTTTGTCCTTTTTCTCAACTCTTTAAACATGAAAAGGAAATGCTTCGTTCAAGTGTCATAAAATTTATTCGTCCACGATGAAATTTTACCTATTAATCTTGGCCACATCGTGATCACATCCTGAAATTTTTTTCAACCCTATTGATTATATCTTTTCTCCCAGAATTTTGAGCTAGGCCATCCTAGCAGACTCACTGAATCCGTCATCCCTACCAGGTGATGGATAGCCCCTTTCTCCTGTCTCTTCTGAGGTATCATTTGTTACTGGTACTATTCCTATTGTCCCGAGTGTTTAGCCTCTTAATTCTCAAGCTCTAGGGGAGGAAGCTTTTAATATCAATTGGACTCCTCCCATCATTTGGGAATTTTTAGATGAGGAATTCGTATCTACTCCTCCTCTTGCTTTGATTCTGATGGCCACTTCCGACATGGATGAGTCAAGTCCCATTAGTAGTCAAGAGAGCCTTGTGTTGACTGACTGGGGAATATTAGTTTCCCCTGGAAGGTTTTCCTTTCCACACTACTCCAAATGTGCCATTGCTACCTTGCTATCATGCTCTAGATGACATACTTAGTTCTACATCTCTGCATCAGAGCTCTATGTGGTCCAATAGTACCATTTTGTCTTCTGGACCTGTCATCTCTGCTCAGTCAGCCCTGGATTCCATACCTCAGATATAGGTTACATTAGTTATGTCTATTCCATCAATGCCCATTGTGTGTGTAGCATCTACACCCCCTTATGTTAGGCGGCTACCCCATCTTTAGTAATTACTATTTTTACTAGGATATCCCTCAGACCTATTGGCGATGGTCCTTAACATTTGGTTTATGGAGTCGGTTAGCCTACGGGTAATGTACCAATCTCTTCGAATTCCATTCCAGCGGGATTGTCATATGAGAAGTACCTATTTTCTCTCAAAAATCCGACTCATAACCCTTTAGGTTCTCAACCACTGTCCATTTTGCATAACCCTCCGAACTACTATGATCACCATGGAGCTCATATTTATTACATTGGGTCTCTTCCTCTAGGAGTCCCAGTTGAGAACTATGTTCCACTTTTGGTTGCCTAGAGTCATGCTACCTATCATGGCCCACAAGGAAAACCTTTTCAAGGGCAACCTTTGAGTTTGTAAGGGAAACATTTTCAAGGACAACCTTTAGGCTTGCAAGGGAAACCCTTTCAAGGACAACCCTTAGCCTCCACAGGTTCCTCCTTTGTTTATTTAGGGCAACCTTCTGGTCATTAGGTCCGCCTCAGTTTGAGCAAAGGCAAACCTGTTGCCCAGCAAGGGCAACCCTCTGGTCAACTAGGACAACCTCAGTTTCAATAAGGCCAACCTATTTCCCAGCAAGGTCAACCTTCTAGGAAGATAGGTCAACCCCAATTCCAACAAGGCCAACCTTCTGGTCAGTTGGGTCAGCCCCTATTCCAATAAGGAAATTAGTCTAGTCAATTCAATCAAACTCTTAGTCAACTGGGCACTCAGACGCAAGCTGGTTCCCAAGCTCAACCTGGTCTCCAGACTCAGGCTAGACTCCAAGCTCAACCCTATCCCCAAACTCATGTTGGTTTCCAAGCCCAACATGTTTATCAAATGCAACCTAGGCCCCAGACATAGTCTAGACCTTAGCCACCATACGGTCTCCAAGTACCTCAACAACCCCAAGGGCAACCTCAGGGTGATCCGTATCTAAATTATCAGCAACCTCAGGTTAATCCTTATCAGTATTTTCAGTAGCCATATGCTACCCCTATTGGTCAAGATGGTATCCAATGATTTTTTGGCGGTCAAAATCTGAGTCAGCAACCAGGCTATGGCATTCATCTACCTAACTATAACCCTTATGGACAAAATCCACGGGGGCAACAAGGCTCTGGTTGGAATTGCACCGCTAGCCCTTATCAAAGCCCCATGATGTCCTTTAACCCTCAATTACATTTTCTTGCAAACTTGGAACTACTTGATGTGTCCAAGCTGACAAAGTGTTAACGGGAAAAGTGTCTATTGAGAACGACCCTAACCCACTAAGGTGTGACAGTGACCTTAGAAACAAACAGAGAAAACTACTTTTGTATTCTCCTTTATGAACTATAAACAAAGAGAAATAGGATGAACCAACCCGTGTCTTGCGTTAGTCCTTTGATCCAATCTCTCTTCTCCTTGACAGCTCCCAGCTACCTGCTCCTTCACTTGCCCAGCTTCACCAAATACCTGCAAGATCACAGAAGAAGGAAACTATAAAAAGACATGGGTTCATACTCATAAAAAGCTTAGGATCAGATTTAAGCTAAACATACAAATGTAACAAACATCAATGATACACAAGCATGTAGGAGAAACTCAAATAGTTTTATTGATATAACAAGAAGATCCAGGAGGAGTTACAACCGATGATTCCTGATCGAGCATCAACCTCCCAATAGAGAAGCCCCTCTTCACCTCCAACAAAGCATAAATCACCCAATACCCTGATATCTATCTCAAAACCAACAGCAATTCTCTGCAATGTACAATATTCCAGCCTCTAGATCTCTTGGTGAGGGATCCATATATAGATGTATGCAAAGAGGATGAGTCAGCTCATGAATTGATTAGTGGCCTCTCTCTGTCAGTTCTTGCTTCCACTTGGAGACTGAGAGCCTCTTACTCATCACTGGTCGAATTCAGTGAGGCAAGTGTCATTGGAGAAGATTCTGGAAGCTTCCATTGTCTCTCCACCTCGTGGAATGACTCTGCCACTTGTCATTTCCCGCTCAACGCACCCTGGTAGTGCATTTAGGTGCGTTGCAACACACCTAGCCAGTGTATTTGGGTGCTTTGCAACGCCGCTAGCTAGTGGAGCAGCTGAAATGATCCTGATTTGACTAGTTCTGAGTAGTTTCTGGTGGAGAACTTCTGGGAGAAGTTGTAATTTGTTGACCTTGTTCCTTTAAGAGTAATAACAACACTTTTAAGGACGTAGGAGCCCTTGGTTTATGGACATTTCATGCTTGGAGCTGCAAGGCACAAAAATGTCTATAACAGTTGCCCCCTAAAGTATGAGGCCGTTTATCGAGTGAAATGCTTTATTAGGAGGATCCAAAGTTCTTTCAATGCTGGGAGGAGACCTGTAATAAGATACAATACAATACATTATCTTCATACTATTTTCATGATCTAGCTGAGGCGGGCATTCCCATGCTCAGCTTTATAAATTCATTTTCATGTACATAGGACATACAATCGTCTGATGGTAGACTGATGATTCCGATAGAGTCATCATCCTTTTGGTAGGATGATTATCTGTGCTGCAATGTTGTACATTTCAATGTCTTTATTTTTCTGAATGTATATCGCATCCCGGATGGATGAAACTAGATCCGGGGTCTTCAATCTCGTCCGATCTTCACTCGAAGTACAAGTCGATCCATGTGAGAAATGTTTTGAAGTCAAACATGGAAAGACATCGCTTGATTACCAGTCAATGATGTAAACTGTTAACAAGCGCGAGAGGAATCACCGATAATGATAATGACACTCAAGGTACTGCAGTAAAATTCACGTGGTGTGAATGAAAGACTTGGCGTCGAACACCACGCAAAATCTTTCGGTCGAAGGTCATTGATGTATACCTGTCACCGGAAGTGAGAAACTTGCCATTGAGGCATGCAAGCTTCAAAGTACTGAATGGGGTGTTCCTAGATCAACTTCTTGGATAATGAGCTGATGTCGACAAGAAGCGATCCGTCAAAGGAGGGCCTTAATGAATCCCACATCAATGACACGGAACGGAGCAAATGATTTTGATGGAGGTTAAAACGATCTGATGATATATGGTTCAAGGTGGTGGTCATGAAGGAATGAAGTATAATGTATGGTAGTGGATGGGACACAGGTGACTTCTTTGGATGACTTCTCTTGAACATGTCGGCGACACTTATGTGATGGATTGGTAGCATTTACCCCAAATGTGGATGGTACGGCGTGAACATGGTGATGTGACCGGTGAATGAAACAACCCAACCCGACTCAGGCACGGAGTGGAAGTGTCATGTTCAAGAGCGACTTGCTACCAACAAAGTTTCTTTGAGTTTTCTTCCCAATTTTTCCCCAGTCATTGCTGACCAGTACCTCTTTATTTTTGTCAAGCTTGAGGAGGATAACATATGCTTGTTCTATAATTTTCCCTTCGGGCAAACCCACCGCTATGTTTTAACGAGCCTAGTGATAGTGAAACTCGTTCTCGCCTAAAGACAAGTTTGTCGCTATTTAATATTTTTAACGAGTCTAACGACAAAGATAACTCGGTACTTTTCATTTTTAGAGAGTCTGAAAAGGTATGTAAAGGTAACTCCAGAATTCCTTTTTCGTCATCTAATCCCTTAAGTCCGAAAAAGTATAAAACAATACAGAAGGGATGAGTTTTCGATAGTTTTAACGAGCCGAAAAAAACAAGCGCTCGATCTTTTTATGCAATAATCCCTCAGGTCCAAAAATACTAAAATCTAGAGGAGGGATAGCACTTCCTGTCGCTTTAACGAGCTGGAAGGCCAAAAATCGACAATCTTTTCATATTTTACGAGTCAGATGAAAAGAGCTTAAAGAAGACTCGTCTTTTGAGGAACGAGTGATAAAATGGGTAGCAGCTGATTCCAGGTAAGTTTTGGAATTTTCCAATCACGGCAGTGTCACAAGGATGGCTAGTGAAATCACTCTTCGCAGCTGTTCCTCAAAATGGGTAAACAATCAAATGGAGGTGAATGATCGGCCAATTGAAAAGTGGAGTTGACGGTGCAAACACGACCAAGGCTTTAATGGCTGAAAATGCTTCATTCACGGTGGTTATTTACTAGGGGATAGTTCATTTTTTAATGAGCTTAAACGCGGGTGGAAACATTTTCTCAGACTTATGTTTATTTTTTAATGAGCTTGAACTATGCGCTAAAACTGCTCAATTAATCCAGTCATATGATAAGAATGTCCCATATAAAAATGACAACTTTTAGATTTTTGCCCCACATCCTTTCTTTATGCAAGTTTGGTGACGACTAATCCTACGAGTTTAAAGGGTTAGCCTACGGGTTTAAAGGGAGGACCTAAAAATTTAAAAAATAAATAGTCGCCCTTCGCTTGCATTCCAAAAGGTTTGCATGCCCCCAGGTATAAAATATGGTTTCAAGGTTACCCCTCAATTTGCAGATAAAACATTTGTTCTATCGGGAGAGGCCTACCTCTTACAGGTTACCCAAAGATTGCTCTATTCGCGGTGCAAACAAAACACTTCTTTGGCGATGTCTACCGAGATAAAAAAATGCGAGCGACTCCGTCTGTCTACTCACATAACTTTAACAAGAGAATCTTATTCTAGACTAAACCCTCTTCCACGGACGGATGGGGTACAGACTAGTCATATTCTCCCGCGGAAACCTACCCTGTACCCGAAGTTTTCCTGCCGAAGCAGACCAGGACGCATGCCCCCTGGGTTTCAGTCATATCCCTTCAAATTACTCGCGCTCATCGGGAGGACGGACTGGGAATTGAGACATTTCTTGCATGAAGAGACCATTTAGGGATGGTATATGACTATTTGCTATGCGTGATCCGGGAAATGAAAGCTGGTCCACGAGCTTGACCACTCTTCCTTCGTGTGGAAAACACATTACTCTAAAGAGTGAGGAGACGATGGCTCCCATGCAATAAATATAGTCTCGTCCAAGGAGTAGGTTATAATCCAAGGGTCCTTGAATGACCATGACGTTCATGCGAACTGTCTTCCCTCTCAATGTTATGGGCACATTGGGAAGGATCCCTAAAGGTCGACTGGTTCCTTTATCAAAGCCTGTCAGATTTCTCATCTCAGGCAAAAGCGATGGTGAACCAAGCGCTTTCCAAGCAATAGAGGAAAGGATACTCACAGAAGCCCCCTCATCTATGATGGTACCAGCCACGACCATTCTATATATTTGAACGATAATTCGGAATGGTATGCTTGCTGGGAAATGGGGTCTGCCTAGTTGATTCCAGTTGAAGGAGACAACTAGGTTGCTTGGAGGTGGGACTGAGTAGACGGCCGGGTATGGCTCTGACGAACTTCCTTCCTGCGGTAAAGGAATGGGTGGATTGCCCCCATGTTCGTCGAAGTCTGTGTTGATGAAGAAAATTTGGATGGTGTCAGCCTTGTTCTCTTCAGTGACTCTATCATCCGAAGATAAAACCTCTGAAGGCAAGACCGGGTCAACTGCCGCCTCGACCTTTTGACTTTCGTCTGGTATGGATTCAGTTGGTTTATCTTTGATGATAGATGCTTCAGCTGACCACTTGAGCGGGCCAGCTGGATTCTCAACTAGTGACGGACTTGGCAAGAGTTTTTTATATCCAGGAGGAAGTCGTAACGGTGAAACCGGACGATCATCCAAAACTCTTTTAGCCTCGTCTAAGAAGGGACAACGGTGGAGGGCATGGTCACCTTCGCACAATTTACAAGGGAATCTAGCTTTCACTTTTTGTCCTCGGGCTTCACTTTCACTAGTTGACGGTGTGCTTTCAACATGATCTCCAGAGGTTGATGACACCGGATTGTGCAAACGAGGAGACTAGTCCCTTAGTATCTGGGGGATGCAAGGACAATCTCTGTGAAAGTGGTCTCCTTTGCAAATGACACATGGTGATTTAGGCTTGGTCGGTGCTGTGTGTGGATTTTCGTTAGACGACACTCGTTTTCCCCCATCCGCCTTTGGCTCCTTCTTCTTTTTCTCTTTCTTCTACTTTCCCTTCTTCTCCTTAGGAACTTGGCTTTTAGCTTTACCAGTTCTATCAAGCGAAGAGGAAGGAGGAGAGGAAGAATTAGAGGAAGTAGAAGGCTAGTGGGCAACTCTGGACTTGTCTAATTGTTGATTCGATTGTTCAGGAATAGTGGTGTTCTGAACGACATTGGTTGAGAAGAGCCATATTGGCAAGCCAATTGTCAGTCTTGGAAGCGACAATGTGGCCATATGGGGTGCACCAACATCTCCCCAAGAGGAGAAGGGACTAGGATTTCCACCAAGGGGAATTCCTTGGTTGGTAGGCTCCATTTTCTCAACCCAAAGATCAATGTAGGAAAAGGGGATGAATATTCCGTTTAAAATAAATTTTAACACGCTTTGACACAACTTGTTTTTTCAGTTTTAAAGAGTCGAGAAAAAACAAAAGATGACTCTAGTCTCCTTCGATTTTTAATGAGCCTGAAGTGAAAAGTGCTCAGATGGACCTTTTCCGTTAAGGAGTCTAAAAAGGAACGAAAGGGACTGCTCTGGAGGTCTAGGTAGAGGGAGTACCAAACCAATCTTAAAGCTGCAGAATACTTTTTACGGTACGACAGTCAATCTTCCCGAATGATGTGTTCGGTGCATTGCGATCAGTAGGGCGGCCGACACGGCTTCCTATGGATAAAGGTTTTATACCTATAGGGGGCCTCCCAATATATACTCGATGGTACGTGGGAGCACAAGTCTGTACTGGCACTTATCATCTCAAAGTGGAGGAATCACCCAACCATCAGTGAGGACAACAGTTACCAGGTTTTACGACGCCGGAATACGTCTCTAGCCTAGACCTCTAAATGTTGTGCGTTAAGTTACAAAGCGTTGTTAAGTTCATTGAATTTATTTTAGGTTGATATTTCTTATGAAGTTTTCCTTTTGGGATCACCACGAGATGTAGATGTAATTCCTAAAATGCAATCTAAAGATGATAAACAAGCTTTTATCTCTTTTCAGCAATGAAAATCCTAGCTACAAGGGAAAAGAAAGACACAATATTTTCGCAAAGAGCAAAGAGCACACTGTAAATGCACTTTTCCTAAATCAAGCCAAACAGACTGTCAATATGCAAATGCACATGCATGTGTTTTGTTTTTCACTTTCTTAATATTGATGCCTAAAAAGAAAGTTGTTGTACAAATCTGAATTCGCTTTCAAGTGAAAAACACAAAAAAGTTTCTTTTCGAAATCAAAAGGTAGAGATGATTACGACACTTTATGATTTTGAAATAAACACTTGTTTCGACACTAGAAAGTCACGAATTCAAACCAAAAGCAAAAGTAAAAGCATAATCGACTATCAACAGCAAATAAACTTTCTCCTATGATTAAAATCGACACTTGCGACAGATCTAAATCAAAGGACGACTGTACGACTATTCTACTTTCGCAATGGAAAACTGTAAATGACGTAACAAACACACAAAGAACATCTACAATTCCTTTTATACAAATGAGGTGGAATATCAGCAAAGAAAAGGTTTTTTTAAATAGACATACACACTGATCACAGGCTGCAAAAATCAGAGAGAAAACTGAAAAAATTGAGCAAAGAACCTTAGTTGCACAAGGCTAGGCTGATCAATGCACCTGGTACACAGAGAAACTGGATTGCAACATAGGTTGCCCTCTCGGGAACTGCACTGAAATGCAGGAACTCTTCACAGTACCTGCGCTAGGGTAGAAACGAGAATTCTATCCGGGTTCTGGGTCACGGTTTGCAGTTTAATCTATGGTTTTTGGCCGAGTAAAAGCAATCAGTAATGCACAATCAGAGGGTAGATTTAATGAAGGTTTAAGAGATATCACAGAGGGCAATCAGATCATTTGTGAATCAGCTGTTCAAATCATAAATAGATGCAGTGAATGGATTGAAGCAGCAGATGTCTACTTTGCATTTGTTAATGGCAAATGCAGTTCGATTCGCTACTTCTAAGTTTATGAAATAAACAACAAGAGAAACACAAACAAACCAACTAGACGATCGTCCCCAGTGGAGTCGCCATTTTGTTAACGGGAAAAGTGTCTATTCAGAACGACCCTAACCCACTAAGGTGTGACAGTGACCTTAGAAACAAACAGAGAAAACTACTTTTGTATTCTCCTTTATGAACTATAAACAAAGAGAAATAGGATGAACCAACCCATGTCTTGCGTTAGTCCTTTGATCCAATCTCTCTTCTCTTTGACAACTCCTAGCTACCTGCTCCTTCACTTGCCCAGCTTCACCAAATACCTGCAAGATCACAGAAGAAGGAAACTATACAAAGACATGGGTTCATACTCATAAAAAGCTTAGGATCAGATTTAAGCTAAACATACAAATGTAACAAACATCAATGATACACAAGCATGTAGGAGAAACTCAAATAGTTTTATTGATATAACAAGAAGATCCAGGAGGAGTTACAGCCGATGATTCCTGATCCAGCATCAACCTCCCAGCAGAGAAGCCCCTCTTCACCTCCAACAAAGCATAAATCACCCAATACCCTGATATCTATCTCAAAACCAACAGCAATTCTCTGCAATGTACAATATTCCAGCCTCTGGATCTCTTGGTGAGGGATCCATATATAGATGTATGCAAAGAGGATTAGTCAGCTCATGAATTGATTAGTGGCCTCTCTCTGTCAGTTCTTGCTTCCACTTGGAGACTGAGAGCCTCTTACTCATCACTGGTCAAATTCAGTGAGGCAAGTGTCATTGGAGAAGATTTTGGAAGCTTCCATTGTCTCTCCACCTCGTGGAATGACTCTGCCACTTGTCATTTCCCACTCAACGCACCCTGGTAGTGCATTTAGGTGCGTTGCAATGCACCTAGCCAGTGTATTTGGGTGCTTTGCAACGCAGCTAGCTAGTGGAGCAGCTGAAATGATCATGATTTGACTAGTTCTGAGTAGTTTCTGGTGGAGAACTTCTGGGAGAAGCTGTAATTTGTTGACCTTGTTCCTTTAGGAGTAATAACAACACTTTTAAGGACTTAGGAGCCCTTGGTTTATGGGCATTTCATGCTTGGAGCTGCAAGGCACAAAAATGTCTATAACACAAAGGACCCTATACTTCATAATCCATATTGGCCACCAGTTCCGACCAAGATTCATGGTGATTGTCCTAAATTCAATGGTAAATCTAGAGAGGATCCCCAAGCGCATGTTATGACTTATCATCTTTGGTGCTCATCTAACTCATGGCTTGACGATTCTATCCGCCTACGTCTTTTTCAAAGGACTCTTACTAGTTCTGCTGTGAAATGGTATATTGAACACACTCGTGGAACTTTCCAAGACTTCAACACATCTCCTTACTTCTCTGAAAAAGGAAATGGATACCCACATCTCTGATCATATCGATGAATGGAGAAGGAGGCACCGTTTGATTAAGTTTTGGATCCCTGATCAGCTTTTGACTGACTGATTTACTACCTCTTTTGTCGATGTGATAGCCCACCATATTGCTATGGGGGCATGTGTTACTGAAGAGCAAGCTATCACACTTGCTTAGTGTCTTGATTTGGTTTATTCCCAATCTGGCATGCTTTATGATGTCTTACTTGATGCTCTATGACCTAGAACTTCTAAAGCACCGTCGATGCCTTCCATTGATGGTGTTATTGGTTCCATTGCTTAATCTTCCCGAAAGTCTTCCATGACTCCTGCGAAGAAAAAACCTACAAATCATAGTGAAAATTCTTCTAAGTCCGCATCTAATGTTTGGAAAACCTTAGAAGTAATGTCCTTCAGTCCACCATGGCAGAAAAGGCTTCAAAAGGTAAGAGGAAGGGGAAAGGTAAAAATAAAGTTGGTGCACCGAAGAAAGATCCTCCTAAGACACCTGTTGATGATGGTTCTAAACGTAAAACTAAGTATCCTTGTCTTATATGTGATGAGTATCACTACACGAAAGACTGTCCTAGATGATATGAGGTTAGTCATTTTCTTAAGGGGACTTTAGGAACTCCTCCTGTATTGAAAGAGCCTTTTCCCTCCCAGCAAACTCAAATGATGGTCAGTCAACCTCAGTCCTCACTTTTGTCTCCCAAGTTTTTATGGTTGGGACTATCCCTATTCATGTGAGTACTCGATCGAAAGACTACACTCCATTCGTTGGCAAGGAACTTGAAGTACCTTCTAACATTCATTTGTCCTGTTCTAGCCCTCTTCATATTGAATGGCCCAACATCGAGTCCATCATTATACCTCCTACTAAGGGAGTTCTCCGAAAATCTTCCTATAACCCCAATGCTCGTGCCACGCAGCACTATATTATTGTTGAAGACTTAGCCCAGGCTCCTTCTGCTATGTCTACCTTGGAAGTTCTCCAAAGTTGTCCCCCTCTAGAAGTCTCTATTATCCACCATTGGTGGCATTGATCCGACTGATTTGGAGTTAATTAAATTCGATCTTGAAAACCATGTGCCATGATTGCCTCATCAAATCACTTTTCTCATTCAAGTCATCATTAACTTGAAGAATATTCATCATACTATTATTGATGAAGGCGCCTCAACTTTCATCATGTGTGTTACTTGTTGGAAGGAAATTAGTTCCCTGTCTTTGAGTCAATCGCTTAATACCTTGGAAGCCTTTGATGGAAGAGATTCTTGTCCATTCGGTATTCTCTCGCGCTTGCCTATCACCTTGGAAGGGAAGATAGTCGAAATCAAAGTTGAAGTCATTGACACTAATTTGACTTATAATATTTTGTTAGGTCGAAGTTGGACATACACCATGCATGTCGTGTCTTCGTCATTATTTCGTGTACTCCGTTTTCCTCATCAAGGAAATTTTTTTATGGTCAATCAACTGTCCTTCTTCACTTCCTCTTCCTCAAAGGGCAATGTTCTGTTTGTGGAGAATACTAGTATTCCCTATGAGAGTGTGGGTGCTAGAATCTTTAAATATCCTACCTTTATGGGTGTTTTTTCACTCCCACCTCCTAATGTCACCTCGATTAATATGATCTCTCTCAATCATGATCTTGTGTGATTCCCCCCATCGATCAAGTGGATTCATGGGGTGAGGTTATGCCATTGAGCCCTACTGTTGGCTTATATGGGCCTGACCCAGGTTTGGAAGAAGTATTTAGCCAAGAAAATCCCACAGCTACTGGCCCTTTTGGCAATAGCCCGCAGAGCGCAGACTGAGGTCTCACCCAAGGTAGCAGGGGAGGGTGCTGGAACCAGGTTTCTGCACCCTTGGGATGTCTATATGTGGCCTAGGAGGTTTGCGCGCCATTGTACAACTTGGCACTGCACTAGATCCGCGTGGATCCAGAATTAAAATAACTTTTACTTTCACGTACCACGCTGATTACAGATCTAATTTATTTAATTAAGTATTGTAACTCAAATATAATTAGAGAGTTCTTTAGGAAAACATTTACCAGAGATAACTAGTTCACACATTTAGAATAAACCTAGAATCACAAACATTTAGATCATATGCATACGCGCATAGATTAAACAAATATTTTAACCATACAAAATCAGATTTGCGATAATTTAGACTTAATGTAGAATTTCAGAAGGAACTTATCTTCATTTCCACTTATCACTAGTAAAACTAGATCCACCCTGCACACTCAGCTGCAGGGGTCCACACACACAACTACGAACCCCTCCAGGCCTATGCGCACATGGCTGCAGAACCTCTTTCCTCTATTCCAAACCCTCAACTCAGACTTACAGATGCTTCAGACTATTCTCAAAAACCCATTACAATTCAGGTCCAAAGTCATTCCCCATCAACAAAAAACTACCTTTCCCTCATAGAGCCACGATCTATTTATACCTTCCTATGGTCCACGGACTGACTTACTTCCTAATGTTCTATACTATTTCTTGGGCGGACAACCCTTTGACTTCGACCTTTCACATTTTGTGCTCTGCATATTTCAGAGGTTTACAATATTTTTATCCCATTTTCTAGGCTATCAGACCCAAAACTATTATGCAGGACCTCCGCTACCCAACAATCCTCCAACACAATCATTGTGACTCGTCCCGAGTCACTTGCTGGTGACGTGAGACACATTTCCGTGGCTTCTTGGTTCATCTTCCTGTTATAGACATTTTTGTGCCTTACAACATTGAGCATGAAATGTCCATAATTCAAGGGATCCAAAGTCCCTAAAAGAGTTGTTCCTGCCCCTAAAGGAACAAGGTCAACCAATGACAGCTTCTCCCAGAAGTTCTCCATCAAAAACAACTCAAAAACAGTCAATTCAGGATCAATTCAGAGGCTCCACTAGCTGCCTGCGTTGAAATGCAGAGGCTACACTGGCTAAGTGCGTTGCAACACAGGTGGAAGCACTACCAAGGTGCACTGAGCGGGAAATGACAAATGGCAAGCTCATTGAACGAGGTGGAAAGACCATGGAAGCTTCCAGAATCTTCTCCAATGACACTTGCCTCAATGAATTCGACTAGTGATGAGTAAGAGGCTCTCAACCTCCAAGTCGAAGCAAGAACTGGTAGAGAGAAGCCACAAGTCAAAACATAAGCTGACTCATCCTCTCTGCTTACATCTATATATGGATCTCTCACCCAGAGGTTCAGGAGGCTAGAATTTTGTACTTTGCAGAGAATTGTTGTTGGTTTGAGATTGAGATTAGTACATTGGGTGATTTATGCTTTGTTGGAGGAGAGGAAGGGATTCCTTTGCTGGGAGGTAGATGCTGGATCGAGACTCACTTGGTTGTATCTCCTCTTGGACTTTGTTATCATATCAATAAAGCTATTTGAGTTTCTCCCATATGCTTGTATATCAATGATGCTTTGTTATATTTGAATATTTAGTTTATATCTGATCCTAAACTAGTTATGAATGTAAATCCATGTCTTTTGTGTAGTTTTCCTCTCTTGTGATCTTGCAGGAACTGGGTGAAGCTGGATCAGTGAAAGATCAGGCAGCGGGAAGCGAACAAAAGAGAGAGTGATTGGATCGACAAACTAGTGGAAGACACCGGTTAGTTACATCCTTCCTTCTCTATTTACATCTCATAAAGAAGAATACTCAGATAGTTTTCCTTGTTTGTTGCTAAGGCACTATCACACCTTAGAGTGGGATAGGGGCATTCCGAATTGGATACTTTTCCAAACAACAAATTGGCGACTCCGCTGGGGAGAGTATCTTGTTAGTTTATTTGTGTTTCTATTGTTGTTCATCTCATAAACTCAAGAGTGCCGAATCGAACTGCATTTGTCATTTACAAATGCAAAGTAGAGATCTGCTACTCTAGTCCATTCGCTGGGCTTGTTTATGATCTGAACACCTGATCCACAAGTGCTCTAACAGCCCTTTGTGATAGATCTTACTCCTTTAAATCATCCCTCTAATTGTACCTAATTGATAGCTTTTATCCGGCCAAAAACCGTAGCTTAAACTGCAAACCGTGACCCAGAACCCAGAAACAACTCTCGTTTCTGCTTCAGCGCAAACTCTGTGAAGAGGTTCTGCATTTCAACGCAGGTCCCGTGAAGGCTACCTGCGCTGAAGTTCAGTTTCTCTGTGCTGAGGGTGTGCTGATCAGTCTTTGCCTTGTGCAGTTGTGGTTCCCTGCTTCCTTTTGCTCAGTTTTATCTCTGTTTTTGCAGCCTGTTATCAGTCAGTGTACCTATCTGAAACCCCTTTTCTTTGCCTCAATTCCGCCTCCGTTGTATAAAGAAACTGTATTTTTTCTTTGTGTATTTGTTACATCATTTGCGGTTTCCCATTACAAAGGTAAACTAGTCATACTGTCGCCCTTAGATCTAGACCTATCGTAAGTGTCGTTTTGATCTTAGGAGTGAGTTTGTTTGTTGTTCACAGTTGATTACGCTTTTACTTTTGTCTTTTGGTTTGAATTTATGCATTTCAAGTGTCGAAAAAAGTAAATCATAAAGTGTCGTAATCGTCTTTTTGATTTCGAAAAAGGAACTTGTTTGTGTTTTTCACTTGAAATCGAATTCAAATTTGTACAACAGCTTTCTTTTTAGGCATCAATATTAAGAAAGTGAAAACAAATACATGCATATGTGCATTTGCATTTTGACAGTTTGTATGTTGATTTAGGAAAAGTGCATTACAGTGTGCTCTATGCTCTTTGAGAAAAGATGGTGTCTTTCTTTTCCCCTTTGTAGCTAGGATTTTCATTGTTGAAAAGATATAAAAGCTTGCTTATCATCTTTAGACTGCATTTAGGAATTGTTTCATACATCTTGTGGTGATCCAAAAAGGCAAACTTCTAAGAAATATCAACCTAAAATAAATTGAATGAACTTAACAATGCTTTGTAACTTAACGCACAACATAGAGGTCTAGGCTAGAGACGTGTTCCAACATCGTAAAACCTGGTCACTGGTCGCCTCACTGATGGTTGGGTGATTCCTCCTGAGAGACGATAAGTGCCAGTACAGATTGTGCTCCCACGTACCGTCGAGTATATATTGGGAGACCCCTATAGGAATAAAGCCTTTATCCATAGGAAGCCGTGTCAGCCGCCCTACTGATCGCAATGCACTGAACACAGCATTCGGGAAGATTGACAGCCCATACCTTAAAAAGTATTTTGTGGTTTTGCGAAAAGTTTGGCACACCCTCTACCTAGAACTCCAGAGCAATCCCTTTCGTTCCTTTTCAGACTCCTTAACCGAAAAGGTCCATCTGAGCACTTGTCACTTCAGGCTCATTAAAAATCGAAGGAGACTAGAGTCCTCTTTAGCTTTTTCTCGACTCTTTAAAATTGAAAAAGAAAGTTGTGTCTAAGCGTCGTTAAAATTTATTTTAAACGGAAGAATCACCCCTTTTTCCTGTGTTGATCTTTAGGTTGAGAAAATGGAGCCCACCAACCAAGGAATTCCCCTTGGTGGAAATCCTAGTCCCTTCTCCTCTTGGGGAGATGTTGGTGCGCCCCATATGGCCACATTGTCGCTTCCAGGACTGACAATTGGCCTGCCAGTCTGGCTCTTCTCAACCAATGTCGTTCAGAACACCACTATTCCTGAACAGTCGAATCAACAATTAGACGAGTCCAGAATTTCCCACCAACCTTCTACTTCCTCCAATTCATCCTCTCTTCCTTCTTCTTCACATGACGGGACTGGTAAAGCTAAAAACCAAGTTCCTAAGGAGAAAAAGGAAAAGAAGAAGAAGGAGCCAAAGGCAAATAATGGAAAACAAGTGTCATCTGATGAAAATCCACACACAGCACTGACCAGGCCTAAATCGCCATGTGTCATTTGCAAGGGAGACCACTTTCATAGAGATTGTCCTTGCATCCCTCGAATACTAAGGGACTGGTCTCCCCGTTTGCACAATCCGGTGTCGTCAACCTCTGATAGCCATGTTGAAAGTACACCGTCAACTAGCGAAAGTGAAGTTCCAGGACAAAAAGGGAGGGCTAGACCTCCCTGTAGACTGTGTGAAGGCAACCATGCCCTCCACCGTTGTCCCTTCTTAGACGAGGCTAAAAGAGTCTTGGAAGATCATCCGGTTTCACCGTTACGACTTCCTCCTGGATATAAAAAACTCTTGCCAAGTCCTTCGTTAGTTGAGAATCCAGCTGGCCCGCTCAAGTGGTCAGCTGAAGCATCTATCATTGAGGATAAACCGACTGAATCCATACCAGACGAAAGTCAAAAGGTCGAGGCGGTAGTTTACCCGGTCTTGCCTTCAGAGGATTTATCTTCGAATGATACAGTCACTAAAGAGGATAGGGATGACACCATCCAGATTCTTTTCATCAAAACAGACTCCGACGAACACGGGGGCAATCCACCCATTCCTTTATCGCAGGAAGGAAGTTCGTCAGAGCAATATCCGGCCGTCTACTCGGTCCCACCACCAAGCAACCTAGTTGTATCCTTCGACTGGAACCAACTAGGCAGACCCCGGTTGCCAGCAAGCATACCATTCCGAATTATCGTTCAAATATACAGAATGGTCATGGCTGGCACGATCATTGATGAGGGGGCATCTATGAGTATCCTTTCCTCTATTGCTTGGAAAGCGCTTGGTTCGCCAACGCTTTTTCTTGAAATGAGAAATCTGACAGGCTTCGATAAAGGAACCAGTCGACCTTTAGGGATCCTCCCCAGTGTGCCTATCACATTAAAAGGGAAGACCGTTCAAATGAACGTGATGGTCGTTCAAGGACCCTTGGATTATAACCTACTCTTTGGATGAGACTATATATATTGCATGGGAGCCATCGTCTCCTCACTCTTTAGAGTAATGTGTTTTCCGCACGAAGGAAGAGTGGTCAAGCTCATGGACCAGCTTTCATTTCCCGGATCACGCATCGCAAATAGTCATATACCATTCCTAAATGGTCTCTTCATGCAAGAAATGTCTCAACCCACGGTTCATCCTCCCGATGAGCGCGAGTGATTTGGAGGGAAATGACTGGAACCCAGGGGGCATGCGTCCTGGTCTGCTTCGGCTGGAAAACTTTGGGTATAGGGTAGGTTTCCGCGGGAGAATATGACTAGTCCGTACGCCGTCCGTGATTGGAAGAGGGGTTGTTCTAGAATAAGATTATTTTGTCAAAGTTATGTGAAAGGGCGGGCGTCGTCATTCACCTTTGTTCATCTCGGTGGACATTGCCGAAGAAGTGTTTTGTTTGAAAGATTAATGGAACCATCTTTGGGTAACCTGAAAGAGGTAGGCCTCTCTCGGTAAAACAAATGTTTTGGCGGAAATGAAGTAGGGGTAACCTTGAAATCATACTTTATACCTGGGGGCATGCAAACCTTTTGGAGTGCAAGAAAGGGGCGGCTATTTTTTTTTTTTTAATTTTTAGGACCTCTAACCCTTTAAACTCGTAGGATTAGTCATTTCCGAGCTTGCACAAAGAAAGGATTCCGGAGCAAAGCTTTGTAAGGTGCAAGCTCCATAAAAAATGGAATCTTAAAATGAGACATTCTTATCATATGACTGGAATCGAGCAGTTTTAGCACATAGTTCATGCTCATTAAAAAATAAACATAAGATTGAGCCGTTTTAACACATAGTTCATGCTCGTTAAAAATTAAACATAAGATCGAGCAAGTGTTTCAACCCGTGTTTAAGCTCGTTAAAAAATGAACTACCCTTCGGTAAATAACCACCGTGAATGTAACATTATCAGCCATTAAAGCCTTGGTCGTGTTTGCACCGTCACCTCCACTTTTCCATTGGCCGATCATTCACCTCCATTTGATTGTTTACCCATTTTGAGGAACAGCTGCGAAGAGTGATTTCACTAGCCATCCTTGTGACACTGCCGTGATTGGAAAATTCCAACCCTTACCTGGAATCAGTTGCTACCCGTTTATCACTCATTCCTCAAAAGACGAGTCTTCTTTAAGCTCTTTTCATCTGACTCGTAAAATATGAAAAGATTGCCGAGTTTTGGCCTTCTAGCTCGTTAAAGCGACCGGAAGTGCTATCCCTCCTCTAGATTTTAATCTTTTTGGACCTGAGGGATTATTGCACAAAAAGATTGAGCGCTTGTTTTGTTCGGCTCATTAAAACTATCGAAAACTCATCCCTTCTGTATTGTTTTATACTTTTTCGGACTTAAGGGATTAGATGATGAAAAAGGAACTTTGGAGTTATCTTTACGTACCTTTTCAGACTCTCTAAAAAAGAAAAGGACCGAGTTGTCTTTGTCGTTAGACTCGTTAAAAATATTAATAGCGACAAACCTGTCTTTAGACGAGAACGAGTTTCACTATCGCTAGGCTCGTTAAAACATAGCGATGGGTTTTCCTGAAGGGAAAATTATAGAACAAGCATATGTTATCCTCCTCAAGCTTGAAAAAAATAAAGAGGTATTGGTCAGAAATGACTGGGGAAAATTTGGGAAGAAACTCAAAGAACTTTTATTGGTAGCTAGTCGCTCTTGAACATGACACTTCCACTCTGTGCCTGAGTCGGGTTGGGTTGTTTCATTCACCGGTCACATCACCATGGTCTCGCCATACCATCCACCTTTGGGGTAAATGCTACCGATCCATCACACAAGTGTCGCCGATATGTTCAAGAGAAGTCATCCAGAGAAGTCAACCATGTCCCATCCACTACCATACATTATCCTTCATCCTTCCATGACCGCCACCGTGAACCATATATCATCAGATCGTTTTCACCTCCATAAAAATCATTTTCTCTGTTCCGTGTCACTGATGTGGGATACATTAAGGCCCTCCTTTGACGGATCGCTTCTTGTCGACATCAGCTCATTATCCAAGAAGTTGATCTAGGAACACCCCTTCAGTACTTTGAAGCTTGCATGCCTCAATGGCAAGTTTCTCACTTCCGGCGACAGGTATACATCAATGACCTTCGACCGAAAGATTTTGCGTGGTGTTCGACGCCAATTCCTTTATTCACACCACGTGAATTGTACTGCAGTACCTTGAGGGTCATTATCATTATCGGTGATTCCTCTCGCGCTTGTTAACAGTTTACATCATTGACTGGTAATCAAGCGATGTCTTTCCATGTTCGACTTCAGAACATTTCTCACATGGATCGACTTGTACTTAGAGTGAAGATCGAACGAGATTAAAGACCCCAGATCTAGTTTCATCCATCCGGGCTGCGATATATATTCAGGAAAAATAAAGACATTGACATGTACAACATTACAGCACAGACAATCATCCTACCAAAAGGATGATGGTTTCATCAAAATCATCAGTCTACCATCAGACGATTGTTTGTTCTATGTACAAAAAAATGAATTTATAAAGCTGAGCATGGGAATGCCCGCCTCAGCTAGATCATGAAAGCAGTATGAAAAATAATGTATTGTATTGTATCATATTACAGGTCTCCTCCCAGCATTGGAAGAACTTCGGATCCTCCTAATAAAGCATTTCACCTGATAAACGGCCTCATACTTTAGGGGGCAACTGTTATAGACATTTTTGTGCCTTACAGCATTGAGCATGAAATGTCCATAATTCAAGTGATCCAAAGTCCCTAAAAGAGTTGTTCCTGCCCCTAAAGGAACAAGGTCAACCAATGACAGCTTCTCCCAAAAGTTCTCCACCAAAAACAACTCAAAAATAGTCAATTCAGGATCAATTCAGAGGCTCCACTAGCTGCCTGCATTGAAATGCAGAGGCTACACTGGCTAAGTGCGTTGCAACGCAGGTGGTAGCACTACCAGGGTGCGCTGAGCGGGAAATGACAAATGGCAAGCTCATTCAACGAGGTGGAAAGACTATGGAAGCTTCCAGAATCTTCTCCAATGACACTTGCCTCAATGAATTTGACTAGTGATGAGTAAGAGGCTCCCAACCTCCAAGTGGAAGCAAGAACTGACAGATAGAAGCCACAAGTCAAAACATAAGCTGACTCATCCTCTCTGCTTACATCTATATATGGATCTCTCAGCCAGAGGTTCAGGAGGCTAGAATTTTGTACTTTGCAGAGAATTGATGTTGGTTTGAGATTGAGATTAGTACATTGGGTGATTTATGCTTTTTTGGAGGAGAGGAAGGGATTCCTTTGCTAGGAGGTAGATGATGGATCGGGTTTCACTTGGTTGTATCTCCTCTTGGACTTTGTTATCATATCAATAAAGCTATTTGAGTTTCTCCCATATGCTTGTATATCAATGATGCTTTGTTATATTTGCATATTTAGTTTATATCTGATCCTAAACTAGTTATGAATGTAAATCCATGTCTTTTGTGTAGTTTTCCTCTCTTGTGATCTTGTAGGAACTGGGTGAAGCTGGACTAGTGAAAGAGCAGGCAGCGGGAAGCGAACAAAAGAGAGAGTGATTGGATTGACAAACTAGCGGAAGACACCGGTTAGTTACATCCTTCCTTCTCTATTTACATCTCATAAAGAAGAATACTCAGATAGTTTTCCTTGTTTGTTGCTAAGGCACTATCACACCTTATAGTGGGATAGGGGCATTCCGAATTGGATACTTTTCCCAACAACACTTCCTCTGAGTGACGTTCGACGTCTTGCTGCTTCTTCGTTGTCTCCTACAATGCTTCGTCTAGTTCTTACTTTATTGTTTCTACCCATTCTTGTAACCGATAATGCTCATTCTGATCGACTCGGTTAACGCATAACACCCTTTCCTATGAGTTTAGCTCTAGTGGAGGAGCCGTATACGGGACCTCCTGGTACCACCGCAACCATTTTCAACCTTCGTATCTTCTCTATGCACTTTCTACTACAACTTGTGTTGAAATTTTGCAAGACCTGAGCTATTGTACGCAAGATCCCAGTCCTTAAGGTTCCTCAGAGACGACTTAATAATTTCGTTTCTACCCATGGTCACTGTCTTTCCATCCTTTTGCACTTCTATTGTGGTTCGCCAACCAACCCCTAGGCAGAGCGACGATATCCAGACCAATTCTGCTTCATGTCTCTCCATTTCCGATACATCCCCTACTGCAGATGTTGCATGCTGCAGGACGTCCATAGATGACACCACCATGTTCCTAAGAGATGTCGGCTCTTTCATCAACCATATCAGCACCCTTGGGCTTACTCCTTGTATTGAGATAATGAAAATCTCCATGTTGATATGCAACAGGTGTTTTTCAGAAGTGTAGGTCGCCTGGTGGATGCCTCTCAGTGATTTATAAGCAATATAAATTTCAAATTCACTGGTTCCCACATGTTCTATCGTCTTCGTGTAAAATCCGTGGTGGCTCGTGCCATATCTCATAATTCCATTCTTAATTTCCTGTTTCCTACTCCCTTTTTCCATAATGCGGACACCATGTCATGAATAGTGAAAGAAACGGTCACCTCTCTTCCTAGCCACGCAACAGCGCACTTCTGATCATGCAACTACAAACTTGTCAATGATCTAGCTCGACATGTAGCTTGGCACTCACGCCTTCTTCCTCCAGACTACTTTATCATCACATGCTCTCTTTCAACTGGCTAGAGCAGTGAGACTATCCCTCGAATGGTTATTTAGGTGTCCAACCTACCCATGTAGAGCTTCAGGTGACCGCTGTTGGTTGTGGAGCATGATTATTTAGAGGTCTTTATTTCAGCCATATGTATACCCTAGGAAGTTTGTACACCCCTGCACACCGGGGAGGGGGGTGGTGCGGGGGACTTGTCCCCCCCCCCACCCGCAAGGGTTCGGGGGGGCTGATTCCCCCTGGCTGGGGGGTTTGGGGGCCAGTGGTCCCCCGCTAGGGTTTTGGGGGCAACACCCCCGAAGCTAAAAACAGATATAAAATTGCCTTGTAAAAGTATAGTAATTTCTAGTCAATCTGGGTCGTTCATTAGGCGGATGATATGATGGTAGAACTTATGTTTAGTTTAGGTTTTTTTTTCCCTTGAAGGAAACCCCTCTCTTTGTATGAGAGCATTTTATTGAGGCTGTGTAATAGATGTGTATTCTCCGAGTGAGAAATAGAGAGGTGAGACTCTGAGAGAAAACAGAGGATATTATAGTGGATTTGTTTTAGGTTGTGTCTCTTCATTTTGCTAGATAATAGAAAGGAAGGAATGGCTTTTCGAAGTGGACGTAGCCCAAATTGGGTGAACCACGTATATATGTGTCTCTCTAGTTTTATGCATTTTTTGTGTTTATATTTATGCAATATTCTATATGTTCCATTTTTTTGTAATATATAATTTTCTAATAACTGGTATCAGAGCCAAAGGTCTATTTGGTTGATAAACGCATAGGAAAGAAGGGTTCCTGGTTCGAGTGGGAGCAATGGCAGAAGATGGTAAGTTTAGGGTCGAGAAATTTAATGGCCAAAACTTCTTGTTGTGGAAGATGCAGATGGAAGATTATCTATATCAGAAAGATCTGTACCTACCATTTGGTGGAAAAATAAAGATGTCGACCGGTATGACAGATGAAGAATGAAACCTTCTTGATAGAAAGGCACTCGAAAGAGTACGGTTGTGCCTCGCAGCATCGGTCGCCTTCAAAATTTCGAAGGAAACAATGATAGAGGGTTTTATTAAGGCATTGGCGAAGCTATATGAAAAATCCTTGGCCTCAAACAAGGTATTTCTTATGAAACAATTATTTAATATGAAGATGTTAGAAGGTGGATCTGTTGCAGACCATTTAAATGATTTTAATACTGTTACAAGTCAGTTAAGTTTTGTAGGGGTAAACTTTGATGATGAAGTTAGAGATTTGTTATTCTTATGCTCATTGCCAAAAAGTTGGAATGGTTTAGTAATGGCCATTAGTAACTCTGTTTCTGGATCTAGTACTTTAAGTTTGATTATGTTGTCGGTGCTATCCTTAGCAAGGAAATTCGACGGAAAAGCTCCAGTGAGACATCGGGTAATGCTTTGAGTGCCGAGTTCAGGGGAATAAAAATGGAAAGAGGAAAGAGCTCAGGATATCACAGTAAATCAAGGAAAGGCGGATCCAAGTCCAGATCGGGGATAGTGTGCTGGAAATGTGGAAAGAAATGACACCTAAAGAAAGACTGTAGATCTCAAAAGGGAAAATAAGGAGATGCACAACAAGAAAACAATCATGAAGCAAATGTGACAGGTGAGGTGTTACAAGATGCTTTGATTTTTTCTTTTGAAAATATTACTGATTCCTCGGTGGTAGATTCAAGGGCCTCATTCTATGCCACAACTAATAAGAAATACTTTCATGACTATGTTCAAGGAGATTTTGGACAAGTCTGTTTGGGTGATGATAAACCCTGTAAAATTGTTGGAATGGGTAAGGTTCTTGTGTAACAGCAGAATGGCAAGCAATGGCTACTAAAGGAGGTAAGGCATGTTCCAGATCTGAAGAAAAATCTGATTTCAAAAGGGCGGTTAGGTGGTGAAGTTTGTGTGACAACTTTCACAGATAAAGCTTGGAAAGGGCACCAAAGGAGCACTGGTAATAGAAAAATGTGAAAAGGTTGGTACATTGTATTTATGCAATGATATTTCTAAGTTTGTTAATGCTTTAACTTCCAAAGGAGCAGATGCAACATTATGGCATCATAGGCTCAGACACATGAGTGAGAAGGGGATGAAGATCCTTCACTCAAGGAATTCGTTGACGGGTTTGAAGAACATTGAATTGGACTTCTGTGAGAATTGCATTTGTGGAAAACAGAAGAGAGTTAGATTTCTCAGAGCTGGGAAAGAAAATAAGAGTGAAAAATTAGAGCTTGTGCATATAGACGTATGGGGACCTGCTCAGGTATCATCTCTCAGTGGATCTCATTATTATGTTACTTTTATTAATGATGCAAATAGAAAAAATTGGATTTATTGTATTTAGAATAAATTTGATGTATTTGATACTTTCAAGAAATGGAAAGCTTTGGTTGATATTGAGACAGGAAAGAAATTGAAGTCTCTCAGATCAGACAATGGAGGTGAATATTGCAGCAAAGAGTTTGATAGGTACTGTTCAGAGCATGGAATTTGTAGAGAGAAAAATGTTCCAAGAACACCACAAGAAAATCGTGTGTTAGAAAATATGAACAAAACAATCATGGAGTGTGAAAGGTGCATGAGATTGCATGCAGGATTGCCTTTACAATTTTGGGTAGATGTTGTAGATACTATTGTTTATCTAATAAATAGAGGGCCTTCAAGTTCCTTGGATGGTGGTGTTCCAAAGGAAGCATGGATAGGTAAAAGGGTAAACTACTCTTTTTTAAAGCCTTTTGGTTGTGAGGCTTTTGTCCATATTAATAAAGAAAATAGAACAAAGATTGAGGCAAAATCAAAGAAATGTACCTTTATTGGATATGGTGTTAATGATTTTGGTTATCACTTATATGATTATCAAATCACAAAATCATTAGGAGTAGAGATGTAATATTCTATGAAAAGGTCTTGTATAAGAATCAATTGCAGGAAAAGAAATAGAAAAAAGAAAACAAGGAATACACAGTTCCTGATGAGATCACTGAAAAAGTAAAGGTGCCTAAAAATAATAATAATCAACAACCACAAAAACACCAACCACCAAAACAGCAACAGGCACCCCAAACACCTGAAAGTGGTGTTAGAAAATCTACCAGGATAAGTATACCCCCTAAATGATACTCTCGTTCATTATATTATTTATTGTTAACTGATTCTGGTGAACCCACATGTTATGAAGAAGCAATGCGGGTTGAAAGCAAGAAGTGGGAGCTAGCCATGGAAGAAGAGATGGACTCCTTAATGAATAACCAGACTTGGGACTTAGTCAGGTTGCCTGCAGGAAAAACTACATTGAAGAATAAATGGGTTTGCAGGCTGAATGAAGAAGATGGAGGAAAACAAAGGTACAAAGCTAGACTTGTGGTGAAGGGGTTTGCACAGAAGAAAGGTATTAATTTTGATGAAATATTTTCTCCTGTTGCTAAAATGACTTCAATCAGAACTATTTTAAGTCTAGTAGTAGTTGAAGATTTGCATCTTGAGCAGTTAGATGTAAAGACAACCTTTCTCCATGGGGATTTGGAAGAAGAGATATATATACAACAGCCACAAGGATATGAGGTGAAAGGGAAGGAGAAACTAGTGTGCAAGTTGAAGAAGAGCTTGTATGGCTTAAAACAGGCTCCAAGGCAATGGTATCTAAAATTTGACAAGTTTATGTTTGAACAAGGTTATACTAGATGTCACTCTGATCATTGTGTTTATCTGAAGAAGAAAAATGATGGTAGTTATATTATATTGTTATTGTATGTGGATGTCATGCTTATTGCAGGGTCTATCATGAAGGAAATAACTGTGCTCAAAAAAAAATTAGAAAATTCATTTGCAATGAAGGATTTGGGAGCAGCAAAACAATTCCTTTGTATGAGAATAACTAGAGACAGGAAAAATTACAAATTAACATTGTCTCAGAATGAGTACATACAAAAGGTGTTGAAAATATTTAATATGCACAATGAAAAACTAGTTAGTACACCTTTTGCTAGCCATTTCAAACTTTGTAAGGAAATGTTCCCGAAGACCCAAGAAGACATGGATTATATATCTAAAGTTCCATATGCATCAGCAGTTGAAAGCTTAATGTATGCAATGGTCTGCACAAGGCCTGATATTTCACATGCAATGGGAGTCATAAGCAAGTACATGAACAATCCAGGAATGGAACATTGGATGGTAGTGAAATGGATTCTCAGATATTTTAAAGGTACCACAAATCAAACATTAAGCTTTGGTGGTTCAAACATTTCTCTACAGGGATATGTTGATGCAGATATGGCAGGTGACAGAGATAATAGGAGGAGCACTACAGGATATGTATTTACTATAGGTGGAACAATTGTCAATTGAGTTTCAGAAATCCAAAGTGCTATTGCACTTTCAACAACAGAGGTAGAGTATGTTGCGCTACAGAGGTTAGTAAAGAAATGATTTGGTTACAGAGGTTTATGGGTGAATTGGGTAAGAAGCATGATATGGGCATGTTATACAGTGATAGCCAAAGTGCCATTCAACTTGCAAAGAACTCAGCATTTCATTCTAGGACTAAACACATACAACTCAAGTACCATTTCATATGATCAGTGTTGGAAGATGGAGAGTTGAAGCTCGAAAAGGTACACACTAGCCAGAATCCTGTAGATATGCTAACAAAAGTTTTAACCAGGGAGAAACTAAGACTATGCTCAGTTTCAATTGGTCTTCAAGGATGACAATGAAGATAAAAAACAACCAGGTCCAAAGAGGAGTCATTGTCCAGCAAATGAAGCAGAGGTGGAGTTGCTATAATCATTCTCCAAGTGGGATATTGTTGGGTGTGGATCATGATTATTTAGAGGTCTTTGTTTCAACCAGATGTATACCCCAGGGAGTTTTTATAACCCTACACACGGGGGTTGTGGGGGGGACTTGTCCCCCACCCCCCACACATGGGGATTCAGGGGGGCTGATCCCCCCCGGATGGGGGATTTGAGGGCCAGAAGTCCCTCGGCGGGGGAAGCTAAAAACAGATGTAAAATTGCCTTATAAAAGTATAGTAATTTCTGTGTTTATATTTATGCAATATTCTATATGTTCCATTGCTCTGTAATATATAATTTTCTAACAATTTCCATTCACTCGGCCCGGGAAGGGGTCTCCATTATGTTTAGCTAGCTAAACCACGCCCCCATCAGTAACTTCCTTGACCACATAGGGTCCCAACCAATGCATTCTGAGTTTGCTAGGGAATTGTTCGAACTTATTGTTGTATAGCAGCACTAAATCATTCTCCTTGAAAGTGCGCACCTTGATATGGCAATCATGCCATGATTTCTCACGACATTTCTGTACTTGCTGATGGAAACCAACCAAAAATATTTCCTCTTCCAGTTCCTCTAGCTACACAAGCCATTCCTCCAAATCCCCGCAGTCTGCCATAACTGTGATTTCCACGATCCACAGACTAGGCACAATATATTCCATAGGCATAATAGCGTCTTTGCCATAGGCCAACCAAAAGGGTGTCTGGCCCATCAACTTCTCGCACGTGGTTCGATATGCCCATACAATAGCAATGATGTGTAAGTCCCAGTCATTGCGCTGCGTGTTACAGACCTTGGTCCCTTTTTTGTTGAATGCTTCAATGGTCCCATTTACTTGCGGGTGGTATGGCGTACTCTATTGGTGATAGAACTGGAATTCCTTTGTAAGCGCGCTAATTTTTTCATTCAGGAAATGCATTCCCTAATCACTCATGAGAGTTTTGGGACATCCAAACCTTGTAAGTATGTTTTCAAACAAAAAAATTGCAACTATTGTAGCCATTCAGTCCTTAACCAGGTGTGCCTCCACTCATCGGGTCAAATATTCTGTCGCGGTGATGATATATCATGCACCCTTCTTCCGTCATGGTTTGATAGGTCCCATGAAGTTGATTGCCCACTTCTCGGATGGCTATAGTGTCATTTGTGGCTGGAGAAACATTTCATCCCTTTGCGATGGTTTTCCATCCGTTGAAATTTGTGGTAGGCATGAAAATCTGCTTTCGAATCCTGATGCAAAGTGGGCCACCATAATCCTGCACGAAGAATCTTCTGGGCTGTGGCGCGACCCTCATAATATCCACTACAAACCCCTACATGTGCTTCTTCCAGGATCTATCCTCGCTCGAACTTCGGGACATACCTACACAATATTTCATCATTTCCCATTTTGTAGAGATGTCTTATAATCACGATGAAGTCTGCAGTGTGTATCCTAATTCTTTCTTCTATTGAACAGAATATCCCTGCAACTTGGTTCTTTTAGTTAAGAAATGGATTATATCCTCAAAATGCCCATCCGTGATGTGTACCGCATATAGTTGTGCATCTGGGAGTCCATCCTCTATATTTGTGGGTTCTTCACCGATCTCAATTTAGGACAGGTGATCTGGGCCTGCATTGAGACATCTTGGCTTTACGACGACATCAAAGTCATATTCCTGAAATAACAACAACCATCTACAAATGCACCCCCCCAACATGGGCTTGTTCACTAGGTATTTTAACGTTGAGTGGTCGGTATACATCTTAATGTGCCCTCAAAGAAAATAGTGGTGGAATTTTTGAAGCACGTATACCATTGCTAATCCCTCACTCTTAGTAGTGCAGTAATTATTTTCAGCTTTTGACAAGTAGGGAATTATGAACGTAATCAGATGGTCAAGTCCCTTCGCTCCTGGTTGAGTAAGTACCACCCCCAGTGTGATACATGATGCATCAACATGCACATGAAAATTGACATCCCACTTTGGAAATACCAATATAGGGGCTGAGGCCATCTTCTCCTTAAGTGTCTCAAGGATTTTGTTGCATTCCTTATTCTAGCAATAACTAGCATCTTTCTTCAGCAATTGTTCCATCAGAGCCATGATCTGGGCATAACTTTTGATGAACTTCCGATAGTAACTCATGTGGCCGAGAGTGGTGTGAAATTGTTTGACACTTCATGATGCTTGCAAATTGAATATGAAAATGATATTTGCCGGATCCACCATCAAGCCTTGCTTACAAACAACATGGCCTAGCAGGTTCCCGAATGGGACAAGGAAAGTACACTTCTTGAGATTCAGCGCAATTTGGTGTCAGCGGCAAGTATCCAACATTAACCGTAAGCTTGCTACATGCTTCTTCACCAGTCCAAACAAGGTCCACTCATCAAGATAGACCTTTGAGAACTTGTGTATAAATTCTTTGAATGTTGCTACCACTATTCGTGAAAATATCGCTGGCGCGTTCTTCGGACCAAAGGGCATCACCATGTACTGAAAGCAACCCCATTTGGTGGTGAACGTCATTTTACTCATGTCTTTTGGTGCGATCATGATCTAATGGTATCCTGAGAACCCATCCATGAATGAGTAGGGTTCCTGGCCCCCCACATTTACTAGTACCTCATCTGTAAATGGTGTTGGAAATGGGTTATTAACGCAGGCATCATTGAGCTTCCTAAGATCCATGTAGACTTGAATCTCTCACTTTTTTTTCTTTTCCTACACAACCATTGGACTTACCCAGTCAGACGCGTCAATATGTTCAATGATTCCTACTGCTAGCATCTTGTCCAGTTCTTCGTGGACCTTTGCTTTATATTTTGGATTCAATAGGTAGGGTCTCTACTTAACTGGTTTCGAGTATGGATTCAAGGTTATCTTCATCATTCCCAAGTCCCCTAGGATCCCTTTTAGCTCTATGAACTTTGTTGGAAACAACTCTCGATATTCATAGAGAAATTTGATGACCTTTTCTACTGTAGAGTCGTCCCAATAGTCCCTGAGAATTGCATACTTCGGCTCTTCTTCAGTTCCGATATTGACTTGTTTTGTTTTCAATGATGCCATAATATCAGGATCTTCAATTTCGGGTTCGTGCACCTCATGGCTTCCCTTCGATTCCGGAATATTGACATTTCACAGATCATCCTCATCATCTTCTACGTGGACATTATAGCATGCAACGGCCTGGCTTAGCTACCGTGACTAGTCGGGCTGCACAGTTTCTTTTGGTTCTAGTGGCATGTTGAAAATGGTGGCTTTTACCAACTATAGTGCTTCATCTACAGGGTCCATCCATTGATATTCAAAGAGGAATGTTGCTAATAACCCTTCGCATAAGATATCCCACTCACTTGTGTCATGTTGAAGCTCTGCTTTAGTATACCAGTTTCTGGGAATAACGTCCAGGGTGTGATAGAATAAGTGCACCCATTCTGACTGGGGTTCCTCTCTGTAGGCTTTGAACCATCTCGTAAGGTGCATGTGTGGGTCATCACATCCATCGTATTTATCCATCATGCATAATTTTGACATTCCAAATATAATCTTCATCATACACCTGCAGACACGCCAATCCTCGAAAGTCCCTTCATATGTTCCCCACCATTGTGCAGGCATTGCGCGCAATGCCCACCTCATCATATCAAACAGTTGGTTCTCTGGTACTGCAATTTCAAACTTGGTCAGAAATTCATCTATTATTGTCAGCCCATCATATATCGGCAATTCCTAATCCTGGGCTCTTATGCAGTACAAAGATTTCATCATCATGTTGCAATGCCACGTTGTCACTTCGCTCAACCTAGGGAGCCACTACTCATCTTCCTTTCCTCAGGCTTCAGTCTGTATTATGGAAATAGGTGACTAGTCCATTAATAATTGGTAGCTACAACAGTCCCTCTCCTCATGGCCCACCGATCTGCAAACATTACAAAATAGCTATTGGGGGGTTTGGTTATATTTTGGCAATAGATGATAGTTATCCATGTTGTGCTTTCCTCCCACCTGAGAAACTGTGCACCAGAGCAAGGTTGTCGAGCCCAGCCCTACCTATGCCTCAGTTCGCAACGATGTTGGTGTTGTGGGGAAAAGTATCTAATGCAGAATGCCTCTATCCCACTCTGAAGGTGATAGTACTACAGCAACAACTGAATGCAAAGCTATTCAAAGTTTCTTCTTTATGAGATGAGAGAGGGAAGAAAAGGATGATCTACTAACCGTTATCTTGCGCTAATAGTCGATCCAGTCTTCACTCCTTGCCGCTTGCTCCTAGCTCTTTGTCCTTTCACCGGCCCAGCTACACACAGATCCTGTAAAAGCACAAGAAAAGGAAACTACAAGAAGCATACATCCATAATTGATTATAGGATTAGCATAAATCAAATATACAAGCATCTATTCATCATAAAGACACATGCATATAGAAGAACCTCAGATACTTTATTGATAATAGAAGTAAAGTTTTGAGAGAGTTACAACCACAATGGGCCCAATCCAGCAACACCTCCCGGCTGAAAGAAATCTCCTCTTCACCTCCTTCAAGCAAACACCCAATAGCTCTAATCACAAACCAACAGCACTTCCTTACTTGCACAAAATTCCAGCCTCTTTAGACCTCATGAGAGAGCTCTATATATAGGTTTTTGGAGAAAGGATGAGTCATCTTGAGACTGGCCTGAAGCTGACTTGTGTCCTCTCCCACTTTAGTTAATCTTCAGTTCTTGAGTCCACTTGGAGAATATTGCTTCCACTTGGAGACCAAGACCCTCTTACTCATCACTAGGCGAATTCCTTGACCCAAGTGTCAGTTTGGAAGCTTCCTGGGCAGTTGACACCTTCCAGAATGACTGTGCCACTTGGCCAATCTCGCCCAGCGCAGGTAGCCTTCATTAGTTTTGACCTTCAGCGCAGGTACAAGGAGGAGCAGTTGACATTCAGCGTAGATGCTCAGTGGAGCAGCTGACATGATCCAGAAATAGCCTGTTTTTGAGTGTTTTCAGGTGGAGAACTGATTTTCAGTGCTGTGGTTTGCAGACCTTGTTCCTCTAAGGGTAAGAACAACATGTTTAGGGACTTTGGATCCCTCAGATTATTGACATTTCATGCTCCATGCTGTTAGGCACAAAAATGTCTATAACAGTTTCCCCCTAAAGTATGAGGTCGTTTATCGGGTGAAATGCTTTATTAGGAGGATCCGAAGTTCATTCAATCGGTTGAGAGGTGTCCTGCAATAAAATACAATACAATACATTATTTTTCATTCTGCTTTCATGATCTAGCTGAGGTGGGCATTCCCATGCTCAGCTTTATAAATTCATTTTGGTACATATAACAGACGACCGTCTGATGATAGACTGATAATTCTCTGCTGAAATTATCATCCTTTGAGTAGGATGATCATCTGCTGCAATGATGTACATATCAAATGTCTTTATATCCTGAATATATATCGCAGCCCGGATGGATGAAACTAGATCCGAGGTCTTCAATCTCGTTCGATCTTCACTCTAAGTACAAGTCGATCCATGTGAGAATTGCGTTGAAGTCGAACATGGAAAGACATCGCTTGATTACCGATCAATAATGTAAACCGTTAACAAGCGCGAGAGGAATCACTAATAATGACAATGACCCTCAAGGTACTGCAGTACAATTCACGTGGTGTGAATAAAGGACTTGGTGTCGAACACCACGCAAAATCTTCTGGTCGAAGGTCATTGATGTATACCTGTCGCCGGAAGTGAGAAACTTGCCATTGAGGCATGCAAGCTTCAAAGTACTGGGGGGGGTGTTCCTAGATCAACTTCTTGGATAATGAGCTGAAGTCGACAAGAAGTGATTCGTCAAAGGAGGGCCTTAATGAATCCCACATCAGTGACACGGAACGGAGCTAATGACTTTAGTGGAGGTGAAAACAATCTGTGAGATATGATTCAGGGTGGCGATCATGGGTAGATGAAGGATAATGTATGGCAGTGGATGGGACACGGTTGACTCTTTCTGAACACATCTCTTGAACATATAACGACACTGATGTGATGGATCGGTAGCATTACCCCAAATACGGATGGTTTGGCGAGGACCATGGTGATGAGACCGGTGAATGAAACAACCCAACCCGATGTGGTACGGAGGACAAAGTGTCATGTTCAAGAGCGACTTGCTACCATCAAAGCTTTGAGGTTCTCCCAATTTTTCCCCAGTCATTTCTGACCAGTACCTCTTTATTTTTGTCAAGCTTGAGGAGGATAACATATGCTTTTTCTATAACCTGCCCTTCGGGCAAGCCCATCGCTATGTTTTAACGAGCCTAGCGATAGGGAAACTCGTTCTCGTCTAAAGACAAGTTTGTCGCTATTTAATCATTTTAACGAGTCTAGCGACAAAGACAACTCGGTCCTTTTCATTTTTAGAGAGTCTGAAAAGGTACAGAAAGTTAACTCCAAAATTCCTTTTTCGTCATCTAATCCCTTAAGTTCGAAAAAGTATAAAACAATACAAAAGGGATGAATTTTCGATAACTTTAACGAGCCGAATAAAACAAGCGCTCGACCTTTTTGTGCAATAATCCCTCAGGTCCAAAAAGATTAAAATCTAGAGGAGGGATAGCTCTTCCGGTCCTTTTAACGAGCTGGAAGGCCAAAACTCGGCAATCTTTTCATATTTTACGAGTCAGTTGAAAAGAGCTTAAAGAAGACTCGTCTTTTGAGGAACGAGTGATAAACAGGGATAGCAGCAGATTCCAGGTACAGGTTGGAATTTTCCAATCACGGCAGTGTCTCAAGGATGGCTAAGTGGAATCACTCTTCGCAACTGTTCCTCAAAATGGGTAAACAATCATATGGAGGTGAACGATTGGCCAAATGAAATGGAGGTGGCGGGTGCAAACACGACCAAGGCTTTTATGGCTAAATAAATTTACGATCACAATGGTTATTTACCGGAATAGGTTCTTTTTTTAGATAAAAATGAGCTTAAACTCTGGGGGAAACATTGCTCACTGCTTTTATTTATTTTTTAACGAGCATGAAGACCGCGTTAAAACTGCTCGGATCTTGCGTTTATTTTTTAACGAGCATGAACTTTATGCTAAAACTGCTCGATTTGTGGTCAAATTTTTTATTTTTTACCATTACTAGCTTTTCTCTTTTCAAATATAGTACTGTATTTTCAATTGCTGCAACAAACTATGTTAGAAATGGATAATATTTGCATGAAAATGAGAATATAACCCTAATATTTCACTTTGTACTATGTAAAAAGCCATTAAAAGGTGTTTTTACCTCTCATTTACCATTTCATTTGCATTTGGTTTGTTGGAGCTCTGGAGGTGCCTCTTCCCCCTTGATTTTCACCAGCTGATTCCAGGAGATTCTGCGGACGATTTTCGGCGCCGTCTGGACCAGGTAGGAGCTAAACCCTAGCTCTTTCTTTTCATGGTTTTCTTTTCCTATTTTTTTCCCTTTTTCCGGTCTTTCTGAGCCCCTGGGGTTGTGCCAGGGCGCCCCAGGATCAGCGCAGGTTTCCCTTTCGAAACCTGCGCTGAAGGTCAAGCTGCCTTAAGGCAGCCTGACCCTCAGCGCAAGTGGGAGACTTCCTGCCTGCGCTGGGCTCAAAAGGACTGAGTTTTAAGGGTAATTTTGATGATTTTTCGCCAGTTTTTCACCAACAACAGGAACTCATTCTCTCTCTTGTTTGTTTTGCAGGGTGACTTGAGCAAAATGTCCCTTACATGGCGAGAGCGAGAACATGAAGAGGAGGACATGATTGCCCTCCATGACCCAGTCACAGTGAACGCGTTGCAGAACTGTGGCCTGCTGAAGTTCTTCCGGATCTCTAGTATGAGAGCGTAGATTTCTTTACTGCAGTATATGCTTGATGCTTGGGATCCTGTTAACCAAGTATTCCAGATTAGGGGGAAGACCATCCCCTTGACCATAGAGGACATGTACTTCTTGACTGGGTTGTCAAGACGTGGTGCCTTCGTTTCCTTATCAGGTACGGCCCGGGGGACTGATTCCACCAGAGATTATGTCCGCCAGTATTGCAGGGAAGGTTCTCAGCAGAGCAGAGACGGCAAGATTGTTATCCGTGAGATTACTGATCGGGCTCTCAGGTCCATTCTGTTTACTATTGGTAGGATGGCCGGCAGCGCAGCTTTACACGTTGCCAACAGGTCCTACATGCAGCACGCCTTGGAGTGTCTCCAACCGAAAGTATTCAACTGGTGTGATGCAGTACTGGTTCAGATGAAAAGCCAATTGACCAAGATAAAGGACGGGAAGCTGAAGAACTTTGGATTTGGTTCTATTCTGACTGCCTTTGCATTGGAGAAAATCCCACTGATGCAGCCTCAGTACATCATACTTGACTTGCCTTCTCCGACCGAGCCACGCATGCAGAGCTGGGTTGACCACATGTCTAGGAATGCAGGTCAACCTCAGATTACTTTCACTGAGGCCTTCTTTAGGTGGTTCGAGCGCCAGGAGATGGCGTTTTCTGAGTATCCATATGTGGGTATGGATTTCCGAGGTGATCTGGATTTGGCTCTACCGGATGGCGATCAGTGGGGTGCCATTGGTAAACTCTCTTGACCACATTACTGTTTATTGTTCTTATTCATAACGTTGCTGTGCTTTATTCTATCAAGACTTTTAATTGTACTCTTGGGTGCATGCAGATATTGGTCCTGTTCGTCCAGCAGTTCGTCCGAGATCGCCAGCTGCTGCCCCAGCAGGGGAGCCTGCTAGGAGAGTTGTTATCCGCGATCTTGACGACACCGAGACCCTTACAGCTGTGCAGGAGTAGGTTGAGAGCCTTACTCGTGGCCTTCCGGATGTACAGATTGACGAGTTACCTTTACAGATGCAGCGTCATACTATCGGCGTGCCTAGACGATGGACTCGTCTCTTGCGCATGATTGCACAGGCCGTGACGTACTATCATGAGCACCATTAGGCTAGGGTGCCCCCTAGCATCTTTTTGAGTTTTTAGGTCACATGACCAATTTTGTCTTGGTTACAGAACGTTATGCATGAACTTGTATAAACAGCTTATATATTTTGATTTTCGGATTTTATTCTGGTTGATTTACGTGATCCATATGTACAATCTTTGATGATGTGTCCTTTTTATAAATGTTGCAAATGTCTATCTAACACATAGTTTGCTAATGAGTCGGTTAATGTGTTTAAATTTCTTGAAATATGTTGATATTGAATTGAATCAAATCGTCTTTCCAAGATCTTAACTCTTAGGAACATGCGATAAATAGCTGGATTGCGAATAGAATATATACCATTGAGTTGTAGTATGACGAGCTGTGAGTCTAGCCTGACAATTAGTCGGCGTATGCCACATGTGATGGCATCAGAGAGTAGTTCTATCAACGCGCTATACTCAGCGATGTTATTCGTTGATTGCCCAATACATACACCTCTGAAACTTACTAACTCGCCGCTTGGATCAAAAATTGCCCAGGCTGCGGAGGATAGGTTCCGCGAACTATGACTCGCTCCGTCGGCATATCCAACACATGTCTCCATAAGGTTTGACATCTGCCATCAATGAAAAAGGTGGATCACTTGACCAGAGCAAATACTTTAGCGAAAACAAAATACAACAAAAGCATACAGGTTACTATTTAAGCATAGTAACGCTTGAGATACAACCCGTTGCGGGGCTGCGCCAGTGGAATTCCATCGTAATCCATTAACTCGTAGGCTCCTTTTGCTAACACCCTTTTAACAATATAGGGGCCCATCCATAAGGACTTGAATTTACCTGCTCCCAATTTATTGGATTCTTGATCATAAAGCAAGACCAAATCACCTTCTGAGAAGACACGGGGTTTGACATTTTTGTCGAACTGAGCCTTGACTCATTTCTTATGGGCCTCGTTAGCCAAAGCGGCATCACGACGGGTTTCATCCAACTGGATTAATTCCAAGAAACGAGCCTCTTCCTCTGAAGTTCCGGGGAGGAGGTCGATCACGAGTTTAAGCGACGAAAATTCGCACTGGATTGGCAAGACTGCTTCCAGGCCATACACCAATTGAAAACGTGTGAACCCAGTTTTGTTCTTTACCGAGGTCCGGTAAGCCCACAAAGCTGAGTACAGGATTAGGTGCCATCTTCTCTTATGAACCCTGATCATCCTTTGCAACATACGCTTCAGGACCTTGTTGATTGCCTCAACTTGTCCGTTGGCTTGCGGATAATATGGGGTAGAGCTGTCGTGAGATAGCCCTAGCTTGGAAGCTAATTCAACCATCATGTGATTGCAAAAATGCGATCCATGATTTGTAACTATAGCTTGTGGTACGCCGAACCTGGCGACTACATGATTGAAAAAGAAAAGGGCATCTGTTTCACCAGTGTTATCTAATGTAGGCATCACCTCGGCCCATTTAGTAAAATAGTCAACAACGACTATTATATACCCATGCCCCCCGGTCGAGGTGGGGTTACATTGCATGAAATCGATGCCCCACTTGGCGAAGGGCCCAACAGCAACTATAGGCTGCAAGGGTGTGGGTGGTCGTCTGGTTTTGCTATCAAAGATTTGACAAGCATGGCAACCTCTGACTGCGATTATGCAATCTTTGAACATGGTTGGCCAGAAGTATCCTGCTCGTAAGATTCTTTGTGTTGTTGCATATCCAGACTGATGCCCCCCACACGCGCCTGAATGACAATCATTCAGGGCTTTTTCGGCCTCCTCATGGGTAAGGCACCTCCTCAGAACTGTATCGACACCACGACGGTAAAGTGTATCACCGACGATCATGTAGTCTTTTGCTTGGTATCGTATACGTTTTTGTTCTGAGTGAGAGGTATTAGACCTAAACTTTTGGGTTTGGAGATAAACTATGATATCTCCATACCACTCATCGCTTGCATATATTAGAAACAAACTTTCATCCACGACTCTTCTGATGTTTCATCGTTGGACGACGATGGGAAATCACATAATAATTCTGCGAAAACTAGAGCTTTCTTTGATTTGGATTTTACAAATTCCAGATCAAACTCTTGAAGGATCGCTATCCATTTTGAATATTTGCCCCCAAGCAACTGTCGCGACAGTATATAAGTCATGGGGTTGCAATCTGACAAGATGGTAGTTTTCCGAAAGAGGACATAATGTCGAAACCTTTGAATCGCTTGAACAACTGCAAGCGCTAGTTTTTCGACATAAGAATATTTACTTTCCGTATCGTTTAAGTTTTTACTTAAATAATAGATAGGATGTTCAATTCCATCGACTTCTTGAACTAAAACCATCGCAATGGTCGTATCTTCTGCAGCCAGATACAGGTTAAAATCTCTTTGATAGTCTGGGGCATACATTAATGATGCTTTTACTAGACTTTCTTTCAGAGCATCAAAGGAAGCTTGCGCCACCTGGTCCCAGACAAAAGGTACATCCTTCTTCAAAAGACGAGTATAACCTTTAGCAAGTTCTGCGTAATTTGGAATGAACCTCCTCAGAAAGTTCGCTTTCCCTTGGAGTTTCTGAATCTGAAGCAAATTTGAAGGTGGAGGCAAATTTATGATTGCCTGAACCTTATAGGGGTCGAGACAAATCCCATCTCTAGAGACTACAAAGCCAAGAAAACGACCAGAACTGACGCAAAACACACATTTATGTGGGTTGAGTCTTATCTTGTAGTGTCCGCAACGTAGAAATATCGCTCTTAAATGCTGCGGATGATCAGTCCGCTTTCGCGAATGAGCCGGAAGATCGTCGAGATAAGGTTGAACAATGTTCTTGATGTCATGGAAGGCATAATTCATCGCCCTCTGAAACGTCGCCCCTGCGTTCTTTAAACCAAAGGGTAATTTTCAATAAGCGAATGTGCCCCACGGACAAATAAATGCAGTCTTTGACTGGTCCTGTGGGCGGATATTTATTTGATTATACCCGGAGAATCCATCCATAAATGAAAAGATTTCACATCCGGCGCATTCATCAATTATCTGGTCGATGAAGGGTGTAGGGTAGTTGTCCTTTGGACAAGCATGGTTTACATCCCTATAATCGACACACACTCTAATCGTCCCTTGTTTCTTCATAACAGGGACAATATTCGATACCCAATCGGTTAGAGGAACTGGGTAGATGAATCCAGCATGGAGGAGTTTTTCAACTTCCACCTTAATGGCAGTGGCTTTCTTTGGGTGCACCTGCCGAAGCTGTTGTCTTACTGGTTTGACATCAGGATACATTTTAATTTCATGTTCAACTATACTTGAGTCGATGCCTGGCATTTCATCATATGACCAAGCAAAGACATCTCTAAATTCGCGAAAAAGAGCGTTATATATTTTTAGTTCTGAAGGGGAACAACCTTTGCCGACATAAATATTCTCTACAACATCTTCTTTGGTCGAGATATTTATGGCTATAGTCTCTTCAATATTGGATAGGTTTCGCTCGGAATCCACCGTATTTACAGTATTCGTTAGGAATTCAAATACTGAAGGGTGATAAAGGTCACTTTGAGTATCTTCTTCATATTCCGGAAGAAGGGAACGATGGTGGTGATCATTCCATGGTGTTCCCTCAATCATCATTGATTGTAAGATTCCTTCGTCAGTCCCATGTACTTTCGACCAAGGATCTAGTGGGGTTCCATACTCTCTAGACCTATCTACCCAAACGCTTGACGAGCGTTGATTTGGGCTCGCCTCCCATGCCTGAAACATTGATTGCTACAATATTTCCAAAGGGCTTGGGGACAATACCATTGAATGATCCATTTTGACCTTCGTGGAAGATATCATGTTGCAGGTTGCTACGAACGGTACATTTCCTATATAAATAGGAGGTGGTAGCGCGAAAGTTCCCATCAATGTGGGGTCTTTCAATAATCCTACTCCGATATCTTGAATTGAATGGTTACTTTCATGGATCATGGGAATGCTTCCTGTAACTTGTGAACCATTTGGAAGGAAGTTCTGTTGGTCGACGATCGTAATCCCTCCTTCAAACAGGAATGTGATCTTCCTAAAATAAGTCGACACGACAGCTGCCATGGCATAAATCCATGGTCTTCCCAGTAGGATGTTATAATCAAGATTTCCATCAATGACTTCAACATCAATTTCTACTGTTTTTCCTCCTAGTTCAACTTTCAAGTTATTAAGGATACCATAAGGGGTATAAGTCCTTCCGTCGAAAGCCTTTAATGTCGTCGATGATCGAGACAAGGTTGGAGATCCTAAAGTTTTCCAGCAGCTCATCAACATAATACATGTCGATGCCCCCTCATCAATTATCGTTCTGTGAACAGTTTTGTTGAGGGCTTTCACTTGAATAAGGAAAGCTAATTGAGCCGGTAATTGAGGATCATATCCCTTGTGATCAAAGGATACCAGATTTGAATCCTTAGGATCTACTCCACCAATTGCTGATAACAATGCCTGCCTTTGGGTTGGACAATTTTGTAGCACTTCAAGAGTCGACATAGCGGATGGCGATTGGGCCAAATCTTCCACTATATTATAATGCTGCGCCGCTCTGGCGCGAGGATTAAATGTCGACTTATGTACTACACCCTTTGGCGGTTTTATTGTTAACTCAGGGATGGTGGGTGTAACTTCTGTCGAAGTTGTTGTCGAACTACTCGGTTGATCTTTACCTTTTTCGTTCGACACCTGAGGATTTCCATAATCTTTGTTCCTTGTCGAAATCAAAGCATCATTCTGCTGTTTTGAGACCGACAACATAAGTACTTGCGACGGGGAAGCATTTCCACTATCAACCAGATTTTGACCTGGGTTAGGAAATGGATCAGTTAACACAGCTGATGTTTGGGAACTTTTAAAGAACCTCTTTAACTCAGCTTTGAATGGGCAATTCTTTGTGTAATGATCCTCATCATCACATATCTGACATGGATAATTTGGTTTCCCTTTTCCAGGAGGGTTTGAAGAATTTTTTCCAGGGGATGACTCACCCTGTTTCTTCTTCTTCCCTTTGTTTTGTTTTTTCTTCTTGCTTCCTGGTTGATTGGTTTCTTTGCCTTTATCTTCCGAAACGACATTTACTTCCGAAGCAAGAATATCTGCTTTTGCATTTTGATCCGAATTCTTACAGGCTTTCTTTGTGGAAGCCTTTATCGATTTCGTGTTTGCGGTTCCAATCACGCCATCACCGGCATGAGAGTCACTATTTGATTTAGGAGGGGGAGGAATTGAAAATTTCGGTCTAGGGGCGTCAGGTATTTTGTCATAGAGTGTGCCGGACTGAGTATACACTAAGTCCAAATACTGTGCACGAGCAATAACTTGCTCCTCTGTTACGACTCCCCCCTTGGCCACATCTTCCGTAATAGCTGGAAGTAATGACTTTATAAACCATTCAGCTAATAGCTGATCGGGAACATATGTTTTCACCATCCTACGACGACGACGCCACTCATGTATATGATCAGATATATGGGTAGCAGTTGTCTGTTTGAAGTTGGTTAATATTTTTGTTCCCGTTTCATACCTTATCGGTAATTGAAAGTGGGTTAAGAAAGTCGTGGCTAGGGAACTAAAGTTGTCGAAAGAGGCTCTTGGCAATTCAATATACCATTTAGCCACTGGACCTGTCAATGTCCTCTGAAAAAGGCGAAGTCTTATCGAATCATCGTTAAGGGTGTTCGACGAACACCACAGATGAAAGGTCATCACGTGATTCGATGGGTCTTCACCTGGATTTCCATTGAATTTAGGAATGTCAGATGGAAGTTTATGAGGAATCGCTAGCCAACAAGGGGCATAAGCAATCAGATCGTTTGTTAACCGATGTAAATCAGGTAACTCTAAAGTTGCCACGAATGGTAACTGTTGATTCAGGTTAGGCGAAGCGTAACCAGGGTACGATGGAATCGCTTGAGCAGTGGGTCTTTGCATACCAGCATAATGTAATTGATGTTGGTATGATTGATACGGTTGGTGGACTTGACCACTGTAAAGTGGTTGGTTTTGACCGTTTTGGATGTACGGTTGTCCACTATTCGCAAAGATCTGCTGCTCAGAACCTTGGTATACTTGCTGGAACTGCGGTTGGTGGTATTGTACAAGCCATGGTTGTGACGCCATGTTTTGTTGCGCCATGCTAACCATTGGACCAAGGTGTGGGGTAATTGTACCCGTTTGTACTTGTGTCGACCCACCAGTTGGTGATTGTGGTTGTGACCCATGGTCAAGTGACTGTTGCATTACAACCTGAGAAATCTGAGGTTGACATGTAACAGGTATCGCTTGAACTTGAGACACAGTTACAATAGCCGGTGTGGTTGGGATATTCGTCACAGGTACACACTGTTGCATAGAATATACAATCCTTGGTTGTTGAGGTAGCATGGGTACCCAACTACTTGATGCAATTCCAGTATAACCTGAACATTGTTGTGAACTCACGTATGGATACCCTCCCGGAGGGGGTAGTGAAAGGGCATATTGCCCCCCATACGGTAGCAATCCGGAATTAAAAGGGATTGATGGCCCAGATTGTCCTCCATGAGGATCAATCTGTTGAGTCTCAACATAAGAGTTGCCGGGTATTACTCCGGATGAACAAACTGGAACAGACCATACTGTCGACATAGTCCCTTGGTGGACTCCTTCTAGCTGTTGAGAGCTAGTTGGGACAGCTGGTATGCCGGCAAACATTGTTGGAGTGACGGCAGGAGCTTCTGCTGTCGCTGTGTCATTTGACACAGTCCTAGATGATGACGGTTGTTCAGACATTTTAAGTCTATCCAATAGATTGCCTAACGATTCTACAGGAACTTCCACTTGTGGTGGATTAACTTCTGATGAAGGAAATAGAGTGACCCCGACTCCAAAATGAGTTGGAGTACTTGCTTGCGGATCCTCTGCAATTTCCTCTATCGCAATCAAACCCGGTGGAAGAGGAAGACCGTCAGGTCCGTAAAATATTTCTGGTGCCGAAGAAGTGGTTGCTTCGACAGCGACAGTTGTTTGAGGAGCAAAACTCTCTGGACCGGTTACAAATGGAACTGGTTCAGTTACACAAGTATTTGTCCCCAGACTAGGATCAGTATTACTGTCCTTCTGTGGCTGTTGAACTTCTTCTATAGAGGCAGGGTTTCCAGAAATGTTAGGAGTAACCGGAACCTCGGATGTAGTAGGAACACTTGTTCTAACTTTCAAAGGAGATTTTGACCCGGTTAAGCGAGTTCGCTTTGCCCGTACTGTTTTCGATTCCGGGGACAAAGACGGTTGACTCGCAAGCCTCCGCGAACGACGGATTTTCAATTGACTTTCTTCCACGATTGCGGATTACTCGATCAACCAAAATATTAAAAGGGGAAATTTGTGTTTCCGAATTGAATGAATTTTATTAGACGCTTTTTAGACACAACTTGCTTTTTCACTTTTTAAGAGTCGAGAAAAAGCTAAAGATGACTCTAGTCTCCTTCGATGTATTAACGAGCCCGAAGTGACAAATGCTCGGTTGGACTTTTTCAGTTATAGAGTTTGAAAAAGGCCAAAAGAAACTGCTCTGGAGATCTAGGCAGAGGGTGTGCCAAACCTTTCGCAAAACCACAGAATACGTTTTACGGTACGAGTGGTCGATCTTCGTGAATGTTGTGTTCACTGCATTGCGATCAGTAGGGCGGCTGACACGGTTTCCTATGGATAAAGGCTTTGATCCTATAGGGGTCTCCCAATATATACGCGACGGTACGTGGGAGCACAAGTCCGTATTAGTGCCACCGACTCTCAGGAGGAATCACCCACCTTCGTCGAGATCGACAGTCACTATGTTTAACGACGCCGGAACACGTCTCTAGCTTAGACCTCTAGATGTTTGCGTTATGTTTCAAAGCGTTGTTAGGTTCATTCAATATATTTTAAGTTGATCTTTTTAAAGTTTGCCTTTCAAGGTTCACCACGAGATGTATTGATACAAATTCCTAAATGCAGTCTAAGATGAGAAGCAAGCTTTTCAAATCTTTTCGACTTATGAAAATCTTAACTACTGAGGGAAAAGAGAGATAAAATCCTTTTCACACAGATCAAAGAGCACTCGCTAATGCACTTTTTCCTAAATCAACATACAAACTTAATGCAAAATGCAAGTATTTCTTTTCTCTTCCTTAATGTTTGATGAAATACAAAAAGAAAGCTGTTGTATAACTTTGAATTCAATTTCAAGCGAAAGCAAACAAGTTTGTCCAAAATCGAAAGACACCTTACGATCTACTTGTTTCGACACTAGAAATATATAAATTCAAACCATATAACGAAAGCGACAAACTCAATCAGCTATGAACAACAAATAAACTAACTCTTAAGATCAAAACGACACTTAATCACAGGTCTAGATCTAAGAGGTCAATGCAAGACTGGTTCACTTTCGTTATGGGAAACTGTAAATGACACAAGAAATACAAAAGAACAAATACAGTTTCTTTATACAACTGAGGCGGAATAATGACAAAGGAAGTTGGTTTCAGATAGGCCTATTGACTGGCAGCAAACAACAAAAACAAGAGTGAAAACAAATCAAGACACAGCAGGAAACCCCAAGAACTCAAGCCAAGACTGGTCCAGCGCAGGTGTAACACTGCCTGTTTGACCTTCAGCGCAGGTAGCCCCTTCGGGAACTGCGCTGAAATGCAGACTGCCTTTGTACAGTCTGCAATGAAGAACGAGACTTTCGTCCGTCTTGGTTTCCGGGTCACAGATTGCTCAAAAATTCACAGTTTTTGCTCAAATCAGAAGCTATCAGTCAAGGACACACTAAGGGATGTAAAGGAGGATGAAAAGCTATCACTAAGAGCTTATTAGAGTCCTTGTGGATCAGCTCTTCAAATCATAAACTTGCTCAGAAACTGAGCCAGAGTAGCTGCCCTCTACTTTGTGTTTGATAGATTCAAACACAGTTCGATTCGGTACTCTCCTTGTTTATGAAATGAATAGCAAGAAACACAACAAACTAACAAGATACGCTCCCCAGCGGAGTCGCCATTTTGTTGTGGGGAAAAGTATCTAATGCAGAATGCCTCTATCCCACTCTGAAGGTGATAGTACTCCAGCAACAACTGAATGCAAAGCTATTCAAAGTTTCTTCTTTATGAGATGAGAGAGGGAAGAAAAGGTACTAACCGTTATCTTGCGCTAATAGTCGATCCAGTCTTCACTCCTTGCCGCTTGCTCCTAGCTCTTTATCCTTTCACTGGCCCAGCTACACACAGATCCTGTAAAAGCACAAGAAAAGGAAACTACAAGAAGCATACATCCATAATCGATTATAGGATTAGCATAAATCAAATATACAAGCATCTATTCATCATAAAGACACATGCATATAGAAGAACCTCAAATACTTTATTGATAATAGAAGTAAAGTTCTGAGAGAGTTACAACCACAATGGGCCCAATCCAGCAACACCTCCCAGCTGAAAGAAATCTCCTCTTCACCTCCTTCAAGCAAACACCCAATAGCTCTAATCACAAACCAACAGCACTTCCTTACTTGCACAAAATTCCAGCCTCTTTAGACCTCATGAGAGAGCTCTATATATAGGTTTTTGGAGAAAGGATGAGTCATCTTGAGACTGGCCTGAAGCTGACTTGTGTCCTCTCCCACTTTAGTTAATCTTCAGTTCTTGAGTCCACTTGGAGAATCTTGCTTCCACTTGGAGAATCTTGCTTCCACTTGGAGATCAAGACCCTCTTACTCATCACTAGGCGAATTCCTTGACCCAAGTGTCAGTTTGGAAGCTTCCTGGGCAGTTGACACCTTGCAGAATGACTGTGCCACTTGGCCAATCTCGCCCAGCGCAGGTAGCCTTCATTAGTTTTGACCTTCAGCGCAGGTACAAGGAGGAGAAGTTGACATTCAGCGCAGTTGCTCAGTGGAGCAGCTGACATGATCCAGAAATAGCCTGTTTTTGAGTGTTTTCAGGTGGAGAACTGATTTTCAGTGCTGTGGTTTGCAGACCTTGTTCCTCTAAGGGTAAGAACAACATGTTTAGGGACTTTGGATCCCTCAGATTATTGACATTTCATGCTCCATGCTGTTAGGCACAAAAATGTCTATAACAGTTGGTCCCCCTATTACCATATAATTTACCGAGATCAGGTAGTGATTTTTATCGTGTCCCTGATTTCTACACTATATACACTAGACTTCCTCCCAAACTTCTAGTCACGGTGCATGTTCTTGTCTCAACTTCTTCATTTCCAAACACAAATTTTGGATCTGCGCTTGGATTTGTTGAACTCCCAACCCTGGGTCTTGTAACGGGGTTTCATGCAATCTCGTCGCTATCTCTAATGCTTCAGCCTGGGTGAAGATCTTCTGTTGTGACAAGGCTGTCCTCAGATGTGGTGTTAGGGATGCCATAAACCAAGCGTAGTGCTATGCATCTATCAATGTCATCTTAGCCTCGCTAATAGTACTTTTTCAGTCTTTGATCCAGATCCCATGGTATTTCTCTAGGCATCATCACGATCTCCTCGAACCCTATGATCAATTGTGTTTCTGACTTCGGCCAGCTAAACTCTTTCTTTAACTCAGTCTGGATTTTTATTATCCCTACTGTTCGGTGATCGCTTGAGTATTTATGTACCATGTCAGCGCTTGGTCCTGCAGTGCGCTGACTAAGGTAGCCTTTCTGATATTATCATCCATGATTTGGTGTGCATTTCATAATGATGTTAACACAAACTAGAATTGTTTCGGGTCTTCGCCTCCTGCTCCTTTAAATATCGGTTGCTGGATCATGCTCATCATTGTTACCCTTGTTAAGCTACTACTGCTCCTGGTTCCTTCGGTCCTTCAAGTCCTCATGTTTCACATCAGACACCGCTTAGGTAGATCCCGGTCCTATCAATGGAACCATTTGCTGGCTGATATGGGCCTGACCTAAGTTCGGAAGAGGTATTTAGCCAAGCAAATCCTGCAGCTGCTAGCCATTTCACCAATAGCCTGTGGAGCGCAGACTGAGGTCTCACCCAAGGTAGCAGGGGAGGGTGTTGGAACCAAGTTTCCACACCCTTGGGATGTCTAGATGTGGTTTGGGAGGTTTGTGCATCATTCTGCAGCCTCGCGTTGCATTAGATCCACGCAGATCCAAACTTAAAATAACTTTAACTTTCGTGTACCATGCTGATTACAAATCTAATTTATTTAATTAAGTATTGTAACTCAGATCTACTTAGAGAGGCCTTTAAGCAAAAAATTGCGAGAGATAACTAGTTTGCGCCTTTAGAATAAACCTAGAATCACATACATTTAGATCATAAGCATATGCGCATAGATTAACCAGATATTTTAACCATACAAAATCTGATTCGCAAGAATGCAAATTTAACGTAGAATTTCAGAAGGAGCTTATCTTTATTTCCTCTTATCACCAGTATGACTAGATCCACCATGTGCACTCAGCTGCAGGGGTCTGCGAACACAGCTGTGGACTCTTCCAGGCCTCTGTACACACAACTACACAACGTCCTTCCTCTATCCCAAACCCTCAACTCAGACTTACAGACTCTTCAGACTATTCTCAAAAGCCCATTACAATTCAGGTCCAAAATCATTCCCCATCCACAAAAAACTGCCTTTTACTCATAGAGCCGTGCTCTATTTATACCTTCCTATGGTCCATGGACTGACTTAGTTCCTAATATTATATACTGTTTCTTGGGCGGAAAACATTTGACTTCAACCTTTCACATTTTGCACTCCGCATATTTCGGAGGTTTACAATATTTTTATCCTATTTTCTGGAATATCGGACCCAAAACTGTTACGCGGTACCTCCAGTACCCAACACATGCAGAGCTCAACTATGTTGAAATTGTTTTAGCTTCGGTTTCATCTTTTGATTCTACTCCTTCGAGTAGCTCTCTCGACATGTATGTGCAATTCCCTTTGGCTTGGAGATATTGCTTCTCCGGATCCGTTACAGGAGACATTTCCTTCTGTGAGGAAATTCTTGAGACTATGTCTTTTTATGATCCTCCTTGGCTCAATAATGACCATCGTTCCTCGTTTCTCCTGAGCCATCAGGCTGTGACTTCCTGTCTAGGTAAGTTTGCTTCCTGTGTTCCTTCTCAGCCACTTTAGACACCCATCTTCACTCATGAGGTTTTTTCTGAGGGGAATATGTGGAATATTATGCAAACCATGCCCATCGACATCTCTGTTAAACTAGGGATTGTTGAAAATATTCACATTGGGGTTACTTGTTCTCCTGAGGAGATCCAGATTTACAACGACCTTTTCCAAGAGTTTTACGACGTGTTTGCCTAGTCGTATGAAGAAATTCCCAGTATTGATCTGAGTATTGCGGTACATGAGATACCTACATATCCTGGTGAAAAACCAATTTGTCAACGTTTACGTCCCATGCACCTAAGAAAAGCCATTGCCATTAAGGGAGAGGTTCAAAAACTTCTCAAGGAAGGGCTTATTTACCCTATCCCACTGACAAAATAGGTATATAACATTGTCCCTGTGACCAAAAGGAAAGGCACTGTTAGGGTTTGTGTTGATTATCATGATATCAATCGCACATGTCTGAAAGATAACTATCCCACTCTCTTTATTGACTAGCTTATCGACAACTGTGCTGGGAGTGAGATATTCTCTTTCATGGATGGATTTTCTAGTTACAACCAAATCAATATTTCACCTTCCGATCAGCCCAAAACTGCCTTCATCTGTCCATGGGGTACTTTTGCTTACAAAAATCTCCCTTTCAACCTGAAGAATGTCGGTGCAACTTTACAACGAGCAATGTCATATGCTTTTCATGACATCTGACACATTGTTCAACCTTATCTGGATGTTGTTTCGGCTCATTTAGCTAAACACACAGACCATTCGAACCACCTCAGCCAAATTTTTCTTTGCTGTAGACATTACCGTATTTGTCTCAATCCGCATAAGTGTTTCTTCTGCGTCGAATCCAACGGACTTATTAGGTTTGTCATTTCTAAACAGGGTATTCATATTGATCCCCTTAAGGTCAAAGCTATTCTAAATCTCTTGCCTCCTTCTTCTTTGCATTAGTTTCAGAGTTTGCAAGGGAAGGCCAATTTCCTACGTTGTTTTATCCCTAACTATGCTGAGATTGCTAAAGATTACACGCATCTTCTTAAGCGTGACACTCCATTTATTTGGGATGAAATCACTCAAGGGTCATTCGAGCAACTCAAGGCACTTCTTGTTTCTGCTCCCTTGTTGCATCCACTTGACTATCATTGTGATTATTCGCTTTATCTCACTGCTGCTTATAGTACCATCGGCATGGTGTTGGTCCAAGACAATGACGATGGTTTCGAGCACGTAATCTACTATCTTAGCCGCAACCTTCTTAACACCGAGATTCACTATGCTTATGTTAAGAATCTAGCCTTCGTAGCTGTTCAGGCTGTCCAACACTTTCGTCATTTTGTTGCACACTATGACCGTGATTTTCAATTGCAACCCGTTGACATACATTTTGTCACGTCAATTGCTGGGGGGAAAATACTCCAAATGGATTGTTATCCTTCAGGATTTTGATTTGGAGTCTACCACTGCCAAGTCTATGAAGTCACTGGTCTTCGCTGAGTTGATTTTCTCATTACCATCTGCTTCCGCTCCCTCTCGGATAGAGGAACACATTCCAGATGACACACTTTTCTTAATCAGCACCCTCGATCCCTAGTACATGGCATTATTGTTTACCTCGAAATGTCTTCATTCTGCCCTTCTTTGTCTAAGGATGTGCGGAGATGCATTCACCACCATTCTAAACCCTATCATATTCTTGGAGACAGTTTATACTGTCTGGGCATTGATTAAGTTCTTCATCGTTGTCTAACTTTCAAGGAAGTTGAGAAAGTCTTAAATGATTGCCACTCTGGTGCCTGTGGCGGTCATATGTTTGGTTATGCTACTACCCAAAAGATTCTATGACTACTTCGTGTCTTTGAAAGATACGAAGGTGCTCAAGAATGAATGATGCCAGGATGGACCCATACCTGAATTGTTTTATGTTCCCTCACCAACAATTTGTTAATTGATGTTTCATGTTATCAACCACGGCCTCGGCCCTATTGAAGACGGTGGGATCCATATAGTCGGCTGCCAGTTGAAGTTGGGTTTTAGTGCCCTCATGTGGGGCCTGTGAGCCAGCTTCTCTAGTGATGGTCGAGAGGAGGAAATGAAGAGACAAGTCTCTGACAATAGCAATCTTGAGCTTTCCTCCCTTATTTTACTTCTCTGCCTCTGGACACATTCTTTCCATCATCACATCCATAGTTTCTCTAGTGATCCGTGTCTCGGTCATGTGGGGCCTTTCCCCCCTCTGTGACAAACCTGTCAAGAAGTAGATGTCTTCTGCCTCAATCTCCAACTCTTGCCCTCGGATGTTGAACTTAGCCTCATTTAGATCCCATGCTCCAACCAGATACTAGAGTGAGCCTCGTTGTGCCCTCAGACTAGTCACCATGAAAGATTTCAGCAGACCATAGTTTTGGAGCACATCGAGGTAGTTTTGGTCTCCCATGGCTAGTTCATCATCATCAGTATGCTCTGGTTATTTCCACTCAATCACAATTTTTCTTCCTGCACATACACATAAAGGATGATAAGTACCTTGCTTGTATTTAATATCCAAAGAAATGGCTTTGATTTTGACAGATATTAAGAGTCGGCGCTCGACACACCTATTTTCCAAATAGGTGCACTAACCCAAAATCAAACATTTGGAAAAATCGAGATATTTGCTACTTTTCCTTGTACAGTCGCAAAGACATTTCTTTCTCCCCATGGAAGATTTTGGGTCGTCGCGTCCCGAGCTGGCGACTTGCGATGACTGTTGTGCATATGCTGACCCTAAATCCTTCCTTGGAGATAGTGAAAACCATAAAAATCGAAGTATTATCTATGTAAATATGAAGGAAATCAATTAGAGCCTACCCGGACCAGACGAATTTGCTAATAGGCTGCTGATCTTTCTCCAGTCAACTGTTGAAATTTCGAATGCTCAAGGGTAGCATTTTCACTCTGAGGTAAAATAGTGAAAAGTAATTTGTTTTTTACCAAATCACTCTTTTCTAAGCCTTTTTGGTCAAATTAGGGTTTTTAAATTAGGGTTTTTTCCTATTTCACATATTTTTATATCAAAGATGGATCTTACACTTGTTTTTGTGCAGCAACAAGTTTTGCAAACTATGGTAACTACCTTACGAGTTATATTTTATACTTTTTCGGACTAGGTAAAACACGAAAAAGTCCCTTTTGGAGTCATCTTTCAGCTCTTTTCTAACTCTCAAAACATGAAAATATCGCCAAGCTCTAATCACTTTGAACTCATTAAAGGTTTTGAAGTGTCATCTACCCAGTATACATTAACCCCTTTTTCAGGTTGGGATAGATTATTTACAAAAAAGGTATATGTTGATCTTTCATGGTAAATAGGTTCCCTTGGATATTATTTTCTACCTTTTTGGGTTCGAGGGACAAATTTACGAAAAGGGACCTTTGGAGTTTTCTTTTCCATTTCTTTTTCAAACTCTCTAAACATGAAAAAGACTCTGAGTTTTACCTTTGTCAGACTCGTTAAACCCTGATGACATTGGACTTGTCACCATGACAAGATTGAGCTTCCCTTTCCTAGAGCTCTTTAAAAACCACTAGGTTGGATTCGTCCAAAGGATGAACTTACGTTACAAGCATATGCTATCCCCTTCAAGCTTGTGTTTCAAAATTAATTGGGGTACTTGCCCGAAATGGTGGGGGAAAATTTGGAAACATTATGTTGATTACATTAGCTATTACGGTAGCTTGTCGCTCTTGGACATTAACACTCTTTCTACTTCGTGTTGCGTTGGGATATCCTCATTCTATCATTGGCCTTCTAGGTTTTGGGTTATTCATTTTTTCCTCATTCCATCTTATCCTTGCTGAATTGTCATGACCTTTGATCCCTTGGTACCAAAATGCTGCCAAATTCCGGAGTCATGTCACCAATATGTTCAAGAGCTTAAATCCTTCTACAGTTTGTAGTCTTACACACCTTCCTCAGATTCTCTCTCTCATTCACAATCATCTTGTTCCTTCATCTCGCTTTGATGAAGTGGGAAACATTATGGCCCTCCTTTGACTGGTTGCTTCTTGTCGACTTCAACTCATTATCTGAGAAGTTGACCTAGATACTCCTTTCTGGTACCTTGGAGCTTGCATGCCTCAATGGCAATTTCTTCACATTCGACAATAGGATTGCATCATTGGTCTTTGATCAAATAATTTTACAAGTGTTTGACTCTAGATTATTCTTCATACTTTGTGGATTGTACTAGCAGTACCTTGAGAACCATTGACATTATTGGTGGCCTCTCTCATGCTTGTTAATAGTTCACATCATTGGCTAGTAATGAAGTGATTTTCTAGTGTGCTCAACTTCGTATTCGCATATTAGAAATTGTACAATGCTTAGGCTAGGATTCAAGACCATGGGCTCAGATTACACAAGACCAGGTTGCATGGATTTATCTATACATGACTCCTTTGATTGGATGGATGTGACCATACCTGAGTCTTTTTTGTGGTATTTTTGATTGGATGGTTGTGTCCATGCCATAAACCATTTATGTTTAACTTTTTTATGGTTGCAACCATGCCTTTATGCACATGTGTTTCCTTTCACTATGTACTCATGTATCAGAGATATCAGTTGTACTTGTGTCTGCAAGTTCTCCACGAGGATTTTCTATTTTGGTCATGGATTTGTAAAGCATTTCACCCCTACACTCTCTTGGCCTTCATGCTTTAGGGGGCATCTGTTACATAGTAATTTGTTACCGACGCTGCATTCCCTGATCCCAGATACTACTGGTCCATGTTATTGACATCTGTACTGTGTCATGATGCCAATTATGTGTCATTACCTTCTTTGCAATCTTAGGAAGAGTGTCTCAATTCATTATCCCTGAAGAAGACCCTTTTTACCTAAGTTTTTGGGTCGTCGTGAGTCAAACGTTATTCCTCTCATGAATATGGTCAATTTAACACTAGCCCTAGTGAAGTCTTCGCTCTGTCCCTATGTTGCACCTGCGACAAGACAAATTTTGCAAGTTTTTCAATAACTCGCCAAAACTTTGAGATGAAATTTCTTCATGGGTAGTCCTAGGGCTAGTTGTTAGGTCAGTTGATCTCACCTTTCTCCTCTAGGATAGTTGTTCCACCTTTTGTGCGACTTTGCTAAGAGGTAAGCTCTTCCTTCCTTCTCTTATGAGACCTCTCCCTGCTATGAATATCTCCTCCATGAATGATATCGGCTAGCTTGGATGTAATTGGATGATATCTAGATGTAAGTTGATAGTTTCAAGCTTCTAAGAGAGGAGAAGAGGTAGAGAGTGTTATTGGAGTGTGGAAGTAGCCTCATTTGTATTTTGATTTGAGAGATGTTTGAGTAGAGTTGGCTTGAGAGCTTTCTAGTATCAACCCTTTTAGATAGAAGAGAGAGTCATATGTTCCCTTTGGAGATGGTTCACAAGTGAATGCTTATAGAGACATGCCAACAAGACCCTTCAAGGAGGCTTATGAATTCAAGGCTCATTTGTAAGTTTTTTTTATTTATATTAATACAAATCAATAGCTTGTTTCCTATGTCGTGCGTTAAAATGTATGTCGATAGCTTGAGGTTCCTTGACTCTTCAAGTAGATTGTTTGCTTTTTTTCTATTGTGTTCATGGTGTTTCTCTACATGTTGTTTTCAGGTATGAGTGACTAGAAGATTAAGAGTTGGAGCAATGCAACGAGGACTTCATTGAACGTCGGATTGAAGGTAGCCCTTCATAACACCAAATTTCTAAGGAAATTTTCTTTGGTATTTTTATGCAGTGACTAGACCCACTCTAGGGCTAGAGGGGTTGCCTCTGTCCACAGAGGGAACTTACCTATGTCACATGAGGGTTTAGATTTTACTCTACACAATCCTCCACATAATTCTAGCTATCTCTATGGAAACTATAATTACTAAAAGAAAAGATTTTTTTATTTTATTTTCCTCTTTACAAATGAAAGCAAAAAGGATATGGAACCTACATTTCCCTAAAATTCTTTGGTTGATGAGAATTCTCGAATTGATGGCCCTAGGCACACACTTACAAATTTTTGATAATACTCCCTGTTTCCTGTAGTTTTCCTATAGGTGCCCACTGTAGGATGTCGAGACTAGCTTTCCTCACTGTTTCGTGTAGTTTCTTTGTGTTCCCTGTAGGTTCTCACCATAGGATTGCCAAGACTAAATTTTCCTTTTGATGGCTCCTCGAGTTGATCTCAACTCTCAAAATCTCGAAATGAACAATACCTTGTATGAAAGTCGGGGAATATTTATATTTATGGTAGATTTGGTTGAGTGATGTACTGGCTAGCTAAGTGCATATTTCTCCTTTTGGATCATTGGTCCCACTATTAGTTAACATGCCACCCGTTAATCATCACCCAATTAGGTTCATCATAACCTAACCAGCTTCCTGATTTATTTCCCTTGATGTGACCTTGCTATGTGTCCAGTTGACAATTACTTTACTTTTTGTTATCGAACCGAGGGTGGCCAAGTTAACCGACCACCTTCGCTTATAAAACCAACTTTCTACATATTCCTGCAGTTTTAATCATATTCATTCTTATGAGAGAGTATGGATGAGGTGACATACATGTGGCTTCCTTTTCCTTGATGATGCATGCTGGAGGGTGCTTTTTTGTGCTACTCATGACTCAAGTACATCTTCTCGACTGCTTTTTGATTGATTTCATTTTGCTGATAGGTTGTCTTCTTATTGATGTGCACATGCTAGCTTCCTGTGTTGCTACTTATCTCTAGCTAAGTTCCATGGTGATTGAAGTTGTTATTATCCTCTTTCAATGCATGGTGCTAAAGGTTAGGCCTGGAGCCTCCTTCTACTTCAAAATAGGTTGCTATAGGGTTTCCTGTAGTACTACTACAGAAAATCCTGTAGTTTCCCTTTTTTTGAATTTGTGTGTCCTCTCTTTGCTTGGTGGGTGAATAGGTACTGGAATGAGTTGAAAGTGTGGACATGGAATGGTATGTGAGGTAGGATGTTGGTGGCATGCCCCTTTGATGTTATTTTCTCTTTTTTCATTTTTTTTTCTAACTATATTTTTTTGATGGACATAGGGGGTGACATGGTCATCAAGGGTGTTGGATGAGGTGTGGTGAAGTCAATGGACTCCTTTTTTAATTCACAACATACTTGCATCATAATTTCTCAATCAGACTTCCTTTCATATATATTTTCAAGACTTCATGTAGTACTACAGGAAACTCCTATAGTAATTACAGGAAATCCTGTAGAAGTCACAGAATTGCCTAAAATTTGAATTTGTCTATTGTTGGAGATGAGTATGGATGAATGAACATGGGGATCATGTATGAGATGAAATGGATGAAGAAAACATGTCATTTTGTAGGTCTTTCTTCTCTCTAATGTCTGTGTCCATTATCTTTTTGAAAAATTGCAAAAACCAGAATTGTTATGAGTGGGCAGGTTTGAGGTCCCTGCCAATATTTTTGAGCTTTTTCTCTCTCTTTTTTATTTTTTTCTTTTTTGAAAGACAACCAAGTTTCCTCAAAGGATGTTTCATCTTGGTTTCCTGCTCTAGGCGCCTCAAAAGAGGTTTTCACCCAGATGTCTTTTATTTTTCCCTTTTTTTTTCTTCAAATCTTTTTTAGCACCTTTGTGCTACCTCAGCTGGCTCATGGAGGTTTTCACCTAGGTCTCTTATTTTTTCTCTATTTGTTTTCAAAGCTTCAATAGTCCTCAAGAACTTGGTGAGGTGGAATCTGAGACTCTTTCAATCACCATTATTGCCTTACTCATGCTACTCACGAGCTCCTTCTTTGACAAAGGATTTTTTTAGAATTTCAACCTATACCCATTGACAAGTAAAGGGATACCTTCTTCATTGATGGTTCTTATCTGAACAACCCCATTATCATGGAACTTTTCTATCACATATGGTCCCAACCATTTTCTCATCATATTTCCTTTTAAATCTTTGTATTTGTAGTCATACAGGAGTGTTACACTAAAAAATGTCACCTTGACTACTTACAGTTAGTATGGCTCAAATCAACAGTCATGCTACCCTCTTAGGCAAGTCTCATGCCTCTGTTATCCATCTCAAACTCAAAGAAGAGAGAAAGTCTTGTAAAAACCATGTTTATCTCTGGGGTCGCAGGTTCTCTCTAGCCTTACCTGCGAGGACGCTGACCATGTTCACAAAATCTGCGTCCATGGACGCTCTGTATGTTAAGGGACAGGTGCGTCCCTCTGTAAAAGGCAAAATGCGCGAATTTTATCTTGAAAAAGTTACTTGTGGTTACTTCTAGAACATTCTAGAGGTCGGTTTGATGAAATGGATGCGCCTCCAGTTGGTTCATGTATCTCTATTAAGGGGGAACTTATCCCATCAATAAGGGAGCTATCCCACCCAAGAGGGGGATGATCCCATTGATAGTGGACCTGAATAACCTCTTTACAGCACTATAAATAAAGGCATTGAGCCAGAAGGAGAGGAGGTTGGAGCTATACATTTTCTTTGGGTAAATGCTGCAGGATTTAGGTCTTCCATTAGAGCCTTTGTGAGGAGAGATTGTCTTCACTTGATTCTACTTGGGAGAGGGTGAGCTTTGTCAAAGTAGAGGAAAACCCTTGATGGACCCTGGGAGGAACTTGCACAACACCAAGGCCAGGTTGTAAGAGTTTCTTTGTTTCGTTATTAATACAAAATGGTTTATTTTTCTCAATAGCTTGTGTTAATGAGTTATTTCATGTGTTCCTTGGTCTGCATGTTGAATATATGTTTTATTATATGAAATGCAAGTGCTTGGTAATTGTTTGATTGTTTGTGGTTGCAGGAATTGACTTGAAGGAGGAGCTCATCCGGATCGTCAAGAACGGACTTCAACAACAGCGTTTTGGAATAAGGTAAGCCTAAACACTTGTAGTTTTCATGTTGTAAAAGGTGTATTTAGAGAAAGATCACTCCATTTTGTCTTGTTTGTCATTAGAATGTCTTAGACTTCTAGGAAGGTCAGTCGTGTCCGCACCCTTGACAGATTCCGTGTGACAAATTGGCGACTCCACTGGGGAATCCATTAATGAGAGAGTCTTTTCCTTTATATGAACTTTGCTTTGAGAAAATCATTTTTATTTTCTGGTTTTTGACTGTGAGAATTAGTATTTGGGTGGCTTAGCTTTAGATTTAGTTAGATTTGGTTTTTCTTCATTTTTCCAGAAGGACGCACCCTCTTAGTACTGCACAGTGCGTCTTTGGACGCGCTGTTGCCGTCTGCACAGAGCGGGGCCGCACCTGTGACAACGGGTTGCCTGCGTCTTCCTGTAAACTTTAAGAAAATTCCATTTTTGCTTTAAATTGCTTTTAGATTTTGTTTTTCCTTAGTGTTTTCTGCCCAGATCCTTTAGTCTGTCAAGAATTTTCACCTGAACTAGTTTTGTGAGCTTTGAGTGTTTTAGTGGTTTTCAACGAAGTTTAGACCTAGGGTTTGATTTTTGGAAAGGCTTTGTAGTGACTTTGATAGTAGAAAGTTGTCCAGCCTTAGATCTCTCTGGTTAGTCAACCTTCTTAGAAGTCGGGCCTGTCGTAAAGTCTCCTTTTGTGAGCAACTTGCCATTTGAGTTGTTTTGGGTCAAATTTCGAATTACTTGTTTATAAAGTATTGATTTCCATTTTACAAAAAGAACAAAAAGATTAGAGTTTTGTTTTGGCTAGTTTTTGATTCTGCAATAAGCTAGTCCTTGATTTGATTGTGATCAAGTAAAACACCTTAGAAATAATCATTGTTAGTTTTGGCCTCGTTAAGATTGCTTAGAGTAAATTTGCCTTTAGTTTGCTTATGAGTGCATTTTCATAGATTTTAAGAGTTGTTAAGATTGATTTTTGGTTATATTAGATTTATTTGTTTTATTAAAAGAAAAATACAAAAACATCTTCTTAAAAAGTCTTGTTTCAAGTAGCTTTTTGTTTTCGAAAGAAGAAAAGAGTTTTTTCGTGCATGTAAAGAGAGGTTATGTTTTTATGCTTGGAAAAGACAAAACGAATTGTTTCTTTGATTGTCTTCAATTAAGAAGTTGCTTTTATAAAGATTGCATTCTCTCAACTTTTAGTTAAGCAATTCATCGAAAAAGTAAAGTAGTGGATAAATCATTCTAGGTGCATTTTGTAGTGGTTTCGAGTCGAGTCAACACACCACTGGTTTCACTTCCATCACCTTTTGACTTAAGAAACAACCTTAAAAGTAACGCTTAAATTAAAATCAATCTAGTAATCTTTATTTTTCTAGGGCTCTGAAGCACCAACATAGCTTAGGCTAGGGTCTTGGAGTAGGTGAGTACTTAACTCTCCAAGACTACAAAACCAAACAGATAGTCTATCTTGAGTAGAACAAATCCAATTGTTTCAGTTACATTCTGGGAAAGCTCCTCTTAAAGGAGAAAGCACGAGCTCGTGTCCGAACCAGTGAGGGGATCATTCCTCCCTCGTTGGGAACGACGCCAGGCAGTACGTATTACAAACGGTAAACCTCGGATTAACCATTGTCGAGGAGCCAGGGGTCACTTATCGGTAAACCTTGGATTGTTGTCAAGGAGCCGGTAAGGGGATTGGAGCTTGCTACTCTGCCCTTGCGTGCTGTCGGAGTTTAGACTGTTCCCCCAGGTGTAATTGTTGTGATTGGTAACCTTAGTGGCCATAATATCTAGGATTCTACCCAAGGTGACGGTGGAGGGAAGGTCCCACTGTACCTGGAGCAGACGTCGGTTATACTCACTTGGATTTTCTGGGGGGTTCGCTTCACTTCGAGACGGTTAAAGTGGAGGAACTTGGTCCAGTCTATTCATTAAGCAGGTTGCCGGGGTAACTGTTCCACCCACCATTTCTGTACTGAATCCTGCGAGGTTGGGCCTAATCACCAACTAGCGCTTTTGGTCCGGAAGACTACTGTTTGTGTGTGGTTTGACGCTCTAGATTATTTAGGCGTGTGCTTCAAATTTGTTTGCTTCTTTAGAAGACTTTAGGTGGTTTGATTTGAAATTTTTACTTTGTTTTCGTGTGTTGTAGTTAAAATCTTTAATTGTGGCGGAATTACCGAGACAGTCCCGTAGACTTCGGGGCAAGTCTCCTGAGATTGTTACCGGAATAGATTTGTTAAGAAAACTCCGTAAATCGCGGGGTGAATCTCCTGAAGACATTCCGGGTCATTTAGAAGGGTTAAAGGTCCTTGTAACTCCTCCTAGTGGCAGTAGAGTAGGATCACCTGAAGAAGGAGAATCTTCCTTGGTAGTCCATCCAGATTACCAAAGTTTAGAAACAGGTTACAATCCCGAAGCAGTTACAGTTTCCGAGCTTGCTGGTAGTTTTTCATCTGCCAGTGAAACAGGCGAAGAACCTGAAATTTCGAACCTGTTACTCCAACTCCTAGTGTTCCTGATTCACCAAGAATAGAAAGAATTATCACCGAAAATCTTCCTGTTGGATTAATTGCTATAGAAGAACTTGTTCCAGAGGAAGAAATAGGCGTTTCTGATTCTGAAGATCTAATTACCCTTGATCTAAGGGAGCGTGAATCCATCTTTTACAGTCCTCCTAGAAGTGAATCTTGGTACCTTGCATTAACCAATTTTTTAGACAACTCAGTAGGTTTTTCTACACCTCGTACTCCGGTTCCACCTAGAGGAATTCATTCTCCTGTAAATATGTCTGGTCAGTCATCTGTGTTTTCACAAAGTCCTGAATCATTTTTACATGGCGGTCCTTCTGTTCCTACTGGGTATCAATCACTTTCTGGTACCTTTGCGGGAGCATCTCCTCAACCTGTTGATCATGGGTTATTAGTTGGAAACAGTGGTAATGTACCATTGAGTATAGGTGACGTTTATATGATGTCAGGTTCAACTCCCATTAACCAACCTCAAGGTGGCCAATTACCGCCTGGGGGGCAACCTTCGTTAATGCCTGGGGGGCAACCTCAAGGTACTTCATTCGTGACTGGGGGGCAACCTCAAGGGTATCAACCCCAAGGGTATCAACCCCAGCCTCAATATGTACCCCAAAGTCAACCTCAGTATCAATATCAACCTCAAGGATGGCAACCTCAAGGATGGCAACCCCAAGGGTATCAACCCCAAGGGTATCAACCTCAAGGATACCAACCTCAAGGTCAAGGTCAACCCCAGTATTCGTATTTACCTCAAGGTTATCAACCTACGGGTCAATACCCTGGTCAAGGTTATCAACCACCTCAAGGGCAATCATATGGGACTGCACCTTACAGTTATCAACCCTATCCTCAATACGGCTATGGATCTCAGTATCCTCAACCTGTTACGAGTCAATACCCTGGAATGTTAACATGGGATCCGTCACAGGGTCAACAGATGTCGCAACCAAGTATACAGTCGGTACCTCAAGCAGGACAACCTGCAGTTCCTGGTCCACCCCAGCAACCGCAACCTGTCCAGTCAAGTGTTCAGACCCCTGTAACTTCGTAGTTACTCAGCCGCCAATTGCACCTGGTACTCCACCTCACACGGGCTGCAGCAACTACCGCTTCATCTACCATGCTTACTTCTGGAGTATCGGCAGCTCCGGTTTCTACTGTCCCTGTAACCACTCCTCAGACATCTGTACCGTTGTCTGGACCCACGGTTCAAACCACAGTCCAGATGCCTGCAGGCCAACCTGGTACAAGTACGGTTGTTACTACTCAACCTCAATTTGTTCAACCTCCGTACCAGGGACAGTATCAACCTGGGCAAGCTGCCCAACAACCGGTTTACCAGTATCAACCGTATCCTGGGTACACTTATCAACCACCTCAGCAACCCCAGTACGGTCCGGTTAATCCTGGTTTTCCAGGAGGATATAATATCCCAAATGCGACTCCTGTTCCTAGTTATCCTGGATATCCTCCTCCTGGGGCTGGTATTGTGACTCAGAGTTTTAGAGATCCTAACCGGCAGTTACCGTTTATTGCACTTTAGATTTACCCGACTTGACGCGCCTAACGAACGATCCAATTCAATATCTTCAGTTCTGGCCGCCAATGCCAAATAAGTTGCCCAGCGATATACCCAAGTTCGAAGGTAAGTCTGGAGAGGATCCGTCTAATCACGTGATGACTTACCACCTCTGGTGTGCATCAAATTCCATCTCAGATGATTCCATCCGCTTACGTCTTTTCCAGCGTACACTCATTGGTCTCGCAGCCAAGTGGTACATTGAGTTACCACGGGCCTCTTTTTACAACTTTAGCCAGTTAGCTACCTCGTTCTTAACTCATTTTCAGTTACCAGTCAGATACGATAATGGTACAGAATTATTAACTTCGCTAAAACAATCGACATCCACGTACATTTCTGATCACATTCATGAGTGGAGACGTCGAAGAAGATTAGTGAAAGTTTTTATCCCGGACCAAATCTTAGCTGAATGGTTTGTCAAATCATTATTACCAAGAATTACTGAAGATGTAGCTAAGGCCGGAGTAGTTACTGAGGAGCAAGTCATTGCTCAGGCACAATACCTTGACTTAGTTTACACTCAGTCGGGTACGTTACACGAGAAAATTCCGGATCTTCCAAAGTCAAACCAAATCGCTGCTGCTCCTTCGGGATCTCATGCCGCTGATGGTATGATTGGTATCGTGACTACGAAGAGTAAGAAGAAGTCTTCCAAGGCCTCCAATACTCCAATTATCACTTTGCCTGATTCTCCGACAGGAGAGTCTTCTCCTCCTGAACTTACCGCCGACATTCACGCTGTAGAGTCATCTACGGCCAAATCAAAAACGGTGGAAAGAAGAAAGGAAAGAAGAAGGCTAAAGCAGACAAGGCTCCAAAGGAGAAAACGGAAAAGTCGGAAACCAATGACGAAAAACGCAAACCTCGATATCCTTGTCTTATTTGTGAAGAAGATCATTTTACGAGAGACTGCCCTCATCGGGCCGAGGTAGTGAAAATAGTCAAAGGTTCTCCCACTCCTGCTGTGTTAAAAAATCCATTTCCAGAGCAGGAGAATAAGATGATAGGTTCTTCTTCGAATGCCAGTGAAGAACCCATTTTGATGATGTCTCATGTCAGGATTGCGACTCGATCGCAAGATTATGGTAGTAAGGCTCCTGTTGATGGTAAAGGAAGCAGAATCTTCTCACTCTAACCCATCAACCTCAGCTCCTGGTTCCGATCCACTACAGATCGAAAAACCTAACCCAGACTTAGTGATTAAGCCGCCCGCCAAGGGTGTACTTCGAAGGTCTGCTTTCAATCCACATGCGAGAGCAGCCCAGAATTACAACATTGTTGAAGACTTAGCTGTTTCACCTTCAGCAATGTCGGCACTCGAAGTGCTGCAATCATGTCCAGCGCAACGAAAATTGCTTTTGTCGGCTATTGGAGCTGTCGATGTTCAGGACCCGAACCTAATGATCTTTGATCTAGAAAGTAGTACACCGCGTCTCCCCCATCAAATGGCTTTCCAAATTCCAGTGATAGTCAAAAACAGGCCTATTCATCGGACTGTGATTGATGAGGGAGCTTCTACGTGTATTATGTCGATTCAATGTTGGAGATCGCTTGGTTCTCCTTCGTTGAACCAATCCCCCACCATCCTTAAGGCCTTTGATGGCCGTGGGTTCCGTCCGTTTGGTATTCTACAAGAATTGCCTATAGGGGTCGAAGGTAAAACCGTTAGTCTGGATGTGGAAGTGGTTGATGCCCCTCTAGACTACAACCTTCTTTTGGGTCGAAGTTGGTCATATGCTATGACAGCGGTCGTTTCATCGGTCTTCAGAGTCATTAAGTTTCCACATAACGGTAAGATCGTGACTATTGATCAGCTGACATACTTTTCATCCGACCCAACCTCTTTAGAAACTATCCAGCATGTTGGTAAAACGACAATCCCTTATAGGGACATTGGTGTAGGTTTAGTTAAGGATTCCGGTTTACTGGGAACTTTTCCTCTCCCTCCACTCAATGCAGACCCTTCGTTTGCAACAATTCATATGATCACGTCAGAAAACATTATTTATGATGATCCTTGGTATGTTCCCTCTGACTCTGAGCTAGACTCACTCGGTGATGTTATGCCGTTGAGTCCGTATGAGATTGCTTATGAAGCTCTTATGTCTTTTACCGACTTTCATTCAACCGAAACCGACCAAATGAATGTGGTCAGTGAAGAGTCACTTTTCACCTCACCCTTAGAACGGATAACGTTTCCCGAAGAAGTGTCATCTGACGAACAACTTCGCGAAATCCTAAGTGTAGATGATCTACCATGGGAAGATCTCCATCACAGATCTTCGTTTTTACCTAAGGATGATGCATTTGAAAACGATTTTTCATCTATCTTTACCGCTGAATATGTCAAAGACGCTCAGGATCCAACGAAACATTCTGATTCAGAGCTGAATTTAGGGAATATTTCTCGTACTATTCCCATTGATATTTCAGTGAAGCCCGGAATCGAGGAGAACATTCATATAGGTGCCGCATGTACTGAAGAAGAAATCCAAACTTACAAGGCCCTATTCCAAGAATTCCGCGACGTGTTTGCCTGGTCTTACGAGGAAATGCCGGAATTGATCCTGCCATTGTTGTTCATGAAATCAAAACCTACCCGGATGCTAAACCCATTCGGCAACGGTTGCGTCAGATTCACCCTCGAAAAGCGGCTGCGATTAAAGCAGAAGTCGAAAAGCTGTTGAAAGCAGGTTTTCATTTATCCGATCCCGTTAACGGATTGGGTATCGAATATTGTTCCCGTCAATAAAAAACAAGGAACAATAAGAATCTGTATCGACTATAGGGATATCAATCGAGCTTGTCCAAAAGACAACTATCCTACGCCTTTATATCGATCAAATTATTGATGATTGTGCCGGAAGTGAGATGTTTTCCTTCATGGTGGCTATAATCAAATCAATATTCTACCTGCCGATCAACCAAAAAACGGCATTCATTTGTCCATGGGGGACATTTGCTTATTGCAAATTACCTTTTGGACTTAAGAATGCCGGTGCCACTTTTCAACGGGCGATGTCTTATGCATTTCATGACATCAAGCACATTGTGCAACCCTATCTCGATGATTTGCCTGCTCATTCTTTACAACGATGATCACCTTGTCCACCTACGAGCAATCTTTATGAGGTGTAGGCATTATCGAATTCGGTTGAATCCCCACAAGTGTGTTTTCTGTATAGAAACAGGTCGATTGCTGGGATTTGTTGTTTCAAAAGCCGGCATTCGCGTCGATCCCTCGAAAGTCGAGGCTATCATCAATTGCCTCCTCCTTCGAGTTTGCGCCAACTCCAAAGTTTGCAAGGGAAAGCGAACTTTTTACGCCGATTCATCCCCAACTACGCCGAGGTCACTAAAGGTTTTACACGGTTGTTGAAACAGAACGACAATTCTTTTGGGACGAGATTGCCACAAT